>CAWUFW010006824.1:370000-1094281 GCA_963921515.1 Calotriton arnoldi
TTAATCTTTAAGACAAGCATATGCTACTGGCAGGATCAACCAGGTAGCCGCACCTGCTGACGGGGTGTGTTCGGGAGCCGCGTGCCCGTCTCCCCGACCGGCAACCTTCACACACCCCTCCCTCTTGGGAGCCTGCTAGGGGAAGGAGCCCGCCCGCCTGGGCGGGAGGGCTCGCTGGAGGGGTGGAGAGGTGCGGTCGCACAGGCACCGGCGGGCCCAGCCGTCTCCCCCGGAAGGGAGAGGCGGGTCAAGGCGCAGCCTGAGCGAGACGCAGGGGTGCCGAAGCCTGGCGGCAGCGGCACCCCTCAGAACGGTCGTTCCGAGCTGCTGCGGAAATGCGCTGGGCGGAGAGGGGTGACGGCGTGGCACGCAGGGCCTACGGACCTGCCGGGCGGCAGCATCCGAGGGCCTTGTGCCACCCGACCCCTTCCGCTCGGGTCGGACCACGGGGGGCACGAGCTGCCGGGGCCACTCGGCCTTCACTCTGCTGGTTAGGGTGAAGGGCCTCCCGCCAGGCGGCAGGCCCTCGGTCTGACGGTCCATGCGGGGAGGAAGCTCTTTGCTTGAAACAGCCGAGGCTGGCCAAGCAGTCCATCCCTAAACGGACCGAGAGTGCCCAATCGATCGGAATACGGCTGGGGCATGCCCGGGCAGGCTGCCCTGCGCGGGGGGATGCCGGCTTCGTGTCCCTGCCTGCTCCTGGGGCGAGCAGGCTCGGAGGAAATGCCCATCGGGAAGGGGCTGAGAGGCAGGCGCGGACCCGGGCCCCTGGGGGCCCCGGCGGGCGGACCCGGGTCCTGCCTTCACCTGTCTCGGAATCGCCGGACCACACGGAGGTCTGACTTTCCCTCTCCCTAGTAATCCGGAGGAAAAACACCCCCCACAGGGTGACAGAGGGGACCCAAGGCGCGAACGTACACGACCTCCTGGAGCCCTCGCTGGGATCGGGGAGGCAAATGAGCCCTCATCAGGACTTCCAGGGAAGCCCGGCCATCTGGTCACCCCATTGGAAAGCATTGCGCGCGACCAGATGGCTGAGGGGATTGGTGCGACCAGATGGCCGAGGGGATTGGTGCGACCAGATGGCCGAGGGGAAAGGCGCGACCAGATGGCCGGGCTCGAAGGGCGGCCATCTGGTCGGTATGTGCCCTAATGAAAGGGTGAGCGGGCGCTTAAGCATGGGGGCCAGAGGCCCGGGGCCCCAGCTGGGCCTCAGCCATGGGGCTGCGAGGGGGGAGCCGATGGGCTCTCTGACCCGGGGCCCGCGGACACCTTGACAAGCAGGTGAAGCAGTGGAGGTCTGCAAGGGACCGACGGACGCCCGTCCCGGGCCCTTGGCAAAGTGGCAGGCCGGGGGATGGGGTCCAGGGCTGGAGCACCCGACCCGGGGCCCAGCGGGGCCCCTAGACCCAGCCGGGGCTCCCGGGCCCAGAGGCGCAGGGGAAGCCACCCGGGCCTGCGGGACCCTGTCCCGGGCACACTGCCACACGGCAGGCCCAAGGACGGAGCTCGGGGTGGGGAGGCCGCCCTCCCCGGGGCCCTCATGGGCCCCGGACGGAGCTCCTGAACCCAGCCAAGTGAGGGGGGCTCCCCGGGCATGACGGAACCCCATCTCGGGCCTTTGGCATAGCGGGAGGCCGGGGGACGGGGAGGACCAGGGCTGGAGCACCCGACCCGGGGTCTGACAGGGCCCCTGGACCCAGCTGGGGCTCCCGTGCCCAGAGGCGCAGGGGAAGCCACCCCGGGCCTGTGGGATCCCGTCCCGGGCACCCTGCCACGCGGCAGGCCCGAGGTCGGAGCCAGGTGTGGGGAGGCTGCCCTCCCCGGGGCCCTCAGGGGCCCCAGACGGAGCTCCTGAACCCAGGCAAGCGAGGGGGGCTCCCCGGGCATGACGGAACCCCGTCTCGGGCCTTTGGCATAGCAGCAGGCCGGAGGACGGAGCCCAGGGCTGGAGCACCTGACCCAGGGCCCGGCTGCGCCCTTGGACCCAGCAGGGGCTCCCGGGCCCAGAGGCGTAGGGGAAGCCTCCCCGGGCCCGCGGGACCCCTTCCTGGGCACCCTGCCACGCCGCAGGCCCGAGGACAGAGCCTGGGGTTGGGGAGGCCACCCTCCCTTGGGGCCTCAGGGGCCCCGGACGGAGCTCCTGAACCCAGCCAAGCGAGGGGGGCTCCTCGGGCATGACGGAACCCCATCTCGGGCCTTTGGCATAGCGGGAGGCCGGGGGACGGGGACCAGGGCTGGAGCACCCGACCCGGGGTCCGGCAGGGCCCCTGGACCCAGCCGGGTCTCCCGTGCCCAGAGGCGCAGGAGAAGCCACCCCGGGCCTGCGGGATCCCGTCCCGGGCACCCTGCCACGCGGCAGGCCCGAGGTCGGAGCCAGAGGTGGGGAGGCTGCCCTCCCCGGGGCCCTCAGGGGCCCCAGACGGAGCTCCTGAACCCAGGCAAGCGAGGGGGGCTCCCCGGGCATGACGGAACCCCGTCTCGGGCCTTTGGCATAGCAGCAGGCCGGGGGACGGAGCCCAGGGCTGGAGCACCTGACCCAGGGCCCAGCTGTGCCCTTGGACCCAGCAGGGGCTCCCGGGCCCAGAGGCGCAGGGGAAGCCTCCCCGGGCCCGCGGGACCCCGTCCTGGGCACCCTGCCACGTTGCAGGCCCGAGGACAGAGCCCGGGGTTGGGGAGGCCACCCTCCCTGGGGGCCTCAGGGGCCCCGGATGGAGCTCCTGAACCCAGCCAAGCGAGGGGGGCTCCCCGGGCATGACGGAACCCCATCTCGGGCCTTTGGCATAGCGGCAGGCTGTGGGACAGGGCCCAGGGCTGGAGCACCCGACCCGGGGCCCCTGGACCCAGACGGGGCTCCCAGGCCCAGAGGCACAGCAGAAGCCACCCCAGGCCCGCGGGAGCCCATCCCGGGCACCCTGCCACATGGCAGGCCCGAGGACAGAGCCCAGGAAGGGGAGGCCTACGGACCTGCAAGGCGGCAGCATCTGAGAGCCTGGCGCCACCCGACCCCTTCCGCTCGGGTCGGACCACTGGGGGGCACGAGCTGCCGGGGCCACTCAGCCTTCACTCTGCTGGTTAGGGTGAAGGGCATCCCGCCAGGCGGCAGACCCTCGAGTCGGACGGTCCATGCGGGTTGGAAGCTCTTTGCTTGAAACAACAGCCGAGGCTGGTCAAGCAGTCCATCCCTAAACAGACCGAGAGTGCCCAATTGATCGGAGTACGGCCGGGGTATGCCCGGGCAGGCCACCCTGCGCGGGGGATGCTGGCTTCGTGTCCTTGCCTGCTCCAGGGGCGATCAGGCTCGGAAGAAATGCCCATCGGGAAGGGGCTGAGAGGCAGACGCGGACCCGGGCCCCTGGGGGCCCCGGCGGGCGGGCCCGGGTCATTCCTTCACCTGTCTCGGAAGCGCCGGACCTCACAGAGGTCTGACTGACCCTCTCCCTAGTAATCCGGAGGAAAAACACCCCCCTTTCTTGTAATCCGTGCGCACAGGGTGACAGAGGGGACCCAAGGCGCGAACGTACACGACCTCCTGGAGCCCTCGCTGGGATCGGGGAGGCAAATGAGCCCTCATCGGGACAGGGAAGCCCGGCCATCTGGTCACCCCATTGGAAAGCATTGCGCGCGACCAGATGGCCGATGGGATCGGTGCGACCAGTTGGCCGATGGGATCGGTGCGACCAGATGGCCGAGGGGAAAGGCGCGACCAGATGGCCGGGCTCGAAGGATGGCCATCTGGTCGTTCTGTGCCCTAACGAAAGGGTGAGCAGGTGCCGAGGCATGGGGGGCCGAAGGCCCAGGGCCCCAGCTGGGCCTCAGCCATGGGGCTGCGAGTGGCATAGCAGCAGGCCGGGGGACGGGGCCCAAGGCTGGAGCACCCAATCTGGGGCCCGGCGGGGCCCTTGGACCCAGTCCGGGCTCCCAGGCCCAGAGGCGAAGGGAAAGCCTCCCTGGGCCCGCGGGACCCCGTCGCGGGCACCCTGCCTTGCGGCAGGCCCGAGGACGGAGCCCGGGGTTGGGAGGCCGCCCTCCACGGGGCCCTCAGGGGCCCCGGATGGAGCTCCTGAACCGAGCCAAGTGAATGGGCTCCCCGGGCACGACGGAACCCCGTCTCGGGCCTTTGGCATAGCGGCAGGCCGGGGGACGGGGTCCAGGACTGGAGCACCCGACCCGGGGCCAGGCGGGCCCCTGGACCCAGCCGGGGATCCCGGGCACAGAGGCGCAGGGGAAGCCACCCCCGGGACCCCGTCCCGGGCACCCTGCCATGCGACAGGCCCGAGGACGGAGCCCGGGTTGGGGAGGCCACCCTCCCCGGGGCCCTCAGGGGCCCCGGACGGAGCTCCTGAACCCAGCCAAGCGAGTGGGGGCTCCCCGGGCACGACGGAACCCCGTCTCGGGCCTTTGGCATTGCGGCAGGCCGGGGGACGGAGCCCGGGGCTGGAGCACCCGACCCGGGGCCCGGCAGGGCCCCTGGACTCAGCCGGGGCTCCCGGGCCCACAGGCGCAGGGGAAGCCTCCCCGGGCCTGCGAGACCCCGTCCCGGGCACCCTGCCATGCGGCAGGCTTGAGGACGGAGCCCGGGGTTCGGGAGGCACCCTCCCCTGGGCCCTCAGGGGCCCCGGACAGAGCTCCTGAACTCAGCCAAGTGAGGGGGTCTCCCCGGGCACAACGGAACCCCCTCTCTGGCCTTTGGCATAGCGGCAGGCTGGGGGACCTGGCCCATGGCTGGAGCACCCGACCCGGGGCCCGGCGGGGCCCCTGGACCCAGCCGGGGCTCCCAGTCCCAGAGGCGCAGTGGAAGCCACACCAGGCCCGCGGGACCCCATCCCGGGCACCCTGCCACGCGGCAGGCCCGAGGACGGTGTAGTGTAGTTCCTATTTCCCTAATAGGCTCTGCGCATTGGAATAATATAACCTATAGGCTTGACATAGGACTAAGGTCGGTATGTCCCTATCGAGTATATTAAACTTAATTACTTGTGCCATCTAGCTCAGAGGCCACTAGAAACTCCTTGAGAACAAGAAGGGAGTAGTTTCTGGCAACCGAAAAACATGACAACTTTTGTTTCCCTTTAGAATCGGAACACGTCTCAGAATCGTGGAAACAATAGATAACAGTTTCACTCAGTCAATCGTGCATGCTTAGTTTCTACAGAGTTACACAGAAAGGAAAGACGGGCGTTTCAATAAAAGGGTTTTATTGAACAGTCTTGTTTCTCGTGTAAGAGATATGTGCTGTTATGATCACAAGACAGTATGCAAGATAAATAATGTACAGTGTAAGCAGTAGAAATAAATAATACTGCGCTAGCATTATCTTTCAGCATATATTCACGTACATAAATAACATGAGCTAAGAATGCGAGTACTCATACGATGCGTCCCTAAACTAGTTCTACCCCTATGTACCTAACCTGGTCTAGATGTAGGGAAAGGTAGAAGTAGGCGGAGTATTCTCTAGTCTGGTATACTAAGAGTATGTTTAAGTCTAGTATGCCAAGTATAATATGCCAAGAGTCCCTCTAGGTTCTAGTCAGCTCCATACCTTGAGAATGAGAGAGGTGGGAATCTCTTGCCGGATCTGGAACTCTAACACCCCGCGAAGGGAGTCAGAACACTGGAAGCTGGATTCGTCTGCGTGCAGGAATGACAGCGTCTTCTCAGTGCGTCAGGCCGGGATATGGGCTCCTCTGAAGTTGAGGTCTCCTCTAACTTGCTTGGGCAAGGGTAGGTATATTTATACCTGGTAGGTGTCTTGGAATGTTAGCATTGACGTGAAGTCGGACAGAGGAAGACGTCAGGAATGAACCCTTAAGGTATAACGGTTCATACATAATAGATGAGTTCTTGGAGAAATCAATAGTCCTGTGCTAGGGGAACTCCCGAAGCTTAAGGGTCTGGTTTCTAAGAACTCGTTGTGACGTTAGAGTGGACGGATGTCGGTGACCATGCCTGTATTTGGAGTGCACGGTTAATGCCTAAATAAGGACAGGGATTCTATGCCTATATAAGGGCAATGCGAATTGTGCCTATATAAGGACATGATGCAGGAAAACCTATATACGGATCCCTAAAGCGGAATACAACACCCACTCCATCTTCGATTGAACGATAATACTAAATGCTAAACATTTAAATGTTAAACATAAAATCGAGTACCACATATTGCTAAAAACATTTCTAAAAGCATTTTAAAAGAAGCTCAAAACTGTTGGAATGCAATAGGTACTGTACATTTAAAGCATCGTTTCCATTCTAAGCATATAACGGAAGTAAAATTCAACTTAAATGAAAACAGAAATATATACATATGACGAAATGGTTGATAAGTTCTCAAAATCAAAACCATTGTATATCATAGAATTAAATGAAATGTTAGACAAGTAAGGTGACAATGTGTCCCTGGAAGTATTCAAAGAAGTCTGTTTTATAAGACTAGTTCTACTGTAAGCAGATTGTTCATTTGCCATGTTTTTTCTTATCTAGAAAAATTTTGTTTTAAAAGAAAAAGTTCAATTTCTGGGAATAGTTCCAAGTTTTGAAAATATGAAGGCCAAATTTCAATGGTGCCCTGGTACACTGTGAACCGAATCAAAGTCAGTGTATGGGTCTGGTGTAAACATTAGATCATCTATGTCCGTAGCCAAAATATCGTCCACCGAAGTTGGTGACATTTGGAACACCTCGTTCAGAAGGTTAATTGCACAGAGATGAGAAGCATCGCCTTCAGCAGAAGATGCAATGTTCGTGTCCATTGTTACCTGTGTGCCTGTTGATCCATCTCGTACCTCAGCAGCAGCCGGAAGCGTCTGTGAGATCTCAATGAATGCCGTCATCAGGATTGGTAGCCTCTGGGGACAACACACAGCATGGGCCGTTATCGGGTCCAGCAGAGTATCGACATCCGTTGGCATGACTGATGGGAGTGTTAGACATGTGTCTAGCACGCATTCTTCACTGCAAAACAGGCAGCGTAGAACAGGTAGGATGCAATCTTGCCAGATTGGTCTGAATGACAGGAACCATGTTGTATTAAGTTCCCGTAGACGAGGCATGCCCAAAATCTGTACTATTCGCTCACAGCATTTCCGTTCAAGGAGGGCTCTCTCCACATCGCTCGGAGTGATGTTGGCGAAGAGGCTTGCCATAGCGTAGTAGGAGGAATAGAAACAGAATTCCTGCAACAAGTGCTAGAATTAACGGCACACCACCAAACACCGAATGTGCGAAGTTTGGGATGATTCCGAGGACAGCCTGGAAAGGTGCTAATAGTCTGGAACAGATGGTCTTAAATACCTGTACAATTCCGCTTGTATCTGACATGTTAAAGATACGTCCTATCATTTCTACGAAATGTATAGGGCAGTTTGTACAAATTAAATTCTGTATCTCAGCCGAAGTCCTTGCAACTTGTAGATCATAGTTTCTTTGGCCGAGGTCAAAGGCACTGATTGTTGTATAAGCATGGCTTTCATTCTGCTTAAAGTATCAAATCGTATAAAAGAGACATTCAACGAAGGCCATAAAGGCGACTCCCTGACTGTGTCTATTGGGGCAAACAATACTTGCATACAGCAAGTGACCCTGGAGTTGACCGTTACTAGATATGGGATGCCTGGCAACATGCCACAGCAACTCTGATCATTCAACATGAGGTAACTCCCATTAGACAGTTGGCCAAACGTTGGATTAATCACAGCAGCTGGTGTACCCTGCTGGTGGCAGGACAAATTTGCCACAGAACCATTACAAGCCCCGTGTAAAGATATGTCCTGACAAATCAGTGAACCGCTTAGTGCATTTTCACAGTGTGTACTGCTTAGAAACACTTCACGATCCCCACTCCAACATCTATATGTGTATGGTAAATTCCAGGATGTCTTAATGTATTCTTTACCCAACCTTTCATATTTGCCTGCTTGCATCTGTTTAAGGCAATATTAAAACTGGAAAGTAGTCACAGGCAGACTAATTTTGCCATGAATAAGCCATTCTGTAGATGGTTTTTCTGCCACTGTGAATGGTAATTTTTCAAGTTTTTCAAAGCCCAGTACTGTATACTTTGCTCCCCTTTGTGCCAGTTCGATCTGTTTATCAGTTAGATTGTATTCTGCAAACAGAGCCGTTGTGTTGATAAAATGCCAAGGCACATAGCCCGCACGCAAAGATTGCAGCGTCCAGCTTAATAACATAATAGAACGTAATTGAAATTGGCCTTGCTGTAACATGGCTAAATCTTGTTCCAGTATGTCGATAGCAGAGGATACAATACTGTCCAATGAATAAATTCTGGAGGACAAAGTTGTTAACCCATTGTCGACCACAGTGAGTGTTTTCTCTAAGTTAATACGATCAAGTTCACGTATCCGTTCTGCGGCCTCCATCTATGATACCTTCCATGCTTCATTATAAGCAGCATAAATGCCGGCATATATGAAACTTTTTTGACGCGGTTTTCTTGGTCCAAGCAAGAATTCCCTAAGGTCTGCGTCTTCTTTAAGTAAAGATAAGTGTTGTTTCACATCCTTAAGTGTAGATTTTTGCAGCCAATCGAGGCATAATTTTCCTACACTGTATGTTGTTACTACCCCCGGATGCTGTCTTTGGACGTATCGTGGGTCTGGCCTATGAATAGTAAACCCCTGTGTTTTATTCAGGAATCTCTCTTGACAGTTGTTTGTGTCTGTGGGCCAGATCAACCATTTTCTCCAATCAGGATTTGTTCTGTTGAGTTGTAGTATGGTGTCAACTGTAACCGCTGCCTGTGTATTATTATCACTTGCAGGTGTTGGTACAGAAGGTGTTTTCATGTCTTTAATCTTGGCTAACCCAAGGCAAGATGTTTGTTGCACAGTGTCATTCAAAAACATTATTTGTTGAGGGACGATACAGGCTCTAAATAAAGCTTCCATCCCCTGTACTTGCCAATCTTTAGTACCCCAGACTGATTTTATGTCTATTGTCTCTTTCCACAAGTCGAAACCATGTCTAGACAGTTGGGCAATACATTTTGCAGAGTAAATCTGTTTTGTATTAGTTAACATAATTTTCAGTCCTGTTTTGTTCACTTTTTTATAGTAAAATGTTTCTGGATCAGATGTATTGTATCCTGAAAAATATGGAAACTTTTAGCAAATGTTTTTGAACTACCTTTTGGTGGTGTAGGACAATGTTCCCATTGGTTAAACATAAACACATTTCTAGGTGTTGCAGATTTATGCAAAAAATGATGACCATAGTGGTTATAGCAATACAGCTGTTCATAGTCTGATGAACCCTCTAAATATTCATTATTAGAAAATGCAGCAGATTTTTCTAGGTCAAACATCATGTTATTTACAGTTTCAATGTCCCAATCATCAGAGTAGGTACTGGATGAAACAAAATCACTTAGTGAGATCTTAAATAAATGTGGAATGTTCAAATGTTCCGTCGGGCCAAATATATTGAAGTCTGTTTTGTCCCACACTATACCATCCTGTATAGGAACGGCTGTGATGTTCACTGCAGACAAGTCTCTTGTTTCACGATGGGATGATTTGTGAGGTTTTAAAAGTAAGTTCACTTCTTTTCTTTCAGTGTCCAAATGGATGTATCTGCCACTTATAAGCATGCTCATAGTCATAACCAAAGCTAGCCAAAGCAGGAAGAAAAATATTCCAGAAATAACCCAAAGTTCAATCCATGGTGAAACCAGATAAGTCTTTTTCAAAAAATGTAAAAAGTCTTGTACTTGCTGTTAAAAAGTTTTTGATGCTGGCGACGTCTCGGGCTCACTCAGATCCTCAGAAAATGTATCAAAGTTAATGAAATAGCCAGAAGCAGTTCTGTCAATTGTTGGAATTGCATCAGGATTTGTAGAACTCGCTGGAACCAGTTGATCACTTGTTACATTGGTGTAGACAGGTGTATTTGGACGAACTGTTACTTGAGTTTCAAGAGGGATGAGTTCCATAGCATTGTTGCTCAGTCCTTCATCTGTTACTGCTGAATTTTCGATGGTTATCAGTCTTTCAGTCTGAACCTCTTGGATAGTAGCGAGAGGAGTGTGTCTGCTACTAGGTCGGAGTCCACGAGGCCTACTATTTAGTATTGGCCACATACTGTGGTTTGATGAGGTCGATAGACACAAATCTTTTCTCCTTTTTTCCAGCAAGGGGCGGCAGAAGTACTGTTCTTGTTCCGTGTATGGCTAGGACAGGTACTGGTTGTCTGTAAGAAGGTCCAAATTACTTCTTGTCCGCAATTTTCTCTCTGACTAGATCCCCAACTTTTGGAATCCAGACAGGCCTTGCTGGGACCGCCGGTTTTTCCCCAGTGGTGGTTGGCTGTAGGAATACGTTGCTTTGTTTCGATCTTAGCTCATTTAGATCCTGTAAAACAGCCAAACGATCTTTGATATCAAAGGGTTTATTTTCCTCCACTGTGCCACTACATTCTAGATCGGGCACCCACATTCTTGTCCCAAATAGGACCTCATATGGAGAGACCCCCCCTAGAGAACTTCTTGGCAAATTGTTTAATGAGCGTTGGACCCCATAAAGATGTTTGACCCACCCATCACCCGAACCTAATACCCTAGCTGTTATAGACTGCTTTATGTCCCGGTTTTTCCTTTCCACAACAGAATTTCCCTCAGGATGAAACGGAGAGGAGTACCGCAATGCAACGCCCAGACTGGCCATGGCTTCTTTGTAAGCTCGAGAGCTAAACGCAGGGCCCTGGTCAGAATGTAGCGTGCCTATTGCGTATGTGCCGATAAAGACTCGCAAATCTTTTATAACAGTTCGAGCGTCAGCCGAGCGCTGAGGCCATATCCATAGGAACCTTGACTTAGTATTGGTGGGATTGCAGTCGTCCACAAGGACGCCTGTGCATAGATAGTCTAATGCTGTCTAACAATGGTGTCTGTCCCTGGCAGGCTACTTCGTAGCATGGTGTCTGATGGCGTACTGCATCTCGCTGTACCTTACAATCTATGCAGTCATTGATGAAGATGTGAATTTGTGTATTCATTCCCGGCCACCAGTACATCTCTTTTAATGTCAATATTGTTTTAGAGATCCCTTGATGTGACAGACCCTCCCCCAGATGTGTTTCATAAATCAAAGCTGCTCTACGTTCCATGTTTGGAATGACCCTATCCCCCACTCCAGGGATTCGAGCAAAAGGAACGTTGTTCGCTTCAATTACATAAGAGTACTTGAGTGGAAACTTTTTTGGTAACGCTGCACCACTGCCTTTGCTCGTAGCATTGACAGCCAACATTATCTCACTGTCTATTCTCGTTTTTGAACGAGTGATAGCAGCTATGGAAGCCGTTTGAACAGCCCCCTTTGCGGCTTCGTCAGCCAATGAATTCCCTGCAACGTGAACGCCATCACGTTGATGACTCAGTGTATGGATCACGTGAGCCTTTGGTAGTTCGCTTTTTAACTGAACTACTTGTTCCCAAAGCGTTTTATGCTTTATTGTGCCACCTTTTGCATCTTTGAACCCATTTTCAAGCCAAGTTTGTATATATTCATTATACGACTGCACACAGTAGAAAGAATCGCACACTATGAGTGTGGGGAATTCTCAATCTGTACTTTCAAGTGCCAGTTTGAATGCTTGTAGTTGAGCTCGCTGAGCTGTGCAATCTCCTAGAGATTGAGTTTTAGTGACCATAGGTCTGAAGTTGCCATCGCGCATGCGATCTTTAACGATTGCGCACGCTGCACTGTAAGCTTGCTTACTCCCTGTTGCGGGTTGTGCGGATCCATCAGTGTAAATTATGAATTCATACTGATCGAGAGGCAGAATCTCAGTGGGCAGAGGACATTCATGTTCATATGCAGGAACGCTTGTGTTTTTAGATCTGGATCAAAAACCTATTCAACATCTGTTGCAGCAAGAGAATTAACCCATTGTATCCATCTCGGATGTAATGCTTTAGCATTTGGAATGCTCGCTTTTGTTACCGCCTCTAAGGCCGGAACTGGGGTTACGACAATAATGCGTTTCCCTTGGGCTAGAGCTCTGTCTTTTGCTACTGCAGTTTGAACTGCCGTCAGTATTTTTTCAGTTGAAGTGAAGCGCATTTCTGCTTGTGTATACAAATGTGATTTGTATGCAATTGGTACTTTTTCACCCTCATTAAATGTTAAGTAGGTGAATCCGCATTGACCCGAAATTATTCGGATCACTAAATTGTGTTGACTTACGCGTGTTTGTAAGTGATTTGTTGATAACATGTTAGCTTGGAGTGAACGCTAAGATTTCTGTGTGTTCCTGTGTCCAATTTTTGATTGAAAAATCAGGTTTGATTAATGCGTAGAGAAGTTTAACCCTTTCTGCGTAATTTAGAATGTATGTTCTTCCAAAATTTAGGAAACCCAGGATAGACTGTAAATTTTTCAGCGTTTTGGAGGTTGGAGCAGCGCACACCTTTCTAAAAAGTTGGCTGCCAAGCTCTTGCCTTCACTTGAAAGCTCATATCCTAGAAAAGGACATTGAGATGGGCAATTCTGGACTTTTTGAAGTTGAATTTGTAGCCCTCAGAGGCGAAGCCCAGTATAATGGTGCTCACCTTGTTCAAGTGCCTATCCAGGTCATCGTCTGTCAGATAGATGTCATCGACATATGACAATGCCTCATTATCATAAATTTGTAGTAACTCCGTTACTCTCGCTGAGAATAACCCGGGCTGTTCTTGAACCCTTGTGGGAGTCGACAAAATTGACCCTGGGTCCCCATTATTGAGAAAGCTGTTAAGTACCTGCTTCCAGGTGCTATATTTTGACAAAAGAAACCATTTGAGATATCCAATGTGGTTTTATATTTTTTACGCACAATGTTATTCATTAATGCTGTACTATGTGCATTTTGCACTGCAAATGTTTTAGAACAAGTGTTTAAGTGTCTGTAATCCAAAACTAGATGATGGGTATTGTCTGGTTTGGAGACAGGAAACAAAGGATTGTTCATTGAATAGGTGCATGTTTCAATCACCCCTTGGTATTCAAGTTGATCTAAGATCTCCCTGACCTGTTTTTAGCTTCTTGCTTTATTGGGTACTGCCTTTGTGCAGTAGGTTCATTTTTAGATGTATTTTATGGTGAGGTGAGTCCTCATCCCATCCTACATGATTTTTGTATAATGCTGGGGCCTGGGCAACTGCCCATTTCCTGGCATAAGTATATTTTAGATGAATTGTAATATGGTTGGAGAAGGCAGGCATAATGATGTCCTCACCATGTGGGCACTCCCTGACAAATTGTGGTGGCCAGTCTTTTCTGCTAGAAGTATGTCATAGCCCCTTGAAAGTTTTTCCCAAAAGTGCTTTCACCTGTCTAGGTATGTCTCCCTCCATCCGGAGTGTTATTTCATATAACTTTTGTAGAGTACTAACCCTGGTGTCTACAGTCTCAACTGTAATGTACTCATTCAAGTCCACTATCTCCAGAAGTTCCTTCAGGTTCTGGCGAGCTATTGTGACTTCTGCTGCACTGTCCAGCATTGTCTGAGCCCATTCTCCGTTCTTGAGTTGTGTTCTCAGTATCCTCGGCATGTCTGACCTTCAGACCTGCTACCTTCTTCTTTGAGAATTGAGGTTTGGATTTATTTTTGGAACGTGTTTGTTGTCTTTCGATTTCACGCGTTCTTCTCTATGTTCTGACCGTCCTCTTCTTTCCGATGTCTGTGGCGAGATCTGAAAGGTACGAGAGGAACGTGTATCAGTATCTTGATACCTGTCAGGCTTTTTCAAATTATCCCTATTCCTGAGGTTATACCTCCTTTCAGAGGAGCTCCTTTTGAGGAGACCTACCTCGAGATTGAGAACGTTTCTCGTTTGAATTTTGTTTATTAGTTTCCCACTTCTTTTTAGAAGATGTAGGAATTTGTTTAATAGAGTCCTTCTCAGGACTTTCAGATAGTTTTGGCTTTAATGGTCTTTCACCCAAACTATCTCTGCCTAATTCTGCATAAGATTGTTCTATTATTCTGGGTAGTTCTGTTTGATGTTCTGTAACATCGAATTCCCTTAATCGTTGGCGGATCGCCACTGCTGCTGCCTCCCCTTTAATATTAGATAATATTATTGTTGAGACCTGGTCGAAATTTTTCAGTAATTTCATACCTAAATTCAGAGCAGGCTCTGCCCCGTATTCGTTTTGAATTTGTTTCAGGACATCAGGTATTACTGCTATTGACGGAATACCATGTGTTTTAGTATAGATGGCAGCAAAGACTGAGCCCCAAGTGGTGCAGTCTTCCAGTTGTGGTGTGATCCCCATTGGTAAACTGATAGTTAGTATTCTGTGTTTCTCATAGGGGCTAGTATTAGGAAATACTGCTTCAATTTGAGTAATTTTTGAGCTATCCAGAATGGTATTTGCTCACGTTTTGTGGGCATTTTACCCATGACTGCGTATAGAGTCTGTGGTGTAATTTTTAGTGTATTCCCCTGTTGAGGAGTTTGATTTGGAATGGTTAATGGTGGTTGGACTGTAAAAGTCCGCATGACATATTGGACAAATTGTCTGTAAATTTTTATTAACTCTGTAAGTTGAGTAAGTAGTTCCTCGTCTGACATTACATCGATGTCAGGATGAGGTGTGTAACCGGCTAGAATCGGCCATGTTGCTCCTGGTCTACCTAGTGGACCGAGCCTGGTAATGTTTTTGTGATGTTTTAGGGCGCCTTTAAACCAGAGCTGATGCTCCTGGTATGTTAGTGGAATTTCAATATCCTCGAAAGGAATATATTCCTCTGGTGGTTCATCTTCTTTGTAGAAGTGAAACAGTCTTGTTACTGAATTTGATTCAGGAAATATTACCCATGAATAGAATACATCTGTCTGAAAGGATTCGTGTGCCTCTATCACGAAAACTGCTCTACCGCCTCTTGGTGGTAGGCCATGTTTTATAAGTTTTAGAGTGATGGCTCTTCTTAAGTTTGGATTGATGTCTATAACACCCTCCTCAGGTTCATTAAACCTGTAAAGTTAAAAACTGTTACTATGGCTGGGTCAGCCGCAGCTCCACCGTTCCCGGTGTTATTGTCCCCGTTGGTGGACATTTTGTTTTTTGAAAAATGTAGAACAAGTTTCAAGGAAACAAAAAAAGATAAGGTGCACAATATTTTGGAACACTGTATCCTTCAACGTTGAACAAACCAAACAACTAATATATAGGGTGCTTCCCTATTTTAGTTATGGCGGATATTTAACCCTACCCACTCCAGACATCTTATGGAGTATGTGAGTAGGGGTCTCTGAGAAAAGCACGACTGAATTACTCAGTATCTAGCGTTAAATTACTGCCTAACCAAACGTTTGGGCGCCATGTAGTGTAGTTCCTATTTCCCTAATAGGCTCTGCGCATTGGAATAATATAACCTATAGGCTTGACATAGGACTTAGGTCGGTATGTCCCTATCGAGTATATTAAACTTAATTACTTGTGCCGGCTAGCTCAGAAGCCACTAGAAACTCCTTGAGAACAAAAAGGGAGTAGTTTCTGGCAACCGAAAAACATTACAACTTTTGTTTCCCTTTAGAATCAGAACACGTCTCAGAATTGTGGAAAGAATAGATAACAGTTTCACTCAGTTAATCGTGCATGCTTAGTTTCTACAGAGTTACACAGAAAGGAAAGACGGGCGTTTCAATAAAAAGGGTTTTATTGAACAGTCTTGTTTCTCGTGTAAGAGATATGTGCTGTTATGATCACAAGACAGTATGCAAGATAAATAATGTTCAGTGTAAGCAGTAGAAATAAATAATACTTCGCTAGCATTATCTTTTAGCATATATTCACGTACATAAATAACATGAGCTAAGAATGCGAGTACTCATACGATGCGTCCTAAACTAGTTCTACCCCAATGTACCTAACCTGGTCTAGATGTAGGGAAAGGTAGAAGTCGGCGGAGTATTCTCTAGTCTGGTACACTAAGAGTATGTTTAAGTCTAGTATGCCAAGTATAATATGTCAAGAGTCCCTCGAGGTTCTAGTCAGCTCCATACCTTGAGAATGAGAGAGGTGGGAATCTCTTGCCGGATCTGGAACTCTAACACCCCGCGAAGGGAGTCAGAACACTGGAAGCTGGATTCGTCTGCGTGCAGGAATGACAACGTCTTCTCAGTGCGTCAGGCCGGGATACGGGCTCCTCTGAAATCGAGGTCTCCTCTAACTTGCTTGGGCAAGGGAAGGTATATTTATACCTGGTAGGTGTCTTGGAATGTTAGCATTGACGTGAAGTCGGACAGAGGAAGACGTCAGGAATGAACCCTTAAGGTATAACGGTTCATACATAATAGATGAGTTCTTCGAGAAATTAATAGTCCTGTGCTAGGGGAACTCCCGAAGCTTAAGGGTTTGGTTTCTAAGAACTCGTTGTGACGTTAGGGTGGACGGATGTCGGTGACCATGCCTATATTTGGAGTGCATGGTTAATGCCTAAATAAGGACAGGAATTCTATGCCTATATAAGGGCAATGCGAATTGTGCCTACATAAGGACATGATGCAGGAAAACCTATATACGGATCCCTAAAGCGGAATACAACATTTCGGGTCTTTGGCAGAGCGGCAGGCCGGGGGACGGAGCCCAGGGCTGGTGCACCCGACACGGGGCCCGGCGGGGCCCCTGGACTCAGCCGGGGCTCCCGGGCCCACACGCACAGGGGAAGCCTCCCCGGGCCCGTGGACCCCGTCCCGGGCACCCTGCCACGCGGTAGGCCTGAGGACGGAGCCCGGGGTTGGGGAGGCCAGGACAGAGCTCCTGAACCAAGCCAAGCGAGGGGGGCTCCCCGGGCATGACAGAACCCCGTCTTGCGCCTTTGGCAGAGCGGCAGGCCGGGGGACAAGGCCCAGGGCTGGAGCACCCGACCAGGGGCCCGGCGGGGCCCCTGGACCCAGCCGGGGCTCCCGGGCCCAGAGGCGCAGCAGAAGCCACCCCAGGCCAGCGGGACCCCGTCCCGGGCACCCTGCCACGCGGCAGGCTCGAGGACGGAGCCCGGGAAGGGGAGGCCGCCCTCCCCGGGGCCCTCTGGGGTCCCGGACAGAGCTCCTGAACCCAGCCAAGCAGGGGGAAGCTCCCCGGGCATGACAGAACCCCGTCTCGGGCCTTTGGCAGTGCGGCAGGCTGGGGGACGGGGCCCAGGGCTGGAGCACCTGACACGGGGCCCGGCGGGTCCCCTGGACTCAGCCGGGGCTCCCGGGCCCACACGCGCAGGGGAAGCCTCCCCGGGCCCATGGGACCCCATTCCAGGTACCCTGCCACGCGGCAGGCCCGAGGACAGAGCCCGGGGTTGGGGAGGCCACCCTCCCCGGGGCCCTCAGGGCCCCGGACGGAGCTCCTGAACACAGCCAAGCGAGGGGGGCTCCCCGGGTACGAAGGAACCCCGTCTCTGGCCTTTGGCATAGCGGCAGGCTGGGGGACGGGGCCCATGGCTGGAGCACCCGACCCGGGGCCCGGCGGGGCACTCGGACCCCGCCGGGGCTCCCGGGCCCAGAGGCACAGGGGAAACCTCCCCGGGCCCGTGGGACCCCATCCCGGGAACCCTGCCACACAGCAGGCCCAAGGACGGAGCCCGGGGTGGGGAGGCTGCCCTCCACGGGGCCCTCAGGGGCCCCGGATGGAGCTCCTGATCCCAGCCAAGCGAGGGGGCTCCCCGGGCGCGACGGAACCCCGTCTCGGGCCTTTGGCATAGCGGCAGGCCGGGGGACGGGGTCCAGGACTGGAGCACCCGACCCGGGCGGGGCCCCTGGACCCTGCCGGGGCTCCCGGGCACAGAGGCGCAGGCGAAGCCACCCGCGGGACCCCGTCCCGGACACCACCCTCCCCGGGGCCATCAGGGGCCCCGGACGGAGCTCCTGAACCCAGCCAAGCGAGTTGGGGCTCCCCGGGCATGACGGAACCCTGTCTCGGGCCTTTGGCATTGCGGCAGGCCGGGGGACGGAGCCCAGGGCTGGAGCACCCGACCCGGGGCCCGGCGGGGCCCCTGAACTCAGCCGGGGCTCCTGGGCCCACAGGCGCAGGGGAAGCCTCCCCGGGCCTGCGAGACCCCGTCCCGGGCACCCTGCCACGCGGCAGGCCCGAGGACGGAGCCCGGGGTTTGGGAGGCCACCCTCCCCGGGTCGCTCAGGGGCCCCGGACGGGGCTCCAGAACCCAGCCAAGTGAGGGGGGCTCCCCAGGCACGACGGAACCCCCTCTCGGGCCTTTGGCATAGCGGCAGGCGGGGGGACGGGGCCCATGGCTGGAGCTCCCGGGCCCAGAGGCGCAGCGGAAGCCACCACAGGCCCGCGGGACCCCATCCCGGGCACCCTGCCACGCGGCAGGACTGAGGACGGAGCCCGGGCTGGGGAGGCCGCTCTCCCCGGGGCCCTCTGGGGCCCCGGATGGAGCTCCTAAACCCAGCCAAGCGAGGGGGGCTCCCCGGGCACGACGGAACCCCGTCTCGGGCCTTTGGCATAGCGGCAGGCCGGGGGTCGGAGCCCTGGGCTGGAGCACCCGACACTGGGCCCGGCGGGGCCCCTGGACTCAGCCGGGGCTCCCGGGCCCACACGCGCAGGGGAAGCCTCCCCATGCCCGCGGGACCCCATCCCGGGCACCCTGCCACGCGGCAGGCCTGAGGGCGGAGCCCGGGGTTGGGGAGGCCAGGACGGAGCTCCTGAACCCAGACAAGCGAGGGGCTCCCGGGCACGACGGAACCCCGCCTCGGGCCTTTGGCATAGCAGCAGGCTGGGGCCGGGGCCCAGGGCTGGAGCACCCGACCCAAGGCCCGGCAGGGCCCCTGGACCCAGCCGGGGCTCCCGGGCCCAGAGGCGCAGAGGAAGCCTCCCTGGGCCCGCGGGTGCCCGTCCCTGGTACCCTGCCACGTGGCAGGACCCCGGATGGAGCTCATGATCCCAGCCAAGCGAGGGGGCTCCCCGGGCGCGACTGAACCCCGTCTCGGGCCTTTGGCATAGCGGCAGGCCGGGGGACGGGGTCCAGGACTGGAGCACCCGACCCGGGGCCGGGCGGGGCCCCTGGACCCAGCCGGGGCTCCCGGGCACAAAGGCGCAGGGGAAGCCACCCGTGGGACCCCGTCCCGGGCACCCTGCCATGCGGCAGGCCCGAGGACGGAGCCCGGGGTGGGGAGGCCACCCTCCCCGGACGGAGCTCCTGAACCCAGCCAAGCGAGTTGGGACTCCCCGGGCACGACGGAACCCTGTCTCGGTCCTTTGGCATTGCGGCAGGCCGGGGGATGGAGCCCAGGGCTGGAGCACCCGACCCGGGGCCCGGCGGGGCCCCTGAACTCAGCCGGGGCTCCTGGGCCCACAGGCGCAGGGGAAGCCTCCCCGGGCCTGCGAGACCCCGTCCCGGGCACCCTGCCACGCGGCAGGCCCGAGGACGGAGCCCGGGGTTTGGGAGGCCACCCTCCCCGGGTCGCTCAGGGGCCCCGGACAGGGCTCCAGATCCCAGCCAAGTGAGGGGGGCTCCCCAGGCACGACGGAACCCCCTCTCGGGCCTTTGGCATAGCGGCAGGCGGGGGGACGGGGCCCATGGCTGGAGCTCCCGGGCCCAGAGGCGCAGCGGAAGCCACCACAGGCCCGCGGGACCCCATCCCGGGCACCCTGCCACGCGGCAGGACTGAGGACGGAGCCCGGGCTGGGGAGGCCGCCCTCCCCGGGGCCCTCTGGGGCCCCGGATGGAGCTCCTGAACCCAGCCAAGCGAGGGGGGCTCCCCGGGCACGACGGAACCCCGTCTCGGGCCTTTGGCATAGCGGCAGGCCGGGGGTCGGAGCCCAGGGCTGGAGCACCCGAAACGGGGCCCGGCGGGGCCCCTGGACTCAGCCGGGGCTCCCGGGCCCACACGCGCAGGGGAAGCCTCCCCAGGCCCGCGGGACCCCATCCCGGGCACCCTGCCACGCGGCAGGCCTGAGGACGGAGCCCGGGGTTGGGGAGGCCAGGACGGAGCTCCTGAACCCAGACAAGCGAGGGGGGCTCCCCGGGCACGACGGAACCCCGCCTCGGGCCTTTGGCATAGCAGCAGGCTGGGGCCGGGGCCCAGGGCTGGAGCACCCGACCCGTGGCCCGGTGGGGCCCCTGGACCCAGCCGGGGCCCAGAGGTGCAGGGGAAGCCTCCCCGGGCCCGTGGGACCCTGTCCCGGGCACCCTGCCACATGGCAGGACCGAGGACGGAGCCTGGGGTGGGGAGGCCGCCCTCCCCGGGGCCCCTGGAGCTCCTGAACCAAGCCAAGCAGGTGGAGGCTCCCTGGGCACGACGGAACCCCGTCTTGGGCCTTTGGCATAGCAGCAGGCTGGGGGACAGGGCCCAGGGTTGGAGTACCTGACCCAGGGCCCAGCCGGGCCCCTGGACCTAGCCAGGGCTCCTGGGCCCAGAGGCGCAGGGGAAGCCTCCCCGGGCCCGCAAGACCCCGTCCTGGGGACCCTGCCACGCGGCAGGACTGAGGATGGACCCCGGGCTGGGGGGGGAGTCCCGGTCCGTCCGGCTGCCGACTGAGGACCGCTAGGCCGAGAGGGGTTCCGGAATACCCTGTCCCTAGTAATCCAGAGGAAGGGTACGCCCACTTTCTGGTAACCCGTGTGCACCGCAAGACTTAGGGGACCCCAGGCGCAGACGCGCCCGACCTCCTGGAGCCCTGGCTGGGATCGGGGAGGCAAATGAGCCCTCATCGGGACTTCCAGGGCAGCCCAGCCATCTGGTCGCCCCATTGGAAAGCATTGAGCGCATCCAGATGGCCGGGCCCGAAGGACGCCCATCTGCCCGCCCCGAGCCGTCACAGGAGGGCTCCCGCCTCCCCTTTGGAGGGCTACGGGGGCTCTGCTTCCTGGGAGGCTCGGAGACCCCGATTGAGCCCGTCCCGGGCACTTTGCCATGCAGTGGGCCGGAGGAGGGAGCCCCGGACGGCGGGGAGGTGTTGTCCGGGCATAGCCCATCTGGTCCCCGGCTGAGAACCGCCAGCCCGAGAGGGGTTCCGGCATACCCTGCCCCTAGTAATCCAGAGGAAAGCTACCCCTCTTTCTGGTAACCTGTGCGCACCGCGAGGCTTAGGGGACCCTAGGCGCGGACGTGCCCGACCTCCTGGAGCCCTGGCTGGGATCAGGGAGGCTAATGAGCCCTCATCGGGACTTCCAGGGCAGCCCGGCCATCTGGTCGCCCCATTGGAAAGCATTGTACGCGACCAGATGGCCGAGGGGAAAGGCGCGACCAGTTGGCTGGGCCCGAAGGACGCCCATCTGCCCACCCGAGCCTTCACTGGAGGGCTCCTGCCTGCCCTTTGTAGGGCTCGGGGGCTCCGCTTCCCGGGGGCTCGGAGACCCCGGCTGGGCCTCAGGCACGGGGATGCCCGCAGGAGCTCTCGGGCCCAGACGCCCGGGGGAGGACTGCCCAGGACCGATGGAGCCCATCCCGGGCACTTTGCCATGCAGCGGGCCAGAGGAGGGAGCCCCAGACGGTGGGGAGGTGTTGTCCGGGCATAGCCCATCTGGTCCCCGGCTGAGAACCGCCAGCCCGAGAGGGGTTCCGGCATACCTGGCCCTAGTAATCTAGAGGAAAGCTACCCCCCCTTTCTGGTAACCCGTGCACACCGAGTGACGGAGGGGACCCAGGGCACGGAGGCGCCCGACCTCCTGGAGCCCTGGCTGGGATCTCGGAGTTGGACGAGCCCTCATCGGGACTTCCAGGCCGGCCCGGCCATCTGGTCGCCCCAATGGAAAGCATTGCGCGTGACCAGATGGCCGAGGGGAAAAGGCGCGATCAGATGGCCGGGACCAAAGGATGCCCATCTTCCCGCCCGAGCCTTCACGGTAGGGGTCCCGCCTGCCCTTGCAGGGCTCGGGGGCTCCGCGTCCCGGGGGCTCGGAGAACCCAACTGGGCCTCAGGCACGGGGAGCCTGCAGGAGCTCTCAGGCCTGGACGCCCGGGGGAGGACAGCCCAGGACCGATGGAGCCCGTCCCGGGCACTTTGCGGCGCGGCGGGCCGGAGGAGGGAGCCCCAGGCAGTGGGGAGGTGTTGTCCGGGCCAAGCCCATCTGGTCCCCGGCTGAGAATCGTCAGCCCCGGGGGGGCGGTTCCGGCATATACTGCCCCTAGTAATCCGGAGGAAAGCTACCCTTCTTTCTGGTAACCCGTGCGCACTGAGTGACGGAGGGGACCCTGGGCACGGGGGCGCCCGACCTCCTGGAGCCCTTGCTGGGATCGGGGAGGCAAACGAGCCCTCATCGGGACTTCCAGGGCAGCCCGGCCATCTGGTCACCTCATTGGAGGGCTCGGGGCTCTGCACCAGGGACCCTTGTCCCGGGCAGACGGACCCTTGGCAGGCTGTAGGACGGGGGCTCCCACACCCCAGGCCCTGCCCAAAACCCAGGCCCCGGGCCCGGTCCCTGCTTCTCAACCCAGCCAGGCCGGGGAGATCTGGGAGCCTGCCCGGGCACGAGGGACCCCCATCCCGGGCACACTGACCCTCAGCTGGCCGCAGGATGTGGGCTCCTGTTTCACAGATTTTTTCCATAACTCCATGGAACTCCGTGTAGTGGCGCTACGCCAACTCTGCCCACCCCTATTCGAGGCCCTCCTCCACCCTGGTGGTCTAGTGGTAGAGCATCAGTGCTCTGCTGCTTGTCTGCCCTTCTGTCTCTCTTTTTCTGCTTTTCTCAGCCTGTTTTCTGTTTTCTCCTCCTTCTGTCTTTTTTGCTTTTCTCTCCCTTTCCTGTGTTTTTTGCATCTTCATCGCCCTTGCCACTGCGATCCCTTGCGGCCCCGCCCCCACCAGTGACCCTTTCTGCTACCCGTGTTTCCCGCCTACCAGCTGTCTAACTCCCCCCGAAGCACTACTTAATGTCAGCCGCGGCGCAGTGAAAGTTCAGTCCACTAACCTTTTAGTGGACTGTTCCCTTTGCTGCTCAGCTCCACATGGTAGCTGCTGCTACCCCCCTCGCTGCTGCTGACCCTCTGGTCAGGAGTTCGAGGCCCTCCTCCACCCATAGGCTCCTGCCTGTGCCTCATTTCTGGTGGTCTAGTGGTAGAGCGTCACTGCTCTGCTGCTTGACTGCCCTTCTGTCTCTTTTCCTGCTTTTCTCTTCCTTTTTTCTGTTTTTTCCTGCGTCTGTCTTTTTTGCTTTTCTCTTCCTCTCCTGTGTTTTTTGCTTCTTCGTCGCCCTTGCTGCTGTGATCCCCTTTCAGCCCCGCCCCCCTCCAGTGACCAGTCCTGCTCCACGAGTTTCCTGCATCCCAGCTGTCTGCACCCGTCCATGTCTGGACTGCGCCCACCGCCAGGGACCCTGGTTCTCAGACCTTCCATCGCTACAACGCCAGGACCCTCCTGGCCCTCAACTCAGGACACCATGCTACCTGCCACCTCGCATTACCGAAGGAGTCCCAAGGACCCTTCACCTGCCAGAACTGCAGCCACACCTTCACCCTAACCCACGCCAAGACGCCAACTCCTCTCGCCGCACACCCAAACACTGCACGATTGTCTCAATTGCCTCCTCCTGAACACGCACTCCCTCCACAAATGCCACAGAAATCTGGGACCTCTTCGACGCTGCATCTCCTGACATCTCTTTCTTTAAGGACACCTGGACCAACCCCTGTTCTGGACCGTGCATCGCCACAGCCATCCCCGACAGCTACAAAATCACCCGCAAGGACCGCGCCGACCGACCAGGTGGAGGCATCACTATCGTCCACAAGAACACCCTCCGACTGACCACTCACTCGAACGACCCTACGACAACCATGAAACACTTCCACTTCCAGACCCAGACCAACCTCAACACCACCCTCCCCGGCACCCTCGTCTACAGGCTCCTCCAGCCCCCACCCGCCCTTCACCGATGTCATCGTAGACCTCATCGCACACCCATGGCTCTCGCATCCACTGATAACATTATACTCGGAGACCTGAACTTTCGCCTGGAAAACCCCAGTGACTAGAACACTGCCTCCCTACTGGAGAACCTCACCAACATCTGACTCAGGCAGCTAGTCACTGCACCGACCCACACAGCTGGACACACACGCGACCCCGTCTTCTCCACCAGTGGGAACATCACCTACAGCTACTCCACTGAACTCCTCTGGACCAACCACTACTGTGTGCACTTCGATTTCGCCACTCCCACCATTCACCACCGCCCTCACCGCCTCCCGTCATAGCTGGAACAAGGCCACCAAAGAACTTCTCGCCAACCTCCTCAGCACAACTATACCGCCAACACTAACTGACGCCAACACTGCAGCACGCAACCTTCACCAATGGATCTCCAACTGACACTCTGGCACCCCTCAAGAAAACACCAGGCAGCCAAAACTCCAGGAAAGCCAGCTGATTTACTCCCGCCTCCACCAGTCCAGATGCACCTGGAGATGACTCAAGAAGAGATGGAGGAACAACAAATGCCCAGAAACCCACGCAACTTTCAAAACCATGGTCAATGCACACCACCTTCTCCTCAAAACCACAAAGAAAACTGCCCTCCAAGACAGAATCAACGCCAACGCACTCAACAGCAAAGAACTCTTCGCGATCATCAAGGTGTTTGCCAGGCCCAACAGCGAGACCACATACGTCCCACCCTCCCAAGACCTCTGCAACAAATTTAGCTCCTTCTTCCACCACAATATCAGGCAGATCTATGACAGCTTCAACACCCAAGACCCTGCCACAATGCCCACCACCACCACACGCAACCACGCTGCACCCCAGCAGATCGTGCTCAACTGGACTCTGCTTACCATAGACGACACACTCAAGACCATGAAGAGAATCTACTCAGAAGCCTCATCGGATTCTTGCCTGTATCACATCTTCCATTGGCAAGCTGCATCTATCTCCCCCGAGCTTCGATGCACCACCAACTGCTCCATCGATACCGCCGCATTCCTGGATGACTGGAAACACGCCGATATCAACCCCCTGCTGAAGAAGCTGTCTGCCGACCCGGCAGACCTCAAGAACTTCAGACCTATCTCCCTCATGCCCTTCCCAGCAAAGGTCATCGAAAAAGCCATCAACGCCCAACTCTCCAAGTTCATCGAAGAGAAGCACATCCTGGACACCTCCCAATCTGACTTCCGAAGTAACCACCGCACAGACACCGCACTCTTCGCTGCCATCGATGACATCCGCTCCCTTCTCGACCCGGGCGAAACCGCAGCCCTCATCCTACTGGACCTCTCGGCCACCTTCAACACCATCTCCTGCTGCATCCTAATCACGAGACTCCATGACGCTGGCATCCACGACAAGGATCTGGACTGGATCCACTCCTTCCTTACCGGCCGAGCACAGCGATTCAGACTACCTCCGTTCCTCTCAGAACCTACAGAGATCAACTGTGGAGTGCCCCAGGCTCCTCCCTGAGCCCCACCCTCTTCAACGTTTACATGGCCCCCCTCATGGCCATCATCAGAAACCACAGACTCAACATCGTCTCCTACGCGGAGGACACCGAGCTAATACTCTCCCTCACCAACAAACCCACAGCC
This sequence comes from Calotriton arnoldi, assembly GCA_963921515.1. Classification (NCBI taxonomy): domain Eukaryota; kingdom Metazoa; phylum Chordata; class Amphibia; order Caudata; family Salamandridae; genus Calotriton; species Calotriton arnoldi. The sequence continues at coordinate 395,490 of CAWUFW010006824.1, forward strand.
ACCAGAATCAACTTTCACAGAGGAATGAAGGCCGCTGCTACCTAAATGAAAGACAGCTGCCTCAAGCTCAACTCGGACAAGACCAAAGTACTCATCCTGGGACCCAACCCCTCAGCCATGGGACGACTCCTGGTGGCCCGCCGCACTAGGAACCCTCCCACCCCTACAGGCCACGCACGCAACCTCAGCATCATACTGAACTCCTTACTCACAATGAACCCCCCAAATCAACACCGTATCCTCATCCCGCTTCCACATGCTGCGCCTGCTTCAAAAGACATTCAGATAGATCCTCACAGAATCCAGAATGACGGTCACCCACTCATCACTAGCAGACTTGACTATGACAATGTACTCTACGCTGGCGTCACCCAGAAACAGCTCAGGAAACTACGCAATGTCCAAAACGCTGCAGCTAGACTGGTCCTCGACATCCCCCACTGTAGCCACATAACACAACACCTCCGACAACTCCACTGGCTGCCAGTCAACAAGAGAATCACCTTCAAGCTCCTCACACATGCCTACAAAGCTCTCCCGATGCAGGACCAGCGTATCTGAACCACCGCCTTGCATTCCACGTACCCACCAGACAACTCCACTTCGACCGACTTGTCCTGGCCACCGTCCCATGGATTCACAAGACCAGAACCGGAGGAAGATCCTTTTCCTACCTCGCCACCAAGACCTGGAACACCCTGCCCCTCCACCTCAGGCAATCCCCGTCGCTGACCCAATTAAGGAAGGACCTCAAGACCTGGCTCTTCGACTGAACCTCCACGCCCAGACGGATCAGCGCCCCCCCCCCAGTGCCTTGAGACCCTCACGGGTGAGTAGTCACGCTATACAAAGTCCTGATTGATTGATTGATTGATTGATTGATTGATTGATTGATTGATTGAATGAGCTTCCTTTCAGGAACTGGCCCTTCTGGAATTCTGAAACAACCAGTGTATCACAAAACCTCTGACCCCTTAAAATGTCAAGGAAATGCTGTTTATCAATTGCAGCTGTCATTCCAAAAATGGTGTACTGCTCTTCTTTCCCATCCTAAACAAATGTGAAAGGCTACAAATGATGCTCCGCCCACCAGCACAGGAAGCTCTGCCTGTCAGCAAGTCCAGCAAATCCAGCGAAGGCCTCTCTGGCTCCTCTCTCCCAGCCTACAGCCCTCCAGCCACTGCCGCCACACTGACATACATTGGCTCCCTTCCTTTCTCGAGCGGGAAGGGGCAGAGGGGAAGAGAAGATTGCTCGGGGAGAAGCTTGCACACAGCGTGTGGTGTGCCAGCAGCCAGGGCCGGACTGGCTGTAGCGGGCATCGGGCGTTTGCCTGTTAGGCTGGAACGGTAGGAGCCAATTTTGGAGTGGCGGGGGCCGGTTTTGTTACTGGGGGCCAGTTTTGCAGTGATGCTGAAATATCAACCCCCAGTAACAAAAGCAGCAGTGCTGGGGGCCTGTTTTGTTTAGCAGTAGTGCTTCACCCCCACCGACCCCGCCCCCTGCCCCCCGGAGGTGGGTGCCGGTCTGACAAAATTGCCAGGGCTACTTTGGGTTCCCAGTCCAGCCCTGCCAGGAGCACTAGCGCTGTGGCTGGTGGGTAGGTCTGGAGAGGAGCGGAGGCCACGGGGCTAGGACACCAGTGTAGCTTGCCTTTCTCTGTGAGTTCCCCGTCCAACTTTAAAAGTCACTCAGTAGGCTTATGTAGGTTTCACTTTCTCAATCCTTAATATCTCTTCAGTTTGGATGAGACAAACAAGGGCATGGACGAAGTACCAAAGGGCAAGGACATGTCCACGAGGCTCAATGCCACTGAATCCTCCCTGAAAAACTACTGGAAATGTACTTCCACACATTTGAACTGTACGACGAGCACATTCAGGGAGAAGAAGGCCTACTTGAAACCTAGAAGGGTGTGCTACAGTGACAGCGATGCGGCTGACATAGACAAACTTGAAATACGCTTGCACAGCTTGTCAGCAGCTCCACCCTCCAGGCCCAACAAAACGCAACAGGAGCATCAGGAATCCTTCGGGTCATGGCCCATCTCTCCTTGCTTTGGGAAATGTAGCACAACAAAGGCAGACATTCACTAGGAAAGGTCACAGCCCAACTTTAACCTTGCCTCTCCAATCCATTTTCTAATTCATTTGACATCTGACAAAGATACTGTGGCCCATGATAATCTTAAAAACAACTCAGATGTTTTTCTGAAGAAGGAAGACCAAGAAGAACTACTCACTCAAGGTAGCCCATTAAGCAAAGTGATTAAAGAGTGGGGCAATTCAATTTTTAAAGACCAAGCAACCACTCAAATATTGAATAGCATTAATCGTGCCGAACAAAACAGGGGAGCCATGGAAGTCACAGAAGAAAAACTAACAACAACCTACAGGACTATCCCAGAGCCTACGGAGGAGTTGAAAAGCCAGTCCGTAACCCTGGCTAGTCTCCTCAGCTAGGACACTGAATTCAATGACCAAGTTATTGACAACAATAGTGGAATCACTGAGCCTGCAGTCCCTCAAAATGGACATAGAAATTGATATACTCTCAAGAATTGATTTACAGTTGCAAGGCTTGATGAAAAAGTGGCTTGCATCAGGACAAACCATAAGACAAGGCCATCTTTCCCTGCTCACTGCTTTTGTAGAGAAATCATTGAGATGCTTAGGGCTTTAGCTAGCATCCTACACACAATGATTACTTGTTGGTTACAGATCTAAAAATACCCTCCTTAGCCCATAATCCACCAAACCAGGGCTTGACCAAACACATCCCGACCCTCAATGTATATTTGCAGATAGTAATGATAATTCAACTGACACGCAGCCCAGCAAACCTGCTGACTTGGGAATAAGTTAATCTAACAAACTGTTAGAAGACAAGTTCTCAACACATCTACAATCTCAAGCAATACTTGATAGTTCAGTGGACATGGCCCTGAACAGTTCAGAAATGAGACTCACCAGAATGACTAGAATCCAAAGTCTTTCGTGGCTCCAACAACCGTCCCATCGTCTCAAGAAATTGATGTATCACAGTAGTGTTTAGCCAAGGAAAAACAATAAGAGACTTAAAAAACTCCTTAAAACAGATAAAAGCAAATCTTACAGTAACATTGCAATGTTCTTTGCCGCTAAATCGCAGCCGTCCGGCCAACCAGGTGACAAATCCCTGTAGGAGGAAATAAATGGCTCATGGGGTGACGATCAACTCTTAAGCCACCCGCATAATCCTAAAAACACCCTGGAGGGCCTCCAACCCACAGCACATCTTTCTGCCTATTCTATGCCATCACAAGTAACACCTTGTTCTGTGGCAGAAAAAGAGGGCGGAATACAGAGGTGCGATAACTTACTACAAATGGATAACCCACACTGCAATGCACAATGCAAGTTCCTAGGGCAACTCAGACATAATATGCAGCATAACAATAATCAATTTCTAACATAGGAGGGACAAAACAAACTGTGTCTAGTGCAAAATACAAAAATTATTTTTATTGAAAAATAGATAATAAATATATATACAAATCACATGTAAAACAATCCACAGCCAAACCACAACCATATCATCATTCACTCTTGTTGCACACTAATCTTTCCCGACAGTCATAATAATTGTACATCAAGGACAGATAATGTGTGAAACAGATGTCAATAAGTTTCTTGTTTATGAAGTCAGATCGTCTCTTTGATAATTTGTAATTTGGTCATCAAAAACAAGGAGCCTGATGCTCTTAGGCCGTAGATTCAGACTGATGGATAGGTTTAAAAATCGTGTCTATATCAATGAGTGGCTGCAACCCGGATGGTATCCTACACGCGTTTCGGCACGGCAGTGCCTTCTTCAGGAAAAGCCACAGCAGTTGAACCCAAATATCTGTGGATATAGACAATGCAAAATACATATGGACTGTCCCTCCTGCAAAAGTGGTACACAGAATAAACAGCATAATTACTGATTGCTTCGTATCTAAGTGCAGATAATATAGGCGCACCACCTGCGATTTGTGGAGACAGAATAGAATAAATTCAAAGAAAATGCCGACAGGGCTAACGGTGTCTAGCCAGGGGGGGGTTGATTAGCTAGGATCGCGGCTCAGGCAAGAAGCAAAGACCGGTATAGGTCGTTTTAAACCCGGTTTATTAGAATCATACACCCGTTGTTTTGAATTTGCCAAAGTCCATGTAGGTAAAGACGGATAATCTCTTCTTATCCGATCGTTGTTCCTTTAGAATCTGCTCCCGTCTTCTTCTTTTTTCTCTCCGTGGCAGGCAGGAGTACTCGAACAAAAGGAGAGAAGAGGGGCAAGTATCAGGCTGGTTGTTCAGATCACACTAAAAGGGAAAAAGGAGTGAGGGACCACCAGTGCGCACGCTAGCTTCTATGGCCGTGTGTTTGTGAAAGAAAACAAGGACAAACTACCGGGAGTTTTAAGAAGGAGGCAGGTTACCCACTACACGGCTTTCTCCCTCCTCCCGACCCAGCCCGCAAACCGTTCCCGTACCTGGGAAAGCCATGCTCCTCCAGGAGCGTGGCTGGGCGTCGCGCAGAAACGTTTGCCTCCTGGCACCGCAGTCTTCCAGGGTTCTTCGGGATACCATGGTCGTCGCAGGGTTTCTTCTCCTGGCGTCTCCGTCGGCTTCTCCGTCGACTTCCAACAACGTGCCTCCTCGTCTCCTCTTCCGGATCTTTGACGCTCTCTCCGTCGTCCTTGGAGTCCTGGGATAGGCCCTTGGGGAATGACGTCAGCCTCTTGTGCGGGGTCGACGTCAGAGGGATTCCCCTTAAAGGAGCCGCCCTCACAAAAGGGAATATCGATGTCCCGTGTAGCAGGTGACGTGTGAGACCAATTGTCCGGCCGTAAGGGAAGAAGAGGGTCATGTTCAGAAGGTGGAGACCACCAGTCTGGGTGAGGTACATTCCCTGCGTCCCCCTCCTGGCCTTCCTGTGGGATTGCGGGTTTGCGACGCACCCACCCCTAGGATTCTCCCGTTCGGGGAGAGGAACTACACGGGACAGAAAGACTGCATTCCCATTGTCAGACACTTTCCGATGTCTCACCTCGAAGGAAAAGGGTTGGAGGGACAGGAACCATCGTAGGACCCGTGGATTATGGCCCATGTTACAACTCATCCATTGTAGGGGTGCATGATCAGTGTACAGTACAAAGTGGTTTCCCTCAAGATAGTATCGTAACTTGTCAATAGCCCACTTCACTGCAAAGGCATTCCTTTTCTATAGTAGGGTACTTCATTTCTCGGGGAAACAGTTTCCTACTTATAAAAAGGATGGGGTGATCCGTACCATCAGGGGAGAGTTGAGATAACACTGCCCCTAACCCACAGTTCGAGGTATCCGTATGGAGTATAAAGGGTCTGCTGAAATCGGGAGAGGAGAGGACTGGGCTAAATGTAACGGCCTTCTTCAAGTGAGCGAAAGCCTCTTTCACTGTCTCCGTGGGGTGCCGCAGTGTTTGTGTTCGTACGTCTTTACGCAGTAGGTCTGTGAGGGGTCCCGCTATCTCTGAGTACTGGGGTATGAACCGCCTATAGTATCCCAACAAGCCTAGGAATGCCCTCACCTCCCTTTTAGATGTGGGAAAAGGGGTCTCTATGATCCCTCTTATCTTTTATTCCTGTGGGGCAATCAACCCGTGACCCAACACATATCCGAGGTATTTGACTTTCTGGAACCCCACCCGGGATTTTTTTGAATTGATGTGTAAGCCGGCATGTTTTAGGGCCTGAAGGATCTGGCGAAGATGTATTAGATGATCCTCCCAAGTGGGGCTGAACACCACTATATCGTCTAGGTAGGCCGACGAAAAGGATTGGTGTTCCCGGAGCACCGTGTTCATTAGGCACTGGAAGGTTGCCGGTGCCCCGTGAAGACCAAACGGGAGGACATTGAATTCAAAGAGGCCGTCGGGGATAGAAAAGGCAGTTTTCTCCCTATCCGTCTCTGTTAGAGGGACCTGCCAGTACCCTTTCGTAAGGTCTAAAATGGTTATATACTTAGCCTCCCCTAGTTTCTCAATCAACTCATCTACCCTAGGTATAGGGTAGGAATCAAATTTCGAGATGGAATTAAGAGCTCTAAAATCCATACAAAACCTGGTGGATCCATCCGGTTTAGGTACCATCACTATAGGGGAGGACCATTCGCTTCTGGAGGGGCGAATAACCCCCATCTCCAGCATGCTTTGGACTTCGTTTCGTATTGCCTGTCTCCTAGCTGCGGAGACCCTGTAGGGGTGTTGTTTTATGACTTGCCCTGGTATGGTCTCTATGGCATGTTCTGTCAAGGAGGTTTTTCCTGGGGTGTCTGAAAACATAGGGGAAAAGGGTCTCAATACCGCATCTAGGGAGCGCTTTTCTTGGTCTAGCAGAGCGTCATTTATCATCAACTGATCTAGAGTGCAGGAAGTGGATTTACCTGTCGGCAGGGTCAGATGGGCAGGAGCTGGCAAAGGCCCTAACCCTTTCTTTAATATATTAATGTGGTAGGTTTGTACGCGGGAAGGTTTTATTTGTACCTTATAGCTGGTTTTCCCGACAGTACCCACTATCTTGTAGGGGCCTAGCCATTCGGACCGGAGCTTACTTGTGGAGGAGGGCAGTAGTACTAAGACCCAATCATTGATGTTCAATCTCCTCCATTTCTTTCCCTTGTCATAATACCATCTCTGTTTCTCTTGGGCTTTCTCGAGGTGGGAATAAGCAAGGTCCCGTAATTTTCCTATGCGGGACTTGAGATTCTGGGTATATTCTAGAAAACCCCGGGCTTCTTCCTTCTCCCAGGCTTCCTTGGTCATTTCCAGAAGGGACCTCGGCTGTCGCCCATATAGCATCTCGAATGACAAACAGCCGAGGCTACTCTGGACCTGACTACGGATCACGTACAAGGCTAGGGGAAGAAGTTGGTACCACTCTTTTCCCTCGTTGTTCAACATTTTCTTGATTATCAGTTTTATTGTACCATTATATCTCTCCACTAAACCATCGGTTTGGGGATGATATACTGACATCTTTATGTGACTGAGATTCAGAGTCTTACAAATCTCGTTCATTAATCGAGAGACGAAAGGAGTACCCTGATCGGTCAATATCTCCTGTGGGAACCCTACACGGGAAAAGAGCTCAATAAGATGATCAGATATGTTCTGGGTGGTGGGGGACCTGAGTGGAAAGGCTTCAGGATAACGGGTCGCATAATCAACGACCACCAACGCGTATTGGTACCCCTTTCTGGTTTTGGGCAGGGGTCCGATAAGGTCCATACCTACTCTCTCAAATGGGGTGCCTATCATGGGTAAAGGCTGTAAAGGCACTGGAGGAGGGCGATAAGGATTCCTTTTCTGGCATGTCTCGCACTCCTGACAGTATTTTTTTTATATCTCTATATATCCCTGGCCAGTAAAAATGCCGTAGGACATTCTCGGTGGTCTTTTCCGACCCAATATGACCAGCAATAAGGTGGGAGTGGGAAAAGAAGAGGATCTGATTTCAAAATGCGGCCGGAACCAACAGTTGCGGCGTCCCATCCTTGGTACCCAGTCTATAGAGCAACCCTTTGTTGATGGTGAAGTGGGGATATACAGGGGATAAAGAGGTGGTTTGGTCTTTGGCACTCTGCCATGCGTGTTGTAGGGTAGGGTCGTTAGATTGCGCAAACTGGAAATTTCTGTCAAGGAGCCACGGTTCTGGGGTAAGCAAGGCTGGTAGAGGTCCTGCGCTAGAAGGAACTCCTTCCTCCTCTTCCTGCTGGTTATGAATGGTGGAAAGGAACATTCCTAGAAAACTGGGATTATCAGTCCCTATAATCAGTTCTTCAGGGAGTGAGGTCATTACCCCTACCCGAACTGTATAGGGGACCCCTCGGATGTACGTGATGTCTACAGAGGCTACCGGAGAGGGCTTTACATTCCCATGCACACATCGGATATGTACAAAAGCCTCGGGGATGATTTGGCTGGGGTGCACTAGGTCTCCCTGAATGACCGATTGCCTACACCCTGAATCAAGCAGAGTCTTAACTGTTTGCCCGTTTACCTTGACACTCACATAGAAAGCACCTCCCAGTTCTGCAGAGTACAATATCGATCTGGGAATGTAGCCAACCTCCATAGGCTCTTCGGTGGACTTCTTCCAGGGACATGCCCGGGCTATGTGTCCCCAGTCCCCGCAATCAAAACACTGTGGCCCTCTTGTCGGAACGGCTTCCATTTTTTGGGGTCGGGATTTGGGAAGATCTGGTGCGGGTTTGTTGCTCAGCTTTTCATATTTCCCTGATACAGGCCTGTTTGGTCGTTCAGGTTCCCAAAGAGCAGTACGGGCTTGGGCCCGAAAGAAAGTGGCAGCCATTTCTACTGCTTCCCCTATGGTGAGGTGAGTATGTTGGCGTAGCCATCTTTGAGTGTTATAGGGCAGTGCCTCTAAAAATTGTTCAAGGTAGATCCTGTCCATGATCTCTTCTTTCGTGCTGTCCAGGGGTTTTAGCCACTTGTCTGCTGCAGATTTGAGGGGGAAGAAGAGGGTTTTGGGATTCTCCCCCTTCTCTTTTCGGAATCGTACCCTATATGCCTCGGCGTCTAAACCCAAATGGTCCAAGATGATGTTTTTGATTACGGCATAAGGGGTGTCACCAGTGGGGTTCGCCACTTGGTAAGCCGCTTGTGCATCTCCTATCAACAAAGGTGCCAAAAAGAAGGGCCACTTCTCCACGGGCCAATTACAGGCTCTTGCTGCCCTTTCAAAATTGAGTAGGAAAGCATCGGGGTCCTCGCCTACCATATATTTCTGCAGAGACACCCCTGGGATTCCCTGAATACCGGCTCTGGATTCTCGTATCCCTGTAGACTTCTGTTCCGTGGCTAATGTTTGTAGGCCTTCTAGTTGGGCTGCTATGGAGCTCTTGAAGATGGCCCGGTCGGCCTGCGCCAACGTCATTTGGCGCTCCACGGCCCATTCCAGCTTCTCTTGGCCCTTTACGAGGTGGTGTATTAAAGCATCCATTATGGCAATACTAATGGGCTGATGCCCACATTCTCCGCCAAGTTGTAGCCAGGGGGGGGTTAATAGCTAGGATCGCGGCTCAGGCAAGAGGCAAAGACCAGTATAGGTCGTTTTAAACCCGGTTTATTAGAATCATACACCCGTTTTTGGGAATTTGTCAAAGTCCATGTAGGTAAAGACGGATAATCTCTTCTTATCCGGTCGTTGTTCCCTTTAGAATCTGCTCCCGTCTTCTTCTTTTTTTCTCTCCGTGGCAGGCAGGAGTACTCGAACAAAAGGAGAGAAGAGGGGCAAGTATCAGGCTGGTTGTTCAGATCACACTAAAAGGGAAAAAGGAGTGAGGGACCACCAGTGCGCACGCTAGCTTCTATGGCCGTGTGTTTGTGAAAGAAAACAAGGACAAACTACCGGGAGTTTTAAGGAGGAGGCAGGTTACCCACTACTCGGCTTTCTCCCTCCTCCCGACCAAGCCCGCAAACCGTTCCTGTACCTGTAAAGCCACGCTCCTCCGGGAGCGTGGCTGGGTGTCGCGCCGAGACGTTGGCCTCCTGGCACCGCAGTCTTCCAGGGTTCTTTGGGATACCGTGGTCGTCGCAGGGTTTCTTCTCCTGGCGTCTCCGTCGGCTTCTCCATCGACTTCCAACAACGCGCCTCCTCGTCACCTCTGCCGGATCTTTGACGCTCTCTCCGTCGTCCTTGGAGTCCCGGGATAGGCCCTTGGGGAATGACGTCAGCCTCTTGGGTGGGATCGACGTCAGAGGGATTCCCTTAAAGGAGCTGCCCTCACAATAGGGAATATCGATGTCCCGTGTAGCAGGTGACGTGTGAGACCAATCGTCCGGCTGTAAGGGAAGAATAGGGTCAGGTTCAGAAGGTGGAGACCACCAGTCTGGGTGAGGTACATTCCCCGCGTCCCCCTCCTGGCCTTCCTGTGGGATTGTGGGTTTGCGAAACCCCCCCCCCCCTAGGATTCTCCCGTTCGGGGAGAGGAAGTACACGGGACAGAAAGTCTGCATTCCCGTTGTCAGACCCTTTCCGATGTCTCACCTCGAAGCAAAAGGGTTGGAGGGACAGGAACCATCGTAGGACCCTTGGATTATGGCCCATGTTACAACTCATCCATTGTAGGGGTGCATGATCAGTGTACAGTACAAAGTGGTTTCCCTCAAGATAGTATCGTAACTTGTCGATAGCCCACTTCACCGCGAGGCATTCCTTTTCTATAGTAGGGTACTTCATTTCTCGGGGAAACAGTTTCCTACTCATAAAAAGGATGGGGTGATCCGTACCATCAAGAGAGAGTTGTGATAACACTGCCCCTAACCCATAGTTCGAGGCATCCGTATGGAGTGTAAAGGGTCTGCTGAAATCGGGAGAGGAGAGGACTGGACTAGACGTAATGGCCCTCTTCAAGTGAGTGAAAGCCTCTTTCACTGTCTCCGTGGGGTGCCACAGTATTTGTGTTTGTACATCTTTACGCAGTAGGTCTGTGAGGGGTCCCGCTATCTCTGAGTACTGGGGTATGAACCGCCTATAGTATCCCAACAAGCCTAGGAATGCCCTCAGCTCCCTTTTAGATGTGGGAAAAGGGGTCTCTTTGATCGCTCTTATCTTTTCTTCCTGTGGGGCAATCACCCCGTGACCCAACACATATCCGAGGTATTTGACTTTCTGGAACCCCACCCGGGAGTTTTTGGAATTGATGTGTAAGCCGGCATGTTTTAGGGCCTGAAGGATCTGGCGAAGATGTATTTGATGATCCTCCCAAGTGGGGCTGAACACCACTATATCGTCTAGGTAGGCCGACGTAAAGGATTGGCGTTCCCGGAGCACCGTGTTCATTAGGCGCTGGAAGGTTGCCGGTGCCCCATGAAGACCAAACGGGAGGACATAGAAATCAAAGAGGCCGTCGGGGGTAGAAAAGGCAGTTTTCTCCCTATCCGTCTCTTTTAGAGGGACCTGCCAGTACCCTTTCGTAAGGTCTAACGTGGTTATATACTTAGCCTCCCCTAGTTTCTCAATCAACTCATCTACCCTAGGTATAGGGTAGGAATCAAATTTTGAAATGGAATTAAGAGCTCTAAAATCCATACAAAACCTGGTGGATCCATCCGGCTTAGGTACCATCACTACAGGGGAGGACCATTCGCTTCTGGAGGGGCGAATAACCCCCATCTCCAGCATGCTTTGGACTTCGTTTTGTATTGCCTGTCGCTTAGCTGCGGGGACCCTGTAGGGGCGTTGTTTTATGACTTGCCCCGGTATAGTCTCTATGGCATGTTCTGTCAAGGAGGTTTTTCCTGGGGTGTCTGAAAACATAGAGGAAAAGGGTCTCAATACCGCATCTAGGGAGCGCTTTTCTTGGTCTAGCAGAGCTAATTTATCATCAACTGATCTAGAGTGCAGGAAGTGGATTTACCTGTCGGCAGAGTCAGATGGGCAGGAGCTGGCAAAGGCCCTAACCATTTCTTTAATATATTAATGTGGTAGGTTTGTACGCGGGAAGGTTTTATTTGTACCTTATAGCTGGTTTTCCAGACAGTACCCACTATCTTGTAGGGGCCTAGCCATTCAGACCGGAGCTTACTTGTGGAGGAGGGCAGTAGTACTAAGACCCAATCATTGATGTTCAATCTCCTCCATTTCTTTCCCTTGTCATAATACCATCTCTGTTTCTCTTGGGCTTTCTCGAGGTGGGAATAAGCAAGGTCCCGTAATTTTCCTATGCGGGACTTGAGATTCTGGGTATATTCTAGAAAACCCCGGGCTTCGTCTGCTTCTTCCTTCTCCCAGGCTTCCTTGGTCATTTCCAGAAGGGACCTCGGCTGTCGCCCATATAGCATCTCGAATGACAAACAGCCGAGGCTACTCTGGACCTGACTACGGATCACGTACAAGGCTAGGGGAAGAAGTTGGTCCCACTCTTTTCCCTCGTTGTTCAACATTTTCTTGTACCATTATATCTCTCCACTAAACCATCGGTTTGGGGATGATATACTGACATCTTTATGTGACTGAGATTCAGAGTCTTACAAATCTCGTTCATTAATTGAGAGACGAAAGGAGTACCCTGATCGGTCAATATCTCCTGTGGGAACCCTACACGGGAAAAGAGCTCAATAAGACGATCAGATATGTTCTGGGTGGTGGGGGACCTGAGTGGACAGGCTTCAGGATAACGGGTCGCATAATCGACCACCAACGCGTATTGGTACCCCTTTCTGGTTTTGGGCAGGGGTCCGATAAGGTCCATACCTACTCTCTCAATGGGGTGCCTATCATGGGTAAAGGCTGTAAAGGCACTGGATGAGGGCGATAAGGATTCCTTTTCTGGCATGTCTCGCACTCCTGACAGTATTTTGTTATATCTCTATATATCCCTGGCCAGTAAAAATGCCTTAGGACATTCTTGGTGGTCTTTTCCGACCCAATATGACCAGCAATAAGATGGGAGTGGGAGAAGAAGAGGATCTGATTTCTAAATGCCGCCGGAACCAACAGTTGCGGCGTCCCATCCTTGGTACCCAGTCTATAGAGCAACCCTTTGTTGATGGTGAAGTGGGGATATACATGGGATAAAGAGGTGGTTTGGTCTTTGTCACTCTGCCATGCGTGTTGTAGGGTAGGGTCGTTAGCTTGCGAAAACTGGAAATTTCTGTCAAGGAGCCATGGTTCTGGGGTAAGCAAGGCTGGTAGAGGTCCTGCGCTAGAAGGAAATCCTTCCTCCTCTTCCTGCTGGTTATGAATGGTGGAAAGGAACATTCCTAGAAAACTGGGATTATCAGTCCCTATAATCAGTTCTTCAGGGAGTGCGGTCATTACCCCTACCCGAACTGTATAGGGGACCCCTCGGATGTACGTGATGTCTACAGAGGCTACCGGATAGGGCTTTACATCCCCATGCACACATCGGATATGTACAAAAGCCTCGGGGATGATTTGGCTGGGGTGCACTAGGTCTCCCTGAATGACCGATTGCATACACCCTGAATCAAGCAGAGCCTTAACTGTTTGCCTGTTTACCTTGACACTCACATAGAAAGCACCTCCCAGTTCTGCAGAGTACAATATCGATCTGGGAATCTAGCCAACCTCCATAGGCTCTTCGGTGGACTTCTTCCAGGTACATGCCCGGGCTATGTGTCCCCAGTCCCCGCAATCAAAACACTGTGGCCCTCATGTCGGAATGGCTTCCATTTTTTGGGGTCGGGATTTGGGAAGATCTGGTGCGGGTTTGTTGCTCCACTTTTCATATTTCCATGATACAGGCCTGTATGGTCGTTCGGGTTCCCAAAGAGCAGTACAGGGTTGGGCCTGAGAGAAAGTGGCAGCCATTTCTACTGCTTCCCCTATGGTGAGGTGAGTATGTTGGCGTAGCCATCTTTGAGTGTTATAGGGCAGTGCCTCTAAAAATTGTTCAAGGTAGATCCTATCCATGATCTCTTCTTTCGTGCTGTCCAGGGGTTTTAGCCACTTGTCTGCTGCAGATTTGAGGCGGAAGAGGGTTTTGGGATTCTCCCCCGGGTAACCCTTCTCTTTTCGGAATCGTACCCTATATGCCTCGGCGTCTAAACCCAAATGGTCCAAGATGATGTTTTTGATTACGGCAAAGGGGTGTCACCACTGGGGTTCGCCACTTGGTAAGCCGCTTGTGCATCTCCTGTCAACAAAGGTACCAAAAAGAAGGGCCACTTCTCCACAGGCCAATTACAGGCACTTGCTGCCCTTTCAAAATTGAGTAGGAAAGCATCGGGGTCCTCGCCTACCATATATTTCTGCAGAGACACCCCTGGGGTTCCCTGAATACCGGCTCTGGATTCTCGTATCCCTGTAGACTTCTGTTCCGTGGCTAATGTTTGTAGGCCTTCTAGTTGGGCTGCTATGGAGCTCTGGAAGATGTCCCGGTCGGCCTGCGCCAACGTCATTTGGCGCTCCACAGCCCATTCCAGCTTCTCTTGGCCCTTTACAAGGTGGTGCATTAAAGCATCCATTATGGCAATACTAATGGGCTGATGCCCGCATTCTCCACCAAGTTGTAGCCAGGGGGGGGGTTGATTAGCTAGGATCGTGGCTCAGGCAAGAAGCAAAGACCAGTATAGGTCGTTTCAAACCCGGTTTATTAGAATCATACACCCGTTTTTTTGAATTTGCCAAAGTTCATGTAGGTAAAGACGGATAATCTCTTTTTATCCGGTCGTTGTTCCCTTTAGAATCTGCTCCCGTCTTCTTCTTTTTTTCTCTCCGTGGCAGGCAGGAGTACTCGAACAAAAGGAGAGAGAAGAGGGGCAAGTATCAGGCTGGTTGTTCAGATCACACTAAAAGGGAAAAAGGAGTGAGGGACCACCAGTGCGCACGCTAGCTTCTATGGCCGTGTGTTTGTGAAAGAAAACAAGGACAAACTACCAGGAGTTTTAAGGAGGAGGCAGGTTACCCACTACTCGGCTTTCTCCCTACTCCCGACCCAGCCCGCAAACCGTTCCCGTACCTGGGAAAGCCTCGCTCCTCCGGGAGCGTGGCTGGGCGTCGCGCCGAGACGTTGGCCTCCTGGCACCGCAGTCTTCCAGGGTTCTGCGGGATACCGTGGTCGTCGCAGGGTTTCTTCTCCTGGCGTCTCCGTCGGCTTCTCCGTCAACTCCCAACAACGTGCCTCCTCGTCTCCTCTTCCGGATCTTTGACGATCTCTCCGTTGTCCTTGGAGTCCCGGGATAGGCCCTTGGGGAATGACATCAGCCTCTTGGGCGGGGTTGACGTCAGAGGGATTCCCCTTAAAGGAGCCGCCCTCACAAAAGGGAATATCGATGTCCCGTGTAGCAGGTGACGTGTGAGACCAATCGTCCGGCTGTAAGGGAAGAAGAGGGTCATGTTCAGAATGTGGAGACCACCAGTCTGGGTGAGGTACATTCCCTGCGTCCCCCTCCTGGCCTTTCTGTGGAATTGCGTGTTTGCGACACGGTGAAAAGCATGAAAGAAATAGTGAATAAAATCTTGTGGCATGCTGACCGTTTCAAACGGTCTGCACAAGATGGTGACTTAGAGAGAAACCTCTCTACGTTACAGATGTATATTTGTCATAGATAGGCCACAGTGCATAGAGTCAGAGAATGGTGCCCAGACTAGAAGAGAGATAAAAATACACCGCACAACATCCTAAACATATGTTACCCTCAAAAAAGGAGTATGTCGGCCCGGTTGATGAAGGACTGAATAGTTCGCTGAACTTGTTGGAAAATAAAGAAGATCTTCTGGACAAAGCAAGGACAAAGCGACATGCATTTAATAACTCTCTTATTCAATGGAACTGAATTCAAATATTGGTAGAAAACATAGTTACCTATAAAATAATTGAAGCCCACTGCCGTAATGATTGATATGCAGTGCCAAATATTTAAAGACAGTCCCAGGAATAGGGCTGTATGGGAGGTTCCTGGATGAGACATAAAGACCAAAAAATGAATGTACTGCTGTGGTATAATTCTATAGCCCTTTAAACTACGATGCATACTCAACAACTCGATGGGATTGACTTATGTATGGGGCCAAGGAACAGGATCTCAAATGACGATATGTATAAAAAACTGACTTACTATCGCACAGCATCTAAGCTGCCTCTAAGTATAGGAATGCCGTCTTGCTGAAAGCAGCGTCTTAACTACGTCAAAGGGACCTATAAATACGTGCATCCCAGCATGGCCTTTACCACATAAAACAATAACTGAATGCAATGCTCTGGCCGAGTTCACTGGCGTGATGACATACAATGGCTCCCGGACTACATCTAGCTTGATAACAGAATGAAACATTTGCTCTACCATATAGCAGTGTGGAGTAATGTAGGGAAGTACCGGGGATACATGAAGGGTAGCTGAATCGGTACGATCGGCTTACCTTACATGATGATCTCAGGGATTACGGTAATACCAGCGATCAAGGTCTGGGCGCCATCTGATAAGAGCGCCTTGGGCCGGAAGAGCGTATTCCCACGTTAATGACAAACCAGCAGCCGTACGCCGTCTAAGCCTAAAGACGCCACGGCTGGAAGTGCACTAAAAATAGTACCGGAGGTCATGTGAACAGTCACGTGATCCGGTGGCTTCCAGTAAGTGTAGTGAGGAAAACGGCGGCCATGTCTGTATGGTGGCGAGCTTCATATACCGAGGTAATTCATAAGCATGGGTGGCTGGCTAAGAAACAGAAATGCAAACAAGACATTACACAGTATGGATAGATAGAGAAGGGGGGAGGGTTTGGGTGAAAAATAAATCGAACATGAATTTCTATAAAGGTGGGTAGATGAAAACGGCGGTCATATCAGAATGGTAAAAAACAATTGAAGATGCTATGTAAAAAGTGCTGTGCGTCTCAAAGGGACAGATGAAGATGGTGTAAGCGAGACCAAGTAGAGATGGGTCCTATGTCTAGAGTATGGATGAGGGACACCTAAGGACGGCAGTAGGTGTCTTCTGGGGCATGGTAGGCGTGTCTAGTGACATAGTGATGGCAAGATAAAAAAAATAGGGTCCTATGACTAGAGTGTAAATAAGGAACACCTAGGGATGACAAAAATGTGTCTTGGGGCATAATGAACATGTCCTAAAAGTTAGAAGTGGGTGGATGAGAGGAAGGCCTATCCAATGTTGTAGCGAATTGCTTGATCCCAGGGTATTTCTAAGTTTAACCCGTGGGAGAATGTATTGAGGGTAAAAATCCAGTATACCTCCCAGCGTTTCCTGATCTCATCAACATCACATCCAGATCTGTTATTGATTTTTTCTAAAATAAGGCGTCTGATATCCTCAGGAGTGTGGCCTAAATCAATGAAATGTTTGACGAGGGGCGCAGACGTTTTTCTCGTCCGAATGGCCGAGCGATGCTCTGTCAAGCGTGTGGAGAAAGATCGTGATGTTTCCCCTACATAGCCTAACTGACAGGGACATAACAGCACATATATAATGTTCTTGGTTTTGCAATTGGTGAAAGATTTTAAACTGATGTGGTGGGCATTATGCATGTACGTGTTAGTGACAATGGCACTGTCACACGCCTTACATTGAGAACATTTGTGATTGCCCACTAGTGCTTTTTGTCCGTCAATGGTTTTCTGCATGAAAGAAGTGCTCGTACTCATACGGGAATGGACAACATGGTCCCTCAGGTATTTGTTGCGTCTGTGGGCAAACATGGGGCGCGGTAATTCTGCACTCTGATCCCTGTTGGTGTTCAAAATATGCCAGTGGGCACATATGATTTGACGTATCTTTTCATTGAAGACAGAATGTCTGGTCACACACACCAGTTTAGGATCCCCTGTGGGACGAGAGGTATGTAGTAAATGGTCTCTATCGTAGAAACCAGCCCTTTTATAGGCTTCACGTACCAGTCTCCTAGGGTAACCTCTACAAATAAATTTGGCTTTCATGGCAACCGATCTGAGGTCATAATCCTTCAAGTTAGTACAGTTACGTCTTAAACGAAGAAACCGGCCCAAAGGGATACTTTCTTTCTGGGTTTTTGGGTGGTAACTGTTAAAATGTAAGAGGGTGTTCCTGGCTGTAGGCTTAACATACAGATCCACTTCTAATTTGGAATCACAGTCTCTAATTTCGATGTCAAGAAATTCTATTTTCTGGTTGCTTGTATTAACTGTGAATCTCAGATTGGTTTTGCAGAGGTTAATCCACTCAAGAAATTAGTTGAGGGCGTCCGGCTTGCCACACCAGACAAAAACAATGTCATCGATGTATCGTGACCAATGGTTTACAGACTCAAAAAAGGGAGCTATCTCTTTGTAAATGAAACGTTGTTCGAAATGGGCCATGTAGGTATTTGCTACAGTGGGAGCGCATGAGGCTCCCATACTGACTCCCTTGACTTGTTTGAAAAGGTTTCCTTTAAATTCAAAGGTGTTTTCCTCCAGGACCACACGAAGAATGTCTAACATGAATGTGAGAAGTTGGCCTGGTATATGCTGTTCACTAATTAAAGTGGACACCTTGCACCAGAACAATTCGACTCTTATGGTAGATAGGTTTAAGACAACCTTTATAGAAAGCTATCCTAGTGGTAGCTGTGGAGAGCAGCCTTCAGGCTAAGTCTTGAAGGAATGTAAAGCAGCTTGTTTTACCACACAATCTCTTGAATCACCAAATGAAAAGACACCACACAGGTATATATATCAAATATATATGTATTTATTAATAAACACTCTCTACTAATCTCTTTATGAGATTAGAGGACAGGAACATATGTACAAGTCAAATATTATCAGAATAAGTTTAGCACAATTGAATATTACAATCTTAGTTTGCTAGACCTAGGTCTAGGGCATCTAGAATCGAGGGACCCCCAAGAACCACCCCAGGTAGTTGTAGGAGACCCACAGGGGACGGACGCGGTGACCTGGCACCGATGCGAATCCTGTACGAGTCTATGCACTCAGACGCGATTGAGATATCAATGTTAAAGGTCCCTTGCGTGTTCGAGGCGAACACACCGATCGATCCTTGTACGAGTCGAAGGACGCGGTTACAGATGGAATTGCAAGGGAGTTGGACGCGGTGTGTCTAACACAGACGCGAACCTTGTACGAGTCAGTGCGATAGTCGCACTTGGAAAGTTAGAGTTTTAGGACACTTCGAGGGAAGCTACAAGCAAGTCACTTACAGGGTAAGTAGTTCTAGGGCCCACACCCACAGGAGCACCGTAGTGCTGAAGTTACCTCACCCAGGGGAGCCGGGTGCATAGGTGTTCTTTGGTGTCGGGTCGCGGCGTCGTTTTCAATGGGAGCCAGTGAAGACTTGCTGCTTGCGGCGACAAGAGAAGTGTCCGGAGGAATCCAAGCCTGGATTCGGAAGATGGAAGACCTGAAAGCAGAGGGGACAGTGTTCAAAGTCACTTGGCAGTGACTCGGGGCAAGGAAGATGGATGCCCACCGTCGTCGCAAGGTTCAGGTCGTTCGCAGTTGCCTTGACTCTTCAGCCACGAGGTCCAGGAGGCGTTGACGACGACCAGGAGCTGGATTCGGTGTGTCCCTCGATGTCTGCAGCTTACTGCGGTGTCGACAACTCGATCGGAGCCAACAAGCCTTGGTAACAGCAAGTCTTGGGGAAAATGTGAAGAGGCAATGGCGCAGACCAGCAAAGTCTGTGGAACTCACCCAGCGAGGGTAAGTCAGGGCAGGCCTGGAGCAACGAGGGGAGCCCTTTGGTTTCTTTAGAAAGTCTTCTGGGGACCCACAAGCCGGCTGGCAAGGGATCGCAAAGACGCCTCGGGAGGATTCGCTCACAGGGGCCCACGGTCACTCGGGACGTGGTAGGAGGCTGATCTTAGGAGGGATTCCTGCTGGAAGCTGGGACCACACGTGGTCCAAAGCACAAGTTCGTGGAACGTTGTGAAGGGGTTGCACTCGACAATAGTGCATGGTACCCAGGGGTCGCGGTTCCTCGTTACTCTTGGGGTCCACTGGCCTCAGCTTCGCTGGGGACTCACGATGGCCTTTGAGAAGTCAGGAAATCCACTTCTTGGGCTGCAGGGACTTCGGACTCCGGCGGGAGCGGCATAGTTTGCGACCGTCGTTTGTAGTTTTTGGTGCCTGCCAAGCAGGGGAGTCACTCCTTGACTCCAAGGGAGATTCTTCAGTCTTCCAAAGGTAGTGGAACGTCGAAGGTCCGGGATTCTTCTTGTAGAGCATCGTCCAGGGAAATCTAGGGTGCAATGCACAGGATCCCCCTCTTATACTAAAAGAAGGGGAGGGACTAGCTCTATGACCCTACCTATGGGAGGGTCAGGGGAGTGGGTGGCTACACCCACTTCCCTTTGTCCAGTTTCGCGCCAGAGCAGGGACAGGTAGCCCCTGAGCCGGTTTGAACTGGCATATGCACAGAGGAGCCTTCTGCTCCCCCAGTGCAGGACTTCAAAGCACTCCAAGAGTTCACCCACCCAGCCCCAATACACTAAACCCTGTCTGGGAGGTGGTCACACCCCCTTGGGACAGGATATCTATTGTTGGGCTTCCTCCACTGCGAGTGTTGGTCATCAGCAGGAGGGCAGCCCAGTGTCTGTGACTGGTGGCATCCATTTTGTGATGCCAGGGCTCTGCAGGATTCTACCGCGTATCCACAGTAGGTACATGTCTATCCCTCTAGAAGGGTGGAATGCTACCCCCGCCGCCAGGGCTGGCGGGGGGTAGTATTCCAAGGTGTTTGACACCAAACACGACATGTTTCAATGCAGCCTATTCCAAAGTTAGTATTTTACCGCGAGGATATAATGCACTTAAAAGTATATGGTTTAACCGCATCCACAAACCGCACCAGAGAATGGACTCTGAGAGCTGCAGAGGGGCCCTGCTCAGGCAGAGGCACCCCCTCACATAGAAGCCAAGCACCCTGCCCTCAGGATTTATAGGGCCTGCCTTAGGGGTGACTGATAGGGTTATATGTGTGTGTAGGAAGAGATATAGGGAACCTATATCTCAGTGAGGGGTGCTAGCACTTCCTCACTCAGGCTGCAGTAGCAGGCCTGTGGTGTCAGATTTAGTCTGCTTCCCAGGGGTGGCATAATACATGCTGCAGCCCCTGGTAGGCCTGTGAAGTACCTATGCCCTTGGTACCTAAGGTACCATATACTAGGGACTCATAAGGTACCACAGTATCCAATCACTAGTGCACCTAGAGTGCACTCCAAATCGTTTAGAGAGAACAGAGAGGCTGGGACCCTGATTAGCAGGGGCCCAGCCAGACTATAGCCAGAAACCAGTGTAAACATCAGAAAAAAAGTGGGGGCAACATAAGAGGCAGATCCTACTCTCCTACAATGAACTTGACATTACAGCCTATATGGTAGTGTGTAATAAACCATTCGACTGCTATGAGGGCTCCACTTTGGGGTATGTTGCTGTAGAGTGACTCTATGTCAAGAGTGACAAGGGTCTCTCTCATAGCAATGAATGGAAATCCTTCCACTTTCTTGATCATCTCTTTGGTATCTTTGATATGGGAGATGGTTTTGGGCATGTGTGGACGCAGGATCAAGTCTATATACTTGGATATGGGTTCAGTGACCGAGCCTATAGTGGCAACTATAGGGCAGTAAGGGTGGTTAGTGCTGTCCTTGTGCATCTTAGGGACCCCATAGATACTCGCCATGCGTGGATGAGTGTTGTTGAGGAAATCATATTCGTTCTGACATATGATCCCCTGTTCTAAGGCTTTGTTGGTGAGGACTTGAATTTTTCTCTGTACCTGTTGGTGGGGTCTAATTTCACTGGTAAATAGTGCTCTGTGTTGCTCAGAAGCGTGTGCCTGTTAGTCACATACTTATCAGTGTCAAGGACTACAATCCCTCCTCCCTTGTCTCAATTTTTGATGGTTATATCTGGTGTATTTCCAAGCTCACATAGAGCTTTGAGCTCACATTTTTGCAGGTTCGGGGAAGGTCGCAAGTTGTATTTGGTTGCTGCTTTTAACTTGGTCATTACCACACTTTCGAAAATACTTACTTCTGGGCCTACCTGGTCCAGAGTAGGAGTAAAGGTAGAAACCGGACGAAGTCCGAAGCGATTGTCCAGACGATTGCCCAGATGATTTCCAAGGATGGAATTGTCTACAAAAATGTTTTCAAACGTATTTTTCGAAAAAAGGCCATAATGTCCTGAAACAGTTTGAAAATATTCGCACCAGTATGAGGCACAAAAAACAGACCTTTGGAAAGCAAAGACACCGTAGCAGCTTCTAGAGGTTTTTGAGACAAGTTAAAGATTGGTATTTCTTTTACGTTCTCCAATACTGTGCATTGCGTGTAACTAGGTATTGGGAGTTGTTTTGCTGAAAATTGCAACGATTGAAGTTGTCCCGGTATCTCGGTTGATACCTGGGTCTCCATGGACCCCGTCGTGCTCCTCGCCTACCTAAAAAAGTCTGTCCTGTTTTAGGGTTAATCTGGTGACTAGGTCTGTCTACATCATAGCTGAAGCGATGTGGGCACAGCACTTTTTACATAGCATCTTCAATTGTTTTTTACCATTCTGATATGGCCGCCTGTGGTATCCTCCGCCATGGGGGGATCCTGTTCCTAGCCACCCACCCTCTCTCCTGGTGTTCTGTTGGTTTACGCCACTGTGACAGTGATTAGAATGTCACAGTGGCCAACGTTCGAAGTTGAGCTCCCTGCGCGGAGTATTGACAAGAGCGGTGTTCGTGATCACAGCTGTGGCTGGGGTCCTCCTGTGTACTTCTTTCAATAAACAACTTTGTTCCATCTTTGCTAAGTCTTCGTCCCTGCTGATGAAATAACCACTTTTCTACACTGGCGACGAGTAACGTGGAAACGGAACCACCAGAAGTACATGTGAGAGGGACCTCAACACGCTAAACAAGTATGCTGAAGGGTGACTGACAGGAATCGTGAGTACAATAAGGAACAGCTCCAGAATACATTAAGGGAAATCGACGGGGTTAAGGAACTTTAACAATCACGATCTGTCTGAAACGGAAGACACCTCGTAAATCTTGAGTGAAATTGTAATTACATTGCCGGTGGGGACTGATATCCATCAGACTGCCAGATCCACTTTCCGTGTCAGATCGAAAGATTATAGCAGCTGGAGGTCAGGGGGGCGTATGTATCACACCACCGGGTGTGTTCCTTCTAAAACTCTCCGCCAGTCTAACGAGGGGTGTTTTGGCTCTTGGGAGGTGTTCCAGTGCAGTTTTGAAACCCACCCCTAGGATTCTCCCGTTCGGGGAGAGGAAGTACACAGGACAGAAAGTCTGCATTCCCATTGTCAGACCCTTTCCGATGTCTCACCTCGAAGGAAAAGGGTTGGAGGGACAGGAACCATCGTAGGACCCTTGGATTATGGCCCATGTTACGACTCATCCATTGTAGAGGTGCATGATCAGTGTACAGTACAAAGTGGTTTCCCTCAAGATAGTATCGTAACTTGTCAATAGCCCACTTCACCGCAAGGCATTCCTTTTCTATAGTAGGGTACTTCATTTCTCGGGGAAACAGTTTCCTACTTATAAAAAGGATGGGGTGATCCGTACCATCAGGGTAGAGTTGTGATAACACTGCCCCTAACCCACAGTTCGAAGTATCCGTATGGAGTATAAAGGGTCTGCTGAAATCGGGAGAGGAGAGGACTGGGCTAAATGTAATGGCCCTCTTCAAGTGAGTGAAAGCCTCTTTCACTGTCTCCGTGGGGTGCCGCAGTGTTTGTGTTCGTACGTCTTTATGCAGTAGGTCTGTGAGGGGTCCCGCTATCTCTGAGTACTGGGGTATGAACCGCCTATAGTATCCCAACAAGCCTAGGAATGCCCTCACCTCCCTTTTAGATGTGGGAAAAGGGGTCTCTATGATCCCTCTTATCTTTTCTTCCTGTGGGGCAATCACCCCGTGACCCAACACATATCCGAGGTATTTGACTTTCTGGAACCCCACCCGGGATTTTTTTGAATTGATGTGTCAGCCGGCATGTTTTAGGGCCTGAAGGATCTGGCGAAGATGTATTAGATGATCCTCCCAAATGGGGCTGAACACCACTATATCGTCTAGGTAGGCCGACGAAAAGGATTGTTGTTCCCGGAGCACCGTGTTCATTAGGAACTGGAAGGTTGCCGGTGCCCCGTGAAGACCAAACGGGAGGACATTGAATTCAAAGAGGCCATCGGGGGTAGAAAAGGCAGTTTTCTCCCTATCCGTCTCTGTTAGAGGGACCTGCCAGTACCCTTTCGTAAGGTCTAAAATGGTTATATACTTAGCCTCCCCTAGTTTCTCAATCAACACATCTACCCTAGGTATAGGGTAGGAATCAAACTTCGAGATGGAATTAAGAGCTCTAAAATCCATACAAAACCTGGTGGCTCAATCCGGCTTAGGTACCATCACTATAGGGGAGGACCATTCGCTTCTGGAGGGGCGAATAACCCCCATCTCCAGCATGCTTTGGACTTCGTTTCATATTGCCTGTCTCCTAGCTGCGGAGACCCTTTAGGGGTGTTGTTTTATGACTTGCCCTGGTATGGTCTCTATGGCATGTTCTGTCAAGGAGGTTTTTCCTGGGGTGTCTGAAAACATAGGGGAAAAGGGTCTCAATACCGCATCTAGGGAGCGCTTTTCTTGGTCTAGCAGAGCGTAATTTATCATCAACTGATCTAGAGTGCAGGAAGTGGATTTACCTGTCGGCAGGGTCAGATGGGCAGGAGCTGGCAAAGGCCCTAACCCTTTCTTTAATATATTAATGTGGTAGGTTTGTACGCGGGAAGGTTTTATTTGTACCTTATAGCTGGTTTTCCCCATAGTACCCACTATCTTGTAGGGGCCTAGCCATTCGGACCGGAGCTTACTTGTGGAGGAGGGCAGTAGTACTAAGACCCAATCATTGATGTTCAATCTCCTCCATTTCTTTCCCTTGTCATAATACCATCTCTGTTTCTCTTGGGCTTTCTCGAGGTGGGAATAAGCAAGGTCCCGTAATTTTCCTATGCGGGACTTGAGATTCTGGGTATATTCTAGAAAACCCCGGGCTTCGTCTGCTTCTTCCTTCTCCCAGGCTTCCTTGGTCATTTCCAGAAGGGACCTCGGCTGTCGCCCATATAGCATCTCGAATGACGAACAGCAGAGGCTACTCTGGACCTGACTACGGATCACGTACAAGGCTAGGGGAAGAAGTTGGTCCCACTCTTTTCCCTCGTTGTTCAACATTTTCTTGAGTATCAGTTTTATTGTACCTTTATATCTCTCCACTAAACCATCGGTTTGGGGATGATATACTGACGTCTTTATGTGACTGAGATTCAGAGTCTTACAAATCTCGTTCATTAATCGAGAGACGAAAGGAGTACCCTGATCGGTCAATATCTCCCGCGGGAACCCTACACGGGAAAAGAACTCAATAAGACGATCAGATATGTTCTGGGTGGTGGGGGACCTGAGTGGAAAGGCTTCAGGATAACGGGTCGCATAATCAACGACCACCAACGCGTATTGGTACCCCTTTCTGGTTTTGGGCAGGGGTACGATAAGGTCCATACCTACTCTCTCAAATAGGGTGCCTATCATGGGTAAAGGCTGTAAAGGCACTGGAGGAGGGCGATAAGGATTCCTTTTCTGGCATGTCTCGCACTCCTGACAGTATTTTTTTATATCTCTATATATCCCTGGCCAGTAAAAATGCCTTAGGACATTCTCGGTGGTCTTTTCCGACCCAATATGACCAGCAATAAGGTGGGAGTGGGAGAAGAAGAGGATCTGATTTCAAACTGCCGCCGGAACCAACAGTTGCGGCGTCCCATCCTTGGTACCCAGTCTATAGAGCAACCCTTTGTTGATGGTGAAGTGGGGATATACAGGGGATAAAGAGGTGGTTTGGTCTTTGGCACTCTGCCATGCGTGTTGTAGGGTAGGGTCGTTAGATTGCACAAACTGGAAATTTCTGTCAAGGAGCCACGGTTCTGGGGTAAGCAAGGCTGGTAGAGGTCCTGCGCTAGAAGGAACTCCTTCCTCCTCTTCCTGCTGGTTATGAATGGTGGAAAGGAACATTCCTAGAAAACTGGAATTATCAGTCCCTATAATCAGTTCTTCAGGGAGTGCGGTCATTACCCCTACCCGAACTGTATAGGGGACCCCTCGGATGTACGTGATGTCTACAGAGGCTACCGGATAGGGCTTTACATTCCCATGCACACATCGGATATGTACAAAAGTCTCGGGGATGATTTGGCTGGGGTACACTAGGCCTCCCTGAATGACCGATTGCCTACACCCTGAATCAAGCAGAGTCTTAACTGTTTGCCCGTTTACCTTGACACTCACATAGAAAGCACCTCCCAGTTCTGCAGAGTACAATATCAATCTGGGAATGTAGCCAACCTCCATAGGCTCTTCGGTGGACTTCTTCCGGGGACATGCCCGGGCTATTTGTCCCCAGTCCCCGCAATCAAAACACTGTGGCCCTCTTGTCGGAACGGCTTCCATTTTTGGGGTCGGGATTTGGGAAGATCTGGTGCGGGTTTGTTGCTCCGCTTTTCATATTTCCCTGATACAGGCCTGTTTGGTCGTTCAGGTTCCCAAAGAGCAGTACGGGCTTGGGCCCGAGAGAAAGTGGCGGCCATTTCTACTGCTTCCCCTATGGTGAGGTGAGTATGTTGGCGTAGCCATCTTTGAGTGTTATAGGGCAGTGCCTCTAAAAATTGTTCAAGGTAGATCCTGTCCATGATCTCTTCTTTCGTGCTGTCCAGGGGTTTTAGCCACTTGTCTGCTGCAGATTTGAGGGGGAAGAAGAGGGTTTTGGGATTCTCCCCCTTCTCTTTTCAGAATCGTACCCTATATGCCTCGGCGTCTAAACCCAAATGGTCCAAGATGATGTTTTTGATTACGGCATAAGGGGTGTCACCAGTGGTGTTCGCCACTTGGTAAGCCGCTTGTGCTTCTCCTATCAACAAAGGTGCCAAAAAGAAGGGCCACTTCTCCACGGGCCAATTACAGGCTCTTGCTGCCCTTTCAAAATTGAGTAGGAAAGCATCGGGGTCCTCGCCTACCATATATTTCTGCAGAGACACCCCTGGGGTTCACTGAATACCGGCTATGGATTCTCGTATCCCTGTAGACTTCTGTTCCGTGGCTAATGTTTGTGGGCCTTCTAGTTGGGCTGCTATGGAGCTCTTGAAGATGGCCCGGTCGGCCTGCGCCAACGTCATTTGGCGCTCCACGGCCCATTCCAGCTTCTCTTGGCCCTTTACGAGGTGGTGTATTAAAGCATCCATTATGGCAATACTAATGGGCTGATGCCCACATTCTCCACCAACTTGTAGCCAGGGGGGGGTTGAATAGCTAGGATCGCGGCTCAGGCAAGAAGCAAAGACCAGTATAGGTCATTTTAAACCCGGTTTATTAGAATCATACACCCGTTTTTTTGAATTTGTCAAAGTCCATGTAGGTAAAGACGGATAATCTCTTCTTATCCGGTCGTTGTTCCCTTTAGAATCTGCTCCCGTCTTCTTCTTTTTCTCTCCGTGGCAGGCAGGAGTACTCAAACAAAAGGAGAGAAGAGGGGCAAGTATCAGGCTGGTTGTTCAGATCACACTAAAAGGGAAAAAGGAGTGAGGGACCACCAGTGCGCACGCTAGCTTCTATGGCCGTGTGTTTGTGAAAGAAAACAAGGACAAACTACCGGGAGTTTTAAGGAGGAGGCAGGTTACCCACTACTCGGCTTTCTCCCTCCTCCCGACCCAGCCCGCAAACCGTTCCTGTACCTGGGAAAGCCACGCTCCTCCGGGAGCGTGGCTGGGTGTCGCGCCGAGACGTTGGCCTCCTGGCACCGCAGTCTTCCTGGGTTCTTTGGGATACCGTGGTCGTCGCAGGGTTTCTTCTCCTGGCGTCTCCGTCGGCTTCTCCATCGACTTCCAACAACGCGCCTCCTCGTCACCTCTGCCGGATCTTTGACGCTCTCTCCGTCGTCCTTGGAGTCCCGGGATAGGCCCTTGGGGAATGACGTCAGCCTCTTGGGCGGGATCGACGTCAGAGGGATTCCCCTTAAAGGAGCTGCCCTCACAATAGGGAATATCGATGTCCCGTGTAGCAGGTGACGTGTGAGACCAATCGTCCGGCTGTAAGGGAAGAATAGGGTCATGTTCAGAAGGTGGAGACCACCAGTATGGGAGAGGTACATTCCCTGCGTCCCCCTCCTGGCCTTCCTCTGGGATTGCGGGTTTGCGACACACCCCCCCCTAGGATTCTCCCGTTCGGGGAGAGGAAGTACACGGGACAGAAAGTCTGCATTCCCGTTGTCAGACCCTTTCCGATGTCTCACCTCGAAGCAAAAGGGTTGGAGGGACAGGAACCATCGTAGGACCCTTGGATTATGGCCCATGTTACAACTCATCCATTGTAGGGGTGCATGATCAGTGTACAGTACAAAGTGGTTTCCCTCAAGATAGTATCGTAACTTGTCGATAGCCCACTTCACAGCGAGGCATTCCTTTTCTATAGTAGGGTACTTCATTTCTCGGGGAAACAGTTTCCTACTCATAAAAAGGATGGGGTGATCCGTACCATCAGGGGAGAGTTGTGATAACACTGCCCCTAACCCATAGTTCGAGGCATCCGTATGGAGTGTAGAGGGTCTGCTGAAATCGGGAGAGGAGAGGACTGGACTAGACGTAATGGCCCTCTTCAAGTGAGCGAAAGCCTCTTTCACTGTCTCCGTGGGGTGCCACAGTATTTGTGTTCGTACGTCTTTACGCAGTAGGTCTGTGAGGGGTCCCGCTATCTCTGAGTACTGGGTTATGAACCGCCTATAGCATCCCAACAAGCCTAGGAATGCCCTCAGCTCCCTTTTAGATGTGAGAAAAGGGGTCTCTTTGATCGCTCTTATCTTTTCTTCCTGTGGGGCAATCACCCCGTGACCCAACACATATCCGAGGTATTTGACTTTCTGGAACCCCACCCGGGATTTTTTGGAATTGATGTGTAAGCCGGCATGATTTAGGGCCTGAAGGATCTGGCGAAGATATATTTGATGATCCTCCCAAGTGGGGCTGAACACCACTATATCGTCTAGGTAGGCCGACGAAAAGGATTGGTGTTCCCGGAGCACCGTGTTCATTAGGCGCTGGAAGGTTGCCGGTGCCCCATGAAGACCAAACGGGATGACATTGAATTCAAAGAGGCTGTCGGCGGTAGAAAAGGCAGTTTTCTCCCTATCCGTCTCTTTTAGAGGGACCTGCCAGTACCTTTTCGTAAGGTCTAACGTGGTTATATACTTAGCCTCCCCTAGTTTCTCAATCAACTCATCTACCCTAGGTATAGGGTAGGAATCAAATTTTGAAATGGAATTAAGAGCTCTAAAATCCATACAAAACCTGGTGGATCCATCCGGCTTAAGTACCATCACTATAGGGGAGGACATTCGCTTCTGGAGGGGCGAATAACCCCCATCTCCTGCATGCTTTGGACTTCGTTTCGTATTGCCTGTCGCCTCGCTGCGGGGACCCTGTAGGGGCATTGTTTTATGACTTGCCCCGGTATGGTCTCTATGGCATGTTCTGTCAAGGAGGTTTTTCCTGGGGTGTCTGAAAACATAGAGGAAAAGGGTCTCAATACCGCATCTAGGGAGCGCTTTTCTTGGTCTAGCAGAGCTCATTTATCATCAACTGATCTAGAGTGCAGGAATTGGATTTACCTGTCGGCAGAGTCAGATGGGCAGGAGCTGGCAAAGGCCCTAACCATTTCTTTAATATATTAATGTGGTAGGTTTGTACGCGGGACGGTTTTATTTGTACCTTATAGCTGGTTTTCCAGACAGTACCCACTATCTTGTAGGGGCCTAGCCATTCGGACCGGAGCTTACTTGTGGAGGAGGGCAGTAGTACTAAGACCCAATCATTGATGTTCAATCTCCTCCATTTCTTTCCCTTGTCATAATACCATCTCTGTTTCTCTTGGGCTTTCTCGAGGTGGGAATAAGCAAGGTCCCGTAATTTTCCTATGCGGGACTTGAGATTCTGGGTATATTCTAGAAAACCCCGGGCTTCGTCTGCTTCTTCCTTCTCCCAGGCTTCCTTGGTCATTTCCAGAAGGGACCTCGGCTGTCGCCCATATAGCATCTCGAATGACTAACAGCCGAGGCTACTCTGGACCTGCCTACGGATCACGTACAAGGCTAGGGGAAGAAGTTGGTCCCACTCTTTTCCCTCGTTGTTCAACATTTTCTTGAGTATCAGTTTTATTGTACCATTATATCTCTCCACTAAACCATCGGTTTGGGGATGATATACTGACATCTTTATGTGACTGAGATTCAGAGTCTTACAAATCTCGTTCATTAATCGAGAGACGAAAGGAGTACCCTGATCGGTCAATATCTCCCGCGGGAACCCTACACGGGAAAAGAACTCAATAAGACGATCAGATATGTTCTGGGTGGTGGGGGACCTGAGTGGAAAGGCTTCAGGATAACGGGTCGCATAATCAACGACCACCAACGCGTATTGGTACCCCTTTCTGGTTTTGGGCAGGGGTCCGATAAGGTCCATACCTACTCTCTCAAATAGGGTGCCTATCATGGGTAAAGGCTGTAAAGGCACTGGAGGAGGGCGATAAGGATTCCTTTTCTGGCATGTCTCGCACTCCTGACAGTATTTTTTTATATCTCTATATATCCCTGGCCAGTAAAAATGCCTTAGGACATTCTCAGTGGTCTTTTCCGACCCAATATGACCAGCAATAAGGTGGGAGTGGGAGAAGAAGAGGATCTGATTTCTAAATGCCGCCGGAACCAACAGTTGTGGCGTCCCATCCTTGGTACCCAGTCTATAGAGCAACCCTTTGTTGATGGTGAAGTGGGGATATACAGGGGATAAAGAGGTGGTTTGGTCTTTGGCACTCTGCCATGCGTGTTGTAGAGTAGGGTCGTTACCTTGCGAAAACTGGAAATTTCTGTCAAGGAGCCACGGTTCTGGGGTAAGCAAGGCTGGTAGAGGTCCTGCGCTAGAAGGAACTCCTTCCTCCTCTTCCTGCTAGTTATGAATGGTGGAAAGGAACATTCCTAGAAAACTGGGATTATCAGTCCCTATAATCAGTTCTTCAGGGAGTGCGGTCATTACCCCTACCCGAACTGTATAGGGGACCCCTCGGATGTACGTGATGTCTACAGAGGATACCGGATAGGGCTTTACATCCCCATGCACACATCGGATATGTACAAAAGCCTCGGGGATGATTTGGCTGGGGTGCACTAGGTCTCCCTGAATGACAGATTGCCTACACCCTGAATCAAGCAGAGCCTTAACTGTTTGCCCGTTTACCTTGACACTCACATAGAAAGCACCTCCCAGTTCTGCAGAGTACAATATCGATCTGGGAATGTAGCCAACCTCCATAGGCTCTTCGGTGGACTTCTTCCGGGGACATGCCCGGGCTATGTGTCCCCAGTCCCCGCAATCAAAACACTGTGGCCCTCTTTTCGGAATGGCTTCCATTTTTTGGGGTCGGGATTTGGGAAGATCTGGTGCGGGTTTGTTGCTCCGCTTTTCATATTTCCCTGATACAGGCCTGTATGGTCGTTCGGGTTCCCAAAGAGCAGTACAGTGTTGGGCCTGAGAGAAAGTGGCAGCCATTTCTACTGCTTCCCCTATGGTGAGGTGAGTATGTTGGCGTAGCCATCTTTGAGTGTTATAGGCCAGTGCCTCTAAAAATTGTTCAAGGTAGATCCTATCCATGATCTCTTCTTTCGTGCTGTCCAGGGGTTTTAGCCACTTGTCTGCTGCAGATTTGAGGCGGAAGAGGGTTTTGGGATTCTCCCCCGGGTAACCCTTCTCTTTTCGGAATCGTACCCTATATGCCTCGGCGTCTAAACCCAAATGGTCCAAGATGATGTTTTTGATTACGGCATAAGGGGTGTCACCACTGGGGTTCGCCACTTGGTAAGCCGCTTGTGCATCTCCTGTCAACAAAGGTGCCAAAAAAAAGGGCCACTTCTCCACGGGCCAATTACAGGCTCTTGCTGCCCTTTCAAAATTGAGTAGGAAAGCATCAGGGTCCTCGCCTACCATATATTTCTGCAGAGACACCCCTGGGGTTCCCTGAATACCGGCTCTGGATTCTCGTATCCCTGTAGACTTCTGTTCCGTGGCTGTTTGTAGGCCTTCTAGTTGGGCTGCTATGGAGCTCTGGAAGATGTCCCGGTCGGCCTGCGCCGACGTCATTTGGCGCTCCACAGCCCATTCCAGCTTCTCTTGGCCCTTTACGAGGTGGTGTATTAAAGCATCCATTATGGCAATACTAATGGGCTGATGCCCGCATTCTCCACCAAGTTGTAGCCAGGGGGGGGGGGGTTGATTAGCTAGGATCGCGGCTCAGGCAAGAAGCAAAGACCAGTATAGGTCGTTTCAAACCCGGTTTATTAGAATCATACACCCGTTTTTTTGAATTTGCCAAAGTCCATGTAGGTAAAGACGGATAATCTCTTCTTATCCGGTCGTTGTTCCCTTTAGAATCTGCTCCCGTCTTCTTCTTTTTTTTTCTCTCCGTGGCAGGCAGGAGTACTCGAACAAAAGGAGAGAAGAGGGGCAAGTATCAGGCTGGTTGTTCAGATCACACTAAAAGGGAAAAAGGAGTGAGGGACCACCAGTGCGCACGCTAGCTTCTATGGCCGTGTGTTTGTGAAAGAAAACAAGGACAAACTACCAGGAGTTTTAAGGAGGAGGCAGGTTACCCACTACTCGGCTTTCTCCCTACTCCCGACCCAGCCCGCAAACCGTTCCCGTACCTGGGAAAGCCTCGCTCCTCCGGGAGCGTGGCTGGGCGTCGCGCCGAGACGTTGGCCTCCTGGCACCGCAGTCTTCCAGGGTTCTTCGGGATACCGTGGTCGTCGCAGGGTTTCTTCTCCTGGCGTCTCTGTCAGCTTCTCCGTCGACTCCCAACAACGTGCCTCCTCGTCTCCTCTTCCGGATCTTTGACGATCTCTCCGTTGTCCTTGGAGTCCCGGGATAGGCACTTGGGGAATGACGTCAGCCTCTTGGGCGGGGTTGACGTCAGAGGGATTCCCCTTAAAGGAGCCGCCCTCACAAAAGGGAATATCGATGTCCCGTGTAGCAGGTGACGTGTGAGACCAATCGTCCGGCTGTAAGGGAAGAAGAGGGTCATGTTCAGAAGGTGGAGACCACCAGTCTGGGTGAGGTACATTCCCTGCGTCCCCCTCCTGGCCTTCCTGTGGGATTGCGGGTTTGCGACATGGTGAAAAACTCTCCCAACATTACTTGTGGGGCAACCTGCCCCCTGATCTGGACGGATCACTCAATGATAGAGTTTAGCATTAGTGGCCCCAAGGAACTCTCTGCTCCTAAATTACTCACTAAAAAGAGTTATAGACAATGGCATAAAATTACGCCTACACAGTTTCAAGATACTTTTATCCCTCCACGGATCTCGAAATCTGACAGTATAGTGCAGCAGTTAGCCTCCTTCAATACCAGTTTAATGTTCACCATTGACCACCTAGCCCCTTTGAAACTATGCCCTACTATTAATAAGCGCCAGCAGGCAGCTTGGTACTCGGTCTCCTTACGGACTGAAAAAAGTCAATGTAAGAAACTTGAACGCAGATGGCGCCACTCACAAAACCCACAGGATAAAGACCGATTCAAACAAGCTATAACCCAGTACCATAAAAACCTAAAAAACGCCCGCAAGACTCACATTGCATCCCAACTTGAACAAGAAAGTAATGCTCCGAGAAAGCTCTATCAGATCCAACAAACTTTTATTAACCCTAAGGCTTGTGACGTTGAGGCTGCCCCTTCCCAAGTTTTGTGTGACAATATAGCTATCCATCTTACTCAGAAAATTGATTTAATCTATGATAAAATCATGACAGCTAAGGGCTTACAAATAGGCCCCAAGACTGACCCCCTTCCAACTATTCCTAATGATGCTTCTCTGGAGAATTACCCGATACTTACTCCGGAGGAGACAGAGGCCCTCCTTAAGTCTGTTAAATCGGGATCCCCACTAGATCTTATCCCGGCTAGAGTTGCCATGACTCTTTAAAGAATTAGCCGAACCTATCTGCTCGATCCTGAATAGTTCTATGAAGGAAGGCATTCTCCCCCCAGAATGGAAAGCTGCACAAATTCTCCCTATCAAGAAAAACTCTAACATCTCCACGGAGGATGTTTCAAACTATCGCCCCATCTCGCTGCTTCCTTTACTGAGTAAACTTCTAGAAAAGCACATTAATAAGCATCTGTCCAATTTTTTAGAATCTTCCAACTGTCTGGATCCCTCTCAGTCTGGATTCAGACCCAGGCACAGTACGGAGACTGCGTTGGTGGAAGTTACAGATAACATAAGAGCGCAGCTCGACGGTGGTCGGGCAGTACTTTTGGTGCTGCTTGACCTGTCCGCTGCGTTCGATACCATCTCCCACCAAATCTTAATGGGAAGATTAGAGGGCACAGGCCTCAAAGGGAATGCCCTGAAATGGATTGGGAACTTCCTGTCCGAAAGAACCCAGACCGTTCATCTTGGCCCTTTCCGCTCACAGACTACCAAGGTGACTAAGGGAGTACCACAAGGCTCCTGTCTGAGTCCTACTCTCTTCAATATTTACGTCTCCCCTTTGGCAGGACTATTGAGAAAGTTAGGATTTAGTCCCATATCCTACGCCGACGATACCCAACTCCTCCTCTCCTTCGACAAAACAAGTTCAGATACTCAGGCTATTTTTGCAGAAGGCATGAAATCTATCGCGGAATGGATGAAAGATAACTTCCTCCAATTAAATACAGGAAAGTCAGAGATAATGTTGTTTGGAGAAGCAACAGTTAGATGGTCCCCAAGTTGGTGGCCGGAGATTCTGGGTTCCGCCCCCAATCCAAAATTGATAGTAAAAAACCTGGGGGTCAAAATAGACCAGAAACTGACACTGGGGGAACACATTTCCACAACAGTGGGAGTCTGTTTTCATAATCTCAGCCTTCTTAGGAGAGTTTTCCCCTTTCTACCACTGTCAACCCGGAAGACCTTGGTACAGGCTCTGGTGCTGAGCCGTCTGGATTACTGCAATGCTCTGCTGATTGCAGCTAATGAAAACTCCCTGAACAAATTGCAGATAGTCCAGAACGCGGCGGCCCGTATGGTGGCTAACGCTCCCCCTAGAACTGAATCTCTCCCCCTCCTTAGGGAACTGCACTGGCTCCCAGTGTGGAAGAGGGTTAAATTTAAGATCTGCTGTATGGCCTTTAAATCTTTAAACAACTTAGGCCCCAGTTATCTAAAGGACAAATTAGTCAGGTACCTGCCCTCCAGATCTCTCCGCTCTGAATCTAAAGCCCTGCTCCT
This sequence comes from Calotriton arnoldi, assembly GCA_963921515.1. Classification (NCBI taxonomy): domain Eukaryota; kingdom Metazoa; phylum Chordata; class Amphibia; order Caudata; family Salamandridae; genus Calotriton; species Calotriton arnoldi. The sequence goes on from CAWUFW010006824.1 coordinate 430,352, forward strand.
AGTCCCCCGTGTCCATAGAGCGCGACAGGGCGGTAAAGCCTTCTACCACTTGGCCCCACGCTACTGGAATCAACTCCCTATCCATTTACGTCTATGTACGGACTATCTTAAGTTTAGAAAGATGTTAAAGTCGACTTTATTCTAATCTAGCATCCCCTTGGAGTCCTATAGCAGTTCAAGCGCGGAGATACCCTGATGGGGTGATTCGGGCGCTTTATAAATAAATAAAATAAAATAAATAAATAAATGAAAGAAATAGTGAATAAAATCTTGTGGCAAGCTGACCGTTTCAAACGGTCTGCACAAGATGGTGACTTAGAGAGAAACCTCTCTACGTTACAGATGTATATTTGTCATAGATAGGCCACAGTGCATAGAGTCAGAGAATGGTGCCCAGACTAGAAGAGAGATAAAAATACACCGCACAACATCCTAAACATATGTTACCCTCAAAAAAGGAGTATGTCGGCCCGGTTGATGAAGGACTGAATAGTTCGCTGAACTTGTTGGAAAATAAAGAAGATCTTCTGGACAAAGCGACATGCATTTAATAACTCTCTTATTCAATGGAACTGAATTCAAATATTGGTAGAAAACATAGTTACCTATAAAATAATTGAAGCCCACTGCCATAATGATCGATATGCAGTGCCAAATATTTAAAGACAGTCCCAGGAATAGGGCTGTATGGGAGGTTCCTGGATGAGACATAAAGACCAAAAAATGAATGTACTGCTATGGTATAATTCTATAGCCCTTTAAACTACGATGCATACTCAACAACTCGATGGGATTGACTTATGTATGGGGCCAAGGAACAGGATCTCAAATGACGATATGTATAAAAAACTGACTTACTATCGCACAGCATCTAAGCTGCCTCTAAGTATAGGAATGCCGTCTTGCTGAAAGCAGCGTCTTAACTACGTCAAAGGGACCTATAAATACGTGCATCCCAGCATGGCCTTTACCACATAAAACAATAACTGAATGCAATGCTCTGGCCGAGTTCACTGGCGTGATTACATACAATGGCTCCCGGACTACATCTAGCTTGATAACAGAATGAAACATTTGCTCTACCATATAGCAGTGTGGAGTAATGTAGGGAAGTACCGGGGATACATGAAGGGTAGCTGAATCGGTACGATCGGCTTACCTTACATGATGATCTCCGGGATTACGGTAATACCAGCGATCAAGGTCTGGGCGCCATCTGATAAGAGCGCCTTGGGCCGGAAGAGCGTATTCCCACGTTAATGACAAACCAGCAGCCGTATGCCATCTAAGCCTAAAGACGCCGCGGCTGGAAGTGCACTAAAAATAGTACCGGAGGTCATGTGAACAGTCACATGATCCGGTGGCTTCCAGTAAGTGTAGTGAGGAAAACGGCGGCCATGTCTGTATGGTGGCCAGCTTCATTTACCGAGGTAATTCATAAGCATTGGTGGCTGGCTAAGAAACAGAAATGCAAACAAGACATTACACAGTATGGATAGATAGAGAAGGGGGGAGGGTTTGGGTGAAAAATAAATCGAACATGAATTTCTATAAAGGTAGGTAGATGAAAACGGCGGTCATATCAGAATGGTAAAAAACAATTGAAGATGCTATGTAAAAAGTGCTGTGCGTCTCAAACGGACAGATGAAGATGGTGTAAGCGAGACCCAGTAGAGATGGGTCCTATGTCTAGAGTATGGATGAGGGACACCTAAGGACGGCAGTAGGTGTCTTCTGGGGCATGGTAGGCGTGTCTAGTGACATAGTGATGGCAAGATAAAAAAAATAGGGTCCTATGACTAGAGTGTAAATAAGGAACACCTAGGGATGACAAAAATGTGTCTTGGGGCATAATGAACATGTCCTAAAAGTTAGAAGTGGGTGGATGAGAGGCAGGCCTATCCAATGTTGTAGCGAATCGCTTGATCCCAGGGTATTTCTAAGTTTAATCCGTGGGAGAATGTATTGAGGGTAAAAATCCAGTATACCTCCCAGCGTTTCCTGATCTCATCAACATCACATCCAGATCTGGTATTGATTTTTTCTAAAATAAGGCTTCTGATATCCTCAGGAGTGTGGCCTAAATCAATGAAATGTTTGACGAGGGCGCAGAAGTTTTTCTCGTCCGAATGGCCGAGCAATGCTCTGTCAAGCGTGTGGAGAAAGATCGTGATGTTTCCCATACATAGCCTAACTGACAGGGACATAACAGCACATATATAATGTTCTTGGTTTTGCAATTGGTGAAAGATTTTAAACTGATGTGGTGGGCATTATGCATGTACGTGTTAGTGACAATGGCACTGTCACACGCCTTACATTGAGAACATTTGTGATTGCCCACTAGTGCTTTTTGTCCGTCAATGGTTTTCTGTATGAAAGAAGTGCTCGTACTCATACGGGAATGGACAACATGGTCCCTCAGGTATTTGTTGCGTCTGTGGGCAAACATGGGGCGCGGTAATTCTGCACTCTGATCCCTGTTGGTGTTCAAAATATGCCAGTGGGCACATATGATTTGACGTATCTTTTCATTGAAGACAGAATGTCTGGTCACACACACCAGTTTAGGATCCCCTGTGGGACGAGAGTTATGTAGTAAATGGTCTCTATCGTAGAAACCAGCCCTTTTATAGGCTTCACGTACCAGTCTCCTAGGGTAACCTCTACAAATAAATTTGGCTTTCATGGCAACCGATCTGAGGTCATAATCCTTCAAGTTAGTACAGTTACGTCTTAAACGAAGAAACCGGCCCAAAGGGATACTTTCTTTCTGGGTTTTTGGGTGGTAACTGTTAAAATGTAAGAGGGTGTTCCTGGCTGTAGGCTTAACATACAGATCCACTTCTAATTTGGAATCACAGTCTCTAATTTCGATGTCAAGAAATTCTATTTTCTGGTTGCTTGTATTAGCTGTGAATCTCAGATTGGTGTTGCAGAGGTTAATCCACTCAAGAAATTCGTTGAGGGCGTCCGGCTTGCCACACCAGACAAAAACAATGTCATCGATGTATCGTGACCAATGGTTTACAGACTCAAAAAAGGGAGCTATCTCTTTGTAAATGAAACGTTGTTCGAAATGGGCCATGTAGGTATTTGCTACAGTGGGAGCGCATGAGGCTCCCATACTGACTCCCATGGCTTGTTTGAAAAGGTTTCCTTTAATTTCAAAGGTGTTTTCCTCCAGGACCACACGAAGAATGTCTAACATGAACTTGACATTACAGCCTATATGGTAGTGTGTAATAAACCATTCGACTGCTATGAGGGCTCCACTTTGGGGTATGTTGCTGTAGAGTGACTCTATGTCAAGAGTGACAAGGGTCTCTCTCATAGCAATGAATGGAAATCCTTCCACTTTCTTGATCATCTCTTTGGTATCTTTGATATGGGAGATGGTTTTGGGCATGTGTGGACGCAGGATCAAGTCTATATACTTGGAAATGGGTTCAGTGACCGAGCCTATAGTGGCAACTATAGGGCAGTAAGGGTGGTTAGTGCTGTCCTTGTGCATCTTAGGGACCCCATAGATACTCGCCATGCGTGGATGAGTGTTGTTGAGGAAATCATATTCGTTCTGACATATGATCCCCTGTTCTAAGGCTTTGTTGGTGAGGACTTTAATTTTTCTCTGTACCCTGTTGGTGGGGTCTAATTTCACTGGTAAATAGTGCTCTGTGTTGCTCAGAAGCGTGTGCATGTTAGTCACATACTTATCAGTGTCAAGGACTACAATCCCTCCTCCCTTGTCACAATTTTTGATGGTTATATCTGGTGTATTTCCAAGCTCACATAGAGCTTTGAGCTCACATTTTTGCAGGTTCGGGGAAGGTCGCAAGTTGTATTTGGTTGCTGCTTTTAACTTGGTCATTACCACACTTTCGAAAATACTTACTTCTGGGCCTACCTGGTCCAGAGTAGGAGTTAAGGTAGAAACCGGACGAAGTCCGGAACGATTGTCCAGACGATTGCCCAGATGATTTCCAAGGATGGAATTGTCTACAAAAAATGTTTTCAAACGTATTTTTCGAAAAAAGGCCATAATGTCCTGAAACAGTTTGAAAATATTCGCACCAGTATGAGGCACAAAAGACAGACCTTTGGAAAGCAAAGACACCGTAGCAGCTTCTAGAGGTTTTTGAGACAAGTTAAAGATTGGTATTTCTTTTACGTTCTCCAATACTGTGCATTGCGTGTAACTAGGTATTGGGAGTTGTTTTGCTGAAAATTGCCACGATTGAAGTTGTCCCGGTATCTCGGTTGATACCTGGGTCTCCATGGACCCCGTCATGCTCCTCGCCTACCTAAAAAAGTCTGTCCTGTTTTAGGGTTAATCTGGTGACTAGGTCTGTCTACATCATAGCTGAAGCGATGTGGGCACAGCACTTTTTACATAGCATCTTCAATTGTTTTTTACCATTCTGATATGGCCGCCTGTGGTATCCTCCGCCACGGGGGGATCCTGTTCCTAGCCACCCACCCTCTCTCCTGGTGTTCTGTTGGTTTACGCCACTGTGACAGTGATTAGAATGTCACAGTGGCCAACGTTCGAAGTTGAGCTCCCTGCGCGGAGTATTGACAAGAGCGGTGTTCGTGATCACAGCTGTGGCTGGGGTCCTCCTGTGTACTTCTTTCAATAAACAACTTTGTTCCATCTTTGCTGAGTCTTCGTCCCTGCTGATGAAATAACCACTTTTCTACACTGGCGATGAGTAACGTGGAAACGGAACCACCAGAAGTACATGTGAGAGGGACCTCAACACGCTAAACAAGTATGCTGAAGGGTGACTGACAGGAATCGTGAGTAAAATAAGGAACAGCTCCCGAATACATTAAGGGAAATCGACGGGGTTAAGGAACTTTAACAATCACGATCTGTCTGAAACGGAAGACACCTCGTAAATCTTGAGTGAAATTGTAATTACATTGCCGGTGGGGACTGATATCCATCAGACTGCCAGATCCACTTTCGGTGTCAGATCGAAAGATTATAGCAGCTGGAGGCCAGGGGGGCGTGTGTATCACACCACCTGGTGTGTTCCTTCTAAAACTCTCCGCCAGTCTAACGAGGGGTGTTTTGGCTCTTGGGAGGTGTTCCAGTGCAGTTTTGAACCCAACCCTAGGATTCTCCCGTTCGGGGAGAGGAAGTACACGGGACAGAAAGTCTGCATTCCCATTGTCAGACCCTTTCCGATGTCTCACCTCGAAGGAAAAGGGTTGGAGGGACAGGAACCATCGTAGGACCCTTGGATTATGGCCCATGTTACGACTCATCCATTGTAGGGGAGCATGATCAGTGTACAGTACAAAGTGGTTTCCCTCAAGATAGTATCGTAACTTGTCAATAGCCCACTTCACCGCAAGGCATTCCTCTTCTATAGTAGGGTACTTCATTTCTCGGGGAAACAGTTTCCTACTTATAAAAAGCATGGGGTGATCCGTACCATCAGGGGAGAGTTGTGATAACACTGCCCCTAACCCACAGTTCGAGGTATCCGTATGGAGTATAAAGGGTCTGCTGAAATCGGGAGAGGAGAGGACTGGGCTAAATGTAATGGCCCTCTTCAAGTGAGCGAAAGCCTCTTTCACTGTCTCCGTGGGGTGCCGCAGTGTTTGTGTTCGTACATCTTTACGCAGTAGATCTGTGAGGGGTCCCGCTATCTCTGAGTACTGGGGTATGAACCGCTTATAGTATCCCAACAAGCCTAGGAATGCCCTCACCTCCCTTTTAGATGTGGGAAAAGGGGTCTCTATGATCCCTCTTATCTTTTCTTCCTGTGGGGCAATCACCCCGTGACCCAACACATATCCGAGGTATTTGACTTTCTGGAACCCCACCCGGGATTTTTTTGAATTGATGTGTAAGCCGGCATGTTTTAGGGCCTGAAGGATCTGGCGAAGATGTATTAGATGATCCTCCCAAGTGGGGCTGAACACCACTATATCGTCTAGGTAGGCCGACGAAAAGGATTGGTGTTCCCGGAGCACCGTGTTCATTAGGTACTGGAAGGTTGCCGGTGCCCCGTGAAGACCAAACGGGAGGACATTGAATTCAAAGAGGCCGTCGGGGGTAGAAAAGGCAGTTTTCTCACTATCCGTCTCTGTTAGAGGGACCGGCCAGTACCCTTTCATAAGGTCTAAAATGGTTATATACTTAGCCTCCCCTAGTTTCTCAATCAACTCATCTACCCTAGGTATAGGGTAGGAATCAAATTTCGAGATGGAATTAAGAGCTCTAAAATCCATACAAAACCTGGTGGATCCATCCGGCATAGATACCATCACTATAGGGGAGGACCATTCGCTTCAGGAGGGGCGAATAACCCCCATCTCCAGCATGCTTTGGACTTCGTTTCGTATTGCCTGTCTCCTAGCTGCGGAGACCCTGTAGGGGTGTTGTTTTATGACTTGCCCTGGTATGGTCTCTATGGCATGTTCTGTCAAGGAGGTTTTTCCTGGGGTGTCTGAAAACATAGGGGAAAAGGGTCTCAATACCGCATCTAGGGAGCGCTTTTCTTGGTCTAGCAGAGCGTCATTTATCATCAACTGATCTAGAGTGCAGGAAGTGGATTTACCTGTCGGCAGGGTCAGATGGGCAGGAGCTGGCAAAGGCCCTAACCCTTTCTTTAATATATTAATGTGGTAGGTTTGTACGCGGAAGGTTTTATTTGTACCTTATAGCTGGTTTTCCCGACAGTACCCACTATCTTGTAGGGGCCTAGCCATTCGGACCGGAGCTTACTTGTGGAGGAGGGCAGTAGTACTAAGACCCAATCATTGATGTTCAATCTCCTCCATTTCTTTCCCTTGTCATAATACCATCTCTGTTTCTCTTGGGCTTTCTCGAGGTGGGAATAAGCAAGGTCCCGTAATTTTCCTATGCGGGACTTGAGATTCTGGGTATATTCTAGAAAACCCCGGGCTTCGTCTGCTTCTTCCTTCTCCCAGGCTTCCTTGGTCATTTCCAGAAGGGACCTCGGCTGTCGCCCATATAGCATCTCGAATGACGAACAGCAGAGGCTACTCTGGACCTGACTACGGATCACGTACAAGGGTAGGGGAAGAAGTTGGTCCCACTCTTTTCCCTCGTTGTTCAACATTTTCCTGAGTATCAGTTTTATTGTACCTTTATATCTCTCCACTAAACCATCGGTTTGGGGATGATATACTGACGTCTTTATGTGACTGAGATTCAGAGTCTTACAAATCTCGTTCATTAATCGAGAGACGAAAGGAGTACCCTGATCGGTCAATATCTCCCGCGGGAACCCTACACAGGAAAAGAACTCAATAAGACGATCAGATATGTTCTGGGTGGTGGGGGACCTGAGTGGAAAGGCTTCAGGATAACGGGTCGCATAATCAACGACCACCAACGCGTATTGGTACCCCTTTCTGGTTTTGGGCAGGGGTCCGATAAGGTCCATACCTACTCTCTCAAATAGGGTGCCTATCATGGGTAAAGGCTGTAAAGGCACTGGAGGAGGGCGTTAAGGATTCCTTTTCTGGCATGTCTCTCACTCCTGACAGTATTTTTTTATATCTCTATATATCCCTGGCCAGTAAAAATGCCTTAGGACATTCTCTGTGGTCTTTTCCGACCCAATATGACCAGCAATAAGGTGGGAGTGGGAGAAGAAGAGGATCTGATTTCAAAATGCCGCCGGAACCAACAGTTGCGGCGTCCCATCCTTGGTACCCAGTCTATAGAGCAACCCTTTGTTGATGGTGAAGTGGAGATATACAGGGGATAAAGAGGTGGTTTGGTCTTTGGCACTCTGCCATGCGTGTTGTAGGGTAGGGTCGTTAGATTGCTCAAACTGGAAATTTCTGTCAAGGAGCCACGGTTCTGGGGTAAGCAAGGCTGGTAGAGGTCCTGCGCTAGAAGGAACTCCTTCCTCCTCTTCCTGCTGGTTATGAATGGTGGAAAGGAACATTCCTAGAAAACTGGGATTATCAGTCCCTATAATCAGTTCTTCAGGGAGTGCGGTCATTACCCCTACCCGAACTGTATAGGGGACCCCTCGGATGTACGTGATGTCTACAGAGGCTACCGGATAGGGCTTTACATTCCCATGCACACATCGGATATGTACAAAAGCCTCGGGGATGATTTGGCTGGGGTGCACTAGGTCTCCCTGAATGATAGATTGCCTACACCCTGAATCAAGCAGAGTCTTAACTGTTTGCCCGTTTACTTTGACACTCACATGGAAAGCACCTCCCAGTTCTGCAGAGTACAATATCGATCTGGGAATGTAGCCAACCTCCATAGGCTCTTCGGTGGACTTCTTCCGGGGACATGCCCGGGCTATTTGTCCCCAGTCCCCGCAATCAAAACACTGTGGCCCTCTTGTCGGAACGGCTTCCATTTTTTGGGGTCGGGATTTGGGAAGATCTGGTGCGGGTTTGTTGCTCCGCTTTTCATATTTCCCTGATACAGGCCTGTTTGGTCGTTCAGGTTCCCAAAGAGCAGTACGGGCTTGGGCCCGAGAGAAAGTGGCGGCCATTTCTACTGCTTCCCCTATGGTGAGGTGAGTATGTTGGCGTAGCCATCTTTGAGTGTTATAGGGCAGTGCCTCTAAAAATTGTTCAAGGTAGATCCTGTCCATGATCTCTTCTTTCGTGCTGTCCAGGGGTTTTAGCCACTTGTCTGCTGCAGATTTGAGGGGGAAGAAGAGGGTTTTGGGATTCTCCCCCTTCTCTTTTCAGAATCGTACCCTATATGCCTCGGCGTCTAAACCCAAATGGTCCAAGATGATGTTTTTGATTACGGCATAAGGGGTGTCACCAGTGGGGTTTGCCACTTGGTAAGCCGCTTGTGCATCTCCTATCAACAAAGGTGCCAAAAAGAAGGGCCACTTCTCCACGGGCCAACTACAGGCTCTTGCTGCCCTTTCAAAATTGAGTAGGAAAGCATCGGGGTCCTCGCCTACCATATATTTCTGCAGAGACACCCCTGGGGTTCACTGAATACCGGCTCTGGATTCTCGTATCCCTGTAGACTTCTGTTCCGTGGCTAATGTTTGTAGGCCTTCTAGTTGGGCTGCTATGGAGCTCTTGAAGATGGCCCGGTCGGCCTGCGCCAACGTCATTTGGCGCTCCACGGCCCATTCCAGCTTCTCTTGGCCCTTTACGAGGTGGTGTATTAAAGCATCCATTATGGCAATACTAATGGGCTGATGCCCACATTCTCCACCAAGTTGTAGCCAGGGGGGGTTGAATAGCTAGGATCGCGGCTCAGGCAAGAAGCAAAGACCAGTATAGGTCGTTTTAAACCCGGTTTATTAGAATCATACACCCGTTTTTTTGAATTTGTCAAAGTCCATGTAGGTAAAGACGGATAATCTCTTCTTATCCGGTCGTTGTTCCCTTTAGAATCTGCTCCCGTCTTCTTTTTTTTTTTTTTTCCGTGGCAGGCAGGAGTACTCGAACAAAAGGAGAGAAGAGGGGCAAGTATCAGGCTGGTTGTTCAGATCACACTAAAAGGGAAAAAGGAGTGAGGGACCACCAGTGCGTACGCTAGCTTCTATGGCCGTGTGTTTGTGAAAGAAAACAAGGACAAACTACCCGGAGTTTTAAGGAGGAGGCAGGTTACCCACTACTCGGCTTTCTCCCTCCTCCCGACCCAGCCCGCAAACCGTTCCTGTACCTGGGAAAGCCACGCTCCTCCGGGAGCATGGCTGGGTGTCGCACCAAGACGTTGGCCTCCTGGCACCGCAGTCTTCCAGGGTTCTTTGGGATACCGTGGTCGTCGCAGGGTTTCTTCTCCTGGCGTCTCCTTCGGCTTCTCCATCGACTTCCAACAACGCGCCTCCTCGTCACCTCTGCCGGATCTTTGACGCTCTCTCCGTCGTCCTTGGAGTCCCGGGATAGGCCCTTGGGGAATAACGTCAGCCTCTTGGGCGGGGTCGACGTCAGAGGGATTCCCCTTAAAGGAGCTGCCCTCACAATAGGGAATATCGATGTCCCGTGTAGCAGGTGACGTGTGAGACCAATCGTCCGGCTGTAAGGGAAGAATAGGGTCATGTTCAGAAGCTGGAGACCACCAGTCTGGGTGAGGTACATTCCCTGTGTCCCCATCCTGGCCTTCCTGTGGGATTGCGGGTTTGCGACACCCCCCCCCTAGGATTCTCCCGTTCGGGGAGAGGAAGTACACGGGACAGAAAGTCTGCATTCCCGTTGTCAGACCCTTTCCGATGTCTCACCTCGAAGCAAAAGGGTTGGAGGGACAGGAACCATCGTAGGACCCTTGGATTATGGCCCATGTTACAACTCATCCATTGTAGGGGTGCATGATCAGTGTACAGTACAAAGTGGTTTCCCTCAAGATAGTATCGTAACTTGTCGATAGCCCACTTCACCACAAGGCATTCCTTTTCTATAGTAGGGTACTTCATTTCTCGGGGAAACAGTTTCCTACTCATAAAAAGGATGGGGTGATCCGTACCATCAGGAGAGAGTTGTGATAACACTGCCCCTAACCCATAGTTCGAGGCATCCGTATGGAGTGTAAAGGGTCTGCTGAAATCGGGAGAGGAGAGGACTGGACTAGACGTAATGGCCCTCTTCAAGTGAGTGAAAGCCTCTTTCACTGTCTCCGTGGGGTGCCACAGTGTTTGTGTTCGTACGTCTTTACGCAGTAGGTCTGTGAGGGGTCCCGCTATCTCGGAGTACTGGGGTATGAACCGCCTATAGTATCCCAACAAGCCTATAGGAATGCCCTCAGCTCCCTTTTAGATGTGGGAAAAGGGGTCTCTTTGATCGCTCTTATCTTTTCTTCCTGTGGGGCAATCACCCCGTGACCCAACACATATCCGAGGTATTTGACTTTCTGGAACCCCACCTGGGATTTTTTGGAATTGATGTGTAAGCCGTCATGTTTTAGGGCCTGAAGGATCTGGCGAAGATGTATTTGATGATCCTCCCAAGTGGGGCTGAACACCACTATATCGTCTAGGTAGGCCAACGAAAAGGATAGGTGTTCCCGGAGCACCGTGTTCATTAGGCGCTGGAAGGTTGCCGATGCCCCATGAAGACCAAACGGGAGGACATTGAATTCAAAGAGGCCGTCGGGGGTAGAAAAGGCAGTTTTCTCCCTATCCGTCTCTTTTAGAGGGACCTGCCAGTACCCTTTTGTAAGGTCTAACGTGGTTATATACTTAGCCTCCCCTAGTTTCTCAATCAACTCATCTACCCTAGGTATAGGGTAGGAATCAAATTTTGAAATGGAATTAAGAGCTCTAAAATCCATACAAAACCTGGTGGATCCATCCGGCTTAGGTACCATCACTATAGGGGAGGACCATTCGCTTCTGGAGGGGCGAATAACCCCCATCTCCAGCATCAATCAATCAATCAATCATGTCACTTATAAAGCGCACTACATACCCGCGAGGGTCTCAAGGCGCTGGGGGAAGAGGGGGGTGGTGCTGCTACTGATCGAAGAGCCAGTTCTTGAGGAGTCTTCTGAAGGCCAGTAGGTCTTGGGTCTGTCGGAGGTTGGTGGGGAGGGTGTTCCAGGTCTTGGCGGCGAGGTGGGAGAAGGATCTGCCGCCGGCTGTCGTTTTCCGGATGCGGGGGACTGTGGCGAGGGCGAGGCTGGTCGAGCGGAGCTGGCGGGTGGGGGTGTAGAAGCTGAGTCGTCTGTTGGAGGTAGGCTGGTCCGGAGTTGTGGAGTGCTTTGTGTGTGTGGGTGAGGAGCTTGAAGGTTATCCTCTTGTTGACAGGGAGCCAGTGCAGGTCTCTCAGGTGGGGTGTGATGTGGCTGCGTCGGGGGATGTCGAGGATAAGACGTGCAGAGGCGTTCTGGATGCGTTGCAGCCGTCTCAGGAGCTTAGCCGTCGTTCCTGCGTAGAGGGCGTTTCCGTAGTCCAGCCTGCTGGTGACGAGGGCCTGGGTGACTGTTTTTCTTGTTTCGGTGGGGATCCACTTGAAGATCCTGCGGAGCATTCGGAGGATGTTGAAGCAGGATGAGGAAACGGCGTTGACCTGCTTAGTCATGGAGAGGGTGGGGTTGAGGATGACCCCTAGGTTGCGTACGTGGTCGGTGGGTGGCGGGGCTGTTCCCAGTGATGTTGGCCACCAGAAGTCGTCCCAGGCTGAAGGGTTGGAACCAAGGATGAGGACCTCCGTCTTGTCCGAGTTCAGCTTCAGGCGGCTGGTCCTCATCCATTCGGCGACGGCCTTCATTCCTTCGTGGAGGTGGGCTTTGGCGGTGTGAGGGTCTTTGGTGAGGGAGAGGATCAGCTGGGTGTCGTCGGCGTAGGAGATGTTGAGGTTGTGCTGTCGGGCGACGTGGGCTTGCATGCTTTGGACTTCGTTTCGTATTGCCTGTCGCCTAGCTGCAGGGACCTTGTAGGGGTGTTGTTTTATGATTTGCCCCGGTTTGGTCTCTATGGCATGTTCTGTCAAGGAGGTTTTTCCTGGGGTGTCTGAAAACATAGAGGAAAAGGGTCTCAATACCGCATCTAGGGAGCGCTTTTCTTGGTCTAGCAGAGCTCATATATCATCAACTGATCTAGAGTGCAGGAAGTGGATTTACCTGTCGGCAGAGTCAGATGGGCGGGAGCTGGCAAAGGCCCTAACCATTTCTTTAATATATTAATGTGGTAGGTTTGTACGCGGGAAGGTTTTATTTGTACCTTATAGCTGGTTTTCCAGACAGTACCCACTATCTTGTAGGGGCCTAGCCATTCGGACCGGAGCTTACTTGTGGAGGAGGGCAGTAGTACTAAGACCCAATCATTGATGTTCAATCTCCTCCATTTCTTTCCCTTGTCATAATACCATCTCTGTTTCTCTTGGGCTTTTTCGAGGTGGGAATAAGCAAGGTCCCGTAATTTTCCTATGCGGGACTTGAGATTCTGGGTATATTCTAGAAAACCCCGGGCTTCGTCTGCTTCTTCCTTCTCCCAGGCTTCCTTGGTCATTTCCAGAAGGGACCTCGGCTGTCGCCCATATAGCATCTTGAATGACGAACAGCCGAGGCTACTCTGGACCTGACTACGGATCACGTACAAGGCTAGGGGAAGAAGTTGGTCCCACTCTTTTCCCTCGTTGTTCAACATTTTCTTGAGTATCAGTTTTATTCGACCATTATATCTCTCCACTAACCCATCGGTTTGGGGATGATATACTGACATCTTTATGTGACTGAGATTCAGAGTCTTACTAATCTCGTTCATTAATCGAGAGACGAAAGGAGTACCCTGATCGATCAATATCTCCTGTGGGAACCCTACACGGGAAAAGAGCTCAATAAGACGATCAGATATGTTCTGGGTGGTGGGGGACCTGAGTGGAAAGGCTTCAGGATAACGGGTCGCATAATCAATGACCACCAACGCGTATTGGTACCCCTTTCTGGTTTTGGGCAGGGGTCCGATAAGGTCCATACCTACTCTCTCAAATGGGGTGCCTATCATGGGTAAAGGCTGTAAAGGCACTGGAGGAGGGCGATAAGGATTCCTTTTCTGGCATGTCTCGCACTCCTGACAGTATTTTTTTATATCTCTATATATCCCTGGCCAGTAAAAATGCCTTAGGGCATTCTTGGTGGTCTTTTCCGACCCAATATGACCAGCAATAAGATGGGAGTGGGAGAAGAAGAGGATCTGATTTCTAAATGCCGCCGGAACCAACAGTTGCGGCGTCCCATCCTTGGTACCCAGTCTATAGAGCAACCCTTTGTTGATGGTGAAGTGGGGATATACAGGGGATAAAGAGGTGGTTTGGTCTTTGGCACTCTGCCATGCGTGTTGTAGGGTAGGGTCGTTAGCTTGCGAAAACTAGAAATTTCTGTCAAGGAGCCACGGTTCTGGGGTAAGCAAGGCTGGTAGAGGTCCTGCGCTAGAAGGAACTCCTTCCTCCTCTTCCTGCTGGTTATGAATGGTGGAAAGGAACATTCCTAGAAAACTGGGATTATCAGTCCCTATAATCAGTTCTTCAGGGAGTGCGGTCATTACCCCTACCCGAACTGTATAGGGGACCCCTCGGATGTACGTGATGTCTACAGAGGCTACCGGATAGGGCTTTACATCCCCATGCACACATCGGATATGTACAAAAGCCTCGGATGATTTGGCTGGGGTGCACTAGGTCTCCCTGAATGACCGATTGCCTACACCCTGAATCAAGCAGAGCCTTAACTGTTTGCCCGTTTACCTTGACACTCACATAGAAAGCACCTCCCAGTTCTGCAGAGTACAATATCGATCTGGGAATGTAGCCAACCTCCATAGGCTCTTCGGTGGACTTCTTCCGGGGACATGCCCGGGCTATGTGTCCCCAGTCCCCGCAATCAGAACACTGTGGCCCTCTTGTTGGAATGGCTTCCATTTTTTGCGGTCGGGATTTGGGAAGATCTGGTGCGGGTTTGTTGCTCCGCTTTTCATATTTCCCTGATACAGGCCTGGATGGTCGTTCGGGTTCCCAAAGAGCAGTACAGGGTTGGGCCTGAGAGAAAGTGGCAGCCATTTCTACTGCTTCCCCTATGGTGAGGTGAGTATGTTGGCGTAGCCATCTTTGAGTGTTATAGGGCAGTGCCTCTAAAAATTGTTCAAGGTTGATCCTATCCATGATCTCTTCTTTCGTGCTGTCCAGGGGTTTTAGCCACTTGTCTGCTGCAGATTTGAGGCGGAAGAGGGTTTTGGGGTTCTCCCCCGGGTAACCCTTCTCTTTTCGGAATCGTACCCTATATGCCTCGGCGTCTAAACCCAAATGGTCCAAGATGATGTTTTTGATTACGGCATAAGGGGTGTCACCACTGGGTTTCGCCACTTGGTAAGCCGCTTGTGCATCTCCCGTCAACAAAGGTGCCAAAAAGAAGGGCCACTTCTCCACGGGCCAATTACAGGCTCTTGCTGCCCTTTCAAAATTGAGTAGGAAAGCATCGGGGTCCTCGCCTACCATATATTTCTGCAGAGACACCCCTGAGGTTCCCTGAATACCGGCTCTGGATTCTCGTATCCCTGTAGACTTCTGTTCCGTGGCTAATGTTTGTAGGCCTTCTAGTTGGGCTGCTATGGAGCTCTGGAAGATCTCCCGGTCGGCCTGCGCCGACGTCATTTGGCGCTCCACAGCCCATTCCAGCTTCTCTTGGCCCATTACGAGGTGGTGTATTAAAGCATCCATTATGGCAATACTAATGGGCTGATGCCCGCATTCTCCACCAAGTTGTAGCCAGGGGGGGGGTTGATTAGCTAGGATCGCGGCTCAGGCAAGAAGCAAAGACCAGTATATGTCGTTTCAAACCCGGTTTATTAGAATCATACACCCTTTTTTTTTTAATTTGCCAAAGTCTATGTAGGTAAAGACGGATATTCTCTTCTTATCCGGTCGTTGTTCCCTTTAGAATCTGCTCCCGTCTTCTTCTTTTTTTTCTCTCCGTGGCAGGCAGGAGTACTTGAACAAAAGGAGAGAAGAGGGGCAAGTATCAGGCTGGTTGTTCAGATCACACTAAAAGGGGAAAAAGGAGTGAGGGACCACCAGTGCGCACGCTAGCTTCTATGGCCGTGTGTTTGTGAAAGAAAACAAGGACAAACTACCGCGAGTTTTAAGGAGGAGGCAGGTTACCCACTACTCGGCTTTCTCCCTCCTCCCGACCCAGCCCGCAAACCATTCCCGTACCTGGGAAAGCCACGCTCCTCCGGGAGTGTGGCTGGGCGTCGTGCCGAGACGTTGGCCTCCTGGCACCGCAGTCTTCCAGGGTTCTTCGGGATTCCGTGGTCGTCGCAGGGTTTCTTCTCCTGGCGTCTCCGTCGGCTTCTCCGTTGACTTTCAACAACGCGCCTCCTCGTCTCCTCTTCCGGATCTTTGACGCTCTCTCCGTCGTCCTTGGAGTCCCGGGATAGGCCCTTGGGGAATGAAGTCAGCCTCTTGGGCTGGGTCGACGTCAGAGGGATTCCCCTTAAAGGAGCCGCCCTCACAAAAGGGAATATCGATGTCCAGTGTAGCAGGTGACGTGTGAGACCAATCGTCCGGCTGTAATTGAAGAAGAGGGTCAACGTTCAGAAGGTGGAGACCACCAGTCTGGGTGAGGTACATTCCCCGCGTCCCCCTCCTGGCCTTCCAGTGGGATTGCGGGTTTGCGACACGGTGAAAAGCATGAAAGAAATAGTGAATAAAATCTTGTGGCATGCTGACCGTTTCAAACGGTCTGCACAAGATGGTGACTTAGAGAGAAACCTCTACGTTACAGATGTATATTTGTCATAGATAGGCCACAGTGCATAGAGTCAGAGAATGGTGCCCAGACTAGAAGAGAGATAAAAATACACCGCACCACATCCTAAACATATGTTACCCTCAAAAAGGAGTATGTCGGTCCGGTTGATGAAGGACTGAATAGTTCGCTGAACTTGTTGGAAAATAAAGAAGATCTTCTGGACAAAGCAAGGACAAAGCGACATGCATTTAATAACTCTCTTATTCAATGGAACTGAATTCAAATATTGGTAGAAAACATAGTTACCTATAAAATAATTGAAGCCCACTGCCGTAATGATCGATATGCAGTGCCAAATATTTAAAGACAGTCCCAGGAATAGGGCTGTATGGGAGGTTCCTGGATGAGACATAAAGACCAAAAATGAATGTACTGCTGTGGTATAATTCTATAGCCCTTTAAACTACGATGCATACTCAACAACTCGATGGGATTGACTTATGTATGGGGCCAAGGAACAGGATCTCAAATGACGATATGTATAAAAACTGACTTACTATCGCACAGCATCTAAGCTGCCTCTAAGTATAGGAATGCCGTCTTGCTGAAAGCAGCGTCTTAACTACGTCAAAGGGACCTATAAATACGTGCATCCCAGCATGGCCTTTACCACATAAAACAATAACTGAATGCAATGCTCTGGCCGAGTTCACTGGCGTGATGACATACAATGGCTCCCGGACTACATCTAGCTTGATAACAGAATGAAACATTTGCTCTACCATATAGCAGTGTGGAGTAATGTAGGGAAGTACCGGGGATACATGAAGGGTAGCTGAATCTGTACGATCGGCTTACCTTACATGATGATCTCCGGGATTACGGTAATACCAGCGATCAAGGTCTGGGCGCCATCTGATAAGAGCGCCTTGGGCCGGAAGAGCGTATTCCCACGTTAATGATAAACCAGCAGCCGTACGCCGTCTAAGCCTAAAGACGCCGCGGCTGGAAGTGCACTAAAAATAGTACCGTAGGTCATGTGAACAGTCACATGATCCGGTGGCTTCCAGTAAGTGTAGTGAGGAAAACGGCGGCCATGTCTGTATGGTGGCCAGCTTCATATACTGAGGTAATTCATAAGCATGGGTGGCTAGCTAAGAAACAGAAATGCAAACAAGACATTACACAGTATGGATAGATAGAGAAGGGGGAGGGTTTGGGTGAAAAATAAATCGAACATGAATTTCTATAAAGGTGGGTAGATGAAAACGGGCGGTCATATCAGAATGGTAAAAAACAATTGAAGATGCTATGTAAAAAGTGCTGTGCGTCTCAAAGGGACAGATGAAGATGGTGTGTAGCGAGACCCAGTAGAGATGGGTCCTATGTCTAGAGTATGGATGAGGGACACCTAAGGACGGCAGTAGGTGTCTTCTGGGGCATGGTAGGCGTGTCTAGTGACATAGTGATGGCAAGATAAAAAATAGGGTCCTATGACTAGAGTGTAAATAAGGAACACCTAGGGATGACAAAAATGTGTCTTGGGGCATAATGAACATGTCCTAAAAGTTAGAAGTGGGTGGATGAGAGGCAGGCCTATCCAATGTTGTAGCGAATCGCTTGATCCCAGGGTATTTCTAAGTTTAATCCGTGGGAGAATGTATTGAGGGTAAAAATCCAGTATACCTCCCAGCGTTTCCTGATCTCATCAACATCACATCCAGATCTGTTATTGATTTTTTCTAAAATAAGGCTTCTGATATCCTCAGGAGTGTGGCCTAAATCAATGAAATGTTTGACGAGGGGCGCAGAAGTTTTTCTCGTCCGAATGGCCGAGCAATGCTCTGTCAAGCGTGTGGAGAAAGATCGTGATGTTTCCCATACATAGCCTAACTGACAGGGACATAACAGCACATATATAATGTTCTTGGTTTTGCAATTGGTGAAAGATTTTAAACTGATGTGGTGGGCATTATGCATGTACGTGTTAGTGACAATGGCACTGTCACACGCCTTACATTGAGAACATTTGTGATTGCCCACTAGTGCTTTTTGTCCGTCAATGGTTTTCTGTATGAAAGAAGTGCTCGTACTCATACGGGAATGGACAACATGGTCCCTCAGGTATTTGTTGCGTCTGTGGGCAAACATGGGGCGCGGTAATTCTGCACTCTGATCCCTGTTGGTGTTCAAAATATGCCAGTGGGCACATATGATTTGACGTATCTTTTCATTGAAGACAGAATGTCTGGTCACACACACCAGTTTAGGATCCCCTGTGGGACGAGAGTTATGTAGTAAATGGTCTCTATCGTAGAAACCAGCCCTTTTATAGGCTTCACGTACCAGTCTCCTAGGGTAACCTCTACAAATAAATTTGGCTTTCATGGCAACCCGATCTGAGATCATAATCCTTCAAGTTAGTACAGTTACGTCTTAAACGAAGAAACCGGCCCAAAGGGATACTTTCTTTCTGGGTTTTGGGTGGTAACTGTTAAAATGTAAGAGGGTGTTCCTGGCTGTAGGCTTAACATACAGATCCACTTCTAATTTGGAATCACAGTCTCTAATTTCGATGTCAAGAAATTCTATTTTCTGGTTGCTTGTATTAGCTGTGAATCTCAGATTGGTGTTGCAGAGGTTAATCCACTCAAGAAATTCGTTGAGGGCGTCCGGCTTGCCACACCAGACAAAAACAATGTCATCGATGTATCGTGACCAATGGTTTACAGACTCAAAAAAGGGAGCTATCTCTTTGTAAATGAAACGTTGTTCGAAATGGGCCATGTAGGTATTTGCTACAGTGGGAGCGCATGAGGCTCCCATACTGACTCCCTTGACTTGTTTGAAAAGGTTTCCTTTAAATTCAAAGGTGTTTTCCTCCAGGACCGCACGAAGAATGTCTAACATGAACTTGACATTACAGCCTATATGGTAGTGTGTAATAAACCATTCGACTGCTATGAGGGCTCCACTTTGGGGTATGTTGCTGTAGAGTGACTCTATGTCAAGAGTGACAAGGGTCTCTCTCATAGCAATGAATGGAAATCCTTCCACTTTCTTGATCATCTCTTTGGTATCTTTGATATGGGAGATGGTTTTGGGCATGTGTGGACGCAGGATCAAGTCTATATACTTGGAAATGGGTTCAGTGACCGAGCCTATAGTGGCAACTATAGGGCAGTAAGGGTGGTTAGTGCTGTCCTTGTGCATCTTAGGGACCCCATAGATACTCGCCATGCGTGGATGAGTGTTGTTGAGGAAATCATATTCGTTCTGACATATGATCCCCTGTTCTAAGGCTTTGTTGGTGAGGACTTGAATTTTTCTCTGTACCCTGTTGGTGGGGTCTAATTTCACTGGTAAATAGTGCTCTGTGTTGCTCAGAAGCGTGTGCATGTTAGTCACATACTTATCAGTGTCAAGGACTACAATCCCTCCTCCCTTGTCACAATTTTTGATGGTTATATCTGGTGTATTTCCAAGCTCACATAGAGCTTTGAGCTCACATTTTTGCAGGTTCGGGAAGGTCGTAAGTTGTATTTGGTTGCTGCTTTTAACTTGGTCATTACCACACTTTCGAAAATACTTACTTCTGGGCCTACCTGGTCCAGAGTAGGAGTTGAGGTAGAAACCGGACGAAGTCCGAACGATTGTCCAGACGATTGCCCAGATGATTTCCAAGGATGGAATTGTCTACAAAAATGTTTTCAAACGTATTTTTCGAGAAAAGGCCATAATGTCCTGAAACAGTTTGAAAATATTCGCACCAGTATGAGGCACAAAAGACAGACCTTTGGAAAGCAAAGACACCGTAGCAGCTTCTAGAGGTTTTTGAGACAAGTTAAAGATTGGTATTTCTTTTACGTTCTCCTATACTGTGCATTGAGTGTAACTAGGTATTGGGAGTTGTTTTGCTGAAAATTGCCACGATTGAAGTTGTCCCGGTATCTCGGTTGATACCTGGGTCTCCATGGACCCCGTCGTCTCTCCTCGCCTACCTAAAAAGTCTGTCCTGTTTTAGGGTTAATCTGGTGACTAGGTCTGTCTACATCATAGCTGAAGCGATGTGGGCACAGCACTTTTCACATAGCATCTTCAATTGTTTTTACCATTCTGATATGGCCGCCTGTGGTATCCTCCGCCACGGGGGATCCTGTTCCTAGCCACCCACCCTCTCTCCTGGTGTTCTGTTGGTTTACGCCACTGTGACAGTGATTAGAATGTCACAGTGGCCAACGTTCGAGTTGAGCTCCCTGCGCGGAGTATTGACAAGAGCGGTGTTCGTGATCACAGCTGTGGCTGGGGTCCTCCTGTGTACTTCTTTCAATAAACAACTTTGTTCCATCTTTGCTGAGTCTTCGTCCCTGCTGATGAAATAACCACTTTTCTACACTGGCGACGAGTAACGTGGAAACGGAACCACCAGAAGTACATGTGAGAGGGACCTCAACACGCTAAACAAGTATGCTGAAGGGTGACTGACAGGAATCGTGAGTACAATAAGGAACAGCTCCCAAATACATTAAGGGAAATCGACGGGGTTAAGGAACTTTAACAATCACGATCTGTCTGAAACGGAAGACACCTCGTAAATCTTGAGTGAAATTGTAATTACATTGCCGGTGGGGACTGATATCCATCAGACTGCCAGATCCACTTTCCGTGTCAGATCGAAAGATTATAGCATCTGGAGGTCAGGGGGCGTGTGTATCACACCACCGGGTGTGTTCCTTCTAAAACTCTCCGCCAGTCTAACGAGGGGTGTTTTGGCTCTTGGGAGGTGTTCCAGTGCAGTTTTGAACGGAGGAAGTGGGGGTGCCATTTACTCTCGATCTATTAGGTAGCGACGCTGCGAGCAACTTTGTTGGCCATGGGAAATAACGTAATTGCCTGGCTATGGAGGAAAAAGTACATTTTACTCACCCAAGCTGTCACTTGTTGGGGTGAAGCCGGCGCGGCGAGTGACACCTGTTATGTCGTGGGCCCTAGGCCCACATGCTGATCAATGACTGACACAGACACCGTGGCTATGGTTATTCAACTGGCCACGAGCCCGTGCACCCGGGCCCTTTTATTAGCAGGCTCACGTCACTCGTGACGCCTGTGAGGGATGCGTGTGGGGGTGCAAGTGTGCCCACTCCCATAGGGGAGTGGCTCTAACCTCTATGCCTGTCGAGACACTAGAACGTGTCTCGCAGGACATAACATTCCTCCCAAATTTTAATAAAACAAAGGTTCCCTAGTCCAACCTGTAGGGAGAAATAACAATGAAATGTACACCACAGGGTCCATCAATTTCTCGGGTCAGGCATCCAGAAGACAGCAGACCAGGACTGGTGACTCAGATTGTAGCAGGACGATCTCGGCGGGCACTCATCATTTAACCTGTGTGACTCAGGACATGAACGCTTGCTTGGAGATGTCCGCTGCACTTCTAGTAACGTGCCGGTGGAAGCATGCCCTTTGGTCCCAGGTGGCTTCCGTTCGCTGACCTTGAGGATGGTATGTGGTGATTAATAACAGTTCATTAACTGGGTGCGTCAAGATCATGGTGAGAGTCCCTGGTGAAAGTTCACTGGATTATCTCTGTATTGCCTGAAGTCTCTATGAGGCTGTCTTGCTTTCCCGGTGACCTGTCGGTGGGGCAATGTCTCTTCCCACTCTCCCGCCTGGGGAGGCCCTTCGTCGGGCATGCCACGGGACTGCTGGTAGGCTGCGATGGGGCTGCGTGTGTGCCGGCTGGGGGCAGCTGCAAACCACCGATGAGCCAGTGGCCAGTCTCTCGCACAAACCTCAAGGGTGTATGGGTCTTGGTCAGGACATGCTCTCGCTGCCGCATTTCAGGTTCACACCAGGTCAGCGGGTAGCCTCTGAGTCTTCTTGTTTGCGAGGTCGGCAACAGTGTAGGACTCCAACCATCGGTACTGGGATGGTTTCGTGGACGCACTTGATGAGGACTGGCATGGTGGCATGGCCAGTCGTGTGGTGAATCTGGACGATTGCTGGTGATGACTTGCCTTGATGATTGCAGGCTTTCAGTCTGGAGTCAGTCACCTGAGGCAGGGGTGTCCAGGTGCCTCCACGTTCTCTGGGAAGCACTTGCATTCGTGTACTTTGGCTTCTTGGGCTGTCGGGACTTTGATGACGGAGGGGTGATGAACACGGTGTGAAATGTGAGGCATGAGACTCGGTTCGCGCGAGGCTGTGCGGCTTACCTCGGCCTCCCGCTCGTGCGGTTGCCAATTCCTTCTCGGGTTATCCCCTCTTCCCTTGCTGTCGCTGTGTCAGGACTCACTCCTGTTGTAGCTTGGGCTTTCTTCATCGTCCGGCCCTGCCATTCACGACTTCCCCTTCTGACCTCCACTGGTTGTCCGATTCTGGGTGTGGACCCTCCGGTCACACTTCCACGTGTCTCGCTGAGTGCGGTGTCATGCACATGGCACTGATGACGTAGCTGCCATTGGGCCTGGACGACAGGTGGCGATGATCAGCTAGGAGAGGAGGTTTCTGGATGAACGTGGTAGCCACATGACTGCCTTTTCTGAATCTTCTCTTGCACCTCTGGCATTTGCGGTCAGGGGCAGGGATGCCGCTCGACTCCAACTGCCGACACTCGGGTTGGACAGTCTCACTGTAAAGCGACGGGAGCAACGCAGCTTTGCGCGTGCGGCGGCTTACGTGGGGTTCTCCCTGGTGCTGTCGCCAGGGCCGCCGGTCCGCCTTGGTGGCTGTCTGGTGTCTTTGGAGGTGTTCTTGGCTTGTGGTGCTACGAGTCCTCGTGCTTCTCCTCTCTTTGTCTTTGACACACCAGTGTTTGTCCAGCTCTTCAGGGTGACGCAATCTCCACTCTTCTTCTGCTTCTCCTCCGGGTGCAATGACATGCACCGTGTTCTAACAAGGCCAACGGGCCTATTAACTTCACTGGTCTCCGGACCATACAGGCGAAACTTCCGTCGCTCTTCTCGGCTGCATGGCGAGCAGCCACTCATCTTGAGTGCTCCTTATTCAGGCAGCTCCTTGACGCTCCTATTCCAGGCGTTCCCTCTCCAGGGAATGGCTTCCATGGGCAGTGGTGAGCTGTGGTGGCGGCTGGCCACTTGTGGTGTGCGACTCTCCACTCGCCTGTCTTGGGTCACTGACGACTCTTTCTTGAGGCAGTGTGAGGGAGGACACTGTGCTGCTTGTTGGCCCCTTCCGGGCTCCGTTGCTGTTGTGGAGATGTATAGGATCTCTCTGCTGGTTTCAGCAGTGCTTCTTTCTTTAGAGAGGTCTATTTCCCTCCTGGGTGTTCACCTCTGCTGACAGTCTTCTGGGTGCACCGTCACGCACTCTCGGACTGCGTGCGCTTCGCTCTTTCCTTGGGCGCCCTCTTCCGGTATCTGGCGTGCCTGCCCGTCCTTCTTGCGGTGGTGGTCGTTCACCGCCAGGGGCGTGTGGTGCGTTCTTCTTAAACACTGTGGCGTGGGGCAGCCACTAGGGGTGCGCTCTCTGTACCAGTCTTTCTTGCACTTTTGGCGTGGAAGACTGCCTTGAGCCGATGCTCAATCGTCTGTCCTTGCTGACGATGGCGATTGTTGGCGTTGCAGCTTGCCTTTAGCTCCAAGTCTCTAGCGCCTCCCTGTGCTATTGTTGTAAACCACTGTTCCAGTGCAGTAGTGGCAGTCGGTCACCAGGGGCATGTGAGGCTCTCAGTACCTGTTCTCGCTTCTCTCATGGCGTCTGTCTCAGGTGAGGTGGTGTCATGAATGGAAGCCATATTGGTGAGGCTGGCATCCTCTCATTCCCCTTTGTCTTCCCCAGTGCCAGGTCTCCTCTGCAGCACTTCTCTTCACTTCGCAAAATGACCATTAGCTGCTTCTCCCTCTGCAGCATCTGTGTGCCCCAGCAGTGTGTCCTGTACTTCTATCTTTGCCTACCTTAGTGGGTGCAGTGTTGCTGAATGGCCACCAGGTGGCGCTGCAGGGCTAATTATTTAGGCCCGCGACCGTTTTCCTTTTTTTTTCGTGGAACCTCGATGAATTCTTTGTCGCTGCAGTTCATTCTGCCCGCAAGGGCGGTGTTGGGGGCATGCAAAACGAAATGCTGTCCCTTGGTGGTCGCTGCACAGTCTTCTGGCCTCACAGAAGGTGCAGGAACCGTCGGTTTATTTTTCCTGCCAGTGCGGCGCTGCGGTTGGCCACTAGATGGCACAAGTCCTTCACATGGGGCACTGGCAGCCTTTCTCCCGCTGCGTACATGCGTTATGAAGGCGGGCGTGACGGCACTCCGTGCAGTGAGCCGCTGGTGTCAGGTAGGTGCTTCCTTACTTTTCTCCTCTAGTGGGCAGGTGCGGGCAGCCTGCCGGAGGGTTGCAGATGGGGAGAGAGATCTTGGGGAAGGCAGCCGTTCAGTAGATGCTTGCAGATGGCCCGCTATCGCTCTGCGGGCGTTTGTGCTGAACTGCAAAGAGGCGCCGAAATACCGGTACGGGCCTGTCCTCCACCGAGGTCGGGCGCAAATCCCTTACTCACGCCGGGTTGCAGGGCGTGCAGTCTGTGCTAGGGGCGCCGCTCTTGCTTCGCGTGTGCAGCTGCAGGGAGGCTGTGAATTGGAGTGCTCTCGCCTCTGGGTCGTGGCGCCGTGTCACTCTTGACCCACGGACGGGGGAGATGCCATCGGTGAGACCGGGGTAGTGGGGTGGTCAGTCGTGCCGCTTCTCCACCTCCTCCGATGACGCAAAATGACTCTGGCCTCAGGCTGCTGCTGTCGGCGCTGGGAGCAGTCGTGTCTCTTCTCCCTTCGCAGGCGATGCAACAACGGTAGGCGGGACGGCCTGTGGGTGCCTCAGGACATAGGCGGGGGCACTCCGGGCGGGGGCCCTCCGAGGATCGGGCGTTTCCGCTTCGCGCTAGTAGCGGCAAGTCTATTTTACGCTTCCCAGGCTACTGACCTTTCGCTGTCGGACTGGCTGGCGCTGCTGCCGGTATGGGGCATGGTTTGTCTACTTCGAGGGGGTGACGGATCGGGCCACGGCTCCACACTTTCTAATCTCCCCTCATTACGCTCTCTTCACTGCCCCCGATGTTCCGCAGCCAGGGCTCACCTTACGCCCGCGGGCTTTGCAGGCGGATCAAACGCTGGATGGGCTCCCGCTCCGCTCGATTGCCTCTTTCTGCACTGCGGCCGGCCTTCACTCCCTGCAGTCCTCACTGGACACTGCTGTGGCACCAGTGTTTCTTCGGTCAGCAACGGGCCGCTTCCACTTACTTTGCGGGGCTCCATGACAGCCCGGCACATGTCGCCATCCCGGGCTCACCTTGGCCCGATCGCTGCCCAGGCTTACTTCTTCTTCGTGGCAATTTGCGGCGGCGGCCGGCGTCTCAGCAGTCCGGCCTCGCCCGCACTCATTCTGCGTTCTTGGGGCTTTACCTCACGCCAGTGGTAGGAGCTGCAGGCTCGTCATATGCGGGCGGGGGGCGCAGCAGGCTCGTCGTCATACGCGGGGTGGGCTCCCGCCACCTCAACTTCACCGTGGGGCCCTTCACACACCCCGCTGACGCTTCGATAATGTAATCACCTGCTTCAGGGTCCGCCCTCTCCAAGGGCAATGCACATTCCCCCTTCTCCCACGGGAACACGGCGGCTGCACACGCGGGATACTCCCGCTCGTCGCCAAATGTTATGTCGTGGGCCCTAGGCCCACATGCTGATCAATGACTGACACAGACACCGTGGCTATGGTTATTCAACTGGCCACGAGCCCGTGCACCCGGGCCCTTTTATTAGCAGGCTCACGTCACTCGTGACGCCTGTGAGGGATGCGTGTGGGGGTGCAAGTGTGCCCACTCCCATAGGGGAGTGGCTCTAACCTCTATGCCTGTCGAGACACTAGAACGTGTCTCGCAGGACATAACAACACCTGCCGTGTTTTTGTGTGGAAACACTGCCAAGGGAAAGCAACAGCAGGTTATCCACATGCTAGTCGCGCTAACTCGCACAGCTGGAGTTGGTGGTGGGGAGATTCGCATTCCAAGCCCCTCACGAGACATCATCCTGTCAGGTGTGAGGCGCGTCCGATGTAGAGGAAAACACATTCAGCTGAGGAGACTTTATAAAATGCTTCAGAGCATCGCCGGTCACGCTGACTGGCACAGCTCCTAGGCATAGGGAAGTTTTGTGTGCAGCCACTGTCCCCAGGAGTCTAATTTGCAGCCTGTCACGCTGATAGGCACAGCGTTTCCTCTCACCATTCACTCAACGTCAATTTCCTCACAGGCATCTCCCGCTCGATGAAGAAAAGAAAGGAGCTGGGGTCACGCCAGAGTGGATTTTGGTAGTGTGTAAGCAAACATGTACGTCACGAATCCAGGAGGGTGATCCAGGAAGAGTACAGCCCTCGTTTCTTGTTCTGTCCACGACAAAGAGAAAATAAAAACGTAAACTTTACATACGACGAATGGTTTGTGAGAAGAAAAGCGACTTGTAAGGAAAACCGTTTCTCAAGCAGTTGCTGACCCCTAGTGGTTAGAACTATTCTTTCACCACTCTGTTCCAAGAGGGTTGATTTTCTCATCACGCCTGGACAGATTGGGAATAACTGTTCATTCTCCCATGTCAGCAGCTCCCTCAGTTTCCTACACAAAATTGTACGTTATAAAGGGTGGGAAAGTTCTGGAGGGCAGGAAGCCGTGCAGTTGTGAGTTTAAACTTCAAGAATATTGATTCCTTTGTGTTGTACACGATATTCCCATTAACCATCTATATTATCCTGTAGACAGCATGCAGAATGTTACTCCTCCACCTTTTTTCCTATCCACCCCAGGGGAACCAGTCCTGAAATGGAACAAGTGGAAGAAAGTTTTTCAGAACTATGCAGTGGTTTGTGGACCTAACTTGGGGTTGGAAAGGAAAGTGGCACTTCTTTTGCACTATCTAGGAGCAGAAGGGCAAGAAATATTGGAACATCTGCCTGAGTTGAATGTTAATGACGCGAGAGGGTTGAATGAGTACGAAATCAGCGTAGAAAAATTGGATATCCATTTCTTGCCAAAAATTAGCACGATAATGGAACGCTACCATTTTGGAAAGAGAGGGCAGAAGGAAGGGGAAACGGTGGAAGAATTCGTATCAGAGTTAAGGAAATTAGCTGCCACGTGCAAATTTGGGGGCGCATGTGAAGAACGGATACGTGATCAATTCCTGTTGAAGTGTAAAATTGAACGTATACGTGAAGAGTTGTGGTTGAAAGATGACCCGCCCCTTGCGGAAGTACTCATTGTAGCGAAACAAGTAGAACACATGATGGAATTTGTGAGTGAGATAAAGCAGGATTGCGAAGTTAAGGCTAAAGTGAGTGAAGTCTCGGTTGAAAGTGAGAATGTACTGGCAGTCAAGTCTCAGAAGAAATAACAAAAAGAGAGTAAAAGCGCTTGGAGCTTCAAGGGAAGTTGTTATAGGTGTGGAAAACAAGGACATTTAGCGAATGACAAGGAGTGTCCTGCATTGAAGGCCACATGCAATAAGTATGGGAGAAGGGGACATTTCAGACAATGTTGTAGAAGCAATCCAAACTACAGAAAACCATTCAGGGGTGACACCACCCGCGCATGTGATGAAATTGTGTTACAAGTTAAGAGTGAGTCTGTCAGCAATCCTAAAGACTTCATAGCGGTAGAGGAGACAAAAATTGAAGCAATGTTTGACTCATGCTCTAAACTGACTATAATATCTGCAGAAGATTTTGAGAAAATCTCCAAGGGAAAATTGTCTCTGCAGAGAATGGATGTGAGACCGGGAGGCTATGGTGGGCAACCCATACAGATGAAAGGTTACTTCTGGGGCACGGTAGGCTATAAAGACAGGCTTGCAGTTGCTAAAATTTATGTGTCTAGGAAAGGAGATAACATCCTGGGTTGGCAAGCACAGAAAGATTTGGGAGTATACCTCAATCCCAACAAGAACCCCCAAATACTGATACAAGAAGTGGGTAGAACACTAGAAGGGATAGAGGAAGAATTCAAGGATGTATTCACGGACAAATTAGGATGCCTAAATCACTATGCCCACAGAATAAAACTCCGAGAGAATTGTAAACCCGTCACAGCTAAGGTCAGGAATCTTCCCATTACAATACAGGAAGCGGTGAGAGATGAACTTGAGAAATTATGTGGGTTGGGGGTGATCGAACCCGTAGAGGCTACCGAGTGGTTGGCACCCATTGTCGCAGCCAGGAAGGGGGATGGAGCAGTACGCCTATGCATTGACTTAAGGGCTCTGAACAAGGAGGTCATAGTTGATAAGTACCCCCTACCAAACATTACTCAGATGATGAGCAGGTTAGCGGGGGCAAAGGTTTTCTCAACACTTGACCTAACATCTGCCTACTACCAGGTCAGACTCCACCCCGATTCACAAGAACTCACGGCATTCATTACGCCCATGGGGGCTTATAAATTCAAGAGGATGCCGTTTGGTCTAGTGTCTGCTGCCGCGGTCTTCCAGAGGATCATGAGCAACCTTCTTAGTGGAATACCTGGTGTCATGTGCTACCAAGACGACGTGTTGATCTTCGGAGAAGATGTCACACAGCATGAACTAAGACTCAGACAAGTCCTAAAAAGGTTCCAAGAACAGGGGCTCACGGTGAAGAGAGAAAAGTGCAAGATTGGGTGTGCAGAGTTGGAGTTCCTGGGACACAAAGTGATGACAGACGGCATCCGCCCCAAGGACGATCTGCAAAACACCATCAACAAACTCACAGCACTAAAAAGTAAGGATGAAATTAAATCCTTTATGGGCATGGTAGAATTTTACAGCAAGTTTGTGCAAAACTTTGCCAGACGCACTTATGCCATCCGTAACCTACTAAAGAAAGGAGTAACGTTCGAGTGGAGTTCAGAGTGCCAAAAGGAGTTCGAAGACACCAAGAGGGCGTTAGCTGAAGCACCCAACCTCAAATCCTTTGTTCCGGGCAGGAAAACCGTGCTGACCACCGATGCCAGTTCCAAAGGCCTTGGGGCAGTCCTGATGCAAATAGCGGAAAGTGGGGAAGAGACGATAGCGTTTGCATCGCGCTCCCTACGAAACGCTGAGTCAAACTACTCAGTGATCGAGAAGGAAGCTTTAGCGGCACATTGGGCGATAAATAAATTCAGAGACTTGGTATGGGGAATGAAATTCCACCTGGGACAGACCATAAGCCCCTAGTCGAAGTCTTTAGCAAGAAGGGGCTCGACGCAATATCAAGCAGGATCAGGCGATGGGTTGTAGGTCTGCAAGAATACACGTTCGATGTGGAATATGTACCTGGGGTGAAGAATTTTGCTGCTGATTGCCTCTCTCGCCTGGTGAGTGAAGATCACGACGGAGCTGTCGAAGTAGAGGTTGACGATGAGTTGGACAAAGAGATGCAGGCGGAAAACGTGTGCGCTATCACCCAGGGTGCCATTGATGAGGAACGGTGGAAGGAAGCTTTGAGTGCCGATGCTCTCCTGCAGAGAGTTTGTGAAAAGACCAAGAACAGCTGGGCAGACCAAGACAAGAAGGAAGAGACTCTAAGGCCATACTGGATGGTCAGGGACAAACTATCCATCGCTGACAGTTGTTTGTTCAGGGGCACAAGGCTAGTCCCCCCTGAGATGTTGAGAGAGAGCCTGGTCAACCTAGCCCACGAGGGACATTTGGGTGTCACCAAAACCAAACAAAGACTGCGGCTGGACTACTGGTGGCCAGGGATGGACTTGGAAATCGAGAGAAAAGTAAGAGGCTGTGTGCCATGCTCCACCAGTGACAAAGTCCTAAAGCAACACACACCCCCTATGCACTGTAGGCCTCTACCTGTGGGTCCCTGGGTAGATGTGGCTTTAGACATCGTAGGTCCTCTGACAGGTGAACATTGCACACCCTACATATTGGTGCTGATAGACCTCTACTCCAGGTGGCCAGAAGTGAAATTTGTGGCAGAAATCACTACCAGGGTCGTCATAGATTTCTTGCTAGAAGTGTTTATCAGGGAAGGATTGCCAAGCAGTTTGTTGACAGATAATGGGGTGCAGCTCTGCTCGAAGGAAATGAGAGAATTCCTAGAGTGCAATGGAATTGTACACAAACGGTGCGCACTGTACCACCCAGAGACTAATGGGATGGTCGAACGTTTCAATAAGACTATAAAGGAGGGCATCCAACTAGCGAAGGCCAGCGGGTTGTGTTGGAAAGAGGAGGTTTTGAAGCGTCTTGAAGCCTATAGACTAACACCACACCAAACCACTAATATGACACCTTTCGAGTTGCTTTAAGCAAGGAAACCTAACTCAAGATTAGTTCCAGGGTGGATGAAGTGGTATAAAGGGTGGACAGGTCTTAATAAGGAAGCGCAGTGGCAGGACAGAGAACGCAAGGCTATGTTAGAGAGGAAAACTAGATTCGACAAACGGCATGCGGTCAAAGAGGTGGAGTTCCGGGTGGGAGATCTAGTCAAAATTAAAGAACCCACGGGCAGAGCACACTGGTCCGAGTACACTGAACCCACCAACATTGTGAAATTGTTTAATAATGCTGTTAAGACACATGAAGGGAAAATATGGAACTTGGGGAGGGTAGTTAAATACACTGCCCCCACTGTAGACACCAATAACGCCTCTATGAACAAGAGCAGTACCATGAGCAGAGACGAGGGGCCTAAGCAGGGGTATTCCAGATTGGTTAACTCTTTTCCCAGGGCAAGTGGCAGGAAGATTTGCCGCCCAAAGTACTTAGAACATTATGATACCAATCTAGTTTGGAACCGCAACATGAACATTATGATAACAATGTAGTTTGGAACCGCAACATGTACCAACCACTAATATCATCATACTTGTCCTGTTTGTATATAACTTGATGACACTCGCATGCCTGTTCTCCATTCTGTACTCATGTGTCATTGTCTCCCGATTCACACACCTGCCCATGATGATATACCACGTATTTCTGACTATAGGTACTGTCTCATCCATGTGCCATTTTCGTCTGATCTATACATCTACTCATGACACCTGCATGTCTGTTCCCCATATTGTACTTATGTGTCAGTATTTCCCTACTTACATACCTGCCCATGGAGATGTTCCACCTATTTCTAATCTCATATCTTGTTGGGGGCATGAGCGCCATGGTATTAATTCAAGTTAGAACCTCAATACGTTTTACTACTATTGTCATAACACACATCCTTTTTCTTTCCATTTGGATGATATTTACATGTTTGTTCTCCACTTTAGTTTTATATTTATGTGCCATTATCTCCTGATATATACATCCACCTATGAACATGTGTCATGTAATTTTGTCAATTGTAATCGGTTTTCATTGGTTGTATCCACCATATGTCTGCAGTATATCTAAAACTTTATTCAGTAGTCTACTCCACTATACCTTTTACATGTTTCTGTCGCCGTTATTATCACTATTATATTTATTATGTAGTTTATATTTGTCATTTAAATACTCGGTTTTAGTTGTCTTTCAGTTAGTTGCATGTCTATTAACTGTCACGCACTTTCGGTCACCTCTTTCTAATCTCTGCCTCGAACTACCTGCTATCTCTCCGAGGTTTTGGGTGCCCATTTGAGAGCTGCTTCATCCTAAGCACATGCGCACTACCATTCTACTTTCCTCCGGGTTTTCCAACATGGCGACCGCCCGATCGACTCTCGCTCTAGTTCTCTTTGGTTTTCCAGGATATAGCTCCCCCTTTTCCGGTTTCCTTTCCACTCTGTTCATCTCGGCTCCAGTGTACCCTTGCAGCTCTCCGACTCAGTCACAAGGTAATTGCTCCGCAGCCCCTTCCATTCTTCTTTCTCCTTATTTCTCCCTAATATATCATACCACAGTGCCCTCTTCCTTTTCCTTGTTTCCAGACAGGCTTCCTCAATACTTAGCTAACGCTTCACTTGAATACGCCTAGTTTCTCGCACTCCGGGGTAAGTTCTCTTCTCTTTTTCTTTTCTTCCACTTTCATTTCCATTCCGCCCTCACTCATGCCCTGACACCTCTTCACCTCGTCCTCTTTGCAGTTTTTCCATACCGCGCCTCTTGGCCCGTCGCTTCAGCTACCTAGCCAGACACTGGACAGCCTCCTCCTGTTTCACCAGGGTGAGCTGTTGTCTTTATAGTTTATCTTCTAATCGGTGTACGGTTTTTGTAACGAGTCCCATTGTCCTGCAGCCTATAGCTCTGCCCTTTCATTCCCACAGTTTCTTTTTCGAACGCCGAGGCGTACCCGCCCAAGCACCCTCCCCAATATCAATGATGGAATAGCATTACCCGGTAAGATTTACCTGTGCTTACTTTGTCCTTCGCTCACCTGGCCTTCGTCTACAGACAATTTCTCATTCACACTTTCTTCCCCAGCGGTTTCCATCCCTAGTTCATCATCGTCAACAGCGCAGCATTTCTTCTCCAGATACTGTTCTTTCCCGATTAACCCCTCAGGTTGATTTTTTCACCGATCTTCGGGTAAATCACACCTTGTTCTCCTCCCTCTCTGTTACTTTGCACCACGATCTCTGTGCCCTTTCCTTTCTACCATCCTTCTGTGCCCCTTCCCCATCTGTCTTTAGTACTTCTTTATTAGTTCCACCATGTAGACGATAGTTTACCCGCTTCCTTTCCTTTTCTTCCATTGACCCACAGGACCTTCTTTCTTTCGTTTTTATCTTATCTGTACTTGTTCACGTCATGACTAGCACTTCTCACTCACCGCAGCATGCCATGTACTGTCTTTCCCGCGCTTTATCTCATGTTTCCTTTGACACATGAGAGCGGCACATTCACATCAGTCACAATGTGTTTTTAGATAGCGATACTTTCACGAATGGCACCACACACCATATTGATTACACATAGTTATCAGAGTCTCTTGTAGTCACTTCGGATGATCCCTTTCTCTGTATATATCATGTCTACTGCGGACTAGGTACCTTTTGATTTATTTTGTATTCCCTTCACCTATCATTTATAGTATTTTTTGTATCCTCCCCAGCCCTGATGAGTCACGGGACCTCTCCTAGTGACGAAACACGTGTCGGCTGGTTCACTTTATTCAACATAGTTGTTGTTGAAATAAAAAACATCTTTTTGGATCAATACTGATGTTGACCACTGTATTTATACAACGTATCAATACTGCATCTTATTTAGTATACACTCACCGCGTGTGCCCAGGACTATGCTCATACTTAGAACATCATGTTGACAAATAGTCTGTAAATTTGTTCTTACTTTACCTATACTGTACTTCAAATGTGTAAGGAGGGGGATGTGTGGTATCCTCCGCCACGGGGGGATCCTGCTCCTAGCCACCCACCCTCTCTCCTGGTGTTCTGTTGGTTTACGCCACTGTGACAATGATTAGAATGTCACAGTGGCCAACGTTCGAAGTTGAGCTCCCTGCGCGGAGTATTGACAAGAGCGGTGTTCGTGATCACAGCTGTGGCTGGGGTCGTCCTGTGTACTTCTTTCAATAAACAACTTTGTTCCATCTTTGCTGAGTCTTCGTCCCTGCTGATGAAATAACCACTTTTCTACACCGCCGTTTTCATCTACCCACCTTTATAGAAATTCATGTTTGCTACTCATTGTAGCGATTTATTTTTCACCTAACCCCCCTTCTCTATGTATCCATACTGTGTAATGTCTTGTTTGCATTTCTATTTCTTAGCCAGCCACACATGCTTATGAATTACCTCAGTATATGAAGCTGTCCACCATACAGACATGGCCGCCGTTTTCCTCACTACACTTACTGGAATCCACCGGATCATGTGACTGTTAACATGACCTCCAGTACTAATTTTAGAGCACTTCCAGCCGCGGCGTCTTTAGGCTTAGATGGCATCCGGCTGCTCGTTTGTCATTAACGTGGGAATACGCTCTTCCGGCCCGAGGCGCTCTTATCAGATGGCGCCCGGACCTTGATCGCTTGAATTACCGTAATACCGGAGATCAGCATGTCTTCATGTATCCCCGGTACTTCCCTACATTACTCCACACTTCTATATGGTAGAGCAAACATTTAATTCCGCTATTAAGCAAGATGTAGTCCGGGAGCCATCGTATGTCATCACGCTAGTGAACTCGGCCTGAGCATTGCATTCAGTTATTGTTTTATGTGGTAAAGGCCATGCTGGGATGCACACATTTATAGGTCCCTTTGAGGTAGTTAAGACGCTGCTTTCAGCAAGACGGCATTTCGTATACTTAGAGGCAGCTTAGACGCTGTGTTATAGTAAGTCAGCTTTTTATACACATCGTCATTTGAGATCCTGTTCCTTGGCCCCATACATAAGTCAATCCCATCGAGTTGTTGAGTATGCATCGTATTTTAAAGGGCTATCTAATTATACCACAGCAGTACATTCATTTTTTGGTCTTTATATCTCATCCAGGAACCTCCCATACAGCCCTATTCCTGGGACTGTCTTTAAATATTTGGCACTGCATATCGATCATTACTGCAGTGGGCTTCAATTATTTTATAAGTAACTATGTTTTATACCCATATTTGAATGTAATTCCATTGAATTAGAGAGTTATTAAATGCATGTCGCTTTGTCCTTGCTTTGTCCAGAAGATCTTCTTTATTTTCCAACGAGTTCAGCTAACTATTCAGTCCTTCATCAACTGGCCCGACATACTCCTTTTTTGAGGGTAACTTATGTTTAGGATGTTGCGCGGTGTATTTTCATCTCTCTTCTAGTCTGGGCACCATTCTCTGACTCTATGCACTGTGGCCTATCTATGACAAATATACATCTGTAACGTAGAGAGGTTTCTCTCTAAGTCACCATCTTGTGCAGACCGTTTGAAACGGTCAGCATGCCACGAGATTTTATTCACTATTTCTTTCATGCTTTTCACCGTTAGCCCTGTCGGCATTTTCTTTGAATTTATTCTATTCTGTCTTCACAAATCGCAGGTGGTGGGCCTATATTATCTGCACTTAGATACGAAGCAATCAGTAATTATGCTGTTTATTCTGTGTACCACTTTTGCAGGAGGGATGGTCCATATGTATTTTGTTTTGTCTATATCCGCAGATATTTGGATTCAACTGCTGTGGCTTTTCCTGAAGAAGGCACTGCCGTGCCGAAACGCATGTAGGATACCATCTGGGTTGCAGCCACTCATTGATATAGACACGATTTTTAAACCTATCCATCAGTCTGAATCTACGGCCTAAGAGCATCAGGCTCCTTGTTATTGATGACCAAATTACAAATCATCAAAGAGACGATCTGACTTCATAAACGAGAAACTTATTGACTTCTGTTTAACACAATATTTGTCCTTGATGTACATATATTATGACTGTCGGGAAAGATTAGTG
The DNA here is from genome assembly GCA_963921515.1 of Calotriton arnoldi. Lineage (NCBI taxonomy): Eukaryota > Metazoa > Chordata > Amphibia > Caudata > Salamandridae > Calotriton > Calotriton arnoldi. The sequence continues at coordinate 465,868 of CAWUFW010006824.1, forward strand.
TGCAACAACAGTGAATGATGATATGGTTGTGGTTTGCCTGTGGATTGTTTTACATGTGATTTGTATATATATTTCTTATCTAGTTTTCAATAAAAATCATTTTTGTATTTTGCACTAGACAGTTTGTTTTGTCCCTCCTTATGTTAGAAATTGATTATTGGTATGCTGCATATTATGTCTGAGTTGCCCTAGGAACTTGCATTGTGCATTATTTCCCTGCCTGGAGGAACTCTCCATTAGTAGCAGGTGGCCCTTTCTTATTTACATGTATTAACCCACACTGCAATGACACCTGCTCACTTGGATCTAGGGGCAAGGTGAATGCTGACAGTGCCCAAAATGGGCAGTGTGCAACAACAGTGAATGATGATATGGTTGTGGTTTGCCTGTGGATTGTTTTACATGTGATTTGTATATATATTTCTTATCTAGTTTTCAATAAAAATCATTTTTGTATTTTGCACTAGACACAGTTTGTTTTGTCCCTCCTTATGTTAGAAATTGATTATTGGTATGCTGCATATTATGTCTGAGTTGCCCTAGGAACTTGCATTGTGCATTATTTCCCTGCCTGGAGTAACTCTCCATTAGTAGCAGGTGGCCCTTTCTTATTTACATGTATTAACCCACACTGCAATGACACCTGCTCACTTGGATCTAGGGGCAAGGTGAATGCTGACAGTGCCCAAAATGGGCATTGTAACAGTCCAGAACTTGCACCGAAAAAGCAGATAAATGATGCAGAAATACAATGCAACTTAATAACAGCAAATTGGGAGGCTAGGACTCAATCTTGCAATGTCACACCTAAGTCTAAGACTGTATTCATCACTGCCCCTCCAGGCATCATGTCCCGGCAACAGAAATGTTTCTACAGACTTTTCCAACAGCAGGCTTAAACAACAAGGACTCTTTGGCTTTTTGAACCTAAGCATGACCTTGAAAATTATCATGCCTCATCATCTTCTGGCTCAGAAACTGCAGGCCAGTCAAAACACTGGGAGCATGGATCATCGAGTACTCCATTTTCTTTTGAACACTTCAGCCATCACCACTAGCGGAGAGTTCCAACTAATAGTTCTGTACATTTCTTACTCATAAACAACAGTGAAGGTTTATACAACATACTCAGCTGGGGTATGATTTTGCATTTACTCGCTGCCCTCTCACACATCAGTTTGTGCTGTATAGATTGTGTCTGTCTCCTTTTTAGAGGAGACTTACCAGGCTGATAATTAGCACCTAAGGAAAACGAAAATCATCTGCAACATGTAGGATACCACTATCCTTATCAAGTCACAATGTAATAGTTTCATCGAATGTGGGATAGATATACAGCAAGAAGCTGAACCTAAATACCCCTCGCCGTTCAGACAACTCACAGTCAGAAGTGCCAGCACCCCCTCAATTGACAAATCTTTTCTTTAGTGTGTTGCCTTCCTATGCTGACTATTACCCACCACCATTTTCCTTACTCTCGTCCCATTTAAAAAAAATGTAAAAGCCCAACTGTAGTAAAGTGTGCAACTGCACGCTCTTTGTCGTTCAAAGTGCTTTATTTGAAATGAGTACATAATATCAACCTACGATGGAAGAGCGCTAACATGACCTGCACAACGTGGTAGAACCAACGTCCAACTGTTGATTCCAACCACCGTACCACATAATCACGTTCTTCCCAACATTCTTTTGGAACACCGACTCTAACGTTCTACCGACCCTGCATATACCACATGCCCCCCCCTTTTGTTTAACAAATACCAGCATAAAACCGAATGATGCTAAAATACATTTTCAATGTTATGATAACAAAAAAAAACAAAAGCAGTTACTATAAAACATATTCTTCCAGTTTTTTGGGAAGTTTCTTTTCTATTTTTGTCTCTCTTACTAATGGTGTGCAAACATTAGAGCTATCTGCAAGTTCTTCTGAACATTTTTCTTCAAGTAAATGTGCCTATTTATTAACAGTATGATCACGCTGTTCATTAGCAACAACATCCTCATGTTCACCAATTATTTCCAGAGATGGCAAACTTGTCTCTTACTGTATTAATTCAGTTTCAGGAGCCATACAATGTTTGCTAACACAATTGTGACCTTCAACAATTGTTTGTGATCTTTCAAACTCCTGGCTCACACTGCTTGTTGTTTGAGGAACTGTGTTCAATTAAGTATGTTCTGTACTAGTCAACTACTGACTCACATCAGTAGTACGCAACATTTTATCATCAAAATAAATTTATTTTGTCATAGTACCGAAAGTCACCCGATCTCAGCATACTTTTTTGTCCATGTTTAACTACCTCAATTTTATTCCACCACCCTCCTTTTTCCACTAGTATTGTTCTACCTGTTACTTTAACTACTTGTGATGGATCCATAAATTTTGATTCATCCTTGCGAGTAATGTGGTGTTTGGATATTAATACCCAATCACCAATGTTGATTTCTTTAAAATTTGTCATATTTACTTAATCAAAATAATCTTTACAAATGGACTGTTTGACTTGTAGATTAGACTTTCTGTATGGCCACCTCAAATTCTTCTGTATGTATCTTGGATCCACACACACCTGAAGTACCCAACCCTGGAGAAACCATGGTACGAGAATCCCTTCCTCTCATTAAATAATTAGGAGAAAACCCTGTAGCAGTGTGTGGAGTGTTGTGGCAATTCCAAATTTTGCTTTTCAAAAATTCTTCCACAAGCATGTTATTCGCTAAGGCTGATTCAATACCTTTTAAAAATCTATTGACCCGTTCAACTTGACCATTAGCTTTTGGGCAATAGATTGCTGATTTTTCAATTATAATACCACATGACTTTAAAAAGTTTGTCACTTTTGTCAGAGACAAATTGTACTCCATTGTCTGACATAATTTGTTTTGGAAAGCCTTCAATACGGAAGTCATACTTTAAGAAGTTTGTAACTTCTTCTGTGTTTGGGTTAGGTACAAATTTGTAATATATCCATTTAGAGAAATTGTCAATAAGAACAATTAACAATCTTTTTCTTGGTCTCAGAATATTGTATTGTCATGAGAAATCAATTGACACTTTCTCCCAAGGTACACTGGGAACTTCCGATGGGTTAGATGGTTCACAGGTAACCTTCCAATGCTTGTCCGAACCAACACATATAGCACATGCGTTCACAAACCTTTTGACTGCAATGTCCATATCTGGCCACCAATAATTATGTCTCTGTGTTTTCTTTGTGGAAGTCACTCCCAGATGTCCCTGCTGTGCCAATTTAATTAATCTCTACCTAATACCTTCCAGGGAAACAAACAAATCCTGTCTCAAAATTATTTCTATTTGCCACACTTCACTGTCCTTTAACTTGTGCAAAGCTGTGTAATTATGTACTCAAATTTCTGTGAGGTGGCCACCCCTTCGAATATATTGTTTAATAAGTGAAAATCACTATCCTCTGTGCTACCTTTGAGCCAATCTGATTCTGATATAGCGCCATCATATATGTCAATGGCAGCAACTACACACTCATGCTGATCCAGTTCATCTGTTTTCCACCAGCTATGTGTTTGATCACAAAGTTAAACTCCTGTAGTTTAGATAATAATCTAACTAATCTAGCTGAAGCATTATTACCTATCTGTCCATCCATCATATACACTATGGATTTGTGATCTGTCAAAAGAACAAATGATTTGCTCCTCAAAAAATTATTACATTTTTCTACTGCCCATACACAAACCAGAGCCTCTCTCTTGATAGTGCTGTACTGTAACTCAGCTCCTTGCAAGGCTCTAGAAATAAAAGATACTGGGGGATATTCTCAAGAACGTGCGATAAACATCGCCAAAATAGGTTAACGCAAGTTTTCATATCGCCGTCTATCGCGGGAAAATAACTCTGAGTTAACGTTGTATTTTCAACACGGCGGTAACATGCGATAGTCTCCCGATAACGCGTCAAATGTCCACGATAACATTACCGGGACGGCGATGAAAATCCAAACCCGAACGCGAAAAAAGTTGCAATGGGCCCAACCGCGATAAGACAATCAGCGAAAAGCAGCGCCAGGCCTGCAAATCACACGTCAGGCGGGAAAAATCACTAGAAAAGCAGGAAAAAAAAAACACAAACAAAAACCAAACTACAGCGAAGCACAATGGAGGCAGCCGGAGCAGGTACAGAGGACGGCCAGAACCCCACAAGCCCCCCGGAGGAGCAGCCTGGGACCTCGGGGACAGGGAAGGGCAAGGACAAGAAGAAGAGGAAGACGGGTTCAGTCTGCAGGAAAACAGGATCCTGATCACGGAGGTGATAGAACACCATCAACAACTGTTCGTCACCTCCACTGTATCATTGGCAACAAAAAATGCAACATGGCAGTCCATCGTGGACAAAGTGAATGCAGTCGGAGTGCTGAGGAGGACAATGAAAGAGCTCAAGAGGCGCTGGAATGATGTGAAGCGCAAGACCAAGCAGAAACTCGCCAACAACCAAAAGGCAGCAATGCAGACTGGAGGTGGGAGTCCAGCGCCACAGGAGGAGCTGGATAAGATGGAGGAAATGGTGTCCACAGTCATCAGTGGGGAGACGGTGGCAGGAGTTGGGGGACCGGACACTGCTCAACATGACCTGACACAACAGCAACAGGGTGAGTAACGACCAGGGACTGGGGGGACGGGGGGAGATGGGCACAATAGCACACATGCACAATCAAGCGGAGCACAGTGCTCACCCACAATGACTCTGGATCATGTCCCTGATCCCCTTGGCACACTGCAGCACACATAGAAACAGCACGTAGGCCCCCGTCAACTATGTGCCCAGCGGAGGCCCGCCCACACATCACTTATCTCACAACCAACCTATGCACATGTGCTGAACCCAGCAAAGCTGCGGGTCCGTGAGCCACACTGACAATGCAAGTGACACTGCATGACGATTAGCATGGCTGCAGTCCTATCATCATGACATGGTGCACGCCACCACACTGAGGTGGCTGAGTGTGGACCACATCCGTAAAGGAGCAGGTCACACTCTGACACATCCACCTGCACAAACAACCCCTGACGTCAGCAACACATCTGTGGACAAACCATGCCCCACAGTCCCAACTCCCACCAAGACCCAAATTCACCCAAGTCTGCAACATCTCAGCACTGTATGGGCACAGAAGTCAAAGGCACACCGCCTGAAAGGGACAAGGGGCAGCAAAATCAGAGCTGCAGGGGCGACTCTCCCAAAATGCAGCACACACACATGACATTCAGAGCACATCAGCATTGACAACAATGTGGTACAAACTGCAACACGTTTACAACAGGACAGAGGACACAACAGGTGCCGCTTGTGTGTAGAAACTGGCCAATCACATTTGGCATAGCAGGGAAATGTGAGATGTCAATGTACAAGTACAAACACATATCCGTGATGTTGTCGAAATGTCCACTGTCCCGCATCAAATAGGCAGCTCCTCCTAAACAGTCACAATGTACATTGTCATGCAGTCTGTATGTGAACTTGTACAATGCGTCAACATACATGTGAACACAATGTAATACTGCATCTCCCCTTCACATTGCAGAGGGAGCATCAACACCTCCTGCAGAGCAGCCCCAACAACTCTTCACTGATGACGATGAGGACATCCCCAACATCGACACTGAAGCCCTCAAAATCCTCATTGACAGCTTCGGCACCACACCTCCAGGAGCAGGGCAGCCCAGCTGCATCAAGGAGACCCCACCCCCTGCACAGACCACACAGCAGGAAGCACCTACCACCCCGGCTGTCTCCCAGGACCCCCACGAACAACACATGGCCTTCCAACGCCGTGTGTTAGAGGTCCAGGAGAAGATGGCTGAACAGGTGCGGGTGGGGTTCGACCTCATGGCAGCCAAACTTGATGCCATACATGGGTGTCTGATTCCCATCAGGGACCACTTACAGTCCCTAACAGACACCCACAGTCCACTCCATGCTCTCCAACGATCCATGGCTGACATTGCTGGAGTCATGATACTGAGACAAGAACAACTGTCCAGTCAGAGTGGCTCCAGAGATGTCAGCCGGGAGTTGGGACAGATGCTGGGGCTCATGGAGAACATGGAGCGGATGACAGCAGAAAGAATGGCTGCCATGGCTGCACACCAGCGAGATGTGGCTGGGACCTTCCATGCCCTGCAGCACATCGTCATGGCATTGCTGCCTCAAGGCCTTGCGCAGATGAATGCTGCTGCTGCTTCTACATCCACATCTCCGCCCCCTGATGTGTCAGTGCCTCACAGTGCGGCAGGCAATCCACCTCCGGCCCCAGTGGTGTCAGTGGCACACAGTGCGGCAGGCAATCCACATCCGGCCCCTGTGGTGTCAGTGGCACACACTGCGGCAGGCAATCCACCTCCGGCCCCCGATGTGTCAGTGGCACACAGTGCGGCCGACATTCCACCACCACCCACGTGTGAGCACATGTGACATCAGAGGACGAAGATGCGGGTGAATCAACCTTACTGGTAAGGAGGAGGCAGTAGCATTCATCTCTGACATATGGCCTGTTTCTGCTTGGTTCTGCCCTTTGCATCATCACCTTCCACTGTCCCCCGATACACTCTACAACACTCACCTTGGACCTCAACATGGACTGCCATTTTCTGTTTGGTTACCAATGACACAGCGATCAGACTGCGGACTGAACTCTTCCTCTTCCGATGTACTTGTCATTCCCTAAAGGACCCTGGCTGGCCCTCCACGGGCCAATAATGTGAAGTGGGGTTTGCATGGCCCTGTACTGCTCCAGCTGCAACACTCCACTGGATGTGAATTAAACATTCAGAATCGCACAGATGTTTCATGTCTTTGATCATTCAAGTATGAAAGTATGGATGAATGTAGGTTCAGTGATTCCCCCTTACGTCCATGTTGCTCATGTCGTGGGACTTGAGTCACAGGGTGCAACATTGCCGATTGCGGTCCGGGTGGCGTAGACACTACAACAGAGACACAATCATCAGTTACTTCCTTGTCCAGCCCAGAACTGAAGCATGCCGAGAGCCCCGGGGTCATTGTTCCCACCCCTACCCTGGCCTGCCATACGCCAGGCCAGTCCACTCCGCTTACGCTCAGAGGGGGGGGGGACGACAAAGCTACATGTCCCAGGTCTTCCCTGTAGTGATCTGCTGATCACTGGTTATAGTTGTCAGCATGCCACAGCCACTCCCTGAGGGCTGGTTAACACCCACACCACACCCATCCAGCACAGGCGTCACAGGACATGTGACCCTGCCAATAAAAGGGGCCTAGCACATCACATTCCCCACTGCCGGAGATGACATGATGGCGTCCACACCACGAGACTCAATCATGAAGGGTCCATGACTTGTGGCGCACTGGGTTAGTGGCACTCGATGCACTGCGGCCGGCACGGGCCTACCGCCACGGGACGATGACTTGCGTTGCACAGGGTTAGTGGCACCCGCTGCACTGTGGCTGGCAGGGGCCTACCGCCACGGGACGATGACTTGCGTTGCACAGGGTTAGTGGCACCCGCTGCACTGCAGCTGGCAGGGGTCTACCGCCATGTGACGATGACTTGCGTTGCACAGGGTTAGTGGCACCTGAAGAGCTGAGCGGGTGTGCAGACTGCGATGATGCGTAGGCCTCGATGAGCCGTCCTGCTTATCGTGGTTCGATTTGAATTGTGAGCCCTGCTGGACCGTAGTGCACGCCGAAGGCAGCAGTCAGCACACACATGACTCCGCGGTGCGGTGCCGCAGGGTGCGCTGGGGGCCTGTGGCGTGGAATCCAGCGATTGGCTGAGGAGGATGCACCGGCACGTGGTGGGCCCTCTTGGAGACAGGCCGGTGGCGGCAGGTGAGCATTGAGGCCTGGGTGCGCAGGGGCGGCCAGTCATAGCTGGGTGGAGGACCAGTCTGAGGACCAGGGCTGGGGTGCAGCAGGTGCACAGGATCGTGCAGGCACCACCGGTCATGGCGGCGGACTCATGGCTGGGTGGGGGGCGCCGCCCTGGCTGACACGTCCCTGCATGCGATGACGTGATGTGCGGGGGTTGGTTTGGGACGTAGCCACCTCGTCTCCAGTGTGAATGTGCCCGTTGAAGGTGGTCGGCCAAGTGTGTAGGCCTATGGACAGGTTGTGGCGGAGACTGAGACACACGCAGTAGTCACTTTGGTGGTGGATTTGTGCCGTGTGCATTCCCACAGTTGTGAGTTGGGGGATTGTTGAGGTGTGTGGTGTGTTCAGTTGATACTTGCCGATGGGCAGTGCATTTCCATGGGGGCCATCCTCAAAGCGCTGGTTGGTGGCAGACTTGCGGACATGTGGGAATCATGCACATTGCCTGGGGAGTTTGCGACGACATTGGTGGACAGGCCACGGTGGTCCACTTTTGTATGCACATTGATGGCATGCGTGTGGTTGCTGTTCCGGTGATTGTGTGCAGTGTCGGCAGGGGGCACAAGTCGTACACGTGTGTTGTGAATTGCCCCCAACACGTGCGTGACGCCAGCTATGGCGTAGTTCCCTTGCGTGGTCTCAAGATGTTCCTGTGCAGTGTGGGGGGAGTGAGGGGCAGGGGTATCGAGCTGACACACACCGTGATGCTTTCAGGTATGATGAGTCCTGCATGATGTGACCGTAACAGCAGTTTGTGTGGTCGTTACCTTCCTCTTCATTCCTACGACGGTTACGGCCACACAAACTTCTGTTACGGTCTTCTCATGCATGATTTATCATGCCTGTGAGCATTCCGGTTTGTCCAAGTGCAGTACACTGTACCAGATTAGGCATGTGACTATACGGGAGTTTGACCATTGTCACCATTTCTCCCTAAGGTTTCTGAAGACACGTTGCCCTGTTGAAGTTCCCCGTTGGGAATGGAACGCGTCGGCTGAGCTTTTCGCTTTGTTTGTTTGTGTATTTGTAATAAAGTTCTGTCTTTACACTACTATTGGCTACTGGACTTCATGACCTGGCGCACCCACATTTCGGTTGCTACGATCTTGGGTCTGGGGCACGGAGGCGTCTAGCACGGCTGGCGTTGGGGTTGGCTGCACAGGTACACTACGAATTGGAACTATTGTGTGGTGCGGATACAGGGGCCCGCCGTTGCTTTTGTGGACATGCATCCATGTCATGTGTGAGGGAGTTTGATGGGGCTGGCTGTGAGACTCCTCCGACTCTGGCAGTTGTTGGTTGGGAGATACCAGGGGCCAACAGGTGCAGCACAGCCAGCAGCTTTGTCTGCGGGGGATGTAGGTTGTCCGCTGTGTTGGTACCGTCAGCCTGTGGGCGATGTGGGTCAGGATGCGGAGGATGGTTGTCCTTTTGAGCCTGTGTTGGCCAATGGCTTCCTCTGGCGTTGAGTCTCTGGGGCTGGTGCGTTTTAGGGTCATCCGCTGTCCTGCACTGCCTAGGTGGTAATCCGGGGGGGTGGCCCGGGGGGGGCCTGGGAGTGGTGGCGGTGGGTGTTGTGGTCCTCTTGGTTCTCCGAGCTGCATGATCAGTAGCTCCATGGCATCTGTTGGTCTTCAGAAGTGGCTCTGGGCTGGGCTCCCTTTCATACTGCATGTAGTCGTCCTGCTTAACACCAGCAAAAGGCAGGTGTTAAATCCCTGCTGCTAACGCGCCTTATCGCCTGTTCTTGGTTCGCATCGCAGATCTGACTGGTCGTTGAGAATCTCGCGAAGTGGTGTTTTCGTGTGTTTTTGCACAGGAACGCCTACTCTGCATATCATTAGCGTTAGTTGTCACACTCATCCGTGGCAATGTATTTTGCGGTTGCTATCGCAGGAAAACTGGCGATGTCGGCAGTTTGCACCAGCTTGTGAATGGGGCGATAAATCTATCGCCACTTTTGCGGCGCTAAAGTACCGATAAATCGGCGATAACTCCTTGAGAATATGCCCCATTGTGTTCTCTTTACCATCAACAATTTGACTAGAAACTGCACCCAATCCTAATGAAATAGCATCCACTGTGACATAACAATTTGCAGAGGGATTAAAAGGTTTGTGGGTTGGAGCTTTAACTATTAGAGACTTGCCTTTCTCCAATGCTTCTTCTTGTAAATCTGTCCATACAAATTGATCTCTTTTCTTGAGTAATTTACACAGTGGTTCAGTAAAAATTGCATACCCCTGCACAAATCTAGCATAGTACTTTCCTAATCCTAAAAAGATTTTAGAGAATTCTTGTCATATAGTTTGCTTGCTTTAATAATAGCATCCACCAAATCTGTTTTGTGTTTAATACCTTCCTTAGTGATTTTGTGCCCCAAATAAGCAATTTTCATACTAGAAATTTGCATCTGTCTATTCCCAATGTCATACCTTTACTTCCAAGGATATTTAACACTTTGTCTTACAATTGATTATGTTCATTGATTGTCTTTGCAAATATTAAATGTTGTCTTGAAATGCTTGAACACCTACCAACCCTTGGAAAAGAATATACATTTTTGGAAGACACTGGCTGCAGAGGCCCGGGCAAATGGCAACCTCAAATAACGAAAAGCTCCAAATGGCGTAATGAAAGTTGTGAGATCTCTGGATTCCTCTGCTTATGTAACCTGATGGTATGCTGATTTGAGATGTAGAACAGAGAAGTATATTGCTCCATTGACAGCTGCCAATAGTTCTTGAATCCTAGGTAACGGATGACAATCCACTACAATACACATATTCAAGGATCTCAAATCAGCACAGAGGCGTTAATCTTCAGACTTTTTTTTACGATAACTATAGCTGAAACCCATTCAGATCTCTCTGTTGGTTCTATTATGCCTTGACTACACAATTTGTCTAAATGTGTTTTCAATTCCTCACGAACACTTAGAGGTACCACATACCTTGTGCTCTACAGGTGAAGCCCCTTTTTAAAATTTGATTTTGTGTTCAAAACCTTTCACCTGTCCTACCGTAGGCGAGAATACACTAGCATGTTTATTAACTACAACCTGAACAGTTGACTATATCATTGTTACATTAACTGAGATTTCTCCCCATCTGATGGGACAATCTGTACCAGAACACAACATCACACCTAACAGACCTAAGTTGTACCATTCAACTATGTCTTTGCCGTCAATGGCAACATAACCTTTTGTGTGGACTTTGCGACTTTGAAATTCCAACGAGTCATTGAAGTAACCTAACATGCTTATGTCAAAATTACCGAAAGCTTTCGGATTTAGATCTGTTTTGATCAAGGACACATTATCCCGTTTTGGTTTGAATGTTACTTCTGATAAAATTGTAATCAGTGAACCTGACTCCGCAATAACATCAAAAGCAACTCCACCAATAAGCAAACCCACAATGGTGCTTTAAACCCTGCACGGATCATATTTACATTCACATCAGATTCAGCATCATACAGCGTTAAAACGAAATTCACTAAAGTGTAGTACTGCTAAATTTGTTGGAACAACAAACACTCTGAAAATGTCCCATTTTGAAACATTGGGGACTTGGGAAGCTGTTTTCCTGCCTGTTGGGGACAGTCCGTGGCATCAGCAACACCCTGGTGGGAATTTCGTCCCAGGGTGTAACATCCTGACTCTCACCTCCCTGCAGAGCTGCAACTACCACCCTCACAGAGCCGCACTAGACCCTGGTGGGACTTCAAGTCCCAGGGTGCCCTGCGACCTAATTCAGCTGCCACAGGTGTGGGGGAGGAGCTCTACACGCGCTCAAAAGCGCTGCTATCTTTCTCGCGGCGCGGGACACACGTGGGCCGCGCCCGGGCCAAGTCCGGGCCAAGGGCGGGCCCGTCCTTGCCCGTCATTGTCAGGAAGAGGCAGGGCAGGGCCAGCCCCCTTGATTTCACCTTTCGACGTAGACCAAGGGGAATACTTCCTTTGTTGCATTGAGGCCTTCCAGCTTGCCCGCCACTAAATATCCTGCAGTCGCTGCTAATTGGTCATCCTGCAGTGGACTCTAAAGATCTGTGCTTGAGGAAGAACATACGCTTCAGGAGTATACGGCAGAGTGGTACCCGATATTTCATCGCAGGACCACTTTGACAAGCACCCCTCCACGGCAAGTAGAATGGGTCCTTCTTGGTGCACCCCTTACCATCACAAACTCTAATTGTTGTATGCCTATGGTTGCTTGACCCCACCTACTGTGATCTCAAGGGGTGTAGACTAATGGTTACCCCTACCTACGAGCCTAACGAATTCTTTCGGGTCCTTTACTTATTATATTGTTTATAGGCTTGTGTGTTTGTTTATTGCCCATTGGACTGTTTGACTTGCATAAAGGGCGGTCATATTGAGGATTCCTCCTAAGTTGAACAATGGGGAAACGTATCTGTGTTACTAAAAAGTCCCGGGCCCAAGTAAACCCTTCCTCTCCGCCCCTCCCAACCTCAATTGACAGAATGATACAAAGGGCTATAGGCGCTGTCACAACAGAAATAGAACGCACTGAAAGGCGTCTGTCAATAACTCCTGATCTTTCCTTTCCACTAGTAGTTTCGCCTACTCCTAATATTATTCCCGCAGTGCCTGGAAATGCTCCCCCGTCCCCCCCACAACAAGTAAATGTTTCGATAATTGTAACTAGAAAGGGGGAAGCGGGCGCAGGCATTTGAAAGAATGGGAAACGTAAGCAAGCAGGTGGGGGGGGGCACCTAAGAGCAAGAAAGCGAAAGGGGGGGCACGAGGCAAGTGCAGAACACACCCCCAAGCCAAATTCAATAACAGAATTCACTGTTAATACCGGTATAGATTTAAAGTATCCATCTTGGGCTCAGACCCTACTGGCAGACCTGCTGACCCAATTCAGAGCTATTCTAATGGAAGAAGTTGCCCCTTTAGTTGATCAAATAAATAACCTGACAACCATGGGGGATCCAAGGCAAACGCACGTCAGTGCCAATACAATACAATCTGCACCGAGGGGGGGTGATTCCAGTTGCCAGATAGATCCTACCAGCCGGGCTCCCCTAGACAATCAAGTGACACCTAGGACTCAAGACCCCATTATCCAGTCGATCATTAGCCAAGACATCAGTCGCACCCCTCAGTGCCCCGGCGTACAACGGGGGCAAGAACGGACAGTGAACCCAACTATGAGGAAACCTCACTGTGAGGCTGGGAATAATGCTATAACCCATACCATTCGGAGTACCCATCATAGTACCAACAGTGTACCAGGGCCTAGCACAAGTAGAGAAGAGTTGGGGAGGGAAGAGTGTCCAGTGGGTAGGTTGGAAGCAGTCACTCAGCCAATCATAAACCTTCCACCAGCCTCATCCCCCTATGTGATCATTTTGGCAGGGGTACCATTACTTAATAATACCCAGAGGGAGTCACAACTAGACTTGAGGAATAAAAGTTTGTTTTGGCTAGCAAGGCATAGGCAGCTCCCCTATGAAAGGGCTGGGGAAATTCTAATGGTCCGGAGAGTTGCTTGGGTGGGATCCAGCAAAAAAACAATCCAAGGGGACTGTGGTCATTAACTTTAAAAATCCCCAGATTGTACACAGGCTACTAAGCCAGAAATGTAGCCCCATAGAGCCCCACACAGAGGTGAGAGCCCTCCCGCTTGACCATTTCTATTCCCACTGCTATAACTCCGGTAGGGCAGATGTAATCTCAGATTATGACAGGCAGCCTATTGACCATCAGAACGCTGGCTACAGGCACCCTCCCACCAGACCTCTATTCTATAATCTGCCTGTAACCAACAGATTTGGGCCACTGGAAGAAGTGGACTGACAACCAGGGATAGTGGGACTGGGCCATGGAAAGAGCATTTTGACGCCCCCGAGAGGACGAGTGGAGCCTGGACATGGGGATCTAAGCCAGCCCTCCTATTTAGAGGTAGGGCTAGAAATGCAGGCTCAGGCTGTAGCCACCTTGCAGGGGACCAAGGGCCCTGTGGGCCCACAAGATCTCCCCGGACCCATATCTCTCAATCCTTCTGCCTCTCCCAATAATACTACACTTAGGGCAAACCCACCCACTGTAACCGCACACCGCCCTGATGCCCCCAGAGAAATCCTATATACAGGTAGCAAGTTGAAGATCCTGTCTTGAAACGTTGCTGGCCTCAAAAGTAAACTGTCTTGCCCTGATTGGGGGCTTTTGTGGACCAGTATGACATCTGCATGTTCCAAGAAACGTGGGCAAGGGACGACTGCACAAGGGTGGGATTTGCGTCATTTAATATACCAGCTGCTATAAGAGAGAGGGGCAGACCGTCTGGGGGTTTATCCATTTGGGTCGGCTCACACAGGGGCTGTATAGCTAGTCCCTTGTACACTTCCTCCAGTGATATCCAATGTGTAATGCTTAGCTTTCCAACTAAGCTGAAGCTTGCCCTTATTAATGTCTATTCCCGACCCGTAAGTTTGAGTAAGGAATCGCCAACCCTTGATGTACTAAACTCCTTTATTCCTACCGTCCCCCCCAACATGAGGTTGATCGTTGGGGGTGATTTTAACTGCCAATTTGAGCCCCTCTCTGGCATTCTCGATCCAATCTCCAACGAAGAGGACTCCCAGTGGTCTATTCCTGACCCGCAAATTCAGCTGATCAAGGCCTGGTCCCCCTGGCACTTCAAATCAACGCCATTCTGCTAACTCACTCTCTGAGAGCGTGCAATGGCCGCACAATCTCTGATATGCCAGGGAAATTAACATTTAATAGAATTGGCCACGCTTCTCTCCTGGACTATATGCTAGTGGAGACTAGATCATGGCCTAGGGTTCTTGACTTTGCCGTTCTACCGCGGCACAATAGTGACCATAACGCCTTGGCACTGGTATTGAAGGTGCAGGACTCAGGTATTGCCCCGGCTAGTAGTCCCCCGAGAATAGGTCAACACTTACTAATAACAGAAGAAGAATAAAGTGGGGGTAATAAAGCAATCACCTGAGAAGTTGAGTGCACTCTATGAAGTTGTAGTACCAGTCCTGCAAGAACTTAGCAGCGTTTCTGCTGAAGGGGACAAGTTAGCCCCTATCAATCAAGTCAGAGAACTCCATGTAAGCTTGGCAATCAAATTGGCTGATATATTCTACCCGAAAATGCGCCCCAAAAAAAGAAAATCGGCAACTCAGTCATGGTTTAACGATAATTGCCGAAAGGTGAAACGGGCCCTGATAGCAGCCATTAAAGCAAAAAACAAGCTATTAACAAAATGTAAGAGGGCTTTATATAAAGAGGCTGTTTGCCAAGCAAAGCAGTCCTGGGAAGTGAACAAATGGGAGGACATAAAAACTGCCCTATTAAATCGGGATATGAAGGAATTCTGGGCTATAGTTAGAACAGGTAGCAGGGAAGGTAATCCAGCCATAGAGCCGAATATACCAGCAGAAAAGTGGGCAGACCATTTTCAGGCGCTATACACAATGAAGCTAGATCCTGGCCCCCACAATGGCAGTTACACTGCCACCCAAAGGGTCTCGTGTGTAGACACCGGCCTGGCAGCTGAGGTAATAACTTCCTCACCTAGGTATACTGATGGAGTGGCTGTTGGGATCACCCTTCTCGAGGTCTCAAATGCAATCAAGAAACTTCCCGCAGGCAAAGCACCGGGATTAGATAGGCTCCCAGGGGATCTTTTTCGAGAAGAACCAACAATTTGGGGTCCCTATCTGTGGGTACTATTTAATGCTATAATGAACAGCCTGCCGATCCCCGACACCTGGGCCGGGGCAGACATTGTCCCAGTCTTTAAAAAGGGTTCTCCACTACTCCCTGCAAACTATAGACCGACCAGTTTGATCGATGTCACACAAAAACTGTTTGCACGGGTACTTTTAGACCGTATCCAGCGGTGGATGCAAGATAATGATATTTTAAGCCCCTACCAAGCCAGATTCAGGAAGAACACTTCCACCGTTGACCAAACATACAGACTCCAACTTATATTTTGGAAAACGGTGACAATGGAGGGTGGCAGCCTCTATCTAATCTTCGTAGACCTGAAAACGGCTTTTGACTTGGTGCCCAGAGACAAACTTTGGGGGGTACTAAGAGATTTGGGGATTCCTACCTACCTCCTAAGCATGCTTATTAAGCTGCATGATGCCAACTACGCCCAAGTAAGATGTGGGAAAGGGGGAGAATTAACCCCACGACTCCCAGTTGACAGAGGAGTGAGGCAGGGCTGTGTGCTCGCACCAACCCTGTTCTGCCTCTTTGTCAACGCACTTATTGCCCAACTCACTGAGGTTAAGGACAACGATGCCCCAAAGTTAGCAAACTCAAAGGTTCCAGCACTGATGTTTGCGGATGACACCCTCTTGATGTCTAAGTCGCCGATGGGAATACAGAGGATACTGGACAGTTTTGTCATCGTTTGTAATAACAGGGGGCTGGAGATAAATACCTTGAAGACCAAGTTTATGGTCTTCAACCCAGCCAAGAAAACACGCCCTAATCCCCATTTAGATGGCACTGTCCTGGAAAGGGTTCCTGTATTTGACTACTTGGGTGTCACCCTTACTGAAAATATGGACTGGGGGCCACAAATTGCCAAAGCTAAGCTTAAGCTAGCACAGACTACTGGTGGGATTGCTAAATTACTGAGGGATTCCTCCTATAAACCTACTGGGCCTATCATTGAAATTTACAAGGCACAAGCTAGGGGTGCCACAATGTATGGGGCTGAACTCTGGGGACATTGTTCTTGCAGTTATCTAAGCAAAGCCGAGAACAGCTTTTTAAGACAGATTCTGGGTCTCCCTTCCAGCACCCCACCCCGTTAACCCCCCTGCGGCTAGATTTAGGTATAAGGCCGATTGGAGATGAGACCCCTAATTTTCTGGCGTAGGTTGTGGGTGACCCCGGAACTGGCAGAATATCAGACAGAAACTAAAGAGTTACTGGGTCTTCCTGGGGTAGAAAAAATTGCTTGGTTCGCACACATAAGGGAAGAGTGCAGTAGGATAGGCAAACCAACCCTCTGGAGTAACCCTGAAGAAACATGTTCTGCAGTCTCACGTGCTGAACTGGTGAGAATTTATCGAATATATAAATTGGAAGTCATTCATGGGAATCCGGATCTAGGCGTTCTGACAGCTAAATTCCTTACTGTAAAA
Organism: Calotriton arnoldi; assembly: GCA_963921515.1. Lineage (NCBI taxonomy): Eukaryota > Metazoa > Chordata > Amphibia > Caudata > Salamandridae > Calotriton > Calotriton arnoldi. The sequence continues at coordinate 482,921 of CAWUFW010006824.1, forward strand.
GATGAGTATAAATTAGAACCCTTCCTGGATGATATTCTACCTTTCCCAGCAAGAAAACTATATCTTCAGTTTAGATTTAGTACCCTTCCTCTGCGGGCCTTCACTTGCAAATGGTCTGGAACTGCCCAACGTGGGTGCCCAGCCTGTAACCATCAGGAGGAGTCAGAGCTGCATGTTTTATTTTTCTGTCCAGGCTATAAATCTGCAAGACAGTGTTGGCTTATACAGTTGTGCAGGAACATGGGGTTTGTGCACTGCCAGGAGGCATTTAGAATTCTGAAGTATGATACCTCCAAGCCCATTGTCTTTGCTGTTTCCCGTTTTTTAAATTCAATGTGGCGCAGGCGTTGGGCTTTCCTAGAAGAAAAAAAAAAAAAGATAATAATAACCACACCAGTTGCTGATGCATAGACTGTTTTTACTGCTCATACTAAGGAGAGAGAAAAATTTGTTTTAATCTTTTTATTCTTCCAGACTTTTACCCATGAAGATGACTATTTTTAACTGAGATACTATACGTGTAATTCCTTGTATGTATACTTTTATTTGCACTGATTTTATCGGACTCGCTGTGTACTGTTTGGTCTCTGCAATCGACCTGTTCTCTATTGGACCCACGTTGTGCTTTTCTTTTCTCGTTAGTAATGCACTTGCACTTTTCTGAGCCTACTGGCTCTGCCTATAGGCCAGTGCAGCTAAATTTCTTTTGCACGCAAAGATGTTGCACATTGACTTTTATATGTTCGTTGGATGTGTTTTTAATCTTATATTGTCATGATTTTGATTGTACTGCATACATACTTTTATGGTCTTAACGACCGAAATAAAGGTTTTTGAACTGAAACTGGAACATTTAGTGCATTTTTTGTTAATGGCTGGACAATTTGGATAATTTGCAAGATGTGTTTTAGATCCACAATTAAAGCAACTTCGATTTTGTCTGTAAGCACCCTTTTGCTGTTTCTTTTTATTTTGAATTACACAAACAGGCGAACTCAACTTCGTATCATTAAAAGCTAAAGCTGTTGTTGACAACATGGATCTTTCTATCCCTTTAGCTAAATCTAAAACATCTGAAAGTTTGGGATTACGACATGCTAACAAATGTTCCTGTATTTTTTTTTTTTAACTCTTTTTTTAAAATTAAAGTTGCTTATCGCACATCAATAAATGAAACAGTTGGTAGCAGTTACAGGGGGAGTCACATAGTGTTTGTTATCAGTGCTCGACCAATTTTCGACATTACAGTGCCGTCAGGTAATACATGTGCAATTCCGAGATTGGGTAGTGAATGGCCCACACATTAAACAACTACATTTCAGTATAACAATTATAACAGACAATACTTTCCATGCGGTTGTCCTCATTCCAGATTCAATGCCCTGTACATCTGCCAAGGGCTCCATATTCTTTCCCACTTTTTGCTACAGCCCCTGCTACGATATATTACTTCCTCTGCCCTTTGGCACCAATAAAGGTCCCTCTTCCAGTCCGCCACCGATGGTGCATTCCCTGATCCCCATCCCCAGGCAATATTCCTTTTGTATACCCCCGCAGCTAGCATCAACCATAATCTAGCATATCTGGGCCAGTCCTCCTCCCCTGGTATCATCAGCAACATCCCCTTCGCCTCAAGCGGGACTTCCACCGAGAGCACCTGTGACATTATGGCAGTTACCGCCTCCCAGTATCTATGGATCTGTGGACATTCCCAGAGGATGTGGAAAAAGGAGCCCTCCTGCCCACAGTCCCTCAAACACAGAGGGTCTCTCGCCTTTCCCATTTTGTATATTAGACTGCAGGAGTAGTATGATCTGTGGAGAATCTTGAGTTGTATTAATCTGAATAGGGCTTGGATCGCTATTTCCCTGGGACCCTGTAGGGCATCCACCCATTCATCATCTGTGATGTCCCCTACATCATCTGTCCATTTCGCCCTCAGTGGCCCCAGTGGGTCCAGGTAGTTGTGAAGCAGATTTTATAGCTCACTGAGATTCCTTGTTTGGGAAGTGGGTCTACCAACACCCGGTCTTCCAGGGGGGGGGGGGAGTCAGGGATGCTACTTCCCTCCTGAATATGTACTCTGAGTGCATGGCCCAATCTATAGTATTGCAGTATCTGAGACGTTGCTAGGTTGAATTCTTGCTTTAGGGACTCGAAGGAAAGAAGGGCCCCACTGTGCCATACATCCCCCAAATGTTCAATGCCTATTTTTGCCCACTTAGAGAAGCCAGTCAGGTTTGAGACCTCCCTCAAATGGGTCTCAGCTTCTGACCAACACCGCACCACCATGGCCGTATGGAAAGGCATGCCTTTTTCATCTTTCGATTGTACAGTATGGCTTCATAGTTGTTACCTGGCATTGCTTCTCTATCGACCCTATAGGCAGGTTCTTCCCAGTCCAAGTACACCCACCCATTGATCACTAACATCTGTGAGGCCCAGTAGCACAATTTGATGTTCGGGATCGCTAGTCCCCCATCATACACTCATCTCTGCAGTTTTTTCAGGGCAATCCGCGGGGCACCTTCACTCCACAGCAATGTATGAAGTTCTTGATCTATTTGGCTGAAGAGGTTCGGGGGACAGGGTATGGCATATTTTGCAGTACGTATAGGAGTCTTGGTAGGGACATCATCTTATATAGAGCAGCTCTTCCCATCAGGGTCAGGGAGAGAGTCTGCCAATGCGCCACGCCCGACCTAAGTCGCTCTACTTCAGGAGTGAGGTTGCGTTTTAGAAACAGTGATTGGTCCCTAGTCACAAAAATGCCTAAATATCTGAAGCCCACAGACTCAACCGGTGCTCCGCACTGCACCAGCAGTCTCAGTGGGGCGCCGGCAGTCTCGGCGGGGCCTGTATTTTTTTTTGATTCACAATTGAACACAAATTGGTCCCTAATATACGCATCGACAATAGCCCCAAATTCACAGATAGCTGCCAACACCCTCAGAGCAGCAACATACTCTTCAACCGACTCTTCACCATACTGTTTTCTCTTATAAAAACTATGACGTTCAATCATGACATTTGGTTCTTCAGTGAATTGTTTTTGCAATCTAGCAACTGCCTCCATAAAAACCTTCTATGGTGCATCTCCAGTAGGCGCAGGAATAGCTTCCAAATTCTCAAAATTTGTAATGCTGCATTACCTCGAAAACTCATCAATAATGCTAATTTCCTATCAGCAGAAAATGCTTTGCTGTCAATTGATACCAAATAATTCACAAATGTTTTGTACTATTTCCTCCAAATTAAAAGTGGTTTGCCCGGTACAGGTAAAAATAGACTAGGTTGGTTAAACATATCACTAGTTTATTTGAAAATCTCATCCCCGGACAACATCATCTCACTCAACACTACCCTAAATACTACGCAAAATTGGTTAACGGAGAACCATCTACTGCTCAACACCTCCAAAACTGAATTCCTTTTCATCTCTCCCCCGAACCACATCCCCAAGCTAGACCCTTGGCTGAATCACCTCACTGCCTTCAATTGCACCCCTCTCATCATAGACTCAGCCAAATCTCTCGGAATCACCCTGGACAAACACCTGAATATGAGAAATCATATCAGCAATGTGTGTAAGGGAGCTAATCACTTGATGAGGACACTCAGAAACATCAAGCCATTCCTTCCACAAAAGGACTTCAAGCAGGTGGTACAAGCACTGGTCCTGCCGAGGCTGGACTACGGCAGCGCTACGCTCTGTGGCCTTCCCAAATACACCCTGGCTCCCCTAAGGGCATCACTGAACGCTGCGGCCAGACTGGTCACAGGTACTAAACGAAATGAGCACATATCACCAATCCTAAAATCTCTTAAATGGTTGCCCTACGTAGCTCGAATTCAGTTAAAGATTGCCATTCTGGCGCACAAAGCCCTGCATTTCAAAACTCCCAGGTACCTAGAGCAAAAGCTTGAATTATCCTGCGGTGGGAGAGCCTCAAGAAGCGCTATCTCTCTCCTCCTGAAACCACCCATCCTTAGCAAAAAGAGAACCGGTCTCCGAGCTTTCTCCGGCGCTGCCCCAAGGATATGGAACTCTCTTCCACCGGAAGTACGCAGAATCTCTTCAACGACTGCTTTCAAACTGGAAGCCAAAAGATTCCTAATGAACAAATTTTTACCTTAACTTGGGCTAGGATCACTTGCTCGAAATAATTGTTCCTACAACCATTGTACCTTCATGTGATGCTGCTCTTCTTTACCGCTTTGTGTGTCCCCCTTCGTAGCCCGTTATATTCCTGTTTATCGTATTACTCTCCTTGATTCACTTGTCTGGGAAACATGCGAGTATTCCTGTTGTGTATTCCTACTTGATGTCGATTTTGGATCTATGCTCTTCTTTTCCACATTGTGTACCCCATTTCGTAGCCTGCTAAATACCTGTTTATTGTACTACTCTCCTTGATTCATTTGTCTGGGAATTATGCGATTTGTCTGGGATTTTTGCGATTATTCCTGTTGTGTATTCTTACTTGTTGTCGATATTGAATGTATGTCCTTCCTTCCTTCCTTTGTAAAGCGCTCTGATATCCTTCTTGTTCGCGCTATATAAAACTTTATAAATAAATAAACTAGTGACCATGGCTGAAGTTGTGTTAAATAGAACGCGGATTCTGTTTTTTCTTTTATAAATAATACAATGTGGTGTGAGTAACAAATGTGCGTATCACTAACACGCTGTTCTACCTGTAGAAAAGTGTGCGCATCACTGATACGGTGTTTGCAACTATTGTAAACGGGTAATAATAACTCAAAAGTATGCGTATCACTGATGTTTGTAATTTGCAGGACACGCTGTTCTTCTTGCAAAATAACTTATAGTATAAGTGGAGCAAAGACTAGCTAAGATGAATGAGAAGTGTGCGTGTCACGGGCACACTGTCGTATAGGTGGAGCAAAAACTATGATGAATGAAAAGTGTGCGTGTCACTGACACGCAGGTTGAATTTTCCAAACACAGATATCTTGCACAAAAAAAGCCACCATGAACGTTGTGCGCGTACCCTTGAAGAGTGTGCGCGTCACTGACACGCAGGTTGAATTACCCAAACACCGATATCCTGCACCAAAACGGCCAACATTAACGTCGTACGCGTTGATTTTCCAGAGGCAATAGGCCTTATTTCCGCCACACACGAAGGGGCATATTCTCAAGGAGACATCGCCGATTTATTGGCACTTTAGCGCCGCAAAAGTGGCGATCGCACTATCGCCCCATTCTCAAGCTGGTGCAAACTGCCTACATCGCCAGTTTTCCAGCAATAGCTTCCGCAATTAACATCGCCACGGATGAGAGCGACAACTAGCGCTAATGACATGTAGAGTAGGCGTTCCCGCGCAAAACACACGAAAACACCACTTTGCGATATTCACAACGAGCAGCCAGATCTACGATGCGACCCGAAAACAGGCGATAAGGCGCGTTAGCAGCAGGGATTCAACACACCTGCCTTGTACTGGTGTTAAGCAGGACGACAACCTGCAGTATGAAGGGAGCCCAGCCCAGAGCCACATCTGAAGACCAACACATGTCATGGAGCTAATGATCATGCAGCTCGGAGACCCAAGAGGTCCACAACACCCACCGCCACCACCCCCAGGCCCCCCCCCCGGACTACCACCGAGGCAGCGCAGAACAAGACAGCTGACCTTCCGAAAATGGCATGGCCCCTCAGCCACACAATTGCAGAATGTGGGGAGAGGTGGGAACCAAGTTTGTTTGAAGGAGGCAAATCACCCATGAATAAGAATAAACACAATGCCAAGTGTGGCAGTGATGTGCTGGACAGACTCCAGTATGCAGAGCACAGACATGTCCCTGTGGACATATACTGCTGGTGTGTGCAGTGTTGTGGACAGTGGACGCAACCATCTTACCTCAGGCAGTGGGGAAGACCTCGCTCATGTAGCTGTGTCGTCCCCCCCTGTACGCGGAACTGGAGTGGGCTGGTCCGGCGTACGCCACACCAGCGTAGGAGTGTGAATAAATAGACCGCGGCTCTGAGCGTGGTTCACTTCCGGGATGGTCAATGCGTCTGCCAGGGCAGCGCCCCTCACCCTGCCACGAGTCCGCCGCCGTGACCGCCAGCCTCCTCAGCCGATCGCTGCCTTCTGCGACACAGGCCCCCAGCGCACCCAGCGGCACAGCACCGCGGAGTCATGTGTGTGCTGACTACTGCCTTCGGCCTACACTGCGGTCAGCAGGGCTCACAATTCAAATTGAGTCTAGATTTATTTATGGCAGAGTCCAGTAGGCAACAGACATTGCTTCCAGGGCGGCCCGCCCGGACGACGCATCATCGCAGGCCGCGCACCCGCCAAGCGCTCCAGGTGCCACTAACTCTGTGCAGCACAAGTCAACGCCACATGGCTGTGGGCCCTTGCTGACCGCTGCCTCCGGCCTACACTGCGGTCAGCAGGTCCCCAAAATCAAATTCAGTCCTGATTTATTCATGGCGCAGTTCAGTAGGCAACAGACATTGCTCCCAGTGCGGGCCGCCCGGACGACACATCATCGCTGGCCGCACACCCGCTGAGCGCTTCAGTTGCCACTAACTCTGTGCAGCTCAAGTCAACGCCACGTGGCTGTGGGCCCTTGCTGACCGCTGCCTCCGGCCTACACTGCGGTCAGCAGGTCCCCCAAGTCAAACGACGCATCATCGCAGGCCGCGCACCCGCCGAGCGCTTCAGGTGCCACTAACTCTGTGCAGCTCAAGTCAACGCCACGTGGCTGTGGGCCCTTGCTGACCGCTGCCTCTTGCCTACACTGCGGTCAGCAGGTCCCCCAAGTCAAACAACGCATCATCGCAGGCCACGCACCCGCCGAGCGCTCCAGGTGCCACTAACTCTGGCAGCACAAGTCAACACCACGTGGCTGTGGGCCCTTGCTGACCGCTGCCTCCGGCCTATACTGCGGTCAGCAGGTCCCCCAACTCAAATAGAGTCTTCATTCATGGATGGCGCAGTCCAGTAGGCAACAGACATTGCTTCCAGTGTGGGCCACCCGGATGACGCATCATCGCTGGCTGCACACCCGCCGAGCGCTTCAGGTGCCACTAACTCAGTGCACCACAAGTCATGGACCCTTCATGATTGAATCTTCAGTGTGTGATGTCAGAGCTGGGGCCCCTACCTCAGTGCACCACAAGTCATGGACCCTTCCTGATTGAGTCTTGTGAGTGTGAAACGTTGATCACTGTTCTAGTTGTTGCCAGCACCAACCACTTCCTGAGGGCTGGCTTACACTCACCCCACACCCATCCAGCACAGGCGTCACTGGACATGTGACCCTGGTAATGAAAAGGGACCGGGCGCACGTGCCCGTAGCCAGTTCCACTACCTATCTAAGTGTGTCCGTGTGGTCATTATCAATGCATGATGGCACCGGGCCCACCACATCACAATGTGCTGTGGACAGCGGACGCAACCATGTCACCTCAGGCAGTGGGTAAGACCTTGGACACTTAGCTTTGTCGTCCCTCCTGTAAGCGTAAGCGGAGTGGGCTGGGCCGGCGTACGCCAGTCCAGCGTAGGGGTGTGAAGAATTCGCCCGGGGCTCTGGGCGTGGTTCAGTTCTGGCCTGGACAAGGGAGTAACTAATGCGTGTGTCTCCGTTGTAGTGTCTGCGCCACCCGGCCCTCAATCGACAATGTCGCAATGTAGCATGCACCCGGAGGGCGGGCTCGCACTAACGGAGCAATGAAGGAGTGCAAGACCGCTCGGGGTCTTGGCTCATACATGCCAAGTGTTGTGTGTATCTGTATTGCCGCAGCATGTGCCAAATGTCTAGCCTTGAACGCAGCGCGAGATCAGCCAGGCATGGACTCTACATCTGTGTCCGCCCTATCCTTGCCATAGGCCTACACTCACGTGGCCGCCCACCTTCAACGGCCAACATCACAGTGTCGTTGTCAGGCTTGTGGACATGCGCAGACAGGCATGACAATGGTTTGCCGTAGGAGTGGAAGTGATGCAACCGCGCAGCACACACAAGTAAATAGGCTCGGAGGGAGGAGCAACTGTGAGGCAACGTAACACACGGTGATGCCGCTCATTTGCCACATGCAAGTCATGTCATACATGAATCCCAAAGTCGCACGCATCCCACCCCACCCCCAACAAGCCACATCACATTTCCTGAATGCAAGCAGATGACGAACTGACATTAGGGAAGAAAGCTCCATTGTCTGAACTATCAGGCGGAGGCACATCTGCACCTCCGACCTCGGAATTGCATGTGCCCGGCACCCTCTGACAGATACTATAGCAGCTGATGACGACTCCCACACTACGCACAGCCCGACGAAAGACCAACGCATACACACCCCACACACAGAAGTCCTTGCTCGATGTTAACTTGCATGGAATGGCCTTCACACTTACTCCCACACCATCACAGGCGGACAACCGTTGCACACTGAAATGACTCATTGATCCGAGCTGTGGCATCTCATCCACAGAACTAGCGCAGGTCAGAACAGTGCCGCTTCAACCAGAGCCACTGACGCAATGGCAGAACATCCCGGACACATGCACAACTCCTGTCACGTGGAACTGTACCGTGCACGTATGCCTCATTTACTGGGGGCACTGCCATTGGCAGTGCTGCGGATAAGTTACCGGCTAAGCTTCCGCCTTGCCAACGTCACCTGCGTCCAGCCTGTGTTGCATTGTCGATCGTGCATATTCGAGTGGTCCATGGATGTCTGCCTATCCAACAGGACGTTGGCTGAACTGGATTTTGACATGTGTGTGTGCCCCCTGTTGGCCCACGACCAGGAGTGTCACTGTGATACCCATTTATGGGAAGCCTTGATTCTTGGCATACATGCTGGCAGCTGGACCTGGGAGATTGCACAACTCCTCGTGTTCAGTGACCACATTGAACCGCTCCCCTATTGGGCTGAAGTGCTAATTGGTGAAAGTGGGTGGGCGCAGCACATCTGTCCGGACCTGCTAATGGATTGCCTTGCCGTCCTGTTTGATGAAGTCGACAACGACCTTATGTTGGAAATGATAGCCTACGAAGCTGCAATCGCTTTCATGGACGAGTGACTACGTACCTGCAGTCACGACAGATTGGTACCCATTGCACATGTCCCGACATCTTGTTGCATCTTGGAGATCTGGTCACATGTCCCACGACAACAGTGGACATGGCTGCATTCGCCTGGACTCCGAATACATGAGCGGACAACAACGCGGGTTAACACACACCTGTGAAAGGTGAGGCACTCCCCCGGAGGGGACAACGGCGCTTGGCAACGTTCCTCCCTCTGACATAATGCTGCATTGGTCTGCATGTTGTGGCACTTATCTTGCCCGTACTGACACGCATATGCTAATAAAGTCTACGCACTTTCACTTGTATTCAACTGTGATGAGTGTTGATTTGAATGACAATGTGTGTCTCACTGGCTATCTGGGTCACGGCCATACATGCGCATTGATAGCATTACCCAGGGAGTACCTTTTTGTGGAATCACTGTCCCTACATTCATCCATTCTTTCATACTTGATTGATCATAGCCATGACACATCAGTGTGAATTACAATGTTTTATTCGCATCCAGTGGAGTGTTGAAGCTGGACCAGTACAGGGCCATGAAACCCCACTTTACATTGTTGCCCCGTGGGGGGCCAGCCAGAGTCCTTCAGGGATTGACAAGTTCATCGGAAGAGGAAGACTTCAGTCCGCAGTGTGTTTGCTGTGTCATTGGTAACCAAACCAGATATGGCAGTCCATGTCGTGGTCCAAGGTGAGTGTCGCTGAGTGTATCGGTGGACAGTGGAAGGTGTTATTCCAGGGCATGATGCAGAGGGCAGAACCAAGCTGATACAGGCCAAATGGCGGAGATTAATGCTACCACTTCATTATTACCACGAAGCCAGATTCATCATCATCTTCGTCCCCTGATGTGTCAGGTGCCTCACATGTGGGGGGTGGTGTTTAGTCTGCATCACTGTGTGGCACTGACACTTCAGGGGGCGGAGATGTGGATGGAGTAGTAGCAGCAGCATTCATCCGCGCCAGGCCTTGTGGTGGCAATGCCATGACGGGGATCTGCAGGGCATGGAAGATCCCAGCTACATCTCGCTGGTGTGCAGCCGTGGCAAACATTCTTTCCGCCTGCATCCGCTCCAAGCTCTCCGTCATTCTCCTTATGTGTCCCAACTCCCGGCTGACATCGCTGGAGCCACTCTGACTAGACAGTTGTTCTTGGCTCAGAGTCATGACTTCAGCGATGTCAGCCATGGATTGTTGGAGGGAATGGAGCGGACAGTGGGTGTCCGTTAGGGACTGTAAGTGGTCCCTGATGGGACGTAGACACCCACGTATGGCATCTAGTTTGGCTGCCATGAGGTCGAACCCCACCCGCAGCTGACCAGCCATCTTCTCCTGGCACCATAACACACGGCATTGGAATGCCATGTGTTGGTCGTGTGGGTCCTGGGAGCCAGCCGTGGTGGTGGGTGCTTCCTGCTGTGTGGTCTGTGCAGGGGGTGGGGTCTCCTCGATGCAGCTGGGCTGCCCTGCTCCTGGAGGTGGGGTGCCGAAGCTGTCCATGGGCTGTTGGAGGGCGTCGGTGTCGATATTGGGGAGGTCCTCTTCATCATCAGTGCTGAGTTGTTGGGTCTGCTCTGCAGGAGGTGTTGATTCTCCCTCTGCAATGTGAAGGGGAGATGCAGGTTGACATTGTGTTCACATGTATGTTCACGCATTGTACAAGTTTACTAACAGTCTGCATGACAATGTCCATTGTGACTGTTTGTGCGGAGATGCCTATTTGATGCAGGACAGTTGACATTTCTACACCATCAGGGATGTGAGGTTGTACTTGTGCATTATCATCTCACAGTTTCCTGCTATGCCAAATGCGAATGGCCATTTTCTACACACAGGCGGCAGCAGTTGTGTCCTCTGTTCTGTTGTGGAAGTGTTGCAGTTTGTACCACATTGTTGTCAATGTTGAGGTGCTCTGATTCTTATGTGTGTGTGCTGCATTGTGGGTGTGTTGCCCCTTCAGCTCTGATTTGGCTGTCCCTTATCCCTTTCAGGATGTGTGCCTTTCACTTCTGTGATTATGCAGTGCTGAGATGTTGCAGACTTGGGTAAATTGGGCTCTTGGTCGGAGTTGTGACTCTTGGGCATGGTTTGTCCGCAGATGTGCTAGACTTAATTGTGCATGTGTGCCATTGTGCCCATCTCCGCCCGTCCCCCCAGGCCCTGGTTGTTACTCACCCTGTTGCTGTTGGCTCAGGTCATGTTGTGCAGTGTCCGGTCCACCAACTCCTGCCACCGTCTCCCCAATGATGACTCGGGTCACCATTTCCTCCATCTCATCCAGCTCCTGGTGTGTCGCTGGACTCCCACCTCCAGTCTACATTGCTGCTCTCAGGTTGGCAGCGATTTTCAGCTTGGTTTTGCGCTTCACATCAGTCCAGCGCTTCTTGCAGTCGTCCACTTCCCTTCTCTTCACTCCGACTGCATTCACCTTGGCCAAGATGGACTGCCATATTGTATTTTTAGTTGCCAATGTCACAGTGGAGGTGATGAACAGTTGGTGGTGGTGTTCTGTCACCTCCGTAATGAGGATCTGGTTTTCCTGCATACTGAAACGCGGGTTCCTCTTATTCTTCTCCTTGCCCTTCCCTGTCCCAGAGGGCCCAGGCTGGTCCTCCGTGGGGCTTGTGGGGTTCTGGTTGTCCTCTGTACTTGCTCCGGGTACCTCCATGGTGCTTCGCAGTTGTTTGTGTTTTGTAGGTGTTTTTATCTGCCGTTTTTATAGTGGTTTTTCCTGCCTGCCTTCCTTGTGGGAGTTGCAGGCCTGGTGCTGCTTATCGCTGGATTTTTATCGCAGTTGGGCCCATCGCAACTTTTTTCACGTTCGGGTTTCCTTTTTTATCGCCGTTGTGGTAGTTGTATCGCGGACATTTGAGGCGTTATCGGGTAACTATCGCATGTTACCGCCATGTTGAGAATACGACGTTGACACAGAGTTATTTTCCCGCGATAGACGGCGATATGAGAAATTGCGTTAGCCTATTTTGGCGATGTTTATCGCACGTTCTTGAGAATATCCCCCGAAGTGATGCACATAGCGCACACTAGAACTGGCAGCTTGCGCTTTTGCTCGCCAGCAGCTTGCGCCTCCGGAGCCGTTGCTTAACAGTAAAGTACGATTATCCCCAAAAGAAAATAATATTAACAGTACCTTAAGTGAGTAATGTGAGTCAATTCCAGAATGTAAGATGCTGAACATATATGTAGAATGAAAGCTCGTCCGCTCCTCTGTTTCTGTGGGTGATAACGTTCTTCAGTCGTGGCGAATCGTAGTAAAGTATGCAACTGCACGCTCTTTGTCGTTCAAAGTGCTTTATTTGCAATAAGTAAATAATATCAACCCACAAGGGAAGAGTGCAACATGACCAACACAGCCGAGGTGGAATCAACGTCCAACTGTTGATTCCAACCACAGTCACATAATCACGTTCTCCCCAACATTCTTCTGGAACACTAACGCTAACATTCTACCGACCCCGGATATACCACACCAATGCACTCCCAAAAGCACATGCACTTTTCGTAGCCCAATATTCTATTTTTGCACTAAATTTTGGAGCCAATATGTTTTTAATTTCATAATGATGTCCGCATTCAGACTCGCTGCTGATTATGCTTTTTATCAATGCACAATCTCTTTTCGATCTCCGATGAGACTCTGTATGTCTTTGTGCTGAGGTTTTTATGTGTCTTTTATCTATGTTCTACTTTTATGATCTTGGAGATCGAAATACAGTTAATATGATGATGATTAGAACAAAAATCAACCTGTATGCAATCTGAGCAAGGCGCATGGCCTGTCGAGAGCATCAGAGCAAAAGGGAAAATCTATCTGTTATGGTAGCCAGGTCTGGGAACGAGCCAGCCAGCCGTCTTGTTCTGCATCATAAACCAGCTGATGGAGAGACCCGCAAGGAGTCAATCTGGTTGCTTTGTATCCTCTCCGCTCCTCCCATATGTTAATTAAACATCAGTAGGGAGAGTACAGATGTTACAGCTCAACTTTTCTCAGTGGTCTCATGGAACGTGTCAGGGGCTCACAAATTTGCAAACGATTCAATGACGAGCTGGCTTATGAGCTTCTCTGTAATTTGTTTGCAGGGATCTTGGGTCAGGGAGGAGATTCATCTACCCGGGTACATATCCATGGGAAAGTCGTCAGTACGTCTTTCAGCACACGACCGCCTCTCGGGTGGATTGGCCACCTCCATAACATCCAGGGCACAAGTCCTATAAAAAGAAGTGGGGGGACTGACCAAGTTGCAGGCAGTATGCAAGTGACCTCATGACGTGTGCAACACAACACATGCCGTCACGACGCATGACATCTCACATGTCATCACAGGAAGTGACCTCACTGGAAGACTCTGCATTAGGATCAGTAGCGCTATAAAAGAAATAAATTAGCGCTATTTATACTGTTATTTGCGTAAATACTGGGACAGACCATCTCATCTGAACAGTGCGTGCACTTAAATACAGGGACTGAAAAAAGTAAAAAGCATGCATCTCTTACGTATCTGTGAAGAGATAACAAGCTGTGTGCTTTTGTTTCCTCTCCTGTGCATTTGCATTTAAGTGAGAGGTTCCAGGCTGCCTCCCGTCCGACAATGGATCAAAAGGAGGCCTGATGTCCCCTTAACTTCTGCCTTTATCTTTGGCAGGGCTGGAGGCGGAAAAAAAGCCCCCTAGCTGCCTACACGTTGCTGCTGAGAATGAAAAGCAGACAACCTGCAGGAGCTGCTGAAAGTGTCCCGGTGTCTGAATATGACACTGGGACAAGTTCAACATATTTCCGTGGGGCCCAACTTCTTGGCAGGGGGACGGCGTCCACCCTGTGAAAAGAGTGGGTGGACACCGTGTACCCGCGTGTACCCCCTACTCGTGCCCTGATAACATCAAACTTGGAATCGTGACTGAAGTCCAGGTGAATTTCATCAAATTATATTCTGGTCTCTGAAATAACTTTTCACAGCATGCCAGGAGCTCTTCTTTACAATGTTTACATTCCTCCAGACCTCGTCACGAAAAGACTCGCTCAGAACATATTACTACAGCATCTTGGATTTTATCAAACAAAACTCCTTGTTTATGAGCTGATTATGACTGGAGAGTTCAATGAGGTATTGACTCGTGAAGCATTACAATCTTCGGTCTTCAAGGAGATAACCAACTTGCATTATATTCCATCTATGACACTTCCAACTATGAAACGAGGCAGCAAAGGCAAATCATTTTGGTCATTACTATTTGATAAGGACATGATAAACCTAAACAGCGGCTTAAAACCAGACATTTCTGCAAAGGCAACTCATGTAACATCTCACTCAGCAAAAATTCTGGATAATACCTTGACCACGCCGTGCCTTCTATTAGCAATCGAACCATTTCAAATTGTCAACAGCGAGAAAAGCGACCATTTTCCTCAAGTGCTGAAAATCCTGAACAACCCTTTAAATTATGGAACTCACTTTCAACAAGAATATAAGGTGCCAATAATCACCTACAATTCAGGAAGATCGTGAAATCCTGTTTTTTCCAACCTGACCTGCCGAATACTATGCAGTAGTATTACTCTGTTACTCATCTGTACAATGGGAACTATTTTGTGCTTGAATAATACACAACAGCTACAACTGAATCCAAATGATAACTGTTAGACCTGGCACCATTGGCGTGGGTCTCCCTTCCATTTTTCGCTGTTGTCTCCTCTGTTTTACTGGTGTTAGATGCTCTGGGCGCTGTGCCACTGCCATTCAGTGTCACAGCGCGAATGCTCCCTGTGTAAATATGTCTATGTGAATTGGTATATCCCTGATTGGCTTATTTGGTTTACCTGTTAGTCCCTAGTAGTGTGGCCTATGTGTGCCCAGGGCTGGTAAACCAAATGCTGCTGGTGGGCCTGCAGCACTGATGTGTGCCACCCACAGAAGCAGCTTGTAAAGTGTGTCTCAGACCTGCCACTGCAGTGTCTGTGTGCAGTCCAGAACTGCCATCTTGGCTGTGAAGTGCACTCACTTCCCAGCCCCTGAACCTTCCCTTGGCAGCCTGTAAGTCACCCCTATGGTAGGGTGCATTGTATGTGTAAGGTAGGACATGCCTTGGTGTATGTAGCATGTCCTGGTAGTGAATTACACCCCATTTCGTTTTTCACTACTGTAAGGCTACCTGTTCCTCATAGGCTAGAATGGGCAGTTTGACTATTACATTCTATAGTCCTAACTGACCCCAGGGACATGGTAGAAAAACGAATTTAGTATGCCTGAGCTCAGAATATTAAAATACATCTTTTAGTGAAGTTTATTTTTATATTCTGTGTTTAAAAATACCACTTTTAGAAAGTAGGTATTTTCTTGCCTAAGCCTTCCAGTGTGCTCTGCCGTTATGTGTATTGGCTGTCTGGTTTTAGAGGGGCAGGACAGGCTGAGTCAGACCTGGGTTGAATAGAGAGATCTGCATTTAGAGTGTGGGGAGGGGTGGCTCCTTGACCTGAATAGGGCTGTGCCTGGCAAGGTGAATGCTGGCTCCACCTCCCACTGTGTGTCTGCTAGCAGACCCCTTCTTTCTGAAAGGAAGGATGCAGCCTGGTAAACAAAGTGCTCCAGGCCTGAGCAGAACTGGTTCTGGCTAGGTTCAGTGACTGGTAGCTTCTAAGAACAAAGGCATTTGGGGTATAAATATCTGTGCTCAAACCCCTACACATTGTATTGCTTTTGGATCTGGAGAGGAAACTCTGTCCGTGCCACTGGAGGAATCTGCAGGAAGTGACTGTCCCTGTGCTTGTGTGTTGTTTCTTGCACTGGCCTGCAGCAGTGACCACTGGACCTTGAAGAAGAGGAAAAGGAGCTCTTGAGAGAACTTTTATTTTTGTTACAAGCAATTACCCAAGGGCTAGGAAAAGAGCTAGCCTCCTGCTGGAGTCTCAGGCACATCAGACTCCACCACCAACCTCCTGCTTCCTCCCTGCGAGGACTGCTATCTGCTGATGAGGCTCCTGTGAGTTCCAGGGCCTCTAGTTTGCATCAGAGAAGAGAGTGTGGGAAATCGACGCTAACGCATCTTTGCGGGCCGCTGCAGTCGAGAGCGCTGGGAAAATCATTGCGCTACTGCCGCCGAGGGCCCGCAACACGAAACCATCGCTGACGCCCTTTGCGAGCCGCTGCAGCCGAGACGCGCTGGAAGATCATCGCGCTGCTGTCGCCGCGCACTCGCAACCCTTAAAGAAATCATCGCTTCGAGACATCGCATTGCGGACGCCGTGCGTCCGCCACTTTGATCGCATCGCACCGAATTTCGTCGCTCCTCGCAGAGCGTCTTGTCTTCGCATCGCAACACGATCGCACAGCGCAACAGGATCGCCGCATCGACTTCTCCCACGCGGCAAGAAAGTCATCGCATCGGCGGTCCAGCGTGCAGAAGTTTGTCGCATCGTCTCCGCACGCATCACGCAGATCGGCGCATCATCCTCCCTTGCGGCAAGGATTTCAACGCATCGCCGGCCTCGCGTGCCGAGAATCATCGCTACAGCTTATTTGCGACATTTTGTTGGTTTTGCTACTAAACCCAGGTACTTTGTGAAAGAAAGGGTCGCAGAGACCACTGCTTTGAACTTGAACCTTATTTTTGCAACCTTTGAACTATTTTTGACAGCCCTTCAACAGCTATCCTATTTTTGACAGTATTGTGGCTTTTACAGTTATTGGTCTTGTGATAAATCTGCCTTTATATAAAGATACTTATTTTTTATAACTACTTGTGTGGTGTCCCTTTGTAGTGTTCCTCACTGTGTTACTGTGTATGGTCATAAATGCTTCACACCCTGCCTCTGAGATAAGCCTACCTGCTCGTGCTACGTTACCACAGGGTTGAGCAGGGGTATTAAAGAGGGTAGCCCTCTTACTCTGACTTAGGAAGAAGGGTCCCTACTTGGACAGTGGCCAGCCATTGCCAACTAGAGACCCCCATTTCTAACATTGGTGGCAGCGGTGGGATCTGGACTTGCATTTATGATTGCATACAGTAATTATAGTGTACACTACTAGTGAGTGCAGACCATAACGTACCGCATACATTTTTTGAGAGTTTTTTTGGGATCCTATATTGTGATTGATATTGCCGGTGATTTTTCACCCGCGCCCATTTCTTGAAAGTTTTTGGATCCCCTATAGTAATTGATATTGCCGGTGATTTTTCACCCGCGCACATTTCTGAGAGTTTTTGGGATCTTATATTGTGATTGATATTGCCGGTGATTTTTCACCCGCGCCCATTTTTTGAAAGTTTTTTTGATCCCCTATTGTAATTGATATTGCCGGTGATTTTTCACCCACTTACATTTTTTTGAGAAGTTTTCTTCTGTCCTTTATTGATATTGCCAGTTATTTCTACAATGGGCAAGCCCAGATCCAATGCCTCAGAGGATCTCTCCTGGGAAGAAGAGAAAATAGAAACCTACAATGCCAAGCAGCTCAAATATTTTTGCAAGCAATTCACAGTCCCTATCACAGGTCTCACTAGAAGGGAGGAGTATTACAAGGCGCTGAAGGCCTGGCTAGAAGCCAGGGATGCCCCTAAGGATATAGGAGAGCTTGTGGAGGTGGGAGAGAATGCAGGAGAGCAGCACGGCGATGTAGTCGACTTAGTAGGAGATCCAGCCCTTTCCAACCCGGGCTCTAGTGTGTCCGCTAAGGGTCTGTCCCCAGAAGAGCTGGAGGACAGGGAGAGAGATAGGCGGCATAATATGGAGATGGCTAAGCTTAAAATGGATGGTCACCGGGACCTAGAGAACAAGAAGTTAGAAATTGAGATTATGAGAATAAAGCTTGAGCATGAGAGAGTATTGAGGGAGTTGGAGATTAAAGCTAAGAGCATGGAAATCTCCCCTCTGGTGGCAGCGTACCTGTAGTGCACCCTGAGAGTAGGGTGTATATACCCAAGGAGGTTATTAAGGATTTCCACAAAAGTGAAGATATTGGGCAATGGTTTGCCGCTTATGAATTAGCCATGGTGTCCCACCGGGTCCCTGAGAAGGATTGGGGAGCGGGGTTGTGGGGACGCTTTGTGAGTGAGGGGAGGGATACCTTGTTGGACCTGCCCCCAGAAAGTAGGATGGTTTATGCCCACATGAAGGAAGCGTTGGTGACCCGCTATGGTTTGACCCCTGAGATGTATAGACAGAGGTTTAGGGTCTGCAAGAAGCTAGAGGGTACCACGTGGGTTGAATATGTGTCTTTTTTGCAGAGCCATGGAACGCTGGGTAAAAGGTAGCAAAGTAGAAACTTTTGCGCAGTTTTATGATTTGATTGCATGGGAGCATTTATCTAGTAATTGTTTTCCTGAGCTATGCCAGCACCTAATTGATTGCAAGCTGACTAACCCTAGAAAGCTTGCTGAGGAGGCGGACCGCTGGGTGAGCACCCGGGTCCGCAAGGGTCCAGTGGGAGATGTCGCCAAAGGTGGGCAGGGTCCCCATCAGAGGAGTGGGGGGACAAGGGTCAACAGAGGGAGTTCCACCGAGGGCCCCAAAGTAATCCCCCAGGGAACCAAGCAGTGGTGTCCCAGCCCCCCAAGAAAGGAGGACAGGGCCCCCAACAGGTAGGCCTGTTCCCAGGGGGCCCCCACTTGTTACAACTGTGGTCAAGTGGGCCACAGGTATTTTGATCCCCAGTGCCCCCAAAGGGGGCCAGTGCACCACCCCGTGCACCACCCCGCCAGATTGCTAGTGTAGCCCTGGGAGAGGAGGAGATGGGTGCCCAAGAGGGGTGGGATCCCGTAGAGTTGACCCTTGTCTCATTAGGGGACTTTGAGATGGTCCCCAAGCCTGCACTGCCTGCTAACACTAAAAAATACAGGCAGTGGGTGACCATCAATGGCCATAGGGTGGAGGCTCTAAGAGACACAGGGGCCAGTGTAACTGCTGTCAGCTCCCGGTTGGTGTCCAAAGAGCAGGTTGTCCCCCATGCATTCTACCCAGTAGTGTCCGCAGACAACTCAGAGAGCCAATATGAGGTGGCTCAGGTTCCCTTTGAGTGGGGGGTCTCAGGAACTCTTCAGGTAGCTGTGAGGCCCGCCATGCCTGTAGACTGTCTGCTGGACAATGATTTAGAGGACTCCCCGTGGGCTACGGTGGAGAGGAAGGCTCACTTAGAGATGTTGGGTCTGCCTGAGTGGGCGTGTGCTACCACTCGGTCCATGGCAGCCAAGGAGGGTGTTGAGAAGGATCTGGAACCTGAGAGTATGGCCCAGATCCCTGCCTTAGAGAGAAGGGGCAGGGGGCGCGGAAAAGCCGGCCCCCTTGGTTCCCACGGCCCAGGAAGGAGCAGGCCCTGAAGGGGATGCCCTGGAGCCTACCGGGGAGCAGATCACCGAACAGGGGGACCTGCCTGAGCTGACCCATTGGCAGCAGGAAGGGGGACCCACCAGGGAGGAATTTTGTGAGCAGCAGAGAGTTTGCCCCTCTCTTGAGGGTATGCGGCGACAGGCTGCAGCCCAGGCAGAAGGTGACATGTCTGGTTCACATCTGATTTATTGGGAGAACAGTCTCCTGTATAGCGAGCCTAAGGTTGCTGAGCCAGGGTCAGCCCGTGTGCTGGTGGTACCCGAGTGCTTCAGAACCTTCCTACTGGGGTTGGCTCATGACATTCCATTGGCAGGACATCTGGGGCAGACCAAGACCTTTGAGAGGCTGGCCGCCCACTTTTATTGGCCCCAGATGCACAAGAGTTCAGACACTCATTGCAGGACCTGTGAGACTTGCCAGGCAAGTGGGAAGAGTGGGGGAAGATCAAGGCCCCACTCCAGCCCTTTCCAGTTGTGAGTACCCCATTCGAGCGAGTGGGCATTGACATTGTGGGGCCTCTGGACCCCAAGACAGCCATGGGCAACAGGTTCATCCTGGTCTTGGTGGACCATGCCACCCGGTACCCTGAAGCCATCCCGCTCAGGACAGTGACGGCCCCCGTGGTGGGACGTGCACTGATGGGGATTTTCTCCCGTGTGGGATTCCCCAGAGAGGTGGTGTCTGACAGGGGGACCAACTTCATCTCCCAGTACATGAAGTCTCTGTGGAAGGAGTGTGGGGTAACGTATAAGTTCACCACTCCTTACCACCCCCAGGGTAATGGTCTGGTTGAAAGGTTCAACCGGACCTTGAAGGGCATGATCATGGGCCTAGAAGAGCCCCTGAGGCGTAAGTGGGACGTCCTCTTGCCATGCCTGTTGTTTGCCTACCGTGAGGTGCCACAGAAGTCCTTAGGGTTCAGTCCCTTTGAACACCTCTATGGCCACCCGGTTAGAGGACCTCTGAGTCTGGTCAAAGAAGGCTGGGAGCAATCTCCCAGGAAACCTCCCCAAGATGTATTTAGCTACATGTTGGCCTTCAGGAACCAGACTCGGCGTTTCAGAAAGATTGCTGAGGCAAATCTGGAAGCCAGCCAGGAAGAAATGAAACGTTGGCACGACCAGAATGCCACTCTGGTCGAATTTCAACCTGGTCAGAAGGTTTGGGTACTGGCCCCAGTGGAGCCTTGTGCGCTCCAAGATAAGTGGACCGGTCCATTTGAGGTGGTGGAGCGCAAAGTCCAGTTACCTACTTGGTGGACTTTCAGTCTCCCAGGAACCCCTTGCGGGTCCTGCATGTGAACCGCCTAAAGCCCCACTTTGAGAGGTCTGAAGTGGGCATGCTTCTTGCCACAGATGATGGGGTTGAGGAGGAGAGTGAGCCTCTCCCTGACCTCCTGTGTGCAGAAGAGAAGGATGGGTCAGTGGAGGGTGTGATCCTCTCCACCACACTGACCCCTGAGCAGCAGAGAGATTGTCACCACCTGTTGGGGCAATTTTCTGATTTGTTCTCCCTGGTACCTGGTGTCACTGATTGGTGCGTCCATGAGGTGGATACCGGGGACAGTTCTCCTGTCAAGCACAAGGCTTACAGGGTGACTGACAGGGTCAGGGCTTGCATTAAGGAGGAGGTCTCCAAAATGTTCGCCCTAGGGGTGGTTGAGTCCTCTAGCAGCCCCTGGTCCAGCCCTGTGGTCTTGGTACCAAAAGCTGCGACGCCTGGTGCCACTCCTGAACTTAGGTTCTGTGTGGACTACCGAGGTCTCAATTCGGTCACCAAGACCGACGCGCACCCCATCCCCAGAGCTGATGAGCTCATAGACCGGTTAGGGGCTGCCCGGTACCTCAGCACGTTTGATCTGACGTCTGGGTACTGGCAGATCGCCTTAACTGATGGGGCAAAGGAGAGGTCAGCATTCTCCACACCAGATGGGCACTACCAGTTCCGTGTGATGCCCTTTGGGATGAAGAATGCCCCTGCCACCTTTCAGAGATTGGTCAACCAGGTGTTGGTTGGGCTGGAGGCTTTCAGTGCCGCCTACCTGGATGACATTGCAGTGTTTAGTTCCTCCTGGGAGGACCACTTGCGCCACCTCTGGGAAGTGTTGATGGCGCTGCGCAGAGCAGGCCTCACAATCAAGGCCAGTAAGTGCCAGATTGGGCAGGGTTCTGTGGTGTACTTGGGACACCAGGTGGGGAGCGGCCAGGTGGCGCCCCTGCAGCCCAAGATTGAAACCATCCTGGCTTGGGAGCCCCCAAGGACCCAGACCCAGGTGAGGGCCTTCTTAGGACTCACGGGTTATTACAGGAGGTTTGTCAAGGGGTATGGCAACATTGTTGCACCCTTGACTGAGCTGACTTCCAAGAAGCGGCCAAAGATTGTGAACTGGACTGACACCTGTCAGAAAGCCTTTAATGCCCTCAAAACTGCTATGTGTACAGCACCCGTACTCCAGGCGCCCAATTTTGCTAAGGAATTTGTTGTCCAGACAGACGCTTCAGAGCATGGGGTGGGGGCCGTTCTGTCACAGATAAATGAGGAGGGACTAGACCAACCTGTAGCCTTCATCAGTAGGAGGTTACTTCCACGGGAACAGAGGTGGAGTGCAATTGAGCGTGAGGCATTTGCTGTGGTCTGGGCACTGAAGAAGCTGAGACCATACCTGTTTGGGACTCACTTCCGGGTTCAGACAGACCACAGGCCCCTCAGATGGTTGATGCAGATGAGGGGTGAGAATCCCAAGTTGTTGAGGTGGTCCATTTCCCTACAGGGTATGGACTTCACGGTGGAACACCGCCCTGGTACAGAACACGCCAATGCTGATGGTCTGTCCAGATTTTTCCGCCTTAGCGATGAGAACTTCCAAGGGGATGGGTAGTTCTCCCCACATTTCAGCTGGAGGGGACGTGTGTTAGACCTGGCACCATTGGCGTGGGTCTCCCTTCCATTTTTCGCTGTTGTCTCCTCTGTTTTACTGGTGTTAGATGCTCTGGGCGCTGTGCCACTGCCATTCAGTGTCACAGCGCGAATGCTCCCTGTGTAAATATGTCTATGTGAATTGGTATATCCCTGATTGGCTTATTTGGTTTACCTGTTAGTCCCTAGTAGTGTGGCCTATGTGTGCCCAGGGCTGGTAAACCAAATGCTGCTGGTGGGCCTGCAGCACTGATGTGTGCCACCCACAGAAGCAGCTTGTAAAGTGTGTCTCAGACCTGCCACTGCAGTGTCTGTGTGCAGTCCAGAACTGCCATCTTGGCTGTGAAGTGCACTCACTTCCCAGCCCCTGAACCTTCCCTTGGCAGCCTGTAAGTCACCCCTATGGTAGGGTGCATTGTATGTGTAAGGTAGGACATGCCTTGGTGTATGTAGCATGTCCTGGTAGTGAATTACACCCCATTTCGTTTTTCACTACTGTAAGGCTACCTGTTCCTCATAGGCTAGAATGGGCAGTTTGACTATTACATTCTATAGTCCTAACTGACCCCAGGGACATGGTAGAAAAACGAATTTAGTATGCCTGAGCTCAGAATATTAAAATACATCTTTTAGTGAAGTTTATTTTTATATTCTGTGTTTGAAAATACCACTTTTAGAAAGTAGGTATTTTCTTGCCTAAGCCTTCCAGAGTGCTCTGCCGTTATGTGTATTGGCTGTCTGGTTTTAGAGGGGCAGGACAGGCTGAGTCAGACCTGGGTTGAATAGAGAGATCTGCATTTAGAGTGTGGGGAGGGGTGGCTCCTTGACCTGAATAGGGCTGTGCCTGGCAAGGTGAATGCTGGCTCCACCTCCCACTGTGTGTCTGCTAGCAGACCCCTCTTTCTGAAAGGAAGGATGCAGCCTGGTAAACAAAGTGCTCCAGGCCTGAGCAGAACTGGTTCTGGCTAGGTTCAGTGACTGGTAGCTTCTAAGAACAAAGGCTTTTGGGGTATAAATATCTGTGCTCAAACCCCTACACTTTGTATTGCTTTTGGATCTGGAGAGGAAACTCTGTCCGTGCCACTGGAGGAATCTGCAGGAAGTGACTGTCCCTGTGCTTGTGTGTTGTTTCTTGCACTGGCCTGCAGCAGTGACCACTGGACCTTGAAGAAGAGGAAAAGGAACTCTTGAGAGAACTTTTATTTTTGTTACAAGCAATTACCCAAGGGCTAGGAAAAGAGCTAGCCTCCTGCTGGAGTCTCAGGCACATCAGACTCCACCACCAACCTCCTGCTTCCTCCCTGCGAGGACTGCTATCTGCTGATGAGGCTCCTGTGAGTTCCAGGGCCTCTAGTTTGCATCAGAGAAGAGAGTGTGGGAAATCGACGCTAACGCATCTTTGCGGGCCGCTGCAGTCGAGAGCACTGGGAAAATCATCGCGCTACTGCCGCCGAGGGCCCGCAACACGAAACCATCGCTGACGCCCCTTTGCGAGCCGCTGCAGCCGAGACGCGCTGGAAAGATCATCGCGCTGCTGTCGCCGCGCACTCGCAACCCTTAAAGAAATCATCGCTTCGAGACATCGCATTGCGGACGCCGTGCGTCCGCCACTTTGATCGCATCGCACCGAATTTCGTCGCTCCCTCGCGGAGCGTCTTGTCTTCGCATCGCAACACGATCGCACAGCGCAACAGGATCGCCGCATCGACTTCTCCCACGCGGCAAGAAAGTCATCGCATCGGCGGTCCAGCGTGCAGAAGTTTGTCGCATCGTCTCCGCACGCATCACGCAGATCGGCGCATCATCCTCCCTTGCGGCAAGGATTTCAACGCATCGCCGGCCTCGCGTGCCGAGAATCATCGCTACAGCTTATTTGCGACATTTTGTTGGTTTTGCTACTAAACCCAGGTACTTTGTGAAAGAAAGGGTCGCAGAGACCACTGCTTTGAATCTTGAACCTTATTTTTGCAACCTTTGAACTATTTTTGACAGCCCTTCAACAGCTATCCTATTTTTGACAGTATTGTGGCTTTTACAGTTATTGGTCTTGTGATAAATCTGCCTTTATATAAAGATACTTATTTTTTATAACTACTTGTGTGGTGTCCCTTTGTAGTGTTCCTCACTGTGTTACTGTGTATGGTCATAAATGCTTCACACCCTGCCTCTGAGATAAGCCTACCTGCTCGTGCTACGTTACCACAGGGTTGAGCAGGGGTATTAAAGAGGGTAGCCCTCTCACTCTGACTTAGGAAGAAGGGTCCCTACTTGGACAGTGGCCAGCCATTGCCAACTAGAGACCCCCATTTCTAACAATAACCCTCCAACATAAAGCAGACAAGGCAAAACATCAGAAAAAGCTCACTCTTAATAACAATGCGAACCATAGCAGAAACAAATGACATAATCTAATCACAATCCGGAGCGTATTACAGTTTGCTTCCAATAAAACTTTCCTACAGACATCTGAGAAACTGTCAAATCATTATTGCATTCCTTAAAACAAGCATGGTAGCTGCATGTCAATTGTATATGAGGTCCCCCTGAAAGACAAACATGCATGACAGCTTCTATTTAAATGATGATTTTGCTATACAGTCAAACATAATTCTATGATAAGACTTTAAATGTTCAGACTCGTCTGACTAAATGGCCCTTGGACAGTGTAACAAAATTGTATCCCAGAATAACAGAGTGAAAAACTGTAAATGAATGACTGGACAACTAATGGCGACTTTACTAATAGTGATGTGCAGAATTCTATTAGTTAAAATATACTAAATGAGCATCAAAATATTGAATCTGCATAGTCTCACACCAATCTACTTGAGAAGAATATTGCAGATTGCATGGCATCGAATGGGAAGTGCACGACTAACTAGAATCATTATACTTGACTAATCACTAATATTGGACTCCCGAGCAGAAGCATGCTACCTGTCCAGAAAGCTCTCTTCATTCTCCTAGGATCAGTCTAGCTGGCATATCCAAAAGTCCCAGTATGAACAGCTTCCCTGGATCTGTGCCTCCCTATTATCACATTACCCCTGCTGGGAGGCAGGTGAGCCTACTCTGCCTATCATTCCTCCTCAGAGATTGGAAAAGTCCACAAATCTATCTGCCGTCTTGGTTGGCTGGTACTTAAAACCTGAACATTTCCTTTGACCTGTAAGGCAAATAAACCATACTCCAGCTTGCTGATAAATTACTTTGACGCATGACCAGTGTGTGCCTGTTTTCTGTGTTCTTGATGTATGAAATGGAATGTTGCTGGTCCTCTGCTGCTGTCTAACCTTAGCTTCTAGTTACCCCAAATTGACTAGGCGTGGCTACTAGCACACAGAAGCCCTCTAGACCCTCAATATAAATAGATGAGTGCTTCCCAGAAGCTATCATAGAATGTAGGTGACTTAACCCTGAGAATAGTGACACTCCTTGACAAACGAGCTCTGCCACATGAACATTTATTTTTTTCTGACTGGCAACCTACCTACGGCGTTCTCAATATTCACTAGTCTTTGTACAGTGTTATGTAGACTGAGTGTGGGCACATCACCAGCATTTTCCCTGGATGATGAAAGAAGTGTCTCTGTAACATAGTCCGGTGGTGACGCGGTCCAGAACCCGCCTGGGCCTTCAATCCTTAGAATTCTGAGCTCAGAGACTAGGTTGCGAAGTCCTTTCATGTTCTTGTTTCCACCATGGGCCCAAAAAGATACTTAAGTTCAAGGTCAGTGTTTACCCATGCCCCCACCAACATCAAGTGATGCTTCCCAAACCATTGACTCGGTTCCACTGCCATGCACAGGAAGGAGTACCTTCCTGCACAAAACCAATTATGTTAGTAACGCAGGCGCACGGGTGTTTGCATTGACGCTAGGCAGAACACAGTGCAGAAGTGCAAGGAGAGAGCAGAAATGCTCCATTGCATTGTAAATATGGAAGATTTCTGTTCCCTTGCTGTGCTGCCTTGCGTGAAATAAAAATAAATGTGCCCCTAAGTGTATCTGTGGCCAGAGAACAAAAAACCTGCCCTCAAGACGATCATCCTCCTGAATAAAAATTATATTCAATAGGTGAAAATGAAAAGGCTTTTATATGCATATTGGAGTATTTGTTTAATCACATTCGACGTTTACACGATCATTTTAATGAAAGAAAATTGTTGTTTTTGATCTATTGACTACAATTTGAATTGAAGTTTGTATTGCAAAAGGAATGAATGGAGTTATTACGTAAATTTTGTGCAGGGCCTTCTCTGGAGGGCAGTTTTCTCTCTGGCTACTGACACACTTAATGTGTTTTTTCGTTTAAGACTTTTTATTGATGAACATAGAGCAACTGAAGAAGGCAATATATGCATTGAAATCAGTGTTCCGTTTGGACCTTTGCCCTAGGCGAATTCTGAATCATCATGGGCCAAATAATGGCCCCACACTGTAAAATACTGAGGGGTATATTCACAAGAACGTGTGATAACTACCGCAAGAGTAGCGTAACGCAACTTTCAATAACGCAGCCTATCACGGGAAAATAACCCCGTGTCAACGTGGAATTCACAACAAGGCGGTACCATGCGATAGTCACCAGATAACGTGTCAAATGTCAGCATGAAAATCAACGCCACGCCGAAAAAATGCGAAACGCGAACGCGAGAAATCATGCGATGAGGCCAATCGCGGTACAAAAAGTAGCGAAAAGCAGCCTCAGGCCTGCAAATCCCACGCGTCTGGCGGGAAATTGCACCATAAAAACCACAGACACAACACACCAGAAACAAGGCTAAGCACATAGCAACATGGATGCACCCTGACCCAGCGCAGAGGGCAACGCGAACCCCACAACCCCCACAGACCACCAGCAAGGAACAACTGGCTCGGGGAAGGCCAAGGAGAAAAGGGAGAGGAAGACGGGGTGCAGACCGCAGGAAAACAAGACCAAGGCCACGGAGGCGACAGAACACTACCAGCAACTGACCCACAAGCAGACCACCTGGAATGCAGTCGGAGTGCCCAGGAGGTCAATCCAGGAGGCCAAGAGGCCCCGGCAGGACGTGACAACCTAAACCAGGTACAAACCCGCTGCCAACAGGAAGGCAGCAACGGCGACAGGAGGTGGCAGTCCAGTGCCACAGGAGGAAAGCCAGGCCACAGTCATCAGTGTGGAGAGGGTGCAAGGAGTAGGGAGTACGGACACAGCTCGACAGGACCTGACACAACAACAACAGGGTGAGGATCCAACAGGGACTGGGGGACGGGGGTGATGGGCACAATGCCACACATGCACAATGAGGTGTAACACACTGCACACCCACATTTACCCAGGGACATGTCCCCCATCCCCGTGGCACACTGCAGCACACACACATAGCAATCACAGCACATACCATGACAATGTGGCACAAAGTGCAACACCCACACTGCAGAACAGGGGACACAACTGGGTCCACCCAGGCGCAGAAACAGAACAATCACATTGGACAGAGCAGGGAACTGTGAGATGCACATCTACGGCTACAACCCCACATCAGCCATGTAGGCCAAATGTTCACTGTCCCAACTCAAATAGCCACCACCGCCCAAACAGTCACAATGTACATTGTCACACAGTCTGCATGTCGACAAGAACAAGGCGCCAACACAATGCCAACATGCACCTCCCCTTCACAATGCAGAGGGACAAACAACACCTCCAGCAGGTCAGAACAGACAACCCATCAGTGATGCCCAAGACGAACACCACAGCCCAGACACCGACGCCCTACAACAGCCCATGGGCATCCCACACAACCCACCACCAGGACCAGGGCTGACAAGCTACTCAGAGGAGAACCCAGCCCCTGCAACAGACCACACAGCATGAAGCACCCGCAATCACGTCTGCCTCACAACACTTCACCCACCCACACATGGCACCCCAATGCCAGGTGGAAGAACGCCAAAAGGAGGTGGCCCAACAGGTGAGGGTGTTGCCTAACCCATGGAATGCGAACTAGAACACATACGTGGGTGTCCAATACCCTTCAGGGACCACCTACACCCCACAAAGGAGACCCACACCTCCACAGAGACACATGCACATATCATGTTGAACTGGCTACAAGCACGTGCGCCTGGCCCCTTCATTGGCAGGGCCACATGTACAGTGACGCCTGTGCTGGATGTGTGTGGGGTGAGTATAAGCCAGCCCGCACGGAGTGCTTGGTGCTGCCAACAACCTGAAAAGTGGACACCAGTGTCATGGAAACAGAAAACACCAGCATAACAGAGTCAAACGCAGAGCAACATGGAGGGATCCGGAGTAAGGCCAGAGGTCACCCAATATTCAGTCTGGACGTTCCGTGAGTTGCAGTGCACTGAGGTAGGGGCACTAGAGAAGAGCGCGCTCATGTGAAGAAATTGCTAGGATTATGTCCCTTCGGGTTAGTCCTGATGCAGAAGCAGTGGGGTGTGTTACACCTGCATCAACTTCCTCATCAACGTCCCAGGTCTCCCACACTGCCTGAGGTGACAGTTGCATCCGCAGTCCACAGCGCAATACTCAGAATTCGATCCGGGTGTGTAGCTTGACTACCGCCACCAGTCTGCATTCCTGCCTTGGGGCTGTTGCCACCTGCCCTCCCATTGTCTGTGCCTTCTCCCGTCCGCACACTTGACACATCCTCCTCCTCATGGTCCCAGGTCTTCCCCACTGCATAAGGTGACATTGCTGCGCAACCTCACAACAGCACAAAACTCAATCAGTAACGGACAATGGCTTGCGGTGCACTGAGTCACTGGCACCTGGAGTGCTGAGCAGGGTATCAGGCCGATGATGGCATCCACGACAGGTCTGAGCAACTCCGTAGGTCTGTCAGGACCACCCTTTCGACTTTGGCAGATGGCGGTTGAAGGTGGTCCTTGCGGTGGTGGCGTGTGCCTCCTGCGGTGATGCGACGTCAGGGCCGGTCAATACTCGATGCCATGTGTGGGCCCTGGTGGCCCGCAGTTGGGGCCGGAGGAGGCGGACAGCGCAGGGCCACAGACACATGGCATTGATGACCCCAAGACCATCACTACAGAGGCCATTCAATGTCTCAGAAGAAGGGGTCCCAGGCCTGAGCAGCACAGAGTTAGTGGCCCCAGATGCACTGCGGCAGGCACAGGCACCCAGCCACGGGACGGTGACTTGCGGTGCAGTCAGATGGGCCATGCGACCTGAGCGGGTCCCCATCAATGTCCGAGGTGTATGTTGCGGAGGGTTTCGGGGGACAGTGGAAGGTGTCCTCCAGGGCATGATGCGGAAGGTCTGATGTTATCTGGAAGCAGCAAATGGAGGAGTGGAAAGCGCAACCCTCGTTTGCACCAACAATTCGGGATCAGCTACATGAGGATGAAAACTAGCCCCTAGTCCATAGACTCAAACGCCACCAATGTACGACCAGTGAGTGTCCATGAATGTCGGGGAACAAACGTAGTGGCACAGGTGTTGTGAGGGGATGCAGTCTGCGATGATGCCGGTACACAGATGTGAACTCCAAGAATGCCAAATCAAGGCTCTGTGACCTACTGGACCGCAGTGTAGGCCGGAGGCAGCGGTCAGCAGTGGCCCACAGCCACGGGTCGTTGGCTCGCAAGGCACAGAGTTAGTAACACAGTGGCAGTTGTCGGTAGTGTTCAATCACCTCCGTGACACTGATCCTGTTCCCTCCGGACTGCAACGTGTCATCCTCTTACGCCCCTCCGTGCGTAGAAATGTATTCTGCCTTTTGAATTATCGATGTTCAGTTCCAAATCTGTGATCCCACTCGTGCGCAGCGTAGGCCGAGGGCAGTGGTCCGCGTAGGCCCACAGACACGTGTGGTTGTGATGCCATGCACAGACTTGTTGCCACCACATCGGAGGGTGTATTGTGAAT
This sequence comes from Calotriton arnoldi, assembly GCA_963921515.1. NCBI lineage: Eukaryota > Metazoa > Chordata > Amphibia > Caudata > Salamandridae > Calotriton > Calotriton arnoldi. The sequence goes on from CAWUFW010006824.1 coordinate 513,148, forward strand.
TGTCCTCTGCCTTAAATAATGTTCACTGCCATGGTGTAATCAAGACTAAGTTCCAAATGTGTGACCTACCTGACCGTGGTGTAGGCCTGAGGCAGCGGTCAGCACGGCCCATTCACCGAGTGTCTCTGGCATAGGTTGGATGGCCCCACCGGCCTGCGTTGTTCAGGTTCAGTGGCACCACGTGTAGCCGGCTGGCGTTGAACAGGGTTAGTGGCACCACGTGTAGCCGGCTGGCGTTGAACAGGGTTAGTGGCACCACGTGTCGCAAGATGCCCATATGGAACTATGCCTCACTGATCGGGGGGGGTCTGGTGCTGTGGCCGCTGGCCCGGATTTGGGGTCACTGCCATTCATGACTCAGGACACAGGGCTCTGAATTGGGACACACGTGCTTTGGCACTTTAGAAAAAGAATATGGCTCGAATAAAATTTGGCGAGTGGTGTTAATTCAGACCAGTCTTTTGGATACGTGATGTCAAGATATTTGAGAGATCTACATGTCATGATGCCCCTGACGAAGGGAACCTTTTTTTCCCGAAATGCATTGGGTTGTGACAATAAATCATGGCATGTGGAACCCATCTTTTGCTGCTGTTGTTTTGTGAACGTGGACTTTAAGCTTTGCTCGGATAAAATGGATTGAATAAGTAGACAAGCATGAAGTTGAAAAGTATTGATGAAATAATATGATTAACTAAAAAGACAAAATAGATTAATTTGATTCATTGGATTCAAGCAGTCATGGCTGTGCAGCTTGGTGGAACCGTAAAATGGTTCCTTCGTATTTTGTTCAGGACACAGTTTCACATATGGGACCTACTGGTCCAAAGAGTAGGCCGGGGGCGGCAGTGGAGTACGTCAACGAAAAAGGAATAAAGCGGGCCGGTGTCGTGGAGGCCGTGATGGTCTGAGGTGGCTGCCAAGGTCTCGGGCTTGGGGCTTGCGCCGGCACGTGGTGGGCCCTCCTTGACACACGCCAGTGTCAGAAGGTGATCAGTGTGGCCTGGCTGCGCAGGGGCTGGTCTGACGGGTTCGTGGTCCAGCGTGCCGGGGTCCGGCAGGCGCATGGCATCGCAGGCAACTCCGCTCACGAGGATGGCGTCGGCCTCGTGGCGAGGTGGGAGGCGCCGCCCTGGCAGAGACGTGGGTCTTTCCGGAAGAGGACCACGCCCAGGCCTACGTGCTTTTTATTCACACCCCTACGCTAGCGTGGCGTACGCCGGGCCATCACACTCCGCTGACGCTTATGGGGGGGCGTAACAGGCAACATTTCCGCGAGGTCCCCCACTGGCTGGGGTGACATGGTGGCGTCCACTGTCCACTACACTCCATACACAAGCGGTGTATGTCGCCATGGATATGGGTGTGTTCTGCATACTGCGAGGTGTCCAGCATATCTCCCGCACTCTTGGCATTGTGTACTTTCCCAATCATGGTTCTACTGCATCCTTCACACATTCCTGGTTGCCACCTCTCCCCACATTCGGCTATTATGTGGCTGAGGTGCCATGCCGTTGCTGGCTCATGTTCAGGGCTTGCCCATGTGGACATTGTAAGTTGTTCTGTCGTGTCTGGTGGGTGGGCATATTGTTGTGCCTGTTGTATGTGATTTTGTGACGTGTGCATTGCCAGCGTTGTGAGTTGCATGGTTGTGGAGTTGAGGTGTGTGGGGTGTTCATTTGTATATTGCCAAGGAGCTGTGCATTTCCCTTGTTGCCATCCTGGGAACGCTGGTTGATGATGGGCTGTCGGAGGATGAAGGTATCATGCACACTGGCTGTGTATTTGAAGGCGACATTGTTGGGTGTTGCACGGTGTTCTGTTGTTGCCTGCACATTGGTGTGAGACGTGTGCTTCCTGTTGCGGTGATTGTGTGCTGTGTCACCAGGGGGCACAGGTAGTACATGTGTGCTGTGTATTGCCCCCGACATGTGCGTGCATCCTGCTATGGCGTATGGTCCTTGCTTGGTCTCCAGCGGATCCTGCGCATTGTGTTGTACGTATGGGGACTGGGGTACCAGGGTGATGGTGATGTCCAGGACAGGTGTGGGGACTTGGATGTGGCTGGCTGTGAGACTCCTCTGACTCTGGCGGGTGTTGGGTGGGGGGTCCCAGGGGCCAACAGGTGCAGCCACACCATCAGCTTTGTGTGGGGTGGGATGTTGGTTGTCCACTGTGTTGTTGCCATAGGCCTGTTAGGCGATGATGGTCAGGATGCGTAGGTTGGTTGTCCCTTTCAGCCTGTAGTGGACGGTGACATTGTCAGATGTTGGGTCTGTGCGGCTGGTACGTTTCCTGGGGTTCCGCTGTCTTTGTCTGCGCTGCGTCTGTGGTGGTCCGGGGGGGGGGGTGTTCCAGGTGTGGGTTGGGGTCCTGGGGTGGTGGAGGTGGGTGTTGTGGCCCTCTTGGGTGTCCGAGCCGCATGATGGGTGGCTCCATGGCATCTTTTGCCCTTCGGATGTGGCCCTGGGCTGTGCTCCCTTTTGTGGTGCTGGCTGCCGTCCGACTTTACACCAGGTCAGAGCAGGTGTAGATTTCCTGGTGCTAACGCGCCTTATCGCCTGTTTTGTATTTTTATCGCGGATGTGGCTGGTCGTTGTGAATGTTGAGGTGTGCTGTTGTCTCGGCTTTTGTCACGGGAACGCCTACTCTGCATCTCATTAGCGATATTTGCGGGGGTCCTCTGTGGCGATGTTTTTGCGGCTGCTATCGCGGGTAAACTGGTGCTGTGGGCTGTTAACACCGGCTTGTGAATGGGGAGTAAATTAATCACGACTTTGGCTGCGATAAAGTGCCGTTAATTCGGCGATAGCTCCTTGTGAATATGCCCCTGAACATTTTGCTGGAAAAAGGAATAGCGCATAGCACTTTGATAGATGCGGGTGCTGTGCTAGTAAACCAAATCTGTTTTTGATCATTTGGAGCCCTCTATATTCCATTCTATTTGCTGCTCACATCAAATTTATTGCAAAATCCTGCTGCGTCCAACTGCATTCCTTTTTTTCATTAATAATGCCGGTGTCTTGATTGTTTTCTACCTGGAAGCAGTACTTGAGGCTTTCGATCAGGCGCTACTAATATAAAGGCTTAACGAGATCAATTTTAGAGAGCTAAACATGAATAAAAAATGTACTTCAATATACCAGAAGCTCAAAACTCAGTTATTCTGTTCCGAAAATGATCCTGTGGCCTTAATTGCATCATATTAAACTCCTCCACAGTGTCTTGAAACAGTATGGGCGCATTAGTGCATTCCATATAGTAACTACCACATAACATAACATTATGGTTTGGTCTGCCGGTCAGGGCAGTATTTATTTAGTTTTCTAAATTAACAAATGTTAGTGACATAATACCCTGTTTTGCGTTGAGAGGACTGAGTTATGGTAACCGACCATTCAGGGAAAACTAAGAGGCATGTGGATTTGTAATGGTGTATCTATTTGGTAAACGATGATTACAATTTAAAAAGAGAACTCCAGCAATTGCGGTTTGGCCAAATAGACGGCTCTTCCTTCTGCACCTTCCCTTGAGGAAGTGGCTGTACGTAACATGGCCGTCCAGGCAGCTATATCCTTTCTTTGGAACTGCACTCACTGCACGTTCAGGGAAACGCTCAGTACCCACTGTGAGACTACGGTTTGGTTACTGCCTGGATGGAGCTATAATCACTGCATTTGTTCTGCATGACGTGGGTGGTGCTTTGTTTTACACGTATGCGCATATTTTGTTGGAAAGCTAGGAGTGATGTGGGTTTGTGGTTCTGTTCATTGGTGGAAGCTGAAATTGCTAACCACCGTGAAAGTTTGCTCAATACTTTTTTCTAGAATAGCTTTTCCAAGCCCTAAAAAGAATCATCGCTCTCTGTTGTAACCCCATACTGCTATCAGTAAAGAATATTTTTAGTTTTAAGCCAAGGTGCCACTTGATGTTGAAGAGTGACACCATTTCAGAGAACTTGTAATTCTACTCTTAAACACCCTCCTTGATTCCTTCCAAAGAAAAGATCTCCCCAAACAATGATTTTTCTGCAGGACTTTGCATGATAGTCAAGCAACCTCGAAATGCCCAAAACCTAGAGGGTTCATAGGTCACATTGTCACTCAAAGAACAAGTAGATGTTCAATATGTCTGAGATGCTGTTTCGGAATCAAATGACATTCTTGGGGCACGATTGGAAGTTGGAAATCTAATATACGAAAAGGAATGGGATTAAGTTTATTATCTACTGGTCTGGTTTTGTAACAATTTGTGTCATGTTCCTACTTTCTCGGGACAATCCTTTTAATAAAATGAGAGGTGTTTCCTGGAATCTGGCAAAAACCCACATTTCAGTTAACATCTATTTGCTTTCTACCAACATAAAACTCCATAACCCGATTCGAGGTTCATGATTGGTAATATAAAAACAAACTACTGATTAGGAATACAGGTCAGTCATAATAAATGCATCAGACCCACAAGAGGCATCAGGGGTTGGCAGTTCAGTGTTATGATGTCAATTAGCAATGTCATTCCATATTCTCAAACAATATCTATTCTGCCATAATGCACTCTTGAGGGCCACTGGAATACCTGCAACTGAAATCTGCCTTTATCAACCATCCAGACATTACAGCCGTGAATGCACTGAACCAATAACTATGGAACAGGATTCCGCACATTTTTCAATTCTGATTCTATAATCAGACAACCAGAAACAATTGCTGCCTGAATTTCTTGTATTTTGACATCTGTATTTCAAATGAAATCTAGTCTCAGGCTGAAGCACCACCTAATCTAACCCATGGCTAGGTGCGCCTGCCACAAACTGAGAGAAGAGGTAGTTTCAACTGACTGGGTAAGAGTTTGTGAAGTTGGAGCCAGCGTGAAAACCTTGTCTATACTTTGATTTTGAGTTGGTACAGTTCTTAAACTGCGGCTGCACACCTATTCTTGAGACTGCGCATTCCTGCTGTCAGTCTGCCCCTTGTTTAGTTACCCTGTTTTCTGAAAATGTACATTGCCTTGGTGCTCCCGCAGCTTGCTAATTGCTTCCTGAACTCTCTAATGTTAAGGGTTTCAACTGGCATTTCTAACTTCTTTCCTGTTACTTAATTTCTGAACAGCTCTTGAGGTCTTAGATAAAATGTATTGTATTGGCATCTATATAGCTCTTTCCATATTCCCTGCAAGGTGTAAAACTCCTTTGCTGATTGCTAAGTTACTCTGTATATATAATTTATATAGCACTTCATAGTTCTGACAGGATCAACAAGAGTGCTCCCATTTATTTTGTAATCATCGGCGCCCTTCAGGAGTCTGATAAAAGCATGCTGGTTGTTGATTGGCCTCTGTGGGCAATGGTGGCTGCTATGTGTAAGGTGTGGACGCAGGAAAGAAGTGTTACATAGGGCTTCAAATACACATCAGTATAAGAGTTTCTGAGTGTGTAAGAAAATGAATGCAGCTGCACATTCAAGTTATTACCATCCATGCACTGAAATTGTTAAGTACATTGGTTGTCATTGATGGTGTCCCGTAAAGTCCTTCAATAAAACCTCATATTTGATAGGAACCTACTGAGGGAAACATCAGGCCCCTTTAACAATGTTCTGGTTCATCCTGCAGGAGTTGAGTGCTTAACCCTCAAGGAAATTGACAAAGCCTCATGAAGAGTTTGATTTATTTGACACAGTGATGTGTTTAGTTCCATCTGTTGAATTGCTTGTCATGGTGAGTGTGTTACTGGATCACTTTGTATCGTCCTGATAAAAAATTCCATATGGTGTTCAAGTGTATGAGTCACGTTTAGGGGAAAAGTCAAGTTTGCATTGCTTTTCCGAATTCTAGGTAGTTGCTGATTGTCCTCATTTTCTCAGGGTGGGTGTTCCATAGGTTGAACATTTGCACAGAGAAAGATCTTCCACCTATACTGACTCTTGGAAAGATGCAGGGCAGCAGTGCCATTCTCAATCTAAGGTTCCTTCTTTGGTTGAAGAATTTGAATTTGGATTGCCTAGCAGATTGGTCCAATGCAATGGATTGTCCTGTGAGTGATGAATAGGACTTTGAATCATATGCTCTTTTGTGACAGGTAATCAGTGCAGGGTCTTGAGAGTAAGAGTCATGTGGTCACACTTGTTCAGGCTAGGAACTGGTCTGGTAGAAGAATTGTGTACTCATTGAATTTTGTTTATTAGATGCTTTGAGAGCTTTGAGAGCAATGTAGAGTTAGCATAAAGGATGTAGATGCTTGGATTCTATGGGGAAAGTTTAGGTAAGGGTAGACTGTCATAATGTTCTCATGATGCTGAAGGTGCTTTTCATCACATTGTTGACCTGTCTTTCAAGTAAGAGATCGGAGTCCATGATCAACCCAAGTCCTTTACTTCTGTCAACAGGTTGGGATCCTACCTCCTTGGGCCAAGCTTAGTTGGGTCATAAGTTTTATATCCCAACAGAGGGACGGGACACAGTTTACTGATACACCCAAATGCAAGTCCTCTTCAGCTGAGCCAAATACGTCCTCTTAGAAAAATTGTCAAATCCTGAGTAACAAATTGATTTGAAACACAAGCAAATACTGCTCAGTCCAACCAAATAAACAGTTCAACATAACCAGCAGCACCTAAAGCAAATCCAGAAGCATTCTGGATCACCTCATCTTCTAGCTCACCTTAATTGCTCTTTGGCCACAAAGCCTACAGATCCAAACAAACACAACTACACACTAACATAAGTCTACTCTGTATGGAACCTGACTATTGACTCCATAATGCTGTGTGATCATAAAATCGTGACCGTAATCTAGTGCTCAAAATATCATGACTACAAAAAAGTCAAGGAAGCAAATATTGATGGCAAGTGTATAGTTTTAATTTTATTTACAAATATAAATGTAATTATTGTTTTTATAATATCATAATTGTGTATTATTTTTTCAGGGTGTGGGGTATGTTTGGGTGGGTAGTGTATAATATTTATAACATGAGTTACTTAATATTAAATATATATATTTCAATTGAATTAATTTATTGTTAATTTGTTAGTTTTCTTATTAAATATTTTTTAAGTTATAAATTATCTTATACATTTGCCTTTTAGTTTTTCTTGTTGTGGTATTTATTTATTTAATTATATTCTGTTAAATGTTACTTATTTTTGACTTATCTAAAGTCTATTTATTTGGTAATTTTAAACATGTTACAAATGTATTTATTTTATATCAGCTGACACACCAATAATAACAGACTATGAAATTATTTATTTAAAAGTTTCATTTTTATTAGTTATTTTTATGCATACATGTGTAACTTTTTTACATTCATTTTTATATTTCAGTTTTGTGGGATTCATTATGTAGCATTTTCTCTAAAATGTATGTTAATTTTAAATATTTAATTATATTCAGATTATATATTTTTATTTTAAATCATTTTCTATTTAAATTGTTTGTAAAACTTATTAATTGATTGATTGACCTATGGAAATTGTTAAACGTTAAATGAATACTGAAATTTAAAATGGTAGTATTTATTTATCTATTAAATATATAACTTTTTAATATTTTGGGACCATTATGTGGTTACATTATTATTTATTATAGATATAACATTTGTTAATAATTAAAAATGAAATATTTAACAAATATGTATATTTTTAAAAATAAAAGATTTAATCGGGGTTCAGAATAATTCAGTTATAATTCATAATTTGTAAGACTTCCTCAAAGTAAGCATTTTCTATAAGGTTTGTGGGTTTGGTGCATTTCCCTCTGTATTTGGGACTGGAGTTAGAATAGTAAATCTGATACTCTAATTCCACCGCCAAATATATGAACTTTCCCCACTGTTTGTGGGAACTGGGGTTAGAGTAATAAATCAGCGTCCCTAATTATGTGTACTTTCCTCAATGTTGGTAGGACTGGACTTAAATATTAAAATTGAACAACCCCACAAAATATATGTATATTTCCACTTCTTGTGGGAATGGTGGTAACATTGGAAATCCGACCCTACCTCACATATATGCACCTTTTCAAATGTTGCTGGGACTGGAGCTAGAATAGTAAATGTGTTCCTCATCCCCGACAAATATATGCACCAAGGCCGTAGCCAGGAGTATTTGCTTTGGGGGTGTTTGGCCCCCATTTATGATAATATGTAGGAAGGATTCAGACCACAGGGGTGTGGGTGGGAAGGGGTTTGGTGGATTCTCTAGTGTCCCACAGTTTTTAAACATTGCTTCAGTATTGGAAGGTTTTAGAAAACAAACATGCGTTTTATTTTGGATTTTGGATTTTAGATGTTGCTATTCTTCCTTGAGTGTTTTTGAGGAAATATGTGTGAGACAAATGATCCATTTAAAGTGTGTTGAGTGAAAACGAAATGGAATTTTGAGACATTTTTATAGGATGAACTGGGAAGAAATGCTGGGAAAATTAATGTGACTATAATTTTTTTTTAAATGTGGTTCACAGGAGGTTTATCCCAATGAGGTGATGGGAAAATATGCGGCAAACAGTACATTTTAAAGCCCAGTGACCCCGAAACATTGTTAACAAGTTGGAAGGATTGAAAGATGACTTTAGGAGTTCTCCCTCAGAAGGAACAATTAGTAAATGAGTGGTAATTGGTGTATATATAAAAAATATTACTCTCTTTCCCAGGTGAAAATGTGACAATCAATGTTCCCTCTTATTTTTTCTCTGTGTGCGGCAGTATAAGGTCTCTGTGAGCTGCAGCCAAGGCAATGTGCGCTAAGAACCCAACCACATGTGTGAGTGCAGGTCCAAATATCAGTGCAAATATCACTTCAACATTTGCTTATAAAAGTGAAAAGACAGTATATTTCTACACATACAGCACCACATGAAGGGTCTTAAGGCAGGTTTGCAACACACAACAAACATATAAAAGATACAGTATTCAAAAGCATATTATCCATTAAAAGTCTTTTAATGTACCAATGTGTCCCTTACTATCGCTTGTTAAATGTCAATGCTACATCCCTGAGAGGTGTCTGTGTTATTCAAGATTGCACCACAATAGAAACTGTGAAAACGCATTGTTGTGTCCTATCCTTACCCAACCATAGAACATTCCTTATATGCTTTTTATCTCCTGCTGCATATCTTGCATGCCTTTTACAGCCCTGCCAAGTACCCTGCATCAGGCATCAGACTAACACACTTTAGTGTGGTGGTCTGTATCACCGCACAAAAGTGCATTAATCACACTTTTGTTGTGACTTGACAACACCTGCGTGCTGGGACTGCAGCTGCAAAGTGCACGTCGTGCACTATTGCAGTAGATAACTGTGCTATATTCAAGCTGCCAGTTGGTGGTCTCCTTGTGCAACATACTTTTGATAATCCAGATATTCTTCTGCTGCCGACCCTACTAGACCAGTATGCATAATCGGGAACAATGAAACAAATGGTAGCCATATCTAACCACCAGCATACTTCCGTCTTTTTTCTAAATCGCACAGAGAACATACTGGCTGTTGGATTGCAGTAAATACCGCTTAAATTAAGCGCGGGGTGACATTCGCAAACAAAGGAAGTGTTGCTGTAGAGAAAGTAAGATGGTTGCTATGCGGCGGCAAGGTTGAGACCTGAATCTCTTTCTTTTCTGGACGTGTGGGCGGCCAGGGCCTTGCAGCGGGCCTGGAGGACACTTGCACCTGTTTGAGAGGGTAGTTAGTGACCTGGTAGTGATGCACCACTGGAGGCATAATGCAGCAAATACGTGACAGGTAGCACTGCAGGAGAGGGACCCCTCTGCTGTGCGGGACATGGTGGTCTGTCTCTTGGGGGTGCTCAGTGAGTGAAGGGGTCCGGTCCACTGGGACCTCCCCCGACCCTGCACTTGGTGTGAGTTAGAATGAAAGGACCCATCAAACATTCCACTCACCTCCTGGGCGCAGTACCCAAAAACCGCTTAGCTGTCTGCTCATTTCCAGCAATGCTGTTGCCGGGAACACTCCGCTGTGGAGCTCCACTTTGTTGGGGGACAATTTGAGTTGCTGATTGTCTGGACCATCTGGGGGAACTGGCAGTCTTTGGAATGAACGATTGCCTAATAGCGTCTTAGTGAGAGAGCAACAAGGAGCGCATAGCTATTTTTCCATCGGAGGAAGAAAAGCACACAAGAAAGACAGCAAGAGGAGCATGGGGGAGGGAGAGTTTAAAGGCAGGAGAAACACAGAAGGGAGAAAGCAGAATGGAGCAGTTGGGGATTGCAGAGAAAAGCACAAGAGGGACAGAGAGCATCACGGAGAGCAGAAGTGTTTTGCAGATGGAGAAACACACAGATGGGAAAGCAACATGGAGCAGGGAAGCATACAAGGGAAAGAGCATCACTGGGTGCAGGAGGCAGTACCTCAGTGACTCTGCTGCAAAATGTGCTTTTACATTTTATTAATAGATCTAGGACACCTCAGTGGTGCTGGTCTGACTACCTCAAACCTTGATTTTGCTCGCGAGAAAGTGTCACTCATAGTCATTGAAATGGCACTCATAATACACTGAAATTAAGAAAATGTTACACGTAGCAATCTGAAACCTTGGTAGCTATGCATTTGTTAATAAAGCGTGGCAGATTGTGTGCCTTTTTGAAAGTTTTCATGTTAATTTCAGCACCCGTCTTGCCTATACATGGTGCTGCAATTAACTTGAATACTTTAAAAAAAAGGCACCTAATCTACACCGCTCTATCAATAGGTTGACCATACGTCACAGATTTGCCAGGACAGTCCTGGTTTTTCATCATCTGTCCCAGTAGATTTCAGTAATTTTAGCTCATGACCTGGTTTTTAGAGCGGGTCGACTGAAAACAGTGGGAGGTGCCTTTTTATGTTTTCCAAAGCAGGGATAGTTAGCAGCCGTTATAAAAAATCAATTTAATTAACTGTCATGATACTGGCTTTAAAATCTGTATTTTGTCTATGTTTTTACTGCCTCTTCTGTAATTCTATGCTGATGATCGCTGTTATTCTGTGAGCTTCATTGAAGTAAAAATTGTAGTCCCTTTTCTGTTTGTGTGAAATGTCCCAGTTATTGGCTTTAAAATTCTGGTCACCCTATCTATCAACAAAAGGCTTGCAGCAAGCCTAAAAGCACGACGTGTGCTTTTACAATCACTAATATATATTAGGGATTGTGAAAGCACACATCGTGCTGTTAGGCTTGTTGCATGCTTTTTGTTAATAGAGCGCGGCAGATTGTGTGCCTTTTTAGGTCGAGCCTAGCGGCAGGGTGCATACGCTGCTCGCTCTGCGAGACTGCTGTAATAGGGTATCAGAGAGAAGCCGCGCCCACTCTACGCCCATATTTTTCATTGGCTTGTAACATTGTCTTTCATAAATGCTGCCTTCGGATTCGTTAATAGGCTTGTTAGTACCTCCTTAGTACAGCCTTGTCTTCATTTGTAACCTCCCATGGCTACTGGCCCCTTTACTTCGGTTGTTACACGTGACCTGTTATTTAGTCTGTAAGCACTATTTACTTTATTGAGTTTCTCTTACTGCAGGCCGGACATGCGCTGCTTCAGCTGAAACCGCTTGTGTTTTTTTAAGCAGCATGGATGCCCCTGTAACACGGGCGCCCACTTTCAATCACTTTAACACGGCATTATCTTGTGTCTGTTTCAACCCCCCCCCAAGTAAAATGGATTTAGAAATGATTAGCGATTAAGTCATGTGAATTCCAGGTAGCACATAATCGTGTGCTAATGGGCTTAAGCTGACAACAGCACATCAGTGTTACATGTCATCTGCACTAAGCCACCTGACGGGTTGTTTTCAAAAGCCTGTTTTATTAACAACACCACCACCACCACCAATACCACCACCACCACCAATACCACCACCAATACCACCACCAATACCACCACTACCACCAATACCACCACCAATACCACCACAACCACCAATACCACCACCACCAATCCTACCACCACCACCAATCCCACCAATACCACCATCACCACCACCAATAACACCACCACCAATCCAATACCACCACCACCGCCAATACCAATACCCCCACAAATACCACCACCAATACCACCACCACCACAACCACCAATACCACCACAACCACCAATACCACCACCACCAATACCACCACCACCACCAAAACCACCACCAATAATACTACCACCACCACCAATCCCACCACCACCAATACCACCACCACCAATACCTCCACCACCACCAATACCACCACCACCAATCCAATACCACCACCACCAATACCACCGCCAATACCACCACCAATACTAACACCACCACCAATACCACCAATACCACTACCATCACCAATACCAACACTACCACCACCACCACCAATGCCACCCCCACCACCAATACCAACCCCACCACCTATACCACCACTACCAATACCACCACCACCAATGCCACCCCCACCAGCACTACCACCACCACCAATGCCACCACCACCACCAATACCAAGCCAATACCACCACCACTAATCCAATATCACCACCACCAATCCAATACCACCACCACCACCAATACCACTACCACCAATACCACCACCAATACCACCACCACCAATATCACCTGCAATACCACCACCACCAATACCCACACCACCAATCCAATACCACCACCAATACCACCGCCACCACCAATACCCACACCACCAATCCAATACCACCACCACCAATCCCAATACCACCACCAACACAACCACCAATACCACCACCGCCACCAATACCACCACCAATACCACCCAATACCACCACCAATACTACCACTAATACCACCACCACCAATACCACCCCCACCAATACCACCACCAATAACACCACCACCAATACCATCACTAACGACCACCACCATCACTACCACCACCAATACCACCACCAGCAATCCAATACCACCACCACCGCCATAACCAATACCACCACCAATAGCAATACCACCACCACCACCAATACCACCACCAATACCACCAATACCACCACCAATACCACCACCACCAACAATACCACCACCAGTACCAATACCACCACCACCAATCCCACCACCACCATCAATACCACCACACCAATCCCACCACCACAAATCCTACCACCACCAATACCACCATCACCACCACCAATCCCACCACCACCAATCCAATACCAGCACAACCGCCAATACCAATACCACCACCACCAATACCACCAATACCACCACCACCAATACCATCACCACCAAAACCACCACCAATAATACTACCACCACCACCAATACCACCACCACCACCAATATCACCACCACCACCAATAGAACCACCACCAATACCTCCACCACCACCAATACCACCACCACCAATACCACCAATACCACCACCAATACCACCAATATCACTACCACCACCAATACCACCACCACCAATACCACCACCAATGCCACCCCCACCGTCAATGCCACCCCCACCACCAATAGCACCACCACCACCACCTATACCACCACTACCAATACCACCACCACCAATGCCACCCCACCACCACTACCACCACCACCACCACCACCAATACCACCACCACTAATACCACCACCACCACCAATACCAAGCCAATACCACCACCACTAATCCAATAACACCACCACCACTGATACCACCACCACCACCAATATCACCACCACCAATACCACCACCACAAATACCACCAATACCACCACCAATACCACCACTACCAATACCCCCACCACCAATACCACCACCACCACCAATACCACCACTACGACCACCACCATCACTACCACCACCACCAATCCAATACCACCACCGCCATAACCAATACCAACGCCAATAGCAATACCACCACCACCACCAATACCACCACCACCAATAACACCACCAATACCACCACCACCAATACCACCAATACCACCACCAATACCACCACCACCACCAATACCACCACCACCAATACCACCACCACCATCAATACCACCACACCAATACCACCACCACCACCAATAACACCACCACCAATCCAATACCACCACCACCAATACCACCACCAATACCACCACCACCAATACCACCACCACCAATCCAATACCACCACCACCAATCCAATACCACCACCACCAATACCAATACCACCGCCACTAATACCACCACCAGCACCAATACCACCACCAATACCACCACCAGCACCAATACCACCACCACCAATACCACCACCACCACCAATACCACCACCACCAATCCAATACTACCACCACCAATACCACCACCACCAATACCACCACCACCGCCACCAATACCACCACCACCATTACCACCACCTCCAATACCACCACCACCATCAATACCACCACCACCAATAACACCACAGCCAATACCAATACCACCGCCAATACCAATACCACCACCACCACTACCACCACTAATACCACCACCAATACCACCACCACCAATACCACCACCAATACCAATACCACCACCAGCACTAATATCACCACCATCAATACCACCACCAATAGCACCACCACCAATACCACCACCAATACCACCACAACCAATACCACCACCACCAATACCACCAATACTATCACCACCAATACCACCACCACCAATAGCACCACCACCACCAATACCACCACCAATACCACCACTACCAATACCAGCACCCATACCACCACCACCAATACTACCACCACCAATATCACCAATACCAGCACCACCACCAATACCAATACCACCACCACCAATATCACCACCAATACCCATTCCACCACCACCAATACCACCACCACCAATACCATCACCACCACCAATACCAGCACCAATACCACCGATACCACCACCAATACCACCACCACCACCAATAATACCATCACCAATACCACTACCAATACCACCACCACCACCAACACCACCAGTACTATCACCAATACCACCACCAATACCACCACCACCACAAATACCACCAATACCAATACCACCACCACCACCAATCCCACCACCACCAATACCGCTACCACCAATACCACCACCAATACCACCAATGCCACCACCAGCAATACCACCACCAACAATACCAGCAATACCAATACCACCACCACCAATAGCACCACCACCAGTACCACCACCAATACCACCACCACCAATACCACCACCACCAATACCACTACAACAAATACCACCAATACCAATACCACCACCACCAATACCACCACCAATACCACCACCACCAATACCAGTACCGCCACCACCAATACCATCAATACCGCCACCAATACCACCACCACCAATACCACCACCACCAATACCAGTAATACTAATACCACCACCACAAATACCACCACCACCACCAATACCACCACCAATACCAACACCACCAATACCACCACCACCAATACCAATAACACCACCTCAGCACCTCTCGCTCACTAGTAATAGCAGGGGCACTGTATGAGGCCGGAGCTGCAGCTGAGACCATCCCTCCCTCCCTCCCTCCCTCCATGCCTGCCATAAAGCACAGCCCACCCTAGATCATGAGGTGAAGCCAGGGCCCTACTACAGCTGGAGTGTTTTTTATTAGGCCAAAGATAGCAATGACATCACGCAATGCCATACTGCACACTCAAATCACGGAGAGGGCAGGAAATAGCTCCCCCTCCCACTCTTACTCCTGAGCCGCGACAGTGTAATAATCACAGAGTGAAAGGTGTTGGAGCGCTTTGTTAGTGTTTATAGCTCAGATCATATGTACCTCTCACTTCACAATTTGTGTCTGTGTAATTTACAACACTTACACATCTTCTTCACTGCACTATTTATCACTACTTTGAAGACGTCGCAGGCCGGTCTCTTCCTCTGATATTTACAATTTAACAAGCGGTTGAGAAGGCCCTTTATTGCAATGCAATAGGTCTTGCATTTGCGAGAGTTTAAGCTATTAGTATTGTAAATGACAATGCCTTTTATTTATATGTTTTAAAACCCAAAACCTAAATAAAAGGCATTGTCATTTACAATGCCAATAGCTCCAACTTGCATGAATGCTAGACCTATTGCATTGCAAATGCTTGTTTGAAAGTTTCTATGTTAATTGCGGGGCCCGACATGCTTATACACGGGCCTGCATTTAACATGAAAACTTTCCAAAAAGCACACAAACTGCTGCGCTCTTTTTAGAAAAGGCATGCAGCAAGCCCAACAGCATGACGTGTGCTTTCACAATCACTAATATATGGTAATGATTGCAAAAGCACACATTGTGCTTTTAGGCTTGCTGAATGCCTTTTCTTAATAGAGCACGGCGGGGGCGGATTGTCTGCTTTTCTTCAAGCATTCATGTTAATCGCAGCGCCCCTCTTGCTTCTACACGATGCAGCGATTAACATGAATACTTGCATCTTGTGGTGTGTGCGCGCTTCAAACAAGACACTGCGCACTCGGATTCACATAGGTGCGCACGCGCGTTCACAAATTACAGGGAACAGTGGTGACAATACTTAATTCTTTTTAGGGGGGGGTTGCAGTTCTCCTCTAAGGAATTTATAGGAGGTATGGTGACCAGTTTTAAAGTTTCAGACATCGTTGGTCAGTAATACTTGTGCTATACAAGCAGCATTAAAATTTAATTTTAGAGCATGGATTTGCGATTCTTACTAATGTTTATTTTTTAGATAAATTATGAATTTAGTTGAGAGAAAAGGATGCGCTTTCAACACAACTATGTTTCTGAGCTGGCTGTTGCTTGTCCAACTGAGGAATCAGCTAGAGTTGCTCCTAATAATGCTCGGCCAAAAGTGGTTACTGACAAGTACAAACAAGTGATAGAGCATTTGATAAAAAAGGTGCCAGAGAAGGACATTAACTGGCTAAAGATTTTGAGATCTACACAGCAGCCAAAGGAGTCAGTGCATGCTTATTATGAGAGGCTCAAGCTGATTTCTAAGAGAAATAGTGAAGCTGAAATCACAATAAAGATGGTGCACCTGTCTTCGTACCTGCTTTTGTTATGGGTTTGCGTCCTGAATGGAGTTGTCACTTTCAGCAGATTGTGATGTGTTGTTTAACTAAAGGCATCAACAAAATCCTGAAGTATACCAAATGCAATAGTGATTGGTTTCATGTGGAGCAGAAAAGGATTAAAGAGAAGTGGATGGTTGCCCCGACAAAGCAGTTTCAGAAAAATGGCAAGATCCAAATGATGGGTTCTGATTTGGGTGTTGTGTCGCCTGATAATGGTGGAATGAGTGTAGCACATCAGATGCAAGGAGCAAGAATGGGTAATGAGGTGGTGTAGATGCAGGGTCGTGGAAGAGGAGTTGTAAACAATCCTCGAATTAAATAAAGTATTGGGTTTCAGAGGAGGAGCACTGCTTGTCATTTCTGCTATATAATCAGTCATTGGAAGCAGGAATGTAGAAAGAATCCAGACAGAATCCAGAATGATTTTTCCCCCAGATGCAGCATGTTGGGGAGGAAAAGTCCTCTGCATGATTAAAGATGTGTACCCTGCCCTGAGTGCCCAACTGTAATGTTCTCTGGATCCCTAATGCTGATTTTCTGTCAAAGCCCCAAAGCGCTACCCACATAGCTACTACCTTCACCATGAGTTAAACAGTTCGCTCACATTTTTAAAAGTTCCGCTGCTGTGTGCTTAACTCTCTCTCGGCCTACATCAGGTAGATGTGAAGTGCTGCGCAGCCCAAGAGTCTTGATTCTGCGCTGGGTGTATGTGTGCCTGGGAAGGGTACAGGACAGGGATACAAGAGTACTGTGTAGTACATGTGGGATTAGTGCATGTGCTGAGTGTATGTATGCCTCCAAAGAATACATGACATGAAAGATGTAGTGCTATGCTGTGCATACACAATGGAAGCATGTGCTGGGTGTATGTGTGCTTGCGTCAAGTACAATATATGAAGGGTGAAGTGTTTCAGGGATTCCGCACAAACAGAGAACTATGCGCAGGAATATGGGACCTTGGTGTATAGGGACTGGGTCTTCTTACCACCTCAGTACCTACGAACCCAGGACCGACTAGCTATAGTGTCTCACTTGCTCTGCTATTCACTCACAGAGAAGCACATGAATAGACACCCCAGAACACAACACTCCCAGATCTCTCAGGAATCGCGGTATCAAGACACCCCCTTTCTCCCACTCTCTTGTACTTGTCCACAATAAGATCTGACAGAGACACAAAATAGTTTAAAATATTTATTTTAACTAATGTGCCCTAACATGCAGTATACGCGCCACAACAAGCAGAAAAATGCATAGTACAAATACAGTCAGAATAGCAGCTAGTCCATATATTATGAAGGGAGATGTCATCATAAAAAGACAATGGAGAAAGGACTATAGTGCCTAACCTCCCTCCCCTTGCTAATAGGAAGTATTATTATATAATAGAAGATCTCTGGGCTTTGTCAGCAGACCCCATACCTTAGCCCAGGGCACGAGTTGGGGGTACACGCGGGTGGACAGCGTCCACACACTATTTTCACAGGGTGAACGCTGTCCACCCTGCCAAGAATTTGGGCCCCACTGAATAATGTGCTGAACTCATCCAGGTGTAATTTCCAAACACAGGGACACTTTCAGCAGCACCTGCATGTTGTCTTCTTTTCATCTGTAGCAAGCAACAACGTGCAGGCGGGGACGGGGCTTTCTTATTTTAGTCTCCTGCTGGGCCCATAACAAAGGCCGAATATGAGGGGTCATCAGGCCTCCTTTTGTACGAGTCTCTTGGCTGGGAGCAGTCAGGAGCCTCACATCTGATGCAAATGAAGCGGAGGGGAAACAAAAGCTTACACCTTGTTAGCATTTCACACATACTTAAGAGAGGCAGCTTTTCACTTTGTTCAGTCCCTGTTTAGGAGATATGCATGCACTTTAAGAATGTCAGATGGGTTGGTCTTTCCTAGTATTTACACAAAACATATTGCATTTATATAGAGCTTACTTCCCCTGAGGAGTCTTTGGAATAATTTAAGTACCACTATTTTTTCTTGTATAGCCCTACTCATCCCAATGCAGGGTGTCAGAGCACTTTACATCAACACGTGCATATTACATGTACAATAAATTATATAAGTTTGTAAACGAATGTACAGGATGTGTTACACAAAACTGGGAGATTGCAAGGTGTAGAAGTCACATATCATCTTCCATAGCTCACTGTGCCATTACCCTCGCAATGCGCTCAAACGTACACATGATAGACCTGCTAAACATATATGTGAGGGCTTTAGATCTGATATCACTTCTTGTGATGCCACTTCCTGTAAAGTCTTGGCTTGTGATGCCACTTTCTATGATGTCAATTCCTGTGATGCCATGTGTGATGTCATGCGCCGTGATGTTGTGCGCCGTGATGTCGCGCGCCATGATGTCACTTGCATACTGCCTAACTAGGTTAGTCCCTCCACTTCTTTTTTTAGGACTTGTGCCCTGCCTTTGCCTATAGATGGTAGATCTACATCATAGGGGCTGTCTCGCTCTTCTCCCAGGAAAGTTCCCTCTCCAAGTGTGTGCTACCAATTAGTGTATTCTAGTAAGACCAGAGTGAGTTTGTCCAAACAACAGCTGCATCGGTATGTTTTGTCTAAGGGCTTAGGTCTGGCCAGAACAAAATAACAAGGGGCATTGTTCTTCGACCTTGCACATAATGTTCAGTCAAAATCCCAGGAACATGCAGAGAGCGAACACAGCAATGAGTTATCATATTAAAGCAGCCATTGAAATTATTGCAAAAATAAAGACGTGTAGTAACGTGTGCAAAGCAGCAGGCAAGCTGCAACGTGCTCATGCTAAGTTAGTGAAAAACGACAATGTCCCCCTGGGCCACGTGACAGAAGTGTTATGCAGCATGCACATGGTGAGTGTATATGCTGACAGAGTTTGTTTGCCAATAGCACACTCCGGTACAGCATAGAAAAGCTTCAGTGCTGAACAGTGCGCACAAACTGAATGTGCACACTGAATGTATGTGTACTTGCTGGACAGTAAATGTGCTGTGAATGTACACAGAGTAAGTGTGCCTTCATTGGTGCATTACATGAAGGACCCTGAGTTCCATTTTGGGAAGCCCAGACCTGCCTGGTGAAGGAATGAGGAGTAGAGGAATCCCCTAGACAGATTTGTGTATTGCTGCAGTCCTGTGAGTTGGGTGGGACACACTGGTGGAAGGGAGAAAGAAACTCTCCCTTTACACTTCTAAAGGTTGCTCTTTGATTCAGTGATAGATCACAAGGAAAGGCCCTGAACACAACTCAAGAAAGGAGATGGGGCAGATAAGGGAATCATAAAGAGTAGGGCGGGAAGCCTGGGATTAACCTTTTGATGTACATATCATTTTGGCTGACATACAGATGTGAACTCTGGTCACTCCCATGAATTGTGTTGTGGGTCAATCAGCTTTGGTGTCTTGCCTGCTGTGGCAGACATCCTTTCATGAGAAAAGAAGAAAAAGAGGAATTATCACTTCAAAAGAAGCAGAACCTCAAAATAAAACTTCAAAACTCAGACCCTAAATCACATTTTCCCTGGGACCACTGCCTGCTCTTAAAAAATATTTTCCCATCCATTCACAAAGGGGAAGCCTTCCAGTTTGTGAGTGGCTTACCACCTACTTGAAGTAGGTGGTAAACTGCAAGTGTTTTGGAGCCGAAAATGCAGTTGCAAAACAATGGTACATTCCATTGTGACTCGCTATTAGGAAGGGACGCCCCTTCCTAATAGCGAGAGTCGCAAACGCTATTTTGCGAGCCACCGACTTGAAAAATAGCCCTTTTTTGCGGTTGCAAACGGGCCGATTTCCCGTTTGCGACCCCAAAAAAAAGGTCGTACATCTGGCCCAAAAAGCCTTATAGTCCTTGGTACCAACAGAATTCATTTATTCTGAATATTAATTTTCCTAGGTTGTCACCAGAGACTAATTCCAAATGACAGTGCCTGCAGGAGGATTGCCTACTCTGAGCAGTCCTGGAGGTAGACCAAAGTGGCTCATATATTGATGGTGAAGTCCATGGCAATCAAGTGTCATTTTTGATTGACACAGGTGCTACTTGCTCTATAGTTCATTCTGTGAAGGTTCCAAGCCTACCCCTCTTGGGAAGAGAAGTCCAGGTTGTAGGCATTAGCCTTAAACACATTTTTAACCAGGTTACAATAGATGCCCCTGTTAAAAGAGGATCAATGGGGTGGAGTGTCCAGCAGAGGGCATGGAGTAGACTCGAGTCTGGGATGCTCCGCTCCATCCCCAGTGAAAAAGCATGTCTGTGGTGCCCGGCTCCTATCTGGGCATCTCCCCGGCATTGTACAAGGATCAGGGCATCAGCTGAAACCCCAGTTCCGGTGCCTCCGGAGTAACAGTAGCAAGAAAACCACAACGACAACCAAGCCTGTGACTCAAGATCTGCATCAGGGCCATTTTGGATAGGCAGCACCCACACCACCGTGCGGCCTGTAGCTTCGGCATAGGCCACAGGAGAACAACATATGGCAAGCTGGACAGGCCTTCTCCACCACTGGCACTCCTGGTAAGTGGCAGTGACACCCACAAACTTGCATACTGAGACTTTCACCATGCCCAGGCTAGTGCACAAACTGGGCATCCAGTAACAGACTAATGGGTCCATGGTAGCTCCAGAGCCATGCTCATAATGGCCTCCTCAGGGTCCTCGCTACACGAGGGAGCATCAGGAGGGTAGGACCTACTCCATAAGTGGCTACAGCGAGGGGCTGTGCCCCACTCTTCCAGGGGAGATGTGGGGGCCTGTTTGTGTCTGTTAATATAATAACAAAAGAAGAGGGAGGTACCCTAATGCTCAGAAAAGGGACGGGGTAGCACCAAAGAGAAGAAAAAAAAGTCCCTAATCTATACAAAAGTAAATGTGTGGATCATGTGTTGAAAAACGGGCTATACGATACCATAGACAAATATAATTGCAATAAATTCAGAGTGCAGTGGGTATCAGTTAGAGACAAAAGATAAAAAGATACATGAAAGCAATATACAAACTAATATGTCAGTATAAAAATTTAATAAAATTTAGACAATACAATTGCATATAGGCTTAAAAACATCTCATACTGGAAATCCAATATTGTTGGTTCTTATGGATACAGTTTATACATCACAAGAAAACTACAAAAAGGTCGACGCGGCCTTTCGGTGAGATGTAACTCCTTCACCTTCTTTAGGACACAGTTTTCTAAAAACAATCTAGATAGCAAAAACAATTCATTACCATAACATAAAATAAATAAAATAGATATCTATTGTCTATAAACAGTTTCTCAAAGCATACATCTTGTCTAATGGTACACATTACACTTATTGGGATAAGCCAATTGAATTGAGTCAATCAACTACAGTTCAAGTTACACAACACATGATCCAAAGGATGTAGAAAGAGAAAACGGATGTTGCTACAACCTACCTAAATAAACTTTCAATATATCGAGGTTTTTATGTCACTCGATAGAAACGGAGGGAGGACTCTCATCCGTAAGGTTTAAAAAAGGAATGACCTAAAGTAAAGCAAAAATGCCTTTAGAAAAGAGTTATTTGGGAGTGACTTACTTCTATATTTTAAGTCAATAACTCTTGTAGCATACCTTTGAATTGGTAAATAATCCGTATAATTTTCGTTCGTTGGAGCCACCGATGAAAGTGACGTGAGTAGTGTTAAAATTAGGACCTTAGGAAATTAAAAAGGAAATACAGGGTCAGTTTACTAATAATAATAACCTTTTTATCCCCAAGGGTTCACTTTCAAACGAAAAGGGCTTACCATTTAAAAACTGGTCAGTACTTAGCATAACCAGTGTGCCGTGACTTTGGCTATGTTTGTTAAGGATCGCCGTTTTCAATGATTGACGATACTATACTGGATAGAAAAAACGGGTGGATTTTTATTATCAACATAACTAAATTAATAGTTTGGCAACAATTGGTGTTCATAAACATCCGTCTGAGCTATTAATTACCTGGTCAGGTTGCTTGGCGATAGTAAGACAGTAAGGGTAAAATCTGTAATGTCAAAAAAAGAGACATGGTTTCACTCACTAAAGACATTTGTCCACATAGTTCAAATTATCATCTCTTCGAAAGTAATTATCATCTCTTAGGAAGTATTCACGTGCTACTACCATATAATTTAAGTCCCCGTGGAGTCATTCAGTGCGTAATCAGACTCACCTAGATTAAAATTTAGGCCCCCTATATGCAATACCTCAAGTATAATAAGGAGGCTGTAATGACTAATGACCTTTAGATCCATAAGTTTACGGACACTATTTAGCCGATTTAGTTTTAAACATCACCATGAAGTGCCGCATTGGCATAATAACATTACTTTCAATATGGTATAAGTGATCGATTACAACCTAATCTCCCAGATTATTAAAGCACACAGATTAAGTGCCCCTAAGTCACAGTAATGTATATAGAAATATCCGACTGTAGCTCTTATGGGGCTACAACCCCCGAAATTACGAAGGGCTGACTGCTTAGGAACTTTAAAAACATATCAAGGCCTTCATTCCGGTACGTGTTAATTTATCACTTTTTTTAAAAACACTTTTTTAGAGTGCCGCATATAAAGCGTGACACTCCAGGGACTACGTGCATTTAACCACACTCATTGGAGCGAGAAATTATAAAAAGGAAACAACTGGGGTCGAAAGCTTGTACTGTAACTAACTCTAGGTCAGTTTTGTTACGTCCCCACTGCTCTGTTATCTAATTGGCACTCGACAGCAGGTACCATCTCGCAGCACTTACCCGTTAAGAATTCTGCGGCCTCCCTGCTCCAACGAACGTCTTCCGGGTCAGGATATTCGATAGAACTGACCCGGATGACGTTTAAATACGCTATACCAGGACCACGTGATAAGATTGAAACATACATAAAATTGAGACATACAAAAGGGATTTAGTCCCATGCCTAAAATTAAACTTAAACTTAAAACACAGTCCTCCGCACAACAATATTTAAAAGTCGCAGATTTCAGACGAAGATTAATCTAGTATTGTAATGCGTATCGTTCCACGAATACGGTGTCCATCTTGGAGTGGGAATCGAAAAAAACCCGCATTGCCTGGCAACGTAATAGCGATATATCTCCACAGAGGTTTTTTATAAAAAACATAAGCTTAATCAGTCTTACAATAAACCTTTTGAGTCATAAACTATACTTCATGATATAACAATCACCTGAAACAGGAAAAAACCTTGTTTATTATCTTATGTATTATATAAGGATCATGGCGGCCATCTTGAAATGGCCAACCAGGAGAAATGACAACTACGGGTGAGGATTCAAAACAGAACCTCCCTAGGCTGGTAACGTTGTCAACAGAATAATTCCAGAGTATTAATAAACCAAATATTGGGGCAGTGTCTTAGGACCACATCGTTTATTAAATTTGCTATACTAACAAAACTAAGCTCATTGTGTACAATCCCACAGATCTCGTTAGAAATAGTAATTAAATTAGTTTTTCCCAGTCTTCTTTACTGTTGAGTCCCTGCCTGAATGTATTAAATTTGGACATATAGAATTGTTCACGTTTTTTTCCTTTCATCGTATGATCGCCCCCGCGGGCGTTCATTTGGATTATTTCCACAACACACCATCTTAGGTCTTCAATTTTATGGCACTTTTCAATCCAATGTTCCACCAATGGAGCAGTTCTTTTGTTGGTACGTATGGCGGATTTGTGTTCAGTAATTCTTACCCTGATTTCTCTTGATGTCTCACCAATGTACCCCTGGTTACAGGGACATAGAATTAAATAGATAAGCTTTTTTGGTCGACAATTAGTGAAATTCTTAAAGGTATGAGTCACACCATTATGGACAATCACAGGTCCTTTGATGATATTGTTGCAGTTATTTGAAGAACTGCAAGGGAAGGTGCCAGTAGGCAGGGGGGCATTGGTAATACTCAGGGGGATATTCACAAGAACGTGTGCTAAATAGCACCTGAAAATGCTAACGCAACTTTACACATCACAGTCCATCGCGGTAAAATAACCCTGTGTTAACGTGGAATTCACAACATGGCCGTACCTTGCGATAGTCACCTGAAACCGCAGACAATGTCCGCGATACAACCACCACGACGGCGATAAAAACACAAACCCCAACACCAAAAAACGTGCGATGAGCCCATTCGCGATGAGGAAATCAGCGATAAGCAGCGCCAGGCCTGCCATACACACACGGCAGGCGGGAAAAGCACTACATAAGGAGAAAAAACACACAAACACAAAATGACCAACACCGAAGCACCATGGAGGCAGCCGGAGCAGGCGCAGAGGATGAGCGCAACCCCACAAGTACCCCGGACGATCAGCCCTGGACCACGGTGACAGGGAAGGGCAAGGACAAGAAGAAGAGGAAGACGAAGTACAGTCCGCAGGAGAATCAGATCCTGGTCACGGAGGTGATAGAACACCATCAACAACTGTTCGTCGCCTCCAATGTGTCATTGGGCACCAAAAATGGATTATGGCGGTCCATCGTGGACAAGGTGAACGCCGTCAGAGAGCACAAGAGGTCAATGGACGAGGTCAAGAGGCGATGGAATGACATCAAGCGCAAGAGCAAGGAGAAACTCGCAGCCTACCAGAAGGCAGCAATGCAGACTGGAGGTGGGAGCCCAGCGCCACAGCTGGAGCTGGAGCTGGAGCTGGATGACATGGAGGAGCTGGTGTCGACAGTCATCAGTGTGGAGACCGTGGCAGGAGTCGGGGCACCGGACACTGCTCGACAGGACACAACACAACGGCAACAGGGTGAGTAACCACCAGGTACTGGGGGGACGGGGGGAGATGGCCACAATGGCACACATGCACAATCAAGCAGAGCACAGTGCACACCCACAATGACTCTGGATCATGGCCCTGATCTACAAACTGTCACAATGTACATTGCCATGCTGTCTGAATGTGAACATGTACCATGCGGCCACATACATGTGGACACATTGTAACACAGCATCTCCCCTTCACATTGCAGGGGCACCGTCAACGCCACCTGCAGAGCAGTCCCAGCCACTCTTCACTGATGACGAGGAGGACACCACCAGCATCGACACCCAAGCCCTCCATGAAATCATTGAGCTCATCCGCCAAGCACCTCCAGGACCAGGGCAGCCCAGCTGCATCGAGGAGACCCCACCCACTCCACAAACCACCCAGCATGAGACACCCACAACCCCAGCTGTCTCCCAAGACCCCCCCCGAACAACCCATGGCCTTCCAGCGCCGTGTGTTGGAGGTCCAGAGGGAGATGGCTGAGCAGGTGCGGGTGGGGTTCGACCTCATGGCTACCAAACTCGACACCATCCATGAGTGTCTGAGTCCCATCACGGACCACTTGCAGTCCCTAACGGACACCCACACGCCGCTCCATGTTCTCCAACGAGCCCTGGCTGACATTGCTGGAGTCATGACTCGGAGACAAGAGCACCTGTCCGCTCAGGGTGGCTCCAGCGATCTCAGCCAGGAGATGGCACGCATGCGGAGGCTCATGGAGGACATGGTGTGGATGGAGGCGGAAAGGATGGCAGCCACCGCTGCACATCAGTGGAATGTAGCTGGGATCTACCAGGCCCTGCATGTCCTCATCATGGCATTGCTGCCATAAGGCGTGGCGATGATGAATGCTGCTGCCCCCACACCATCCACATCTCCGCCCCCTGGTGTGTCCGTGCCCCACAGTGCGGCAGACATTCCACCTCCAGCACCTGATGTGTTACTGCCACACAGAGCGGCCGGCAATACACCTCCGGCCCCTGAAGGTTCAGTGGTACACAGTGCCCCAGCCGGAACAGCACCACCCACAGGTGGGGCAGAGCACACATCCGAGGACGAGGACGTGGATGGGCTTGAGTTCAGAAGGAGGCACTAGCATTCATGTCCGCCACCTGGCCTGTTGCTCCTTGGTGCCGCACATGGCCCCATGACCTCCCACTGACCCCCGATACACTCTGCAGCACTCACATTGGACCACGACATGGACTTTCATATCCTGTTTGGTGACCAATGACACGGCGACCAGACTGCGGAATGTACTCTTCCTCATCCTCTGTCCTTGTCATTCCCCGATGGACTCTGGCTGGCCCTCCACGGGCCCATATTGTGAAGTGGGGTTGGCATGGCCCTGTACTGCTCCAGCTGCTGAACTCCACTGGATGTGCAATAAACATTCAGGAATGCACTGCTGTGTCATGTCTTTCATCATTCAAGTATGAATGTGTGGATGAATGTAGGGTCAGTGATTCCCCCTAACGGCAATGCTGCTCATCTACTGGGATTCCAGTCACAGTGTGCTACGTTGCCGATTGCGTTGCGGGTGCCATAGACACCACAACAGGGACACACGCATTAGTCACTTCCTTGTCTGGACATGGACTGCACCACGCCCAGAGCCCCCGAGTCGTTGTTGCAAGCCCTGCACTGGTCCGGCGTACGCCATGATGGACCACTCCGCTTACGCTCCGAGAGGGGGCCACATCACCACATGTCGCAGGTTTAAACGCTAGTGGTCTGCAGGTCGCTGGTCTAGTTGTCAGCATGTCGCGGCCACTCCCTGAGGG
The DNA here is from genome assembly GCA_963921515.1 of Calotriton arnoldi. Lineage (NCBI taxonomy): Eukaryota > Metazoa > Chordata > Amphibia > Caudata > Salamandridae > Calotriton > Calotriton arnoldi. The sequence goes on from CAWUFW010006824.1 coordinate 540,734, forward strand.
CAGGTTTGCACACACACCACACCCATCCGACGCAGGCGTCACAGGCCATGTGACCCCGCCAATATAAGGGGCCGACAACGTCACATTCCCCTCTGCCGGTGGTGACTGGATGACGGACGCTCCACGGATCTCAATCATAAATGGCCCATGAGTTGTTACGCACAGGGTTAGTGGCACCCGAAGCCTTGCGGCCGTCACGGGCCTACCACCACGTGGCGCTGACTCGGGTTGCACAGGGTTAGTGGCACCAAAATTGCTGAGCGGGTGTGCAGCCTGCGATGATGACATGTGCACTGATGTGGTCTCTGCCATTGATGCCTCAGGACTCAGCGTCATGTGTGGGACCTGCTGGGCCGCGGTGCGGGTCCGCATGATGTGGAGCATGCCATGGTGGCGGGACCGGGGCCTGGAGCTTGCACGGGCACGTGGTGTGCCCACTGGTGGACACACCGTTGGCGACAGGTGAGCAGTGGGGCCTGGGTGCGCAAGTGCCGGCAGACAGCGCTGGGCGGTGGGAGGGGGTAGGGTGTGGCTGCATGTGTGCGCAGGACGGACAGGCGTTGTTGCCATGTGCAGTGAGATGGACTCTGCCATGATTGACTCTGGCCTCGTTTACAGATTGCAGACCTGGTGGCTTGCAGTGTATACCGGCACGTGGTTGGAGACACACCGGTGGCAGCAGGTGAGCAGTGCTGCCTGGGTGCACGGGGCGGCAGTGTCCCTCCTTCTCTCTCTCCCTTCCTTTCCCTCTCCCTCTCTCCCTCTCCCTTCCTTTCCTTCTCTCTCTCTCTCCCGCTCCCTTCCTTTCCCTCTCCCTCTCTCCCTCTCCCTTCCTTTCCTTCTCTCTCTCTCTCTCCCTCTCCCTTCCTTTCCCTCTCCCTCTCTCCCTCTCCCTTCCTTTCCTTCTCTCTCTCTCTCCCTCTCCCTTCCTTTCCCTCTCCCTCTCTCCCTCTCCCTTCCTTTCCTTCTCTCTCTTTCTCTATCTCCCTTCCTTTCCCTCTCCCTTCCTTTCCCTCTCCATCTCTCCCTCTCCCTTCCTTTCCTTCTCTCTCTTTCTCTCTCTGCCTTTCTTTCCTTCTCTGTTTCTCTGTGTCTCGCTCCTTTGATGTGCTCATGACACACGTTCTGACTTTGTGCTTTATTTTCCCGGCTGTGACATCAGGATTGTCCCGGACGGACCCGACAGGAGTCTTCCGCATTGGTGTTTTGTGTTGTATTCAATAAAGTTTTTGGTTGTTACTTCAATGATGAGTGACTGTTTCTCGTTCTTCTGACCACACGTGTGTTTCTTTGTGTCATTGTGCGACGTCATGCGCTTTTTGTGGCTCTTGTGTCGTGCACGGTATGTGTTTGTCTGGGGTGGATCCGGGGGGGGCCTGGGAGTGGTGGCGGTGGGTGTTGTGGCCCTCATGGGTCTCCGGGCTGCATGGTCATTGTCTCCATGGCATCTGTGGGTCTTCAGATGTGGCTCTTGGCTGTGCTCCCTTTCATGCTGCAGGTAGTCGTCCAGCTTAACACCAGCAAAAGGCAGGTGTTAATTCCCTGGTGCTACCGTGGCTTATCGCCTCTTTTGGTTCACATCGCAGATCTGGCAGTTCGTTGTGAAAGTGGTGTTGTGGTTTTTTCGTGTGTTTTTGCACGGGAACGCCTACTCTGCATCTCATTAGGGTTAGTTGGTGGTGTCCACCGTGGAGATAAATTTTGCGGCAGTTCTCTCGGGAATACTGGCGATGTCTGCAGTTTGCACCCGCTTGTGAATGGGATGTTAAATCTATCTCCACTTTTGGTGAGTTAAGGTGGAGATAAATCGGAGATAAGTCCTTGTGAATATGCCCCTCAGTTGTTTGCTATCATTAATGCTCCTATAGGTATGGACAAGACAGTTCCTAATTGTCCGATTCCGCCTAAATGAAAACATCGGTTTTTCCAATCTTACCTTATTTTGTGCATTAACTAAATGCCAATTCCTATTTATGATGTTCTTAATTTTATTACTGATGTTACTGAAGTTGGTTACAAAGATTAAAGGCAATTTCTGCGAATCTAAGTTGTCTGTTTCATTTTCAAAAAATGAATCTCTGTTATAATATTTTGCCCTTTTGTATGCTCGTTTGATCAGTTTCTTTGGGTAACCTCTGTCTAAAAAATTTTGGGTAAGTTTATCGGCGTGTAGATTAAAATCCTTCATATTGGTACAATTCCATCTCACTCTAAGGAATTGGCCAAAAGGGATATTATCCTTTTGGCACGCTGGATGGTCACTGTTGTAATGAAACATAGTGTTACGGTCTGTGGGCTTGGTGAAAAGTTCAACTTGTAATCGACCATTCTCATTTTTTATCTTTATATCTAAAAAATCGCAGCAGTTCTTATTGATAGATGATGTAAATTGCAAATTAACGTCACCTAAATTCAGCCATTCAATGAACTCAGTCAGGGCTTCTCTAGTCCCCTTCCAAAGGAAAAAGACATCGTCAATATATCAGGACCAGTTGGATATATTTTCATAAAAAGGAGCCGATATATTGAAAATGTGTCTATCCTCAAACATAGCAACGTATAGACAAGCCAGGCTAGGAGCACAGGTCGCTCCCATGCTGGTCCCCTTGACTTGTTTAAATAAGTCCGTAGTGAACAGAAAAATGTTGTTTTTGAGTATGATCTCTACACATTCAGTAATGAAGTTCGCATGTGATGATAAGTCACCCTCATCATTGCTCAAGAGGTCCTTTACCATTCGTATTGTATCATCCTGTGGTATGTTTGTGTAAAGGGCTTCAATGTCTAGGGTAACGAGCCATTGGGTCTCTGTATCATATTGGAGATTCTCAATCTTCCTGATCATAGATTTGGTATCCTTAATGTAAGCTTTTTGTTGAGTGACCAAAGGTTGGAGGAAAACATCAACATGTTTGCTTAGTGGTTCGGTAAGAGAGTTAATGCTAGAAACTATGGGTCTCATAGGGGGGTTGTTCATGTCCTTATGGACCTTGGGCAGACCATAGAGAGCTGGAATCATAGGATTTGTGTTTTTAAGAAAGTTGTATTCATCCGAACAAATGATATCATCCTCCATGGCTAGTGATAACAGATTATTAACCTTATGGATCAGGGCGTTCCACTCCACTCTGTTAGATTTCTGATAGTGGGATTCATTATTTAAGAGTAATAACATTCTACTATTATAGTCATTAGTATCCATCACTACAATGCTCCCTCCCTTGTCTGCTGGCTTAATAGTCAAATTGTGACATTGTTCTAGTGTTGTGAGCGCCATGCGTTGTTGAGGGGTCAAATTATTATCAATCCAGATTTTTTTATCTAAGAGATCATCTATGTTTTTCTCTACTACTCTTTCAAACAGTAATTTGATCATCTTACCTGCTTCGGTCTTCGTCACCACTGGCACCCCCGTCGCTGCGCAGCTTACTCCTCCTTGGTGCCGGATTTGCGGGCTGAGCGGCGAGGATCCTCGGGGCGGGTACCCTATCCTTGGGGTGCTCACGGTGTCCACTGGAGCCGCCGGGGAGTTTCTGTTTGGTTCTGGTGAGCCCTGTCGTCCGTGAGTGCCGGAGTGGAACTCGGCAGCTGCATTTGCCCAGCGGGTGCTGTCTCCCCCTCCCTCGGTGGAGGACCCTTCAGACGGCGGTTCAGGGGCTTGCGTCTTCCGACCTCGGCGTGACTCAGACCCCATCCTGCAGCTGCGGTGCTGCGACTCTGCCTGGAGAACGCCGATGTCCTTTCGCCCTACTCAGAGGACGCTGGCACCTTCTTTCCTGCCTCCCAGCTGGAGTCGGACGTGGCCCTGCCCCCTCGGGACCGTCACAGAGTTCTGTCTCCCTTGCGCTGCTGCCCTTCCTAGGGGACACCAACATCCTCTCCCCAGCCCCCCAGCTGAGGGCGGGCTCCCTCGGGACCTGCCTGGAGTCTCGTTCGCCTTGTGGTCGGTTGTGCTGGTTGGTCCCCACTACCGAACGTGCCGGTGTGTTGCACACTGTGCGGGCACAGCTCTCGAGGCAGGGTGGGATGTAAATTCAGACCAGCGTAATTGGGGCTGTGTACTTGCCCACCTTTGGGCATCTCAAATACTTTATTGATGACCCTTGCCTTTTCCGGGGACTTTGACCGAGAGAGGACTTCCCCCCTGGGTTTGGCCGCCATTTTTTTTTTTTTTCCCTCACCCCTAGGGCATTATCTAGCAGGCATATTGGACCTCGCGCTCAGGCCTTCTGTCTCCGCCCCCCCTCCAAGGACCTAGAGACTAGAGGGGAAAGTAAAAAAGGACTCACCCCTCTGTACTCCTATGGGGGCCATCTTGGAAAGTGGATACTGATGCTATGATGATGTGACCTAACTTAGCCTGACCAACCGAAAGTGACAAGGACTCGCCCCTCTTTACTCCTATGGGGGCCATCTTGGACTGTTGATGTTGAGGTATGATGACTAGACCCAATTTAGTCTGAGCAGTGACAGGACACTTTTATCATTGCTCCCCGTATGTTCCAAAATTTCTGCCCCCACTATATAGTCCCATATTACGCTAAAACCCCACGCTGCGCTAAAAAGTACCGCCCCAGCTATCCCACTGCCCCCGATATACACTACACCTTAGGCCAATATTTGGACCCTCTTAATCTTATGCTTTGACTCTCTGGGCTGAACGGCCTCCCTACAGTGTAAACTAACTGGACTCCATCGTAATTGCTTCTTCTCCCGGCTGCTCGACTATCTGCATTTTATGCACTATTTCTACCAGTTGTCTATCTCCCATGGCGCTACTTCACGCCAACAGAGCTACCTCATATGGAGGCTTTGTGATCAGAATGTGTCTCCTTAACTGCTGCTAAACACTTTGGACCCCATTCGGCCTACACCAAGATGCTCTCAACTTATTGTGCAATTCGCCCCCTTTAGTATCTAGCTCATATTGACACCTCTATATTTTATATGTCTCACTACCCACGGCGTGACAACTTGTAATTTTACCCCTGATCTAGCACCTGATATTTTTAATCTATCGTGATCTGGGTATCCAAACGGACCTACCCCCTCCTTGATGCTCTTACATTTCCAATGTTTGGTTTCTTGCTACTAAGACATCGATATTTTTACCTTTCGCTTTACGTGCACCCAAATTTATCTACCTCATTGTTGCCTTGCCTCTGGCTAATTTATCTGTCTCTCGTATGTAATTGTTGATACGATATTCCTAGTCTAATGTACTTCATGCCCTTAAACTGACCTACCCCTTCTTGATTGTAGACTTATTGTACTCATACTTATTTTATATGTATAATGATACTGGATTGTGTACTTATATTTTAAATGTATTGTTGCCTGCTGCTAGGACATGGGATGTTTTTACCCTAGGCGTTACGTGCGCCCAAATCTATCTACCTCACTTTTGAGACTGTATATTTCAATTGTTGCCTTGCCTCTTGCTAATCCACCCTGTCCCTCATGTTGAATTGCTGATTTGAGGGGCCTATCCTAATGTACTTCATGCTCCCAAACTGATCTACCCCTTCTTGATTGTCTACCCTGAGAGTTACATTGCCGGCTCCTTAATTATCCACACTACTGCATATAGCACGTTGCCTCTTAGCCTTATCCGGATTTCCCTCCTATTTCCCTCCTCCCTCTCCCTCCTGTCCCGTTGAGGCGGTCTCCCCAACTGACTGACCAATTCCTCATCCTCCCCTTCCGAATCGTACTGAATCGGATTATGGACTCAACTCTTTTCCCAACGCTTTCCCGTCTCAAGCCACCTTAATACAAGGCCCTTGCCCTGGGCTTTGAGCTAATCGCCCACCCACTGACTTTCTACCACCCCCCCGCTTCCATTCTCCCCCACCCTTATGCCTCCTTATAATTTCCTGCTCGCTCAATTGACCATCCTTGCATAATTACCATGCCTCCCCTCAATGATACCCCTTCAGCACCGGACACACACATCGCTAGGAGCAGCCCCAATTCTTGGTCTATCCTTTACCCTCCCAACCTTTCCAAAAATGCTAAGAAGAACCTGAAACATAAAACATTAAAACGTCACTAAGAAACCTTATTTGTTGACAACTATCTTAGCCTCACCTCCATTATTAAAACTAACTACATCTTTTACTCCAGACGCCTCTCGAAATGGAAAAGTATCTTCCTCCACTACCTACCCATAACGAAATCTTGCAAAATACCATATGGCTTGAAACTGTCCACCACCCCTTCCTCCACTTTCTCAGGTGAAATTGACATCTCTATCTTTAAATCCGGAAATATCCTCATACAAGCCTCTGAAAACCATCTCACCATCTTCGAACACCACTTCAGCACCTTGCAAGCTCTACTATACTCCCCTTCCCAGATCTCCGCAGCCTCTCATTCTCAGGATGCCCCCCGGCCTCACCACTTTCGAGCATCAACCCTGCCGCTTCTTGTTTCGGCAACTACCAATAAAGTTGCCCAATCCCAGACCTTGGAACCCACCGCCTCCCGAGCGTCCCTCTCCCTCATGTTACACTTCCACATCATCCCTTTCCACTCAAACCCCCCACTTCCCCCTCATCTGCCTCTCCACCTTCTCCTGACATTCTTTCATCTCATTCAGCCACCTAATCCTTCACCCCTCATCATGACTCTCCCCCACTTAACCCTAATCACTCCCTTCTCACCCAACCCTAATCACTCCCTTCTTACCCCTCATCCTTCCCTCCCCCCTCAGACTGATCCCCTCCTCCGTCCCCCCCCCTACTGCTCCACCAGGGACACCAATCTCTCGCAAACTAAGTGACTCCCACCCCCTCAGACAAGATTGCTCCCCCCCTCATTCGCCCCATGCCCCCTTTTCTTCTCTCAGTACCCATCAGACCCCTTGGTATGCTGGCTTTCACTCTACAACCCATCCTCAGCCTAGCACCCGGAACACCCCTCACCTCCCACCACCTGGGTTCCCTCCACTTCCACTACCCATGCCTCTCTTACGGCCTAATTCGGAACATGCACCCCTCCCCCCTGACCTCCTTGCCCCCCCTTCTTCCACACTTTTAACCCAATCGCTTCTTAACTTTGACCTCCACCTCTCTATCCTGTCGCTGGAACTTTCATCTCTTAGGAACGATTTTAACGCCCTCTCCGATACTATCCTTGTCAACCATACCCTTTCTATGGCCGCTACTCAAACTAATCCTACTCTCCTCCAACAAATGAACATCTCCCCTTACGGTATTTCCAGCGATGAACCCCGATAGCTGCCCCTATTACCACCCCAATCCCTGATCCATCTTTCCTCCCTGAACCCCGGGGACATAAAAATACCCCTCCCCTACCCCCATGACTACTGACCCTCATGCACCTCACTCTACGGCCCCGGTAAACCACGGGCGAAGCCACAGCCTTACTTCCCCTGTCCCGCCCAGGCCTCCTCCGCAGATCACCATAACTTCTGACCCCCCCACTCTACACTCCTCTATTCCGGTGATCATGGGGAGAAGCCGAATCCCAACCTCCGCTAGCTCACCCAGACCCCCCCCGCAACTCACCTCCATCCATTCCGGCTGTCCCCCCAAAGTCAATCCTGAACCCATCAACTGCATGCTTGTCAACTGCCGATCGGCCGCACGACATGCAACAGAAACTGCGGAAACCATCCTTAGTGAAGCCATTGACATCGCGTTTCTTACAGAAACCTGGCTCAAAGCTCACTCTTCATCTATTCTTGACCTACTCTCTCCTCCGGGCTACTCCATCCTCAGAAAAGATAGGCTTGATAAAATTGGAGGGGGTCTAGCCATCATCTATAAAGACGATCTACAAATCTCCCTTGTTCAGAACCCCGAGCAAACCACCTTCGAATACATGGGAGCCGAACTTAAAGTTCAGGGTTCCCCCCCTATTCGACTACATAATATCTACCATCCCCCTGGAGACCCTATGCCCTTTGTGGAGGAATTTTCTGACCTGCTACCCAAGCCTCGATGTCTAACTCTAAAAACCTCTTCCTCGGAGACTTTAATATTCATTGGAACAATAATGATGATCCTTCGGTCATCATCCTCAATGACCTCCTCGATGTTACTGACTTGAAGCAACTCTGCCACGCACCAACACATTCCAAAGGGGCTACCCTTGAGGCTATCATTACTAGCAAAGATCTGGCTTCCCTTTCCCACATTGTCCCCATCAACTGGTCAGACCATCACCTTATCCTCTTCACTATCAATAGCTCCATACCTCCCCGGCCTCTCAAAACATTAAACACTGGAAACTAACTAGAAATCTTCACCTTATTCCTCCAGGCGTTCTGGAGACTAAGATTAAAGCAAAACTTCAACTGTCACCTCCCTCACAAAATGCTAATGACCTTACCGAACACTACAACAAATCCATCATTGAGGTCCTTGACCAAATTGCCCCAGCCAAACTAAAACCACAAAAAAACAACCCCCCTAAATCCTGGTTTAACGCTGATCTTAACAATGAAAGACGCTCGCTTAGGCTGACCGAGCGCACGTGGAGACAACACCCCTCGCCACCAAATCTTGCCCTCCTTAGAACCGCAAGGGCTAATTACAAAAAACACATCCTCAATGAAAATGCCTCCTTTTTCCGCACACAACTCGATCGGGCCAAAAATAGTCCCAGGGAACTATTCAGCATTATTAAAAATCAAACAGCTTCTGCCCCCCCCCAAATTAATGGCCTCTGTGGAAAGATGTGAAGAAATCGCGAACTTCTTTTCCGAAAAAATCGCGAAGATTGATCTATCCTTTGCTCCATCCCCCCCGCCACTGTGCTCCCTACCCCTCCTTGACCCCCCGCCCAAGTCTCCTTTCACACCTCCGCCCCCTCCTGACTCTGTCCATCCCCCTTCCATCGTCGCCCTTCCGGCTCATCTCCAGACCATCCCACAGCCAAAAATAATGCATCCTGGTTTAACTTCAGCCCAGTTACTGAGCGGAAAGTCTACAACATCATCACTAAGCTTAAACCCTCCTCTCATACCTTGGACCCTCTCCCGCCAACCTTGTTAAAGAGTTAAAACATATCATCACTCCTTATTGGACTAACATCATCAACTCCTCCTTTGCCACAGGATGTGTCCCTGTCTCCCTCCAGCTCGGCCAAATTACACCCACCCTCAAAAATGCTAATGCTGACCCCACCGACCTTAATAATCTGCACCCTATCTCTAATTTGCCGCTTCTATCCAAGGCCCTCGAAAAATGTGCCCTGCGCCAACTAGACAAGCACATTGACTCCTTCAGCCTTTTGGATACATTACAGTCAGGCTTTAGAAAAGGCTGCAGTACCGAAACTGCTATGCTCAACATTGTTGATGACATCCACCACTCCCTTGACAAAGGAGAAGCCTCCCTTCTTATCCTTCTTGACCTCTCTGAGGCTTTCGATACTGTCAACCACTCCGCCTTACTGAACACCCTCGAAAATCAGTTCGGCCTCAATGGTCCTGTCCTTGAATGGTTCTCCTCCTTCTTTCACCACAGAACACAACAAATTAAGATCAGCCAGTGCCTCTCTAAACCCACTCCTGTCCCACTGGGCGTTCCCCAGGGGTCCATTCTCTCTCCCTCCCTATTTAACCTCTTCATGGAGCCCCTCACCCTCATTTTCAAGCAAGCAGGAATCAACTACCACCTCTATGCGGATGATACCCAGCTTTACTATAAGATCAAATCCCAATCTGATATTCTTCACCTTAATGATGCCCTGACCAAGATACAACAATGGTTCCATCACAATCACCTTAAACTCAACCCCAAAAAAACGGAAGTCATTCTCTTCGCTCCTAAAAACAACCGACTCCCCATTCTTCACTGGATCTCTGACCTTAAAGCTCTCAATTGCTCTCTGTCCACCTCTAACTCAGTTAAATCCCTCGGAATAAGCATTGATCAGAACCTCAGCCTTTCTCCCCACATAAAAAACGCTGCCAAAGGCGCTCTTTTCTCTCTTCTTCACCTCAAGAAAATCAAACCCTTCATTCCTGCTGATGACTTCAAACTAGTTGTTCAATCTCCGCCGCCTTCGACACTGTCTGCCAACGCACACTACGCGCACGCCTCCACAACGCAGGGATCCGAGAGAAAGCCCTAGAATGGACCACCTCCTTCCTCTCCGGCAGAACACAGGAGTCCTCCTCCCGCCATTCCGATCCGAAGCCTCCGAGATCATCTGCGGCGTACCTCAGGGATCATCCCTCAGCCCGACACTGTTCAACATCTACATGGCCCCACTCGCACGCATCGCCCGACAACACGACCTCAACATAATCTCCTATGCCGACGACACTCAACTGATCCTCTCCTCACCAAGGACCCCTCACCGCCAAATCCAGCCTCCACGAAGGAATGAAGGCCGTCGCCGACTGGATGAAGAGCAGCCGACTAAAGCTGAACACGGACAAGACAGAGGTCCTCATCCTCGGCTCCAACCCTTCAGCCTGGGACGACTCCTGGTGGCCCACGACACTGGGGGCACCCCGACACCCACCGACCACGCACGCAACCTGGGAGTCATCCTCGACTCAACGCTCTCCATGACCAAGCAAGTCAACGCAGTCTCCTCCTCCTGCTTCAACACCCTCCGCATGCTCCGCAAGATCTACAGATGGATCCCGACAGACACGAGAAGAACAGTCACCCAGGCCCTCGTTAGCAGCTGACTCGACTATGGAAATGCCCTCTACGCGGGAGCCCCGACCAAGCTCATCAAACGACTGCAAAGAATTCAAAACGCCTCTGCACGCCTGATCCTCGATGTTCCACGCCACAGCCACATCACCCCCCACCTGAGAAACCTGCACTGGCTCCCCGTCGACAGGAGAATCTCCTTCAAACTCCTCATCCACGCACACAAGGCACTCCACAAGACCGGCCCAGCCTACCTCAACAGACGACTCTCCTTCTACGTTCCCAACCGCCAGCTCCGCTCCGCCGACCTCTCCCTGGCCACCGTCCCGCGCATCTGAAGAACTACCACCAGCGGCAGATCCTTCTCCCACCTCGCCGCCAAGACCTGGAACACCCTTCCACTCAGCCTACGACAGACCCAAGACCTGCTGACCTTCAGGAGGCTACTCAAGACCTGGCTGTTCGACCAGTAGCCCCCCCCCTTCTTCTTCCCCAGCGCCTTGAGACCCTCGCGGGTAAGTAGTGCGCTTTACAAATTCTGTGATTGATTGATTGATTGATTCAATCACTAGTACTTTCTAGACTTGACTATGGCAATGCCATTCTCTCTGGAACTCCGAAAGTCTACTTAGCCCCAATAAAATCTGTCCTTAACCTCGCAGCCAGGCTTATCTCAGATTGTAAGCGGTATGACCACATCTCCCCCATCCCCAAGGAGCTCAAGTGGCTTCCGATTGAAGGCCGATCCACCTACAAGAATGCTTGCATTACGCATAAAGCCCTGCACCATCAGACCCCAGCGTATCTCTCGGATAAACTCCACAAAACGGGCTGCTCAAGAGAATTGAGGAGTACAAATACTCTCACGCTAGTCCCCTCCTTGGTTAATAAGAAAGCCACCCAACTCCGCTCTTTCTCCGGCAATGCGCCTACTATTTGGAACTCACTCCCTAAAGATCTACGCTGCAATCCCTCCTACCCCAGCTTCAAAAGAGATCTTAAAAGGCACCTTCTCAACAAATACTGGGGTCCTTAAGCCTACCACTATACGGGGTTTCACATCCTGCCCATGCTATTGTCAGGTGCTCCCCACTTTATACCTGACTCACTGCACCCCACTCCTCCCATCCTTACTTTCACTTCCACCTCCCCCCTTACAAGTCCTCCTATAATCATGACCTAGCCCGAGATGCCACCTCCTCTCCCTTCACCCTCCTCTGCTCCCCCCTACCTCTTTACTGTCTCCCCCCCTTCCCAGTTAACCCATGCTAGTCCCCCCAACCAACTCCGGCTATGGCCTAATTGTACCCTTGACTTTCTCGACCTTGTATTTACTGTTCTTGGCTTATGGTTTTGATTATTTGGCACTGCTTTTTGTACAAATGTTAAATTGCAACTTGCTCCTCTCTTAACCCTTGTGAAGCGCTCTGATACCTTTGGGTCTAGCCAGCGCTATATAAAACTGTTTAAATAAATAAATAAATAAATATTAACTAATTGTAATGGAGGGGTCCATGTAGATTTAGGTTTTAAACCCGATTTATTCTCAGTTGGTACCCTCTTCTTCCCTTCGAAAAAACAATTGAGTCTCACTTTTCAAAAAAAACTTTGTAGGTCTCTTTCTAAATTATACCTATCTACAGGTGAAGTAATAGCGTATCCTAACCCTTTTTCCAAAACATTTACTTCATCCTGTGTCAACTCTCTGCTAGAGAGATTGATTATTGGTGCTTTATCCACTAATCCCAGCTTTTTTGTCTTCTTGTCTTCATGTAAGTACGGTTTTGTATGGGGTTCTGGGGATAGAATCCGCCTCTCCCCCTGCCTCTTCCTCGATTCTGACCGTAATTTGTTTGGCGCTGCTCTAAAAAAGAGAAAGTGTCTCTGCTTGTACCAGGGACAGATTCCCTGTCCTTGTTATTTCGATTATCTTGTGGGGCCTCATTCTCTGACTCAGAGCTAGTGTATGAGGTGTCACAACAGAAAAAAGAAGGTCAAGGCACTAAATACCTGCACCAGTCAGTCTAGTAGAATGTAAATAAAGCAGAATTATGGTGCAAAGAGCCGGGAACGTGACCTCCCTACGTCCCCACTGATTGGGAAACCCAAAAACACAAAGAACAAGCTGGCTCAGCACACATGTATTGTTATACACAATTTGTCAAAGTACACAGTAATGAACAGTGATCATTAATTTAACTTTAGCACGGCGTCTCCCAAATGAGTCACATAAGTCATCATGTTGTGAAAAATATATACATCTTTTATTCCTTTATTCTTTTGTTCAAAAATTTCCTGTTAAAACACGATATAGTGTATGAGGTGTCAAAGAACGTTACCCTCTTTTTTGGGAAATTTCTTCTGGGTTGTTGCCAGTTCCTTCTGCTATAAGTTTCTTCCCTAGGTCTATCATAGAAGTCTTTTTGTGTGTAGGGGTAGACATGTTCCAAATTATATTTTGAAATGTCCTTCCTTAATTTGTTAGATTTTTTATTTAGAAGATATTCTCTATATCCAGAGATATCTGTCTGAATTTCGTCAAGCTTCTTTTTAGCTTCTTCTAACGAGGTACTTTCTTTTAATTTCAACTCCATTTCTTCAATTTCCTTCCTTTCAATAACTAGAACTTCATGTGCTGTTTCTATTATTCAAAAACAACAGTTGATGGACAGAATGCAGAACAATGTCATACATTCACCCCAGTACAGAGATCTGGGCCTAAATCCATCGTTTTTTGCTCACCATGCCATTCCAGTTTGAACCCAGCCATATGCAAATCAGTCTTGACCCTGTGCCTCATGGGAACAGTCCAGCCCGAACTGCCAAGCCAGGTCCTCCCTGGACTGGAAACAAGCATCCTAGGACCGGTTTCGGGGTTTCACCCCTCTTCAGCCAGGATAGCTTGATTCCAGTGGCATGGAGAGCACGGGACCCACGTCTGGGCATACCCGTCCCACTGGGGTGACAAATGCAAAAACAACAGTTGATGGACAGAATGCAGAACAATGTCATACATTCACCCCAGTACAGAGATCTGGGCCTAAATCCATCGTTTTTTGCTCACCATGCCATTCCAGTTTGAACCCAGCCATATGCAAATCAGTCTTGACCCTGTGCCTCATGGGAACAGTCCAGCCCGAACTGCCAAGCCAGGTCCTCCCTGGACTGGAAACAAGCATCCTAGGACCGGTTTCGGGGTTTCACCCCTCTTCAGCCAGGATAGCTTGATTCCAGTGGCATGGAGAGCACGGGACCCACGTCTGGGCATACCCGTCCCACTCGGGGTGACAAATGCAAAAACAACAGTTGATGGACAGAATGCAGAACAATGTCATACATTCACCCCAGTACAGAGATCTGGGCCTAAATCCATCGTTTTTTTGCTCACCATGCCATTCCAGTTTGAACCCAGCCATATGCAAATCAGTCTTGACCCTGTGCCTCATGGGAACAGTCCAGCCCGAACTGCCAAGCCAGGTCCTCCCTGGACTGGAAACAAGCATCCTAGGACCGGTTTCGGGGTTTCACCCCTCTTCAGCCAGGATAGCTTGATTCCAGTGGCATGGAGAGCACGGGACCCACGTCTGGGCATACCCGTCCCACTCGGGGTGACAAATGCAAAAACAACAGTTGATGGACAGAATGCAGAACAATGTCATACATTCACCCCAGTACAGAGATCTGGGCCTAAATCCATCGTTTTTTTGCTCACCATGCCATTCCAGTTTGAACCCAGCCATATGCAAATCAGTCTTGACCCTGTGCCTCATGGGAACAGTCCAGCCCGAACTGCCAAGCCAGGTCCTCCCTGGACTGGAAACAAGCATCCTAGGACCGGTTTCGGGTTTCACCCCTCTTCAGCCAGGATAGCTTGATTCCAGTGGCATGGAGAAGCACGGGACCCACGTCTGGGCATATCCGTCCCACTCGGGGTGACAAATGCAAAAACAACAGTTGATGGACAGAATGCAGAACAATGTCATACATTAACCCCAGTACAGAGATCTGGGCCTAAATCCATCGTTTTTTTGCTCACCATGCCATTCCAGTTTCTATTATTAGCAACATCCAGTCACGGCTACACCTGTTAGCTATGAATGTCCAGTTTTCAATAAATTTTTGATTTTTCATGATGAAGATACCAGGTTCTTTAGTAACCTGTAAACCCTTAGGTATAATACCTTTTTTGAAGTATTCGATAAGGAAATCTGCATGTAATTCAGTCCTAATTGTTTTCTTCTTAAAATTCCAAAGTGTCCTCCATTGTTCCTCATCACTGTTATTTATTGTAATGGAAGATATATTCTTGGAGGTACAGTTTATGATTTTATTAAACTGGTCCTCTGAGAACCCATAGGTTTTCAAGACGTCCATGCTGCGAATTGGACCGTCTGTTCCAATGAAATATAGGAACACCTGTACAGAACTCCCCAGCTAACAAGCTGTAGGAAAAGATAATAAAAGAAGAGGGAGGTACCCTAATGCTCAGAAAAGGGACGGGGTAGCACCAAAGAGAACAAAAAAAGTCCCTAATCTATACAAAAGTAAATGTGTGGATCATGTGTTGAAAAATGGGCTATACAATACCATAGACAAATATAATTGCAATAAATTCAGAGTGCAGTGGGTATCAGTTAGAGACAAAAGATAAAAAGATACATGAAAGCAATATACAAACTAATATGTCAGTATAAAAATTTAATAAAATTTAGACAATACAATTGCATATAGGCTTAAAAACATCTCATACTGGAAATACAATATTGTTAGTTCTTATGGATACAGTTTATACATCACAAGAAAACTACAAAAAGGTCGACGCGGCCTTTCGGTGAGATGTAACTCCTTCACCTTCTTCAGGACAGAGTTTTCTAAAAACAATCTAGATAGCAAAAACAATTCATTACCATAACATAAAATAAAGAAATTAGATATCTATTGTCTATAAACAGTTTCTCAAAGCATACATCTTGTCTAATGGTACACATTACACTTATTGGGATAAGCCAATTGAATTGAGTCAATCAACTACAGTTCAAGTTACACAACACATGAGCCAAAGGATGTAGAAAGAGAAAACGGATGTTGCTACAACCTACCTAAATAAAATTTCAATATATCGAGGTATTTCTATATACATTTCTGTGACTTAGGGGCACTTAATCCTGTGTGCTTTAATAATCTGGGAGATTAGGTTGTAATCGATCACTTATACCATATTGAAAGTAATGTTATTATGCACATCTTACTGTGCATCATAAGGGTCAGCCCCGCTGGGGTTGACTGGCATTGCAGCTCACCTTGGTGCTGTTCATCTCCCCATCTCCAGTGTGCCTCATAGGGTTGAATAGCATTGGACAGGCAACAGGGCATCCAGCAGGTCCTGCAGTGACACCTCCATTAAAGACATGCTGGCCCCTAAAAACACAAGACCAGACAAACATCCAATTGAGCACAGCCCACCAGTGACAGACAACCCTTCTGCCCACACAGAGGCTGCCATCTCCGAAAGCTGCTATCAATTTTCCTTAAGAAAATTAAGGTTAAAATTGGAACAATCTGAGCAGATCTCACGGATTACCTAATGGACATCCAAAAAGATGTAGCGGAGCTGGGCAACAGGGTGGAGGACCTTAAACAGATGGTGGTGACTGAGCAGAGGAGGTCCATGACATCAGTTGAGGTCTGGCCACACTGGAGGAATGATATTTTGAACTGGAGTTGAAACAGGAGGACCTGGAAAACAGCTTATGCCGCAATCAGATTAGAATCCATGCCCTTCCTTTTAGAGCAGAAGGCAAAGATATCCAAGTCTATACACAACACCTGTTCCACCACATATGCAATTGCCTAGAAGAACCCCTGATACAGCTTGAAAGGACATATAGACCTAACCCTGGGGGCAGGCGCCAAGACGCCCCATCAGATATTCTCACAAGGGTGCACTTTTATGAAGAAAAGGAAGACCACTGTTCGATCCACACCCTCAGTCTTGCAGCGACTACATTACAACGGCGCTGCCTTATGAAGCTGATAACTGATTTTCTATGCTTACACGACATCGAATACCAGCTCATCCATTTTGCCCTATTTTCACATGGGAAGGCCAAAGGGATATGGTTCACATAGTGTGAGTTGCCTACCGAGTCTTGGACCTTCTGGATGATGGCTCCCCAGCAGCTGCTGACTTGCCATGCCCTGCTGCCCCAGCAAACTCCAGCAAATGGACATTATCTCTCCACAGCCAGGAAGAAATAAACTCACAAAAAAGTGGCCCTTAGAGAAGCAGAAAAAATGACATTGCGCTGACAGGGGGATGCAGGGGACCAGCTGCGAGCCGACATAGGTGAGGGGGACCATGGGGCGGAGGAATAGCACAGGTTGACCTCCGCGTCAAGGAGACGGAGTATTCTGGACTGGGGCTGAGGGGAGATACACTAGCCTACTCTCCCGAACTAAAATGACCACAGAGGGTAATGCTATTGATATTTTACTTTTTCTTCTTAAATGTTATTCTGGTTGGTTTTCTGGGGTTTGATTGGGGGAGGGGGAGAGGGAAGGGTTTGAGAGGTACACCCAGGGTGTTCTTACAGGCTGTAGTTGAGTTGGACCTGGAACTTGGCTCATCAGGGGCGAGTGCCCATCAACTCATTTCAGTGCATCAAGGGCTGCTGCATAGATCATTGTGAATGTTGCTTATTATTATTATTTATTTATTAAATTTGTAAGGCGCGACAGCTACCCAAAAAGATCAGAAGGATGTATAGCAGCTTGTTTAATTACTGGTTGAAAAGCCAAGTCTTAAGGGATTTGCGAAAAAGTGTGTAGACCGTTTCGTTCCGGATGGCTGTGGGAAGTGCATTCCATAGTAAGGGGCCGAGATGTGCAAACGATCTGCCTCCCATCCGAGATAATTTAATTCTTGGCACAGAAAATTTCTCTTGAGTGGAAGAGCGAAGGCACCGGGGTGGTACGTAGGGGCTGACCAGAGACTGCAGTTATTGAGGGGCAGTTCTGTTTTTGATTTTGAACATGTAGCTTAGGGCTTTGAACTTGATTCTGTTCTCCACCCTGAGCCAGTGAAGGTCCCGCAGATGACTTGAGACAGAGGTAGCTCTAGGGACCCTGCAGAGTAGTCTTGCCGCAGAGGTCTGCACCATCTGCAGTCTGCGAGTAACTTCCTTGTTGGATCCGAGGTAGAGAATGTTTCCGTAGTCCAGTCTCGAGGTGATAAGAGCCTGGACTACTGTTCTTTGAGTAGACTCGGGCAACATCCAGATGATCTTTTTCAGCCATTTCAGGATGGTAAAACAAGTGGAGGTTACCTTGACTGCCTGATGGTGCATACTAAGCGAGTCGTCAATGATGACACCTAGGTTGCGGACTTGACTGGAGGGTCGAGGAAGTGTTCCCATTTCACTGGGCCAATGTTGTGGGCCCCAGAGATCTTTATTTTTGCCAAGGATCAGGACCTCCGTCTTCTCTCCATTGAGCTTAAGGTAATTAGCCTGCATCCATGATGCAATTTTACCCAGGCCAAGCTGAAGGAGGGATGGCCCGGCCACGCTCTCCATGGAGAGAGAAAAGATGATTTGGGAGTCGTCCGCGTAGGAAAACAGAGACAACCCAACCTCTTCCGCGACATCGGCTAAGGGTCTCACATATAGGTTAAAGAGTAGGGGGCTAAGGATGGAGCCCTGGGGTACCCCGTAGGGTGAGGGATGGATGTCGGAGCAGGAGGTTGGGGAAATGATTTGAAAAGTACGGTTGGCGAGAAAAGAAATCAGCCAGTTCAAGGCTGAGCCACCGATGCCTAAAGATCTTAACGTTTTTATCAGTTTGGTGTGAGATATCGTGTCAAATGCCGCACTCAGGTCTAGTAAAATGAGGGCGACCGTATCTCCAACGTCCAGATGTTGCCATAGCCGTTCCGTTACCCCTAGTAACATTGTTTCTGTAGAGAAACCAGCTCTGAAGCCAGATTGTGATGGGTGAAGGAGTTTATTAGTTTCGACAAAATTGGAAAGTTGAGAGTGGATGTGTTTCTCCAAGATCTTGGAAAAAGCCGGTAGTAAAGAAATAGGCCGATAATTGGAGGGTAAGTCGGGTCGGCGTTGGCCTTTTTTAGGAGGGGGATCACCATGGCGTGTTTCCAGTCTGGTGGAACTGTGGCTTCTTGAAGGGATGCATTTACAAGGTCCATGATGGCGAGCAGAGTTGGAGGCTCAAGTTGCTTGAGCACAGGGATAGGCAGGGGGTCCTTGGGTGATCCAGATTTGAGACTATCTAGGAGTCTTTTAAAGGAGGCTGCATTGAGTAGGGGCCAGGTGTCCAGGCTATTAGAGTGGGCGCAAGGTAGCGTGTCCTGGTCAGGATGGATAGAGGCCACTACGGGGGTGTAGAAGCTGTTAGTAGGAAGCTAGCAGGTTGCAAGAGAGAGGAGTTGTCGCATCGTGAACTCGCAATATCCAAATAGATTTTTTCGACTTTCTGAACGAAAAAGGTCGCTAGATCCTCACATTGTCGTTTATTGAGAGGGGGGGGCCTAGCTAGGGTGGCAGAACCAGCGAGCTCCTTTACCATACTCAAAAGGGTTTTGGAGCAATTCAGGGCATCAGAGATAGTTGTTGAAGCATATTCAGCACGGGCTGATTTGCAGAGGCTGTGGTATGCTTTTTTGGCCTTTTTATAGATACTTTTAGATTCGGGAGTATAATTCCTTCTCCATCTACGTTCCAGCGCTTTGCATTTGGCTTTTTCTATTTTTAGAGTGTCAGTAAACCAGGGTGCTGGGGGGCGATGGTTATTGACCCTTTTTTGGAAAGAGGAAGACAAGGTGTCTATGGCAGTGAGGAGCCATTTTGCACAGTGTCAGAAAGCATGTTCACCCTATGTTTAGAAACGGGCATGTTAGAGCACAAGATTTTATTTAAGATAATCAAGTCTAGTTTTTTCCAGTCTCTAGTTAGTGTCCTTAGGGTAGAAGTGATGAACACAGAATTATCAGGGGGTACCAGACTGAACCTGGTGATAAAGTGGTCCGACCAGCATAGGGGGAGCGCAGGGAAACACCTAATGCTAGGTAAGTTGGGGAGGATAGGATCTAGTAGGTGGCCTGCCTCATGTGTGGGGCCAAAATTATGTAAGTTTATGTTTAAGCCTGCCAGATCAGAGATGAAATTTGTACTGATTTTGCATGTTGGGTCGTCCAGGTGTAGGTTTAGATCGCACAGAATTGAAAAGTTGGCAGAGCTCATGAGTAGGGGGGCTATTACGCTGGGGAAAAAAGAGGCCCATGGGGCAGAGGGCCCGGGGGGACGGTACACGAGTATACCAGAGAGGGTGAAGTTCGGGGTTAGGGCTAGTTTGAATAGTGCTGCTTCACAATTCGTGAATGTTAGAGGCTCGAGTTTACACTGAAAATCCTTTTTAAAAATGATAGCTATGCCCCCACCTATTTTGTTGCCCCTATCCTTCCTAACTATAGCGTAGTTGGGGGGCAGAGCGGCAGCAACATCTGGGCCAGAACTCTCATGCAGCCATGTTTCCGTGAGGAATAAGGCTGGTTGGTCATTGACCAGAATTTCGAAGATGTCGGTTTTGTGCTTCGGGAGAGAGCGGCAGTTTGTGCTGAGGAAAGAGAAAGCCTTTATGGTTGGTGCGGCAAGTTTATTATTGTTTGTGTTGCCCTTTGAAGTGGTTGAGGGTCTCTGGGTATTGTCGAGTGAGAAATCACAGCGTGGGCAAATTTCTTCCCTGTTGCCTGGTTGTAGTAATGTGCAATCATGGGAGGGGGGGAGCGGTAGGCCATTAATTGTCTTGGTGGATAGACCAATCTGTGCGGCCCACCCGGAAGTAACGAGGGCAGGGGGAGGAGCTGCGTCCCTCCACACAAGCAGCACGCAAAAGCCGAGGTGGACCAGGGATAGCAGAGTTTACAAAGTTAAAGTGCAGTGTGCAGACACGAGCTGATGCAATACAAGTACGTTTTAAAATAGAGTTTCCTTTCCTTAAAAACACAGAATACACAAGTTTAAAATCAATAAGTTGATTTCCTCCCAGCGCGCTATTTTCTGTCTCTGCGCGACCGGGCAGGCATGTGATTTATATACTGTGACCCCACCCGGAAGTAATGAGGGCAGGGGGAGGAGCTGCATCCCTCCACACAAGCGGCATGCAAAAGCCGAGGTGGACCGGGGATAGCAGAGTTTACAAAGTTAAAGTGCAGTGTGCCGACACTAGCTGATGCAATACAAGTAAGTTTTAAAATAGAGTTTCCTTTCCTTAAAAACACAGAATACACAAGTTTAAAATCAATAAGTTGATTTCCTCCCAGCGCGCTATTATCTGTCTCTGCGCGACCGGGCAGGCATGTGATTTATATACTGTGACCCCACCCGGAAGTAACGAGGGCAGGGGGAGGAGCTGCGTCCCTCCACACAAGCGGCACGCAAAAGCTGAGGTGGACCGGGGATAGCAGAGTTTACAAAGTTAAAGTGCAGTGTGCAGACACGAGCTGATGCAATACAAGTAAGTTTTAAAATAGAGTTTCCTTTCCTTAAAAACACAGAATACACAAGTTTAAAATCAATAAGTTGATTTCCTCCCAGCGCACTATTATCTGTCTCAATTTATGGCTAAAATATTTGCTCTCGGTGTTAAGGTTCTTAACTCCCCTGTCAAGATACTGCCCATCATCAACCTACTGAGGCACATGAAAGCCGACACCTGTCTCTTACAGGAGACGCATCACTTATCAAAAGATACCTATCAGATGCTCACTAAGTTCTTCCCACACCAGTATTTTGCCCTCAACCACTGCAAAGAAAGCTGGCTGGCCATACTGTGCAGCAAGTCGTTTAAGGGATAGGTATTAGAAATACACTCAGACAGATCTGGCAGATCCCTAGGAAGGGTAATAAAACTGGGCTCACATATCCTTATGATATTAAACGAATGTGCAGCCAATACACAGCAGGAGGCGTTCTTGAAGATAGCTATCTCCTCAACACTACAATACACAAATGGGGACTTAATAGCCAGAGGTGATTTAAAATTAGCTATGGGCAGCACGAACAATAGAATGCCGTCCCCTACAACATGACGGGAGCAGCAGTGCCAGCGTACAGAGGCTGGCTGGGGGAAATGGGACTCCGAGATAGGTGGAGGGGTTTCCACAAAAACAATAGTGACTAAAAATTCTACTCCATGGCTCTCAAATCCCATGCACGCTTAGACCATTTCTTATGGGGAACAGCCTAATGGGCTCTATTGAATCTATTGAATCCATAGATATTAAACACATGAGGCTGTCTGACCACGCTCATATTTCCCTTACCATTTCCACATAATCAGGACCTCACAAACTGACGCAGTGGATTTACTCTTGCAGAAAACAAATCATAGATGAAATAAAGAATTTCATGCATACTAATGACTCCCTGCATATATCTGCCACTCTATTATGAGACGCTCTCAAAGCTTATCTGAGAGGTATATTTATGTCTCTGACTGCGAGATACAAAAAAATGTGTCAGGAAAAGTGCTGGGAACTAGAGAAGGCCCTGGGACAAGCTAAACTCACACATAAGGGTGCCCCTTCAAGCAGGAACTTTTGCAAAGTGACCACACTTAAGACGCAATTGAAGGCACTTGACTGGGATAAGGCAGAGTACGCTATAGCCAGCACCAAACAAAAGTACTACTCCCAGGCCAACAAAGCAGGTGCCTACTGGCTGTACAGCTGCATGTCCAAATCAGCAAGCATAGGGTTAAAGAGATTGTGTGCCCCTCGAATGGAGTCCCCTGAGATGACTCTGCTATAGCAGATGCCTTCAGAGATTTCTGCTAAATCCTCTACACCAAGGGCCCTCCTAGAATGGTACTGTCACCCATTATTTGGATACCCACTCTCACTATTCTTTATCCCACATATGCCATTTCTGTAGATGAAGTGATTGCGGCGGGGGCGTGGCTTGGACGCCGATGGAGACGGTCGTGTGAGCTGTGAGCTCCGCGCCGACCTCATCGTTTATCCTGACCGGAGCCCCGAACTAGGGCTCTGGTGACCCTGGGGGAGTTCCTTGGACTACAGGGACCAGTGCTGCCTTTACTAGAAGGCTCCGGTCCCCTCCGACAACGGATCGTGGCTCCGACAGCGGCGCGGCTCTGGACATGACGGCCTAAAATGGCGGCCGACCCTGTGAGCCGAACTGCGACACACACCAGAGGGCGGACTACCGGCCAGCGGGCTTCCCCCCCCCAACGAGTGAAAGGTGCACAGCGTCTGCAGGGGGGTCCCTGAACTCCTGGAGCACATTGTGGGCACGTGCAGCAGACTGCATATGTGAGGGGCCTGGACGACCCGGAGACCACCCGGTCATAGTGGAGTAGGGAGCAATCGCCGTGGGACGCCCGAGTAATACGACGCCCGGATCAGCTCCTGGTGGTGGCAATCGAGCGACCTCGGTTCCTGAGGGCTGACAGTGGAAGCACTGACCCGGTGAGCGATTACCGAGGGCAGGGAGGGCTCGGGGCCCGATTGGAGGGGGTGCACGACGGCCATCTGGTCCCCGACCTACATGGGCAGAGCCGCTCAGCATACGGAGGGCCCCACTCCGCCGCACGAACTGGGGGCGAAGTTAGAAACTACTCTGGGGAACTGAGAGACCGCAGCGAGGTGCAGGATCGCCGATGCCCTACTGTCCAGCCTGAGGAGGGGCTCGCTGACGCTCCGGAGAAGGAGTCCTATCAATTCGGGGGCTGGCCCCTAGAACTCACTGCGGCTGCCAAGTGAGCAGCGCAGGCCCGGGCCTGGGTCTGCGGAAGTGCCTCATGTCTGGAGAGAGGACCAGTTGCCTATTTTGTGGGACACTAGAGTGTGATGCCATAGATGAACTGGATTGATCGCCCCCTGTGGAATATAACTACCCCGAGTGTCAGCGGCTGCGGATACTGGGTGGTGGCTGATTGGGCCCCGAGTCTGTGGGTGCCGACTAGGGGACCTTGGAGCGGGGATCCCTGCTGGGTGCTATTCAGAGCGAAATTCCTGGTACGCTTACTACGACATTGGTGATCTGGCCTTTCCATCGTTGGGCGATTGGAAACCTTTTTCCCACATGGACTAACCCATGGAGAGGCCCATGAGAGGCAGGGGTGAATGAGGAGCCCCTTCAGGGCACAGTGGAAGTCGACAACTGGTAACTGGGTGTACGTATACCTCCGCATGAGGGAGGGCCTTAACTTGCTGAGTTACAGGAGGAACTGTGCGGTGCGTTCAGCCCTGAGAGCACAATAACTGAACCCCAATGGGGAAACCACGAGGCAAGCAAGGGGAGCACCCTGAACAGGAGGATGATGCAGCAGAACAAAAGACACAGGGAGCGGTTGGTTCATCACCGGAAGGGCTCAAGCAGCAGCAGGTGGACCAGATCCTCCGAGCTATTACGGACACGAAAGAGGCACTCCAGCAGGACATAGCACAGGTATCATTGGGACTGGGACTCCTGCGGGCGGACCATGTGAAGCTGACCGACCGGGTGAGGCAGACGGAGACCATATTGGGGGTCTTGGAGCCTTCGCAGAGGGCACTGGACGAGCAGATGGGAGACATCACTCGTAGGCTTCAAGTCTTAGAGAGACGAGCGGAGGACGCGGAAGGGCGTAATAGACGGAACAACATACGGGTGGTAGGCCTTCCTGAAGGAGTGGAAGGGGACAGTATGGTGGATTTCCTGGAGCAGTGGCTGCGCACCGAGGTAGCTCCGGAGGGCCTGACACCATTCTATACTCTGGAGAGGGCGCACAGAGTGCCTGCCCGACCGTTGGAACCTGGAAGGCCTCCCAGGCCTGTGGTGGCCCGCTTGCTGCACTATAAGGACAGAGACTTTCTCTTACATAAAGCACGCACCGCTGGCCCATATAAAGTGGACAATAATAACGTGTCGCTGTTCCCGGATTACACCTTTGAAGTGCAGCGCCAGCGATCTTCCTTTTTAGCGGTCAAGAAAGCACTCCGGGATGAAAGTATTCAGTATTCCCTGATGTTCCCAGCACGCCTGAGAGTAACATTGGATGGTACTACCTCCTTTCACAACTCCCCGGACGAGGCATGGAGCTGGTTGGAAACTTATCGCACAGGAACAGGTGTGACAAAAGGCAACAGGGGACAGACAACAGTGGCACTGAGGTCGCTCAGGGCACGACGCAACAGGAGAAGGCGACCTGGTTCGCAGAAACCTTCTACGTCCCAGACGAAGAGAGAGAGGTCTGCAGCGTTGCAGGCCGTGACGGAGATATCGCAGGCGAGCGGCGCGACCCTAAAAGGAGGGACCGAGTCAGAACGAGGGTCAGAAGGGACAGACACTGATGGGACGGACGCGGGGAGTGTTATTCTCCTCACATCACCCCAGGGACGGCGGACGAGATTGCAGATGCCTGATTGCATGCAGTGTCCCATGTAGCTAGTAAGGAGGGCCGGCTGGTTCTGGAGCTGTAGCTCTTGGAGAGGGGTAATTGGAGCAGTTGGAGGGGATCAGGAAGCCCAGATGGGGGACGGGAACTCAGTATGGCCGCTTGGGTGTCCGGGGACTGCCCCGGGGAACTGTAAACTTATTTATTGTGGGGTTCGGCGCTTGGCGGCAGTGATACAACTGGCCGGATCTTCTTGGTGCCGAGCTCCCCCTTAGATTCGCTCTTAGAGTGAACCTCTGGTAGCTACCAGGGGAGTTGTTCGGGAATAGTTTGGATGGGTACTAGCTGTTTAGAGCCTGTTCTGGGGACGGGTGGGGGGTGGGTTTGGGGGATGGTGTTGGGGTAGTTAGTATCACCGGTGTGCCACTGCGGGGAATGCTGATACGGAACAAAGTCTTTTTACACAATGGGGTCAACACCTGAGATTAAATGCATTACGTGGAATGTACGGGGATGCATACGATGCAGAGACGCCATAGGGTTCATGCATATTTGGTGCGTAGGGGAGCCCAAATAGCTTTTCTTCAAGAAACACACATAGACCGAGCAGAGGGCCGGGCACTGCAGCGCCGATGGAGGGGGCAGCTTTTTTATACAACGTATTCTGCCTATGCTAGGGGAGTATTGGTCTGGGTGAGAGCAGGAGTCCCTTTCCAACCACTTCAGCAGGTAGTGGATCCTGAGGGAGATTTGTGGCTGTTACGGGAAGATTGGATGGACGATGTGTGACGTTGTGTAGTGTGTATGCCCCCAATGTGGACCAGAAATCCTTCTTTGCCAGCCTATCAGGAAGTTATCATCCTTTTGACCGGTGCACTGATGTTAGGTGGCGACTTTAATTCAGTCGCGGATACCGAAATGGATAGGTCTCATCCGCCGCTACCGCAGGCGCCCATACATAAACTTTCGAAGCTTCGGAGGGACTGGCAGGCTGAGTGGGGGCTCGTAGACACTTGGCGCGCGCACCACTTGGGAGAACGGGACTATTCTTTTTATTCTGCTGTACATAACTTACATGTGCGGTTGGACGCAGTGTTGTGCTCACCGGATGTACATGCGATGGTTCGCCATAGTGAATATCTGGCAAGGACATTATCGGACCATAATCCATTGCTATTGGCCCTGAGGTGGTCCCGAGTAAGGCCGGCAATTCCCGCTTGGCGATTGCGTCCGGAGACTTTAGAGGACCCGGTGTTTCGGGCGGAGGTGCGAGAGGGTATTGAGCATTATTTTCTAGAAAATACGGGAACGGCCTCGGACCTGGCACTGGAGTGGGACGCATTTAAGGTGGTGGTGCGGGGATTATGTATTGCCAAGGCGACGGGGAGTGCGAAAGACACTGTTGCAAGACATAGAAAGGGGTGAACTGCTGCTGCGACAGGCGGAGAGAGCGCTCCCTGCGAGCCCGGAAGCGCAGGCTGACGTGTTGGCTGCACGGGAGGAAGTGGCTAAACAGGTGGAACGGTTACGCTGTTTTGATCTATAAGGAATATTTGGTGAGGGCACATGCGGAGCGGGATAAAGCGGGCGCCCTCCTGGCGTGGTTGGCTAATCCGATACCGAGGGGCACGCCCATATTGGCCTTGACCTCCCGGCGGGCACACCGGAGTACACGCAGCAGGGATTAATAAGATGTTCTTGGCCTACTACACGGATCTTTATGAGAGCAAACTGCAAAGTACGGGCGATGAGTTGACTGAATTCTTAGCTGAAATACAACTGCCGCAGCTTGAGGCTGATCAAGGGGCCATGTTGGGGCAGATGGTTACTGAAGGAGAGATACGCAGTGCGATAAAACATATGGCGCGCAAGAAGTCCCCAGGTGCCGACGGGCTACCGATCGAATTTTATTCTGCGTATATTGATCTCCTGGCCCCTAAACTGCTGGCGGTTTATCGGGAGGCCTGGGACTCGGGACGGTTGCCAGCCTCCACTCGTGAGGCTATCATTGTTCCGCTGCTGAAACCGGGCGGGGATTCACTGGCTAGGACGGCCTATCGTCCTTTATCAATGCTAACTGCCGATTATAAGATATTGAGTAGAATTTTGGCGACCCGGCTCCTCCCCTATATGACACAACTGGTCCATACCGACCAGGCGGGCTTTATCCCGAAGCGGGACACCGCAATTAATGTGCGACGCCTTTTGCGGATTTTGGGAGAGGACCATAGCGATACACCTACTGCAATGGTTCTATCGGTAGATATAGAAAAGGCATTTGATAGCCTGGAGTGGTCGTATTTGTACCGGGTCCTTCGTGAGTTTGGATTAGGTGACGATTTTGTGGGGTGGACGGAACTTCTTTACAGATCGGCGTCGGCGCGTGTACGGACGGGGGTGACAGTCTCCCCGGCCTGCCGGGTGGGCCGCGGTACGAGACAGGGTTGTCCACTCTCACCGCTATTATTTGCCCTGGCCATTGAACCTTTGGCTGCCCATGCCCGGTTAGGGGAACATTACTCTGGCCTACTCCATCGTGGAGATATGCACTATGTCTCCCTCTACGCAGATGATTTATTGCTCTTTCCGCGAACGCGGATGCAGCATTGGAGGGAGCACGCAAACTTGCTTTCAGCGTTTGGGCAATATTCGGGACTGCGGGTGAACTGGGCAAAGACCTGCTTATTTCCGGTTACCCCGACTGAGGCGGCCCCCCGCAGGCGGCGGGTGTACGCTGGGAACCATATTGTCTGCCTTACTTAGGCACTTACATCTATCATTCTGTGGAAGATTTGTTGGAGGGTAATTTAGGCCGGGCTCTCCGCGGGCTTAAAGGCAATTTCGCATTTTGGAGTACACTACCGTTATCAGTTGCCGGTCGAGTAGCACTCCTGAAGATGGTGGTGCTCCCACGTCTATTGTATTATTTTCGGACGTTGCCGATTTGGGTGGCGGGTTCCATCTTTCGACAGCTCCGATCTATGGCTGGGGGTTTCTTTGGGGGACGGGCAGGCGACGAGTTGCAATGGCCACGATGATACGGCCTAGGGCTGATGGAGGCATGGCAGTGCCGGATTTCGAGGGGTACTATCTGGCGGCACAACTGCAGTGGCTGACCCAGGCCATAGCTCGGGAGTTTAGAGGTCCTGATGGTCCAGGAGGACGATGGGTCCCAAGATATATATTGTCTTTCATAGTTTTGAACCAGAAGTTGTGCCTTGAACCGCTTACTGTGGAAGAGAGAACGCTAAGATTGTGTTGGAACCGGAGTCAGAAACAGGCTGGCTTTGCCCGCCCTTACGCCCCGGAGATACCGTTGGGCATGTGTACTGCCTTCCCGCATGGCGGGGACTGGTCAGGCGTTGGCCCACTGGGAAGACCTAGGGATACAAGTATTAGGAGACCTATATGAAAATGAAACCCTGTTGTCCTTTCAGGCCTTGCAGGCTAACTATGATCTCCCCGCGGGGACTATCTGCTGCATGCGGCACTCATCTCGGCACTGCAGCGACATTGGGGGCTGGGGTTGTCGGAACCACGGACCTCCATGGTGTGTCAATACGTGGTGATGGCATCGGGGACTTTTAAGGCCGTTACGTGTCTATATCGGCGCATGTTGACTGAAGGTCTAAGCCCGTTGAACACGCTGCAGGAGAAGTGGGAGGGGGACCTTGGCAGGGAAATCCCTGAAAACACATGGGCCCAACTGGTTAGGCGAGCCTGGAAGAGCACGAGAAATGCCAGATTCCAATTGGTGCAATTCTATGTTCTGCATAGAGCGTATTTGACACCAGCTAAGCTTAAACAATACTTCCATGCGGCGACTGCTCTATGCCCGAGATGTGGCTTGGAGGGGGCCGACTTCCGTCATATGTTCTGGGGTGTGTGAATCTGGGGACTTATTGGGAAGAAGTGCTGGAATTGTTGAGTAGTGTGACTGAGCGAGTAATTGATTTAGATATGGGTGTTTGTATTCTGCATTGGTTCCGCACACTAAAAAAACGAAAATCACGAGTAAATTTCTGGACCTCGGCTTGATTTTGGCCAAAAGAGAGATAACGATGCATTGGAAGTCGGCGGGGGACCAAGTATGGGGAGATGG
Source organism: Calotriton arnoldi (assembly GCA_963921515.1). Classification (NCBI taxonomy): domain Eukaryota; kingdom Metazoa; phylum Chordata; class Amphibia; order Caudata; family Salamandridae; genus Calotriton; species Calotriton arnoldi. The sequence goes on from CAWUFW010006824.1 coordinate 569,891, forward strand.
AGAGCGGAATTATTGAAATGGGCGCGGCGTAGGCACTCTTAGGCTGCAGCAAGCTTGGCGTAGTAATAATGAAACAGCACTGGAGGCGGCGAGGGCTTGGGAGGTCTTGGTTACAATACTGCGGACCCCGGAGACGGGATCAGAGCAAGGAGTCGGTCGGAGGGGACCAGGGACCTCCAATTACCACCTAAGTATGTGAAACATGGGCCATGAAAAGACCGGCGGCCTGTATAGTGACCCCTAACATCAATGTATACACTGTAATGCTTTAAAGATTGCACATAATTGTTGATATGATAAACCATAGAGAACTGTATTGCTAGTAATAAGTGATTGCAGGCACACCGGTGGCGAGGGGGGGTGGGAGGGAGGGAGGAGCCATAGAAAGAAACGTTTTTCAATTATGCAATGTATGTATATTTTGCTTGATGCGATGATTTTCTATGTCACATGTTGGGATAAAATCAATAAAAAGAGTTTAAAAAAAAAAAAAATGAAGTGATTGCGGCCATTGCTAAGCTAAAACCGGGAAATGCACTGGGCCCGGATGGGTGCCCAGTGAGCTTCTATAAAACCCTTTGCCACAAATTGGTCCCCTAGTCACACGTCTATTTAACAAGATGGGTGACGAGGGGTCCCTCCCAGCAATGATGCGGGAAGCAGTGGTGACCGTCATTCCAAAACCAGGGAAGGACCCTACACGCTGGCTCTTACAGATCCATCTCACTGCTAAATATTGATTTGAAAATATTAACGGAAATACTAGACACTAGACTGGGACCATTGGTGCCTACCATCATTCACATAGACCTGGTGGGATTTGTCCCGGGTAGACAGTTGGAGACAACACCAAGAAATTCCTCCACATCCTGGAAAATGCCCAAAGAAAGACTAAAAATGTAACCTCAGGCCATTCTGTTGTCCTGAGGCAATTGAAAACGGACCCCAGTCCCCTGTTTGTGTGTGGGGTAGCTACATTTTTGGGGCTGATGTGGTCGTTTAGACGATCTGTGCTCAAAGGATTTGGGTCTAGTGTTCAGTTATGGGCTTTTTGGAACAGTTGCTGTTAATCAATAGCTATTGTATGACCCGTATATTTAGTCGGTGCCATTTATATATGATGTTTTATTATTTTAATCCATGCTGCTATTGTGCTGTTTCAATGTAATAAGCTGTTTTACTGTGTTTTAGTATTTATTTTATTTTGTATTTGTTGTATTTTATGGAACTTTTATGGTCTCGGCCGAAATAAAGTTATTTTGATTGACTAAAAATGTCGTACTCCTCTTCCTAGGCATGTAAAAGACATTTGACAGAGTAGACTGGCTTTGTATGAAAGAGGTAGTAGAAAAACTGGGTGTGGGCCCACAATTCAACCGCTGAGTTACTGTCAGTTATCAGAGACCCATGGTAGAATATGCATGAATTTCACATTGTCATGGCCCATTATCAATGAACGAGGCACCAGGCAGGGCTGTCCACTTTCCCCGCTAATTTTAAATATATGTTCCGGTTTTTGGGACTTAGGTCAAGTCATCCAGGAAAGCAGAACAGAAACGTGTGCTTTCCTTTCCAGGGGCGCTGGAAAGTCTGAGCTAATTTAAGTAATTTATCTGCTTCGTTCAGGCAGCAGGAGGAGGTTGGCGGCATCCTTCCAGCAGTGGAGAGACAGTGGGGAGGAGAGCAGTGTTGGGATCTTGTTTAGAATAGTGGGGGCGGTTGTGTGGATTACAGAAGGTAGGAACTATGATGTGTGGCAATAGAATGTGCATCTTTGAATAAGGGACCAGGCAGTTGCTGTGAGCCTGTGTTCCTGTCAATCCATCCATCCAGAAGGTACTGAAGAATAAATACAAATGTATTAATTATTACGTTTGAAACATATTTTTTGATTGGCGACAAAGATGCAATATGAACCCACGCGCGCATAGCACAATAGATTAGCGTTATTGGGGTCAAGAATTAAGACTTAAAAGGCTACGCAAATATCAGTAAATGCCCGACATAAAGTTTTACACTAAAGGCTTTAGTCCTACTTTTATGTCTGCCCTCTCCTGGTTTTTGCTTCTCAAAATCTGGTCACCCAATGTATAGCCCAACTCATAGCAGGATTACCCCTTTGGCAAATCCCTTGGATGAAGACATCCCAGAGAAGTTGGGGCTAACACTCCTCACCAGTCACTGAGGCCACAATGTCCTTTTGGGACAAGGTGGCTTCCAGACCGAGCTTCAAGTCCTTCCCATCATCATTCACCCCATCTCCGTTAACTCGAATTTCACCCCAGCACAAAAACCCTCCCAATTTAGAGCATGGAGAGTGAGTAGATATCTTATGGTGGGATCCTTTTTCGCAAATCAACAAATACTCCCCTTTGAGGACATTAAACAGTGCTTTGGCATTCCAGGGACAGATCGATTTGTACACACCCAACTCCAGCACTGGGTCCTTCGCCCCACATATGCGGGTGGGAGTGGCTTGGCCACTCACAAGATTGGAGAAATGGCTCAAAGACAGCCCTCATGACCGGGCCTTAATATCAACCCTCTACCTATTCCTCATAGTTTGCCACAATAGCAACAAAATGGCAGGTTAGCGGTGATAGAAAACAGAACTAGGCTATGAACTGCCACAGAAAGAATGCGAAAAATCTATGATAGAGGGCGTAGATTTACCAAGATGTTCGCCAGCTTGAAACTCAGTCTGCACATGGACCATAGCTTGCGTATACCCTGGCTGAGTTATATAAAAACTACACTGACAAATTTGGGGATATCTCATCCCTTTAATTCCCCAGAGCTAATCACAAAATCAGATATTGTAGGAGTTAAGAGAGCATTTAAGGTGTATACCCATGGAGCGAGAACTATAGACTCACAGCACAAGCACTGCTGGACACATTATGCCATGGTGAAATCTATAGACAAAATGGAATTTTATTTAACATTGGATATGCTGGTTACCCACAGAAGACTTCCAACTTATTTTCATTTGAATATGTTCCCTCAACTAGTAGCAGGATGGCATAAGCCACAAGATCCTCCCATTTGCACATGTGATGACTTCTCTGCACTAGACACTTAACATATTGTTTTAATCTGCCCTAAATGGGCCAATTTGTGACAAAAGTATAAACGCCCACTACTTGTGCCTTTGAATTTTAACCAAGCAAGACCAGCCCTCCTATATCTTCAATTTTTAGACAATTTTACTGTTTGCTGGTATTTAACCAGATTTTTATTCACTTAACAATTTTGGATTACATATTATGGAATGATATTTATTGATGTTTTCTTTTTATTGTACTTTTATGATTGCTGAAGCTAATCGAATAAAGTAATTTTTGATTGATTGAAACTTAGTATACAATTTTGATGTATTGGTATAAGACTCCAGAAAAGGTTGCGCGATGGAACATGACAAAATTTGCCAACTGTTGGAGAGGCTGTGGAGCCCCAGCTACCTTATTGCAATTGCTTTGGCATTGCCTCAAGTTAAATAAATACTGGTAGGCAGTTTTTAGGGAGAGTGACAGTGCCTTTGGAACACAGATTCCGAGAGAACCTGCAGTAATCCATATAGCTAGACCATATCCCCTCCAATGATCCCCCAGATTGGACAGGGGGAATCCAGTGGCCATTGCCATAGTCACAGCACTTCAAAGTGTTCTAAGGTACTGGGGAACAAACATATTCTCCACATTCCTTGAGTGGATAACCAACCTCTGGGAGACACTGGCAATGGAAAAGATAGTAATGGCAAATCAACATAACCTTGCTTCATATGAGGTAGTATAGGACCCCTTCATACAAATATTATCCCAAGACTTTCAAGAGCTCACATGTCCACGGTACTTAAAAACAATAACATATTCCGACTTCCTTCCACTCATAACCAGCAGATTCTTACTTATTCCAGGTACCTGCACGAACATGACCACAACTCATAGACATGGGATCACTGACATTGGGCCTAGAATGGTGGGTGGGAGGGGTAGTGGGAGTGTTGGGGTAAATGTTCATTCTCTGGTCTTGATCTATGACTAGTTTTTGACTACCTCACCAGCCGTCTAGATGTAGGCGATGGTATGTGTGTAGATCATACTTAATAAAAACAGTCGTACCTAAAATAGGATCAATAGAGAATAATCAGCAGTTTATATTGTGTGATTCGAGTCCTGTTAATTTGTTGGGGAGAGACTTGCTTTGCAAAATAAACAGTTTGATTTATTGCATATCGGAGGGTGTTGCAATTGAAACTCAAAATAAAGACTCAGGGGGTCATTAGGATGGCGTAACGTTCGCCACCGCCGAGCCGGCGGTGGCGACCGTTACGCCATCGTAACGAGTAATACCCCTGCCATATTATATTGGCGGGGGTATCGCGGCGGACGCAAAGTGCGTCCGCCGCTTTTCCGCCGGTCGGCAATCGTTCCGATTGCCGGCCGGGTGGACTTGGGCCTCTAATATGGTGGCGGTGCCTAGCAGCCACCGCCATCCATATTATGGTGCGTGCAGTGTTTGGCCTTTCCATGGCGGCGATGCCGCCATGGAAAGGCTGGTGGGGAATTGCTTTGGGGGCCCGTTGTGGGCCCCCAGGGGGATGGGGTGTGCACTTGGGAGTGCCCATGGTACCCCCCTCCATTTCCATGCACAAGGTGGAAGGCACCGCGCGGTGCCTGCCACGTTGTGCATGGAAATGCACATGTCAATTTGACATTGTGGCGGGTGCTGCTGTAAGCAGCACCCGCCGCAATGTTAAAGTGCGGAATGCGACCGCCAGGGTGGCGGTCGCATCCTAATCAGGGGTGCGGGACCGCCGCATGTCTGGCGGCTGGTCCCGTTACCACTAGGATGGCGGGCGGACTAAAGTCCGCCCGCCATCCTAATAGGCCCCTCAGTGTTTAAAACAAAATCACAAGATTGAAGAGTTCAGTTGTATCCAGTTCTTACAAAAAATCAAAGGGTGTGACATGGGATTTCACAGGAAAAGAGCTAGGATTCATCAAAAGTGCAAAGCCTTGCACAATAAATGTAAAAACAAATGCAGTTTTGCCTAGAATTAAACAATACAGAGTTTTAAACGAGGGAGAAGAAGGAATGAGGCCATCATTAATAAAATTATTGAACTAGGAATCCTGTAGGAAGTGCTTGATAGTGCTTGATAGTCCTTGCAACTGTCCTGTGATGAGTGGTACATTGAGAATTGTGCAGGATCTTAGAAAAATAAATAAAATAGTGATTCCATATTGTCTGGTGGTACGGAATCCTGTAGTAATTTTGTTTCAGATTCCATCAGATGCAGAATGGTATACAGTCATCGACTTATGCCAAGCGTTCTTCTCCATTTCTCTGCATGAGGACAGTCGGTTTCTTTTTATGCTCAAATTCTGAAATAAAGTTCTCGTTTGGTATTGAATTCCACAAGGGTATACTGAAAGTTCTTCAATTTTTAGTTCGATTCTAATGAAAGATTTGGAACGCTTTGCAGTTGCTCTGTAATTCAATGCTGGTGCAGTATATATATATGACCTATTGGTGACATCCAAGACATAAGAAGACTGTAAACTTGATACAATTGCATTATTGAATCATTTATCTGACAACGATCATAAGGTTTCGCCTACATAGAAAGTGCTATACGGGATCTCCAGTCTGGGAAAGCAGCAGGTCCGAATGGGCTCCCGGCGGAGCTATACAAGTGTGTGGCGGGGAAGCTTGCTCCGCATATGCTCAATATGTTCCTGGGGGCACGAGATGAGGGTCAACTCCCGGAAGACGTGAGGATGGCAACTATAGTCCTTGCCAATCACCTGAGCTCAGTCATTCAGTCTCTGATACACCCGGACCAGTCCGGCTTTATGCCGCACAGGAGCACTAGGCTCAATCTGCGCCGCCTGTACGGCATACTACACATGTCCCAAAAAACACCTGAGCGTGCCGGCGGCTCTCTTGTCCCTTGACGCGCAAATGGCGTTCGATAGTATCGAATGGACATATCTAGTTGCCGTTCTGGATAAGATGGGAGTGGGCTCAAATCTACAACAGTGGATACGCCTACTCTATACTGCCCCGATGGCACGGGTGGGAGTCAATGGAACGATTTCCAGAGCCTTTCCACTTCATAGGGGCACTCTGCAGGGTTGCCCGTTATCGACGATGCTGTTCGTGCTGGCACTTGAGCCACTGGCAGTATGGATACGTGGAGACGCACTAGTGAGAGGCATTGACCTGGGCGAGGGCTGGGAAGAACGCATATCCCTATATGCGGACGACATCCTGTTCTATGCTTACAGACCCCAACAAACATTCCATAGGCTTATTCACATAATACAGACTTTCGGTACATACCCGGGATAATGCATAGATTGGGACAAATCCCTAGTGTTCTCATTGGGGGGGGAACTTCCAGCCCTGACATCAGCATGCCAGGAGATGGTTCAGAAAGAGACATTCAAATAGGTGGGCATATGGATAACTAAGTCTGAAGAGAACTTCATGAAGTTAAATGTACAGGCGCAGTTAGACAGACTGAAGGAGGACGCGACGCATTGGAGGCGACTGCTGGTCTCCCTAATGGGTAGAGTTGTCTTATTTAAAATGATGGCCCTCCCACGCCGGATATACGTAATACAGAACACCCCATATAGGATACCAGAATCCTTTTTCCGAGCGATAGAGTCCGAGCAGCGAATGCTGCTGTGTGGGGGGGGGCAGTACCAGGATTGCACTTAAGAAACTTCAGAAAGGAATTTACAAAGGGGGATTGGCTGTTCCGGACATTAAGAAATATTACTGGGCCTCTCAACTTATCAATATCAATGGTTGGGTGTTTGCACCGCTCGAAGAGCCGGCATATAGAGTGGATCGATGGGCAATGCGCAATGGTAGCTACCTGACTGAGCTTTATCGGAAGGGAAGGGGCAATACACATCTACCAATACACACACTGACAGTGATTGATGCATGGCACAAGGCAACTAAAATGATGGGTTGGGAGACCAAACTCACGGAGCAGACACCCCTGTGGGAGGCAGATCTCCTAAGGGAAGTGAAGCGGCTGGAGGGCTTCTGGAAATGGAGCCTCATAGGGATTGACCGACTGGGTGATGTCTGGAAGGGGGGGAAAATGATCGAATTCACCACCCTGAGAGATGATTTCCAAATGCGGGGGGGTATCTTCGATACCGACAGTTAAGACACGCACTTCACTGCCACCTGAAGGAAGGGGACCTGGTTCGGGAGTAAACACCCCTCGAGGATAGACTCCTCCTAGACCCTATGATCAATAAAGCTATATCCCTCACATACAGAAAGGTTGTGAATAACTCTCCGGACTGTATGAGACTCCTGAGGGAGGCCTGGGAGTCGGATGTGGGATTGCTTGAGGATGATGACTGGACCGAAGCCCTACAATGCCCCAGAGAAATATCTATTAGGGCACGATTCAGGTTTATTCAACTCCGTATCCTTCATCGATCCTATGCGTCCCGAATGGTGCAATTTCACTTAGGCAACTGTGTGTCTGAAGAGTGTGCGAGGGGCTGTGGCGAGAAAGGAACATTCTTCCACATACTGTGGTCCTGCCCTAAACTCCAACGGTATTGGGGAGGCCTATCCCGAGTAATGACAGCAGTGGTGGGAGAGAAATGGTCTCGACGGAGCCAAGGTGGCATATCCTGGGAGTAACAGGAGAGACAGCGTGGCCACAATGGGCCAAGACTTGGTTGGCCCTAGCAGATGGGGTGGCCAAGAGAAACATTACCCGGGCTTGGGGGGCGAGGGAGCCCCCGTCACTGGAATCGTGGAAGAGAGATATGGATTGGTGCCACAGGGCAGAACAGTCGATCTATCAGAGCAGGGGCTACCCACGCAAATGGGATAAGATATGGGGGGCATGGGCAAAGTACAGAGGCCATTGGTCTGTAATGTAAAGAGTGCAAAAGATTCCTGAAGAAACTATGAGGTGGGTGGTTATCTGGATCGTACGAGCCGCAGCCATGGACCGCTGGGAGTAATATACTGTGTAACACGTGGTACTGGTCGCATATGTTAATCCATCCAAATGTACGCTAGTGTATGTTGTTAATCTGAAGCACGTTTGTTGTGTTTAATAAAAAGATTATTATTGTTTTTTTAAAAAAAGGTTTTGCCTACAAAGATGCAGTGCTGTAATTAAGAAATGATTTATATTGGTCACCACATAGAGAAAGGGGCAAGGAAAGGCTCAAAAAATGTGTTTCTGCAGTTCTGAAAATGTGTCCCTCTACCAATTAGAGGGAGTGAGAATGTTCCTGGAAATTGTTGGCTACTTTCATCAGTGGATTCAAAACTTTTCCTTGATTGCATAGCCTTTAGTAAAGCAGACCCACAGTGATATCAAGGAGCCAGTACAATTTGATGATGACTGTTTAGAGGCTTCCCGAGAATTGAGAGAGAAATTATGTAAAACATCCGTCCTCAAAATGCCTGACTATATCAAAGAGTTTTTCCTCTTTTGTCACGAAAGATGTGTGTGTGTGCTGTGTCACTTCTGACCCAAAGGATGGTGGAGCTATGAGACCTATAGCCTATCTGTCAGCTGAGTTGGATCCTATAGCTGTAGCTCTTCTTGGTTGTCTGAAAGTGGTTGCAGCTGTTTGTGTTATAATTGAGCCGAGTGAAGGGATTGCGATGGGACATACATTAACTGTGTTTGTTCCACATTATGTTGGGATTTTGCTGACCCTTACAAGGACTCAGCACATGAAAGTCATTTGACCAGATATGAACAAGTCATACTGGCAGCTGATCTCTATTAAACGGTGTAACTTCCTAAAAACTGCAACACTACTTTTTTTTTTTAAACCTTTATTTTTGCATTTTCAGTTGCAGTTATTGTACATGGTGATGAGAAGCGCCATACAATATAACATATTTTCAGTTTATGTATCTGCATAGTCCTATTCTCAATTGAACAATGATCTGTTCTCTATTTTTATCCTGATTCACAGTGGTACATTAAATTCTCCACAGCAGCAGAATGCAATATCATTTGTTTACAGTCTGTCTTCTTTGACCTTCTTTGACCTTTGTCATACCTCTTCCCATCTGTATTTGGGTATATTTCTTTTGCACAGTAAAGGCATAATGAAGTAAATCCTCCCCCATTCTCAGGTAGTGTCAGTAACAACAGAGAGGATCAAAGGTGAGTCACCTACCGTCGTCAATAGGCGTTTAATGTATTTCTCATTATTCACGTGCACGCAGATAATCAAGCAGTGGATCCCATATGTCCCTGGGACGAGAAGAGGGCAGCAATAACTCAGCGTACATAGTAAGCTGTTCCTTACTATATATCAAATCATTGAGCCACTCCTTAAATTTGGGGGCACACCCCTATCCCCATCGACAAGCCACTCGCCTCTTTGCCAGCAGCAGACTTAATGCTATGAACTTTCTATGCAGTGGGGCAAGCTCCTCTGTATACCCCAAAATCGCAGCAATGGCCAACTTAGGGACTCGGCTACTCACCATCTCGGACAGTGCCTCCACCACCTCTCTCCAGTATTGCTGTATTGATTCACACTGCCACGATAAGTGCAGGAATCCAGCGGCATCTATCGCAGCGGCTGTCTTCTCTTAATTTGTATCTATATAGGCATTCTGGAGTGTAATATTCTCTTTGTATGAATTTAAAATGTATGATTCACAGCCGGCTACTTGCCGTGATAGCCCCCGTTTGTTTGCAACAGTAGTCCCATCGTTTGTCTGTTAATGCAATACTTAAGTCTGCCTCCCATCCGCTTCTCGCCACCTGCTGTGCATATGGACGTTCTAGAGAAGCAGCGCGGTAAAGACGGGACACTGTGTGAGATGCGTCTTTCATTTGGTACAGCGTGTGTAGGGTGTCGCAGATCGCGAGTTCCTGCGGGAACATGGGAGTGTTTGCCGTCATCTCATGCCTGAGTCTAATGTAAAGAAAGACCTCTAGTGGTGTTGCATCTCCTTCCCGGGTTGTATGGTATGGTGATGAAAAAATAGAGCAGTTTAGGTAGGACTACCATTTTCATCAGCGAGATCCTGCCGGCCAGTGAGAGCGGCATTGCTATCCAACGGGTGATTAGGTTAGTAATAGACTCCAGGGTCACTCCATAATTTGCCCTCAGCGTCTCCTCTCTGTCTGTAGCTATCCAAACCCCCAGGAATTTTATCTCTGAGGCGCACCATGTTAATGGAAAATCTGGTGAGAATTCGGGGGTAGAAGGAGTCAGGGGAAAAATCTGTGGGGCATATTAGCAAGACCCACGTTAAAATTATCGCCGTTTTAGCGGCAGGAAACTGCCGCTAAAACGGCGATAATGGGCTTGCTAATATGCGTTATAGAATTCCAATAGAAGCCCAGGTTAGATGTGCAGGACATCTAACCTGGGCTTCTATTGAATTCCATAACGCATATTAGCAAGCCCATTATCGCCGTTTTAGCGGCAGTTTCCTGCCGCTAAAACGGCGATAATTTTAACGTGGGTCTTGCTAATATGCCCCTGTGACTTACTCCAGTTTATGTGTAAACCGGAAATGTTGCTAAATTTTATGAACTCTCGCAGCACAGGGTTTAGGCTCACATTGGATTCCCGGAGGTAGAGTGTGATGTCGTCTGCATGTAACGACACCAGAAGTTGCCGGGAGGAAAAAGGGATACCGTATTCCCTATGGTGCTGTCAAAGTTTGGACGCCAGTGGCTCTATAGCCAGGGCAAAAGCAGGGGTGAGAGGGGACATAAATCCTGCAACACTACTTCCTGTTCCAGACAGCAAACGAGACAGAGACAGGAGTGTTGATGATGAACCAGCATGACTGCACAGAGTTATGTACCAAGCCAAGGACAGTCTTTAAAGAAATTGTATATATAGCAACTTAGGCAACTATTGAAAATATGGGCAAACAAATAAAAGAACGAAAACCCAGATCAAGATCTATATGAGAAACAGTTTAATAGCATCAAAAAGGCTAAGCACACAAAAAACATGATAAATCTGCATTAAATAGTTACACGATCCAGAATAATTTTTGTTCCTTTTATTTTAAATATTTAAAAGACCAATGTGTTCTTCCATCTGAAGGGTGATGGAACAAGCCTATGTATTCAGTCACACTTCCACACTCATCCTTCTAGCGTGAATACATCTCGGTTTTATTAATGTTTATAGAGAACAGACCTATGGAGTGTGCATTTACATTTACGTTCTTTAGTAAACAGTAATGGATACCAATTCCATTTCTGATAAATTGTATTTTAGTAGCCCAATTAAGATCACATTTATTTCATTATGTATCACAATATCTTCAAGGGCCGAACATTCTAGTTTTTCATGGCTTGCATCAGTCAGGTGGAATAGATTCAGCTCGACTGATTGGGTTAAGACGTGTGCAAATGCAGCATGGCTTATAGATTTTGACCGATAGTGACCTACGGGTGTTTCGGCTATACAGCCTTCATCAGGAAGCCATGATGAATAACATCTACAAAACAATTATAGAAAATTATCTGGGTTAGGTTATCAATGCCCTATATAGTAAAGTTAGATAGATGAGTTAGTAGATGTGTCACAAAAAGACAGAAAGATTTACTACTTGTGAACTGAGAAAGGTGTACTGAGAAATAAAAATATAGGTAGCTCCCAGAAAAAATAGGCCAAACAGGGTGCATGATCCAGTGCTGCCCAGTGATTACAAATTGTGGTTGGCTCACATGCACAATAAGCTCGAAATGAAAAGATTTCAAATGGCCTTGCAAAGAAAGTAAAGAAAAAGCCCCATCAAAAAACAGTAGTGAAAGCATCTCAAGTGTGAGAGGTAAGGACATCGTAAAAGGGAGAAAAGGGAGATGTGCAGAACATAAGAACCGCTTCTTGGTGATTGTCGCGTAATCATGCAACAGAGAGAACTGTGATTAGCTGCCTTGAAACTCCTGTGGTGGTAAAAAGTCATGTCAGGAGTTACCTTGGTTTCTGCACAATTTACTAAGGCAGGATGAGCAGGGAATGCGGTCGCCCTCTCCCTCTAAAAACGTTCTGGAGGGGACAAATGAAAAATGTGTAAGGAGACCAAATAAATGCTACCCAACTCCTGAAGGACGGTACATGTGTTGCCTGAATCTATACTTACATGTCGAGTATGTAGGCGAAGAATGCTCCGAACAGGGTGTATTTATAAAATTAAAAACTATGGGGGAAAAATAAAGAGAGACACGTGTGTTAGAAGCTAGCATCAAAAATGAAGGCAACCCTGCAAGTCACCGTTATTAGCATCGCTTACGATTATATAATAGGTGCTCTGCATAGAAAAGGGTTCTTTTGTCGGGCAAATTGAATCTCAGGAGTTTGTGAGGCGATCCCGGCGATATTATGGTATCTGTTATATCGCGATGCGATATCTGTGGATCAGACCATGTGTGCCATGCCGTTGCAGGGTGGATGATTGATATCCCCTGCAACGTAGAGTGTTGTGGTCCCGACCGCGTAAGGTTGGGACGTAGCCAATAAATAGCGTTGCGTGTGCGCTCTACGTCAGAGCCGACACACGCGACGACACAGTAACACTTCTGTCTCCGTGTGCATCATTTCAGGGGCCTGCAGCCACGTGGGGCGCGCCGGCAATTTGTCAGCACACCGGCAGCTGCTAGGCAGATAATCGGCTGCTGCCCGCATCACGCAAAACACCACATTGGCGACGAGGGTGGGGCCCTCTGATCCGCGCGGCGGCTGCACGTGGCATATCGAGCGCGTGCAGTGCTCGTGCCGCGGTGCTGCCGATCTCCGAGTGCCGAGTGGCCCACAGGGCGTGGCATCCAGTGCTGGTGGTCGAGTTAGGCCACTGAATCGTGCTGCTCCTGGTGGCTCGCCTGAGTCAGAGTGCTGTGTCCCGTACGAAGGGGAGGTATCCCCGCAAGTGGCTGGTATCCTGCTGGTCCTGGCAAGGTGGCTGTGAGTACAGGCACGGCGTGCCACTCCTGTGTGGGCGAATAGCGGCAATTGGTCGTCTTGTGCTTGGCTGACTGCTGGGTGACAGTGACAACTGGCCACCATGGCTCAGTTCCCTGCGATGGAGCCCTTCGTGGTGGAGGGGGCACCATCTTCTCAGGCCCCCAAGTGGAGAGAGTGGGTGGAAAGAGTGCAATTATTCTTTGAAGCCGACCAGAAAAGAGCCATGATACTACATCTGGGAGGGAGAGATGTATACAGGATAGCCAAGGCAGTCACGGAAGCCACACCGAAGTCTCACCTCACATTGATTGCAGCATTGAACGCCTATTTTGAACCTATGGCGAATATAGACTATGAATGCTTCATATTCAGGCAAGCGAGGCAGCAAACTGAGGAGTCACTAGACACATTTCACGTGCGTCTGAGGGAGCTAGCAATCACGTGTGGGTTTCATGATGAAGAGGAAGAGGTCAGAGGCCAGATCATACAAGGATGTGCGTCGGCCAAGTTGAGGGAACGCATCCTGGAAGAGTCGGGCAAACCTCTGGCAGATATCCTGACTCTAGGAAGGACAAAAGAGCTCTCGAAAGTAAGAGCAGCGCACATGGAAGCGGCCTTACAGGCGCCTATCAAGAAAGAACCAGTGAACACGGTCACACCCAGTAGCAGGGCCACTGCTGCGAAAGTCAGAAATCCAAGGCCGCGCAGCTGCGGATACTGTGGAGGCCCCTCCCACAGACCATCGGAATGCCTGGCGAAAGGGAAGAAATGCACTGCGTGCGGGGGGATGAATCATTTTATGAAGGTTTGCAGATCGAGTCGAGGACGGACGGCAAAGCCCCAGGTGAACCTCATTCCCGAGACACAGACGGGGAGCAGTGACATGTATGAGGATGATCAGGAAGTGCACTCAGTGTTCATGGTGGGGTCGGCGTTTGGCGCTGTGAGTAAGCTGCCACAGTGTCCGATCCTAGTGGGTGGTAGCCAGAAGGTTGCCATAGTGGATACCGGGGCCACCATCAACATCATGTCCAGAGACGCCTACCGCCAGTTGACCCACACCCGACTCTAACCCCGGCCAAAATAACAGTGTTCGCCTATGGACAGTCTAAGCCCCTGGCAATCAGAGGTAAATTCAGAACCACCCTGGAATGTGGCCCGAACCACGTGGAATCGATGGTGTATGTCACAGAAGAAGGGCAAGGGATGCTGCTCGGTTGCAAGTCGGCAGAAGCTCTAGGCATCTTTTTGTTCGCCTTCGGGATCCACCAAGGAGTGAATCAGATCTTACAGGAGTTCCCGACGGTATTTGATGGAATAGGATGCTTCAAGGGCCAGCAAATACACCTACACATTGACCCATCTGTGCAGCCCATAGCCCTTCGACATAGGCGAGTCGCCTTTCAACTAAGCCTCTTGTGGAAAAAGAATTACAAAAACTAGAGGAGGCTGGCATAATAGAGAAGGTGAGGGGTCCGACCCCGTGGGTATCCCCTATTGTTATCGCCAGGAAGCCCAAACAACCCGGAGAGGTCAGGATTTGTGTAGACATGAGGATTCCCAACACGGCGATCAAAAGGGAGAGACATCTCACACCCACGATTGATGACCTCATCGGGGAGCTCAGCAAAGCACAGTGGTTTTCGAAGCTAGATCTCCGAGCGGGATACCACCAGCTGGTGTTGGATGAACAATCACGGTACATCACCACCTTCTCAACACATGTTGGGTTAAGGCGATATCGAAGACTAAGCTTCCGAGTGTCAAGCGCCGCAGAGGTGTTTCAAAACACCATTCGAGAACTCCTGGCAGATCTCCCTGGTGTTGTCAATGTAAGCGATGATATATTGATTCATGCCAAGACAGTTGAAGAGCATAATTGTCAGCTGAGACAACTCCTACGGCGAATCCAAGACTCGGGACTAACGTTGCATCAAGAAAAATGCGAATTTCTATAGGACAAACTACAATTCTTTGGGTACACCTTTTCCGCCAGTGGAGTTGCTCCGGATCCTGGAAAGGTTAGAGACATTAAAGAGGCTCCTGCTCCCACCAACATCACCGAAGTTTGCAGCTTCCTAGGGATGATAAATTATTGTGGAAGATTTATCAGGGACCTATCTTCCTTGACTGCCCCGCTGAGAGAACTGACAAAGGCCACTGTACCCTGGACTTGGGGCCCGGAACAACAAACGGCTTTTCAAAACACCAACGATGCTTTGTCCAGTAACACTACGCTGAGATACTTTGATCCCCGAATGCAGACACAGATAGCCGTTGATGCTGGGCCGAAAGGCCTTGGCGCTGTCCTGTTACTGCGGCCGACTGAGGAAGATGAGTGGGCTCCAGTCGCATTCTCGAGCCGCTCACTGACAGAAACTGAACAACGCTATTCTCAAATAGAGAAGGAGGCGATTGCGGTGCACTGGGGTGCCGCCATTTTCATCTCTATGTTTACGGGAAGCCGTTTAAAGTCACCACGGATCACAAGCCCCTTATCCCGCATTCCAATAGAACGGCCTCTAAACCACCACCTCGTATTGAGAAATGGATGCTGCAATTGCAGGACTACAACTGTACCATTGAATACCAACCGGGATCCCACAACCCGGCAGATTACCTGTCTCGACATCCCCGGGCCGCCACACGAAGTGAAGTGAGTGAGGTGGAAGAGACCGAGGAGTACGTACGGTACATATCGGATCGGTCGAGGCCACTCCCGGTCTCCCTGGAAGAACTCTGTGGTGCCACTAACCAGGATGCGTGTTTACAGAAAGTTCTGGAAGCTGTAAGAGAAAATAAATGGCCCCAACTCAGGAGTCGTGAAGCCGTTCTCACTCCCGATGCCAGAAGAGTGATGGATAGCCTTTACCTGGTGAGGCATGAATTGAGTGCGGACCCGAATGGATGCCTTCTCCGGGGTCATCGACTAGTCATCCCGTCATCCTTAGTGGATCGAGTCGTGGGGTTAGCTCATGCTGGCCACCAGGGGATGGTAAAGACAAAAAATCATCTGCGAACTAAGGTGTGGTTTCCCTTCATGGACGCTAAGGTGGAAGAGGTAGTCATATCCTGTACCTGGTGCCAAGCCACAGGGGAACAAAACCCCTCAGCTCCAATCATCACTGAGAGACGCCCGGAAGGGCCCTGGTTGCGGGCAAGCATGGATTTTGGAAGTCTCCCCGATGGGAAGCATTCTATGGTCATCCTAGACGATTATTCCAAATATCCCGAAGTAGAAATACTGTCGTCCCTGAGTGCAGGAGAAGTAATCCCCAAACTGGAAAAGGTCATGGCTACCCACAGCCTCATCAAAGAGATTCGGACAGATAACGGTCCTCCATTCCAAGGACAGGAGATTGCGTCTTATCTGGCATCATATGGAATTAGTCATCGGAGGATCACACCGAAATGGCCGCAGGCGAATGGTGAAGCGGAACGCTTTATGAGGACCTTGAATAAAGTCATACGCATTGCTGTGGCCAATGGTGATCCTGTGGAACAGTCTATATACTCATTTCTTCGAGATTATCGACAGATTCCTCATGTCACCACTGGGCGTGCTCCAGGACACTTGTCCATGGGACGGGTGATAAAGGACTCGATTCCCCACCATCCACAATGGGTACCAACAGGCGTGGATGAGCCGGCTGTTGAAAGCAACCGAAGAAGTGCCCAGAATCAAGTGAGTCGAAGCCGGTGGGCCCGGTCTTCGAGCCTTCGAGTAGGGGATGCTGTGCTGGTTCAGAATCGACATCCAGGGAGTAAGTTTAGACTTCCATTTGAGAAAAATCCTTGGCGCATCATCCGCATTCAAGGAACACAGGTGACAGCGAGGAAAGGGTCGGAAGTAGTCACCAGGAAAATTTCAGCATTTAAAAGGTACTATGAGGGTCGTGATGGTGAAGGTGACCAGTGGGAAACCCCTGCACAGGAGAGTGCTGGAGAAGTCTGGACTGACAATGTTGTACCCCTGATACCCCAAGAGCACATTGATCCTCCCGTCTCATCCTCACCACCCCGAGAGAACCCTGAGCCGGTGGTGGGAGTGCCTGAGCCAGTTTCGCGACGACCTGATGATCGGCCGGAAGAGCTGGTGTCACCCTCGCTGGCCGGCGAGCATGGAAGTGGTCGGGCGAGGCACTCTCAATATGAGTTGCGGAGGAATTCGGCACCCTCTAGCAGATTTCGTGACTTCCACTGCTAAAGGGAACTAGTGGGACCCAGATGACCGATGGACTGGTCGTGAGTAACTGTGAGAACAGTGTGTTGGAGTTAATTGGTTATGTTATAATTGGTTTCAATCTTTTTGCAATGCTTATAGGTGTTTTGATTTTTGGGAGGAATGTTATATCGCAATGCGATATCTGTGGATCAGACCATGTGTGCCATGCCGTTGCAGGGTGGATGATTGATATCCCCTGCAACGTAGAGTGTTGTGGTCCCGACCGCGTAAGGTGGGGCGTAGCCAATAAATAGCATTGCGTGTGCGCTCTACGTCAGAGCTGACACATGCGACGACACAGTAACACTCCTGTCTCCGTATGCATCATTTCAGGGGCCTGCAGCCACGTGGGGCGCGCCGGCAATTCGTCAGCACACCGGCAGCTGCTAGGCAGATAATCGGCTGCTGCCCGCATCACGCAAAACACCACAGTATCGTCCCGATGGTGTCCAATGAAGTCCCCGCGCTTCCCACAGAGGATTCCCTGGTGCTGGATACCTGGGTCCCAGGGGATTATAAAACGGTCCCGAGGTGCCGGAATGTTGTGGTGTTGTCCCAATGGTATCCGGTAGAGACACCTCGCTATCCGCACAGATTTATCTGGTGATTGGTCAAATGTGCTGGGCGAAGGCTTCACGAACGCTCCAAAAAGCCGACCATGTGGTGGCAATCCCACATGTGCAGAGTCAGTGCTCTTCCAGCAAAAAGTTTCACCCATGGGCCAAACAGTGCCAAATGTAGTGGTGTTTTGAATTTAAATAAAGCCGCTATGGCCTGTGCCTTTCCGGTCGCCTGAAAATCAGGTGTGTGGAAGGCTCCTGACATGGAAAGTGAACTCGCAAAAGATCGGCAGAAGTGTGTCGGCCAACTTGGAAGAGATATGAGGAGTGAATGGAAGGTAAGCAAGGAGTGAGAAACGATCTCCTGGATTGGATTGGCAATCAGCTTGAGCAATTGCAATGATACCGATAGATGAGAAGAATGTATATCTGCGCCCATAGCCATATCGCCTGGAAATCAAATGTATGAAAAGCTATCAACCTAAAAATGAACTGTAGAATAATCAACAAAAGTGTGTCAGCCATCTTGGAAAAGATAAAAGGAGTGAATAGAAGGTTAACAAGGAGTGAGAAATGATCTCCTGAATTAAATAGCAATGAGCTAAAGCATATGCAATGGTACAGAAGGATGGAAAAAGTGTATATCTGTGCCCATGGCGGGGTCTGCTATGTACAGGAATGGCAAGAGGGGGAAGAGATAATGTATGATTAAGAGTTGTGTCTAATCACCTGGTCCCAGGGGATTTAGCTGTTTAAGCCTCTTTTGTAAGTGTCTAATGAAAAAATCCAGTAGACCTCTCTACGTTTTCTAATCTCTGTGCTGAGACTCCCTACGTTCGTATGGATTTTCTCCAAAATGAACCATTGTATGTCATTCGTGGTATGTTGTGCCTCAATGTAATGTTGGACTAAAGGTGCACTGCACTTCTTGGTGCGAATGGCTGACCGGTGTTCTGTCAGTCTAGTCGCCATGGTGCACGAGGTTTCCCCTACGTATCCTAGGTGACATGGGCACAGTAGTAAATATACAATGTTGCTGGTCTTACAATTTGTGAGATTTCTCAGTGATATATTGACACCATTGATGGTGTGAGTAGTGGTTCAATAGCAAATTGGCAAGCTGTGCATGAAATAAATTTGTAGTTTCCTATGGGGGGTGAGTTGCCTGCTATGGTGGTCTGAATGGCATTTTTCCGTGGAATCATACGGGATCTCACCACCAAATCTTTAAGGTTTTTGTTCCTTCTGTAGGAAAACAGGGGTTTGGGTATGTGGTTCTCCTTTTCTCTCTCTGCATTGAAGATGTTCCAGTGGGAGTTGATGATGTGACGTATTTTTTCATTCATTGTGGAATGCCGGGTGACAAACACCAATTTCGAGACCTGGTTGCGGTCACGGTTAACAAGCAGGTGTTGTCTGTCATAGTAGCGTGCTCTTTTGTAAGAGTCACGTACTAGCCGTTTTGGATATACTCTGGCTATGAATTTGGCTTTCATCTCCAGAGCTCATTGGTCAAAATCAATTAAGTTCGTGCAATTCCTGCGGAGGCGCAGGAATTGACCAAACGGAATGCATGTTTTCAGAGACTGGGGATGATAGCTCTCGAAGTGTAGAAGGGTGTTTCTATATGTAGGTTTAACATGCAGATCGACCTCAAGATGTTGTTGGTTGTGTCTGATACTGATGTCTAAGACAATCATTACTGGTGCATTCAGTGAAATGCAGGTTGCTATTGCAGAGGTTGAGCCACAACATGAATTCAGATAACTCCTCTTGGTTGCCTATCCAGATGAAGAAAATGTCATCTATATACCTAGACCAGTTGGTAATAGACTCACTGAAGGGAGCGATTTCATTGTAGATGTACTTAAATTCGAATTGGGCCATATAGATATTCGCCACTGTGGGGGCACAAGATTCCCCCATACTGACTCACTTGGTTTGTTTGTAAAGTGAGCCATGGAATTCAAAAGTGTTCTCTTGTAAGATAATTTGTAAGCAATCTACAATGAATGTCCTTGAACAGTCGATCTGATGTTCTTGTATAAACCACATGACTGCCTTTAAGGCCTCTTCTTGAGGGATGTTACTGTAAAGGGCCTCTATATCCATAGTGACCATAGTGTCTCTTGTGGAATTGAAAGGCAGATGTTCTACTTTATTGATAATGTCCTGCGTGTCTTGTACATAGGACGGAATTTTGGGGACATGTGGTCTAAGTATGGAATCTACATATTTAGACAAGGGTTCCGTAATAGACCCTATGGTAGTTACAATGGGTCTGTAAGGTGGATCAGTATTGTTCTTGTGGATTTTTGGAACCCGATAGATGGCAGGCATTTTTTAAAGAAATTCCTCTTGCAATGGCTGCTATGATTCTGTTTGGAGATGGTTCTTGTTTGAGAGACCATCGCGGAGCACTCAAGACTGCCTATGCAGTATGTTCCTGTTGGACTTGGCCCTATTTGCAGGGTTATCCCAGAACTTTTTGCCTTCCTCCAGTATTTTTTCTGACCTGTCGTTGGTGGTTTTATGACTGTGGGCACTTTATCACTGTTGATCAGTGCTAAAGTGCATGTGCTCTCTATGATAAACTTGGTAAGATTGGTCTACACCTGTTTGGCATATTTAATTTACCTATCAGTCCCTTGTACAGTGGTATCTCATATACCCAGGGCCAGTAAATTAAATGCTACTGCTGGGCTTGCAGCGCTACTTGCGCCACCCACCAAAGTAGCCTTACAAACCTGTCTCAGGCCTCTGCCACTGCAGGGCCTGCACGCGCAGTTTACTGCCGCTGTGACGTGGCACATAAAGTGGTTGCAACGTCTGTGACTCCCCTTTTACTACATATCAGTCACCCCTACCTAGCGCTATGGGCAGAGTGCGGTGTAGGTAAAAGGTAGGACATGTGCCTTAACTGTGTGGCATGTCCTGGTAGTGACAAACAGCCTATTTGGTTTCTCACTGCTGTGAGGCTGCCCTCTCATAGGGATGCATTGGGGATTCCCTGATATGTGCTTCAGTGGTAATTCCTAACATGAGAGGAGTAGCGTGATCAAGTTTGGTATGTTTGGAATAGTGGTGATAAATGCTGTGTACTGGTGTTCGAGGATTTATTATCACTATTTTAGAAATGCCACTTTTAGAAGTAGGCATGTCTGTGTGCTATGTGTCTTTGTTCCTGCCTGTTGTGTGTTGACTGTCTGGCCTTGGAGTGACAGGGGCTGCGGAGGTGCAGTGGCTCCAGAGAGTCTGGGTAAGTCAGCGCTAGGCTGAATAGGCCTGACCTGCATTTGGAGTATTGGGAGGAGTAGCACCTGTATCTGAAGAGGGCTGTGCCTGCCTTCCACAATGAAGGCTCCGCCCCCCTGTGGTGTGTCTGGGGCCAGGGCCTACACTTACAATGGGGAGTGTTGTGCACTTGACAAGTGCTGCCCAGAACTGGTTTGGACTGAGTCCAGGGCCCTTTACCAGGGCAGAAAAAAGACTTTTAAATATTGGGGCTGTGACCCCATGTCTGTTGAACTGGATGGTGCTTGCTTGGAACCGAAATACATCCAGAGGACTGCTGGGAGCCAGGAGGTACCGCCGCCTGGGACTACCTGCTGGGTTGCGGAGAGGACTGCCCCTCTGCTAGGGGACCTGGCGTGCTGACCTGCCTGGGCACTGTCCTCTACCCCCATGATCCCTCAGGGCTTGGGATCCTGTCCTGCAGTACTTACAAAGTTAGCACTAAGGGAGCGCTGCATTCAGGGGGTGTACCTCCCCTTTACTTTTGGGAAGCTCTGGTGAGGGTGCTCTGCTTTGCCCCCAAGCCTTGGTGCTTTGCATTCCCTGGAGTAACAAGGGAACGGTCATCCTGCCGTAGAATTCTGTACGGACCCCCCACTCCTGTAGAAGCCTGAGGGTAATTTGTTTGTGCCAGTGCGGTCGCTCGTAAGCGAAGCCAGCGTGAGGAGTCGCCGGACGTCAGGCAGAGGATGCCTGACTGTGGGCGGGGCGCCCATAAAGAGGAGTAGAGCCCCACGTGCTTCCTGTGGCTGTTGTAGGCAGTTCCGGAAGGAGTTCCCGGTAGCACGGCAGCTGGAGGCTTGAGGCCTACAATGGAGTTGCCCGACAAGCCGGCAGTCACCGAGTGGAGAAGGGAGTCGCTAAAAGGTAGGAATCCTCGTGGCTCCCGTGTGTCGCAGTCAACGGTGGCCCCAGGAGCTTTTGTTTGGCTCCGTGGTCAGCAGGGATCAGACGGTCTTACCGTGATTTGACTCTTGCAGAGCAGAGGTGAGGCACAAGGACGGCACTGCGAGTGGCGGACTGCTCTCACCGCATTCCTGACAGGGTTGCAGCTGTGCTGCATGATCGCGGGCAGCTGTACCCTTACCTGATGTCGTGGGCAGCTGCCTGAGTGGCACATACCAGGGTGCACGTCTTCTGGAAGAGTGGCATTACGGGGGAAGCCATCAGTGTAGGGCCCTGACTCGAGTCACCACCTTTTCTGTTGTAGGCTGGCACGTGGCCCAGAAGCCTACAAGGGGAGAGGCCCGTTTACTGTCTGATGATTCAGGTGCCATCTCGTTTTGCCCTGATGTGTACAGGGGAGTGATGTTGCATTTCCAAGGTTTTGCACCACGGGTACAGTGATTAATGTGATGGTGGTATGCACAATGCACAGTATTGATGGTTATGCCTAATGCCTGATGTGTCTATAATGTGTGCCCTGCTACAAATATGTATAATGTGTGCCCTGCTACAAATGTTTACAATGGTGCACTACTAATTATGTTTATGCATAATGGGTTATGCTGGGTACAGTTCCTACTAGTAGTTACTGAGTGGGGACAACTGTGATGCTTATGACCGTGGCCCGATTTGCCAAGGATTTATGAAAATACCTGTAAATACATGACAAGTGCCTGGTGGCACATTGTATATATGTGATATGTGCTAATGTGTTTTATTAATAATACAAAGGCTATTTTTATATAACCTTGTGTGGCGTTTCTTTTGTGGTGTGCCTAGTGTGTCGCTGCTGGGTGAGTGTGTTGCACAAACGCTTTACACATTGTCTCTGGGATAAGCCTGACTGCTCTGCCAAGCTACCAAGGGGGTGAGCAGGGGTTATCTTCAGTGTGTAACTTCCTTGCCCTGACTAGAGTGGTGGTTTCTGCCTGGCTTAGGCACATACCCTAGCCAACCAGAAATCCCATTTCTAACATTGGTTGTCAGTGGTGAGGTTAGGACTTGCGTTTGCTCAGTACCACAGTGACACATGGTTGCACTACAAAACTCTGCATTTTAGACAATTACGTGGTGTGGGATTTTTTTCTCCTGATTTTCTCGCAAAAGGGTCATTTTTTGAATTGTGTACTCTTGTTGCACTGTTGGTTGTGTATCTTGCCAAGATGGGGTTCATCTATAATGAGAATGACCTAATGGAGTACACTAAGGAGGAGTTAAAGGATTTCTGCAGAGAAAGGGGGATACCCATAGAAGGCAACATCTTCAGAAAACTGTTCCTCTAAGAAGCAATCATAAGGGGAGACGTTTTAGAGCCCTGGGGGGACCTTACAGATTACCCCTCCACATACCTAAGTGGTTGTTTTGAGAGAGGGCCTGAAGAGTCTGAAGAGGAGGAAGAAAATGACAGGGCAGGGTTGCCAGTAGATAGTGAGGACCCCGTAGAGAGGGAGTCCCTTGCTGGGTCTAGTGCCAGGGGTAGTGCCCCACCCCTTGGCGTACAGGCAGAAGGAAAGGGAGCACCAGCTGGAGTTAGAGAAGCTCAAATTGGAGCATGCCAAGGGGCTAGCACAGCTGGATGCGAGGCAAAGAGAGGCCCAGAGAGCCTTAGAGGAGAAAAAGGCCTTGTTGGCTTAGGAGTTGAGTCTCAGGGAGCTGGTACTTGAAGAGAAAAAGTTAGAGACTGAAAGGGTCTTAGCACAGGAGAGGATGGCGGAGGCAGAGAAGGCCTTTACCAGAGAAAAGCTAACTCTTGAGGATATGTCCCCTGAGTATAGTTTTAGTGGTCTGGATTCACCAGTGAGGGTGGAATTCAGTGGTGGCAGCAATATAGAGTCCAGTGTAGGAATTTTCAGCTCCCAGATCCCAGAGCATGGTACCTAGTTCCCAGGAAGAAGGTGTCACACCTGAAGGGTATAGGTTGAGGTTCAGGGGCAGTAGGAAACTGTCTCACCGGTCCATGGGGGAGTTTGTGGATGAATGTTGTGATGCACTGGAAGGTTGGGGGATGTGTAGCACAGCAAATAGTTTTGAAGGGCTGTTCAATCTGATTGTCAGAGAGCACATGTTCTGTTGTTGTTTTCCAGGGCTACGCCAACACCTGTTGGAATGTGAGTTTTCTGATCCCAGGGAACTTGCACGGGAGGTAGACCTCTGGGTGAGTGCCAGAGGGTCTGAAAAGGCATTTGGGAGTGACTCAAAGGGAGTGGCTCAGGTATTTCCCAACCGTGGGTGGTGGGAAAGGTTCTTAGTAGCCCAGATAGGTCCCGGTGTAGTGGGAGGGGTGTAGGGACTCACGTCCTGTCTCCGCAGAGAAGTAGGGGGAAAGCGATGCGTCCCAAGGTGCCTGAAACCCAGTCCCAGGGCCTGGAGGGTTCCCTAAGGGAACACCAGGTGGGGAGCCTAGGCTGTACTGGAAGGCCATCCATTGAGGTGGATCTCCCAGTGTCAAGAGAACTTGGAGCGTCTGTAAGCAGAGCTCCACCAGTTCTAGTGTCTGGCAGCACCACTCATGATTGGAGGGTGCGGCAGTCCAGAGGGAGGGGTGAGAGGGGGATGCGGTCCCCAGTGAGAGAACCAGTGGGTCGGGGGGGCCAGCCCTAAGGGCTGAGCCTTCTAGGAGTGACCATGGTGACACCGCTTCTGTTTTGGGGGGTCTTCGCGCACTGTCAGATGTGCAGGGGTCAGGAGATCAGCGCAAGGCAGACTGTCACGCAACACATGAGGTATGTGTTACCCTTGGCGGAGGCATGCGTGTTTCCCAGGAAGTCGTAGCTTGCCAGGCAAATGCTCAGCCGCAGGGTGTAGTCCCTGGGTTGGGAGGCCAGGTTCAGGAGGTTATGTCCAACCTGGTGGGAAGGACATCTGTAAGCAGTGTCCCTACCGTTTTGTCTTCTGGGGGTACCACTCTATGTGGGAGGGTGCAGAACTCTGGAAGTGGGTGCAGAGGGAGGGAGTCCTCGCCTCTGGCCCCGGTTCAACCTGAGGGTTTGGTTCCTAGGTTGGGAGACCAATTGCAGGGTCAAGGTCCTGAACTGGTGGGAGAATTGTGTGGGAGGGCTGATTCCAGCACCCTGACAGTTTTTTGTCCTGAGGGTGCCTCACCTAGGAGGAGAGTGTGGAACCCCAGAAGGGGGAGGAGAGCCTCACCCGTGACCCCTGGTCAGCCTGATGGTGCAGACCCTGGGTTGAGGGAACAGTGGCAGTAAAGGACTGCACTGATGAGAGGTAGAGTGGAGAATGGATACTATGTACCTGGGGCTACGGCCCCCCACTCTGTGAGATGGCAAGGACCAGAGACATCTGGATGGCGTAGGGCCTGGTCCTGGCCGCGGACAGCTAAGGAGTACCAGTGGGGTAGCTTAGTTGATCCTGGGAGCTTTGACAGAGGGATCCACATGGGTTCAGATTGGCGTAGAACTGGAGTGTGCCCCTGCAGTGTTGCGGGGATTCTGCACATATACAGAACTATGCACAGGAAAACCGGACCTCGGTGTATAGTGGTGTGCCAACCATCCACCTTAGTGCCCAAAATCCCAATCCGACTAGCTATAGTGTCTCATTCATTCTCCGTACTACAGCGAAGCTACCAATGATTAGACATCCCAGAACACAGACTCTTTCAGGAATCGCGGGAGCAAGAACACTCTTTCATTACTCACTCATACTTGTCCACAACGTGCGTATTAAGAGACACAGTATAGTTTAAAATGTTTATTTCAATTAACGTGCTCTAAGACACAGTACACGTGCCAGTACTAGCAGCATAATGCATAAAGACAAAACAGTAAGCATTGTTACAATTCCATAGAATACAAACGGGGACAGCATTTTATAAAGACAGTGGATAAAGGACTATAATGCCTTGCCACCCTCCCCATGCTAGTAACTAGTTTATTATAAAAATAGAAGACCTCTGGGCTTTGTCAGGGGTACCCCCATACCTCAAGAACTAGATGCAAGGTTTACATCATCGGACAAGCACAGCTCTTCTCCCTGGAAAGGTTTTTCTCCAAGTGCCTCTAACAGGTATATTGCAATATTAAAAGCACTCGAATTTCAGCAGTACAGCTGTGCTTCGTGTTATGTCTAAGTGCGTGGGGCTGACCAGAACAGAATAACAAGGGACGTTGTTTTTCGACCTTGTACATCGTGTGCAGACGAAAACCACAGAGAACAGCAGAAAATGTGAAAGGCAGAAATGTAGACAGTTCTCATGAACATAGGCACAAGCAGAGTCTGGAAAAACAAAGTCACGAAGTAACGTGTGCAAAAGAGGCATCATGGCAGCTAGTCCTAAGCTAACTTAGCAATGTCGACAATGAGGCCACAATCCACACTACACCCTCCCCTGGTCAGTCCATAGGTCAAGACATAGGACGAAAACAGAGTTCAAATAGATGGAGCAGAATGCAAACGTCTATAGATGGGAAAAGTTTTTGGAAAAAATGGGAAAATAAGGTCGAAATAGGGCCCAAAAAGAAAATGGTCACTCAAATAGGATAAAAAAATCCGGATATGCAGTTTATTGAGAGCCAACACAACTAATCCATCAGAGTGTATGCGCAGAAGACAGCAACACCTTCCAAAAAGACATCATTGTCATCGTTTGAAAAAAGAGATGCCATCCAGTTCAACAAATCAAAACTGCATTCATGTTCCTCACAATAGGGAGCAGCGATCAGCATTGCGGGACAACTTGCGTGATATTCAATATAACTTTGTTGTAGGAGATTCTGAGCAGCCGCACAGATATCCCATTGTGCCAAGACTCCAAGTGCAGCCGCACGCGCCATTAATCCTTCACCGGAACATTCCCGTTTATGGGCCATTAAGGGGCCCATTAACTGGTCGAAATTCGGGTCCGAACAAGACGTATTGGAGAGGCATACATCCAAGGACCATGAGAACGGACATCGTAAACAGGACAGCACAGGTTGCACACAAGTGAAATGCGCAAAGCGAAAAGATAATCCATAAGCCACGCTGAATGTTGCCAGTGGCAGTGTACCGAAGCTGTCAATCATGCGGTCACGGAGCATCCGCAGTCGCCCTGAGCTGTGTAGGCCCACAAGAGGTGCAGCCATTGCGCAACAGGCAAAGCAAAAGCAATATTCCAGCAGCTAAGGCTAGGATCAATGGGAAGCCACCAAAGACGCTGGAAAAAATCGAATGAATAAAAGCCGGTATTACACCAAATATTGTCTGAGAGGACGTCAGAAGGCCAGAGCCCACAACTTTAAAAAAGTGTACAAGATCGTTGGTATTAGATGCATTAAATATACGGTGAATCAGTTCACCAAAATGTTGGGGGAGGTTAGTATTTAAAAGGGCCTGTATTTCACTGTGGGCGCTGGCCACCTGGAGGACGAAGGTCTCCTGTGCGGAAGTTAGCATAACCTCCTGGTTTAAGAATAGCGCCTTTATTCTGCTCAATTTATTGAAATCTGCCTTCAAAGTCGGTATGTAAGGCCAAATGGAACTATCTAACTTCCCACGTAGGGGTGGAAAAAGCACATTTTTGCAGCATACTACGCGTTGCGAAACTGTTACAATGTAGGGTATGCCAGCTTGCAACCCACATCAATCTTGATTATTTAAAAGCAGATAGCTACCGTTAGCAAGCATAGTGAAAGTAGGTGATATAGCTGGAACAGGAATACCCTTTAAAATACATGCAAGATTTGGGGCGGAAACATTACAAGCCCCGTGCAATTTAATGTTTTTACAAACAAGGGAACGGCCCACTGTAGAATCGCAAGACTCCCCTGTGACGTACACCTCTTTTTCGTCCCTAAGGCATCTGTATGTGAAAGGCAAGGACCACACTTCATGCAGAAAGGTACTGCCCAAAGGCTCAAAACGGCCTATCGGGTAATGTTTCATGCAGGAACTGAATTCAAACAAAGAGAAAGGCAAAGAGATAACCCCGTGTATGAGCCAAACTGCAGAGTCAGTTTCCGCCACAGAGAAAGGTAAAGGATCTATTTTTTCGATATGTAGAAGAGTGTATGTTGCATCTTTCATGGACATGAACTGCTGTTTCTCAGTCAAATTAAACGGCAAGAACAATGCAGTAGCGTTTAAGTAATCCCATGGTATCTTCCCCATTTTCAGAGTTTGCAAAGTCCATGCAAACTGCATCACTGAACGCAACTGATTCTGACCATGATATAACACAGACACTTCATCTTGTACAATATCAACAACAGAAGAAACAATATTATCTAATGTGTAAATGCGGGAAGACAGCATGTTAATACTATTGTCAACAACAGCAAGTACTTTTTCTAGATTTGCTTGGTCTATTTCCCGTAAACGGGAAGCAGCTTCTAATTGTGAAAGCTTCCAGATTTCATTGTAAGTCGCATAAATAAATCTTTTCGGTCTTGGACCTCTAGGTCCCAGAACAAAGTCGGCCAGATCAATGTTACTGGATAACAGGGATAAATGTTGTTTCACGGACTCTAGTGTAGAGTGCTGCAACCACTGCTTACATAATTTACCAACTGAATATGTTGTAACCGAACGTGAGTCAGAAAAACGTGGATCAGGTTTATCCTGTTTGTAACCAGGAGCAGAGTTATGAAAACGCAGTTGGCAGGCATTAGAAGCTATCGGCCACACTAACCAATCTGAGTGATCTAATGCAGAGACATTAAATGAATTATTTTGAAACAAAGGTTGCAATTCATCAAGGGAATAATTTAAATGCAAGCTCGAGTTAGGCCATGAAGACAGCGCAGGAATGGTAGGTGCATTCAATTGTTTGGAAGTTGCCAAACCAAAACAAGTTGTTTGGTATATAGTACTATTTAAAAATAATATTTGGGTCGGGATGAGGCAAGCGCGATGTAAGGCCTCCGTACCGCGTACCTGCCAGGATTTTGTGCCCCAAATAGATTTTAAATCAATGGTGGCTTTCCAGTGCTCATAGCCACCAACAGCTAATGCGCCCATAAAGGAACTGGAATACAACAATTTGGTGTGGGTTAACATCACCTTCGAATTCGAAGAAATGTTTAATTTAAAATAATAGGACCCTGGGTTTGACTTATCAACGTCTGTAAAATAAGTAAATTTATTTATCAGAGTTTGGGAGCTCCCTTGCAGAGGGGTGGGGCAATGTTCCCACTGGGTATAATTAAAACTACCTCAAAGTGTACTAGATTTATGCAGGAAATGGTTACCATAATGTTGGTAACAATACAAATCGGCATAATTAGCAGAATTTAAATACAAATCCTCAGCATTAAAAGCAGCATAATATTTCAAATCAGAAAACAAGGATTTAATTGCATGGACATCCCAATCATCTGAACGTATGTTTCTTTTTACCACATCACCCATGGAAACACGAAGTACATTTGGAACATTGATAATTTCTGTTGGTCCATGAATTTGGAAATTCACTGCATCCCATACGATGCCATCTGCGACTGGAAAGGCGGAAATGTTCACAAATGTCTGGTCACGCTACATGATGTGTGAAGAAGAGTGCGGAGCTAAAGTTCCTGCAACAGAGTTCACCGCAGAGCGCTCTGGCAAGTAGTGACCATTGATGAGCAAGAAAAAAACTGTTACAAAGCCAATGGACATGAACAGGAAAATCAGAAATAGCACCAACCAGATGTATGTCCATGGAGGGACCAAAAAATTGTCTCTAAACCAGGATACAAAAACACTGAATTTGGTTGGGACAAATGATGAAGTGGAAGTCGAGTCAAAGAAAAGCGGGACTGGTTCAGTGGTGTTGTAGGCAAACCAGCCAATGACTCGCTTGTGGGATAAGCATACGCAGTTTCCTCATTGCAGGAGGAAGCTGGTGGGTCGAGCAGGCGATCTGGTAGAGAGACCATCCCAATGGCAACATCGTTACACGTGGCGACCCGAGGGCCACCAGCAGGATTCCTTGAACTTGCTGGACATGATACAGCAGGTGTTACACTATTCAGAATCGGCCAGATTTTGTAGCTTGACATTGTCCACTGAGATGTATCTGTTGTCTTTGCGACCAGGAAGCGGTGGTAAGATGACTGTACGAGTACCCTTCAAGCCAAGGACTGGAACCGGTGCACGATAAGAGGGGCCAAATTCTTTTTTGTTCTCCACCGTCTCTCGGACCATATCTCCAATCTTCGGAAGCCAGCCGGCAACCGGAATCTGCAACGCAGCGTCAGTGGCTGAGGGTAAGTGTTCACTTGCAAGTCTGTCACGGGTCTCTTGTAAGTCCTGTAACATAGTAGAATGATTATCTACGTCAAAGGTCGCGGCAGCTGCCGCCATGTCTAGACCATCAAGGTCTGGCACAAACATCTGTATGCCAAAGAGCATTTCGTATGGGGTCCGCCCACCCAGAGATCTTCTAGGGAGATTATTAAGTGCACGTTGGACGCCATACAAGTGGGCCAGCCAGTTCCTGCCAGTACCTAAGACTCTAGCTGTCAAGGATTGCTTTAAGTCACGGTTCATTCGCTCCACAATTGAGCTGCCCTCAGGCCTGTATGGAGACGAAAATTGCACTAGCACCCCCAAAGACCTCATTGCATCCTTGTATGCCTCAGAGGCGAACGCTGGACCTTGGTCGGAATGGAAGGTGCCACAGGCAAAAATTCCCACAAAGACACGCAAATCCCGATGACATTTCGAGCGTCAGCACTGCGTTGTGGCCAAACCCAGATGAAACGTGTGCACGAATCAACTGCAACTAAGATGTATTTATATGCAGTATCAGAAGAAAATGGACCGCAGTGATCAAGATATACACAACCAAAAGGTTTATTAGAAATGCAGAGCTGTGTTTGTGGCGGACGTGTAACCGTAGAGGGCTTAATTTGCTGACAGATGTCACAAGAAAGGACATAATTATGGGCCTGTTTGTATAAACCACGCCACCAATAACGCTGCTGCAAGAGTGAAACAGTTGCAGACACGCCAGCATGGGCCGAAGCCAAGCCTTCGTGTGCGGCTGTTATCAAAGAATTTCTGCGGTCCGCGTTGGGAATCAGCCGATCACCAACGTCTGGAATTCTTACATAAGAAACCTGGTCGGGACTTAAGTGATAAGAGTACTTGGAAGGGAAACCCTGTGGGTAATTAGAACCTTCCGTTGTAGCAGCAATAGCTGCCAAAATCTCATTATCTATTTTTGTCATGGATCTTGTAACTGCTGCTACTGAGCACGTGGCTACTGCTGATTTGGCAGCTTCGTCCGCCAAACTGTTACCGACCGCGTGTGCGCCCACATGCTGGTGGCCAAGAGTGTGAATCACCTGTGTGAGAGGCAGACGCCGTTTAAGATCTGCTACTCGAACCCAAAGCATTTTATGCTTAATTGCGCTGCCTTTAGAATCTCTATAGTCGTTCTGAGACCAAAAGAATAAGTTGTTATTAAAAGACTGAACACAGTAGTAAGAATCGCATACAATAAGTGTAGTCACATCCGGGTCTGCAAACTCAAGTGCGAGCACCAAAGCACGCAGCTCGGCCAATTGGGCGGTACTGCCTCCCAGTGCCTGCGTGTGCACAACACTCGATTTGAACTCACCGTTCACCATAGTACCTGCCACAATAGCACATGCTGCTGAATAAGCATGCTTAGAACCCGTGGCCGGTTGCGCCGAACCATCGGTGTAAATGATACATTTGTACTCCTCAAGCGGCAGTAAAGACAGAGGAGGAGGATGAACAAATTCATACTGCAAGAACTCCTGTGTCTGAAGAGAGGAATCAAAGATAAAGGTGACATCAGGAGACGTCAAATAAGTAGCCCATTGTATCCAACGGGGGTGCAAAGCCTTAGAGTTTGGTACACTTGCCTTTGTCACTGCCTCAAGGGCAGGATATGGTGTTACCACCAAAATGCGTTTTCCCTGTGCCAGTGCACGTTCTTTAAGAATCGCCATTTGCACTGCAGTCAAAACTTTCTCCACAGTTGAAAAGCGCAACTCTGCAGAAGTGTAAAGATGCGACTTGTAGGCAATAGGTACTGTGTCACCTTCGTTAAACGTCAAGTAAGTGAAACCCACTGCGCCTGGCACGATTCTGATCACCAGGTTCGTGTGGTTATCACGAGTCAACAAGAACTTAGATTCAAGTAGATCAGACTGCAAAGATTGTAGAATAGCTGAGTGTTCTGGAAGCCAGCATGACTTCGAAAAGGTTGGTTGTATCAAGGCATAAAGAGACTTGATACGCTGGACATACTCGGGAATGTAAGAACGCCCGAAGTTAAAAAATCCCAGCAAAGACTGAAGTTTTTCAGGGTCGTTGGAGGGCGCAGAAGTGCACACTTCTCCAGGAAATGGGGAGCTAAGCCCCTACCTTCATTGTTGAGCTCGTAGCTGTAGGAGAGTAGGATCTGCTTCACATGGGTACCCCCACTTTTTGCTGATGCTTCACTGTTTTTCGACATTAGTCTGGCTGGGGCCCTGCTAATCAGAACCCCAGCCTAGCTGCTTCCTCTCTAAAATGGTTTCCATGTGCCTTAGGCACATCTCTGATTGGGATCTGGAGTGCCCTTATAAGTCCCTAGTATATGGTATACTATGTACCAAGGGCATAGGTACCTCAGAGGCCTGCCAGGGGCTGCAGCATGTATTATGCCACCCCTGGAAGGCCATCCAAACTGACACCACAGGTCTGCTACTGCAGCCTGGGTAAGGTGGTGCATGCACCCCTTACTGTGATATAGGTTACCTATATCACGAAATACATACACACATAGAAACCTATAAGTCACTCCTAAGGCAGGCCTTATCAATCCTAAAGGCAGAGTGCATGGTTCCTATGTGAGAGGGTGCCCCTGCATGAGCAGGGCCCCTCTGCAGCGTTCGGAGACCATCTCTGATGCTGTTTGTAGTGCAGCCTGACCATATACTCTTAAGCGCATTATATCCTCGCGGTAAAATGCTAACTTTGGAATGGCTGCACCTAAACATGTCGTGGTTGGTGTCAAACATCTTGGAATACTACCCCCCCGCCAATCCTGGCGGCGGGGGTAGCATTCCACCCTTCTAGAGGGAAAGACATGTTAGCTCTGACGAGTCCGGTAACTTCTTTCCAGAGCCCTGGCATCACAAAATGGATGCTGCTGCCACAGACACAAGTCTGGCCTCCTGCTGCTGGACGAAACTCCGGCAGGGGAGGCCTGGACAATGGGTTTCCTGTCCCAGGGAGGTGTGACCACCTCCCCAGACAGGATAATGTGTATTGGGGCTGGGCGGGAGCACTTTCGGGTGCTTTGAAGTCCTGCACTGGGGGCACATTTGGTGTCCCTGTGCATACCCCAGTTCAAACCGGATCAGGGGCTTGCAGCCCCTGCTTTGGCGCGAACTGGACAAAGGGAAAGGGGTGTAGCCACCCCTCTGCCCTGACCCACCCATAGGTGGGGCCACAGAGTAGTCCAACCCCTATTTTTAGAATAAAGGTAGGAACCCAGTCCTTAGGACTTTAGATTATACCTGGACGAAACTCTGAAACTGAATCCTGGACCTTCGACGCTCTACTCACGATTAGAGGACTGAAGAATCTCCCTTGGGGTCAAGGAGTGACTCCCCTGCTTGGCAGGCACCAAAGAAGCATCTGTCCGGTTCGCATTTCTGAAGCTCCGTCGGACGCCGAAGTCATTGCATCACCAGAGGTGGATTCTCAGACTTCCCCGAGGCTACCCTGAGTCCCCAGCAAAGCTGAGGCCCGTGGCTATCGTGGGTGACTTGAGACCATGACCCCTGGACACCGAGCACACTTGCAAGTGCACCATCTTCTGGGTCTCCCAAGAAGTCGTGCTTTGGGCTCCGAGTAGCCCTAACCTCCAGCACCACCTGCACCGAAGATCACTGGCCCCCACTCCACGAGTGTCCTGTAAGCCAGCTCCACGTGCGGCGTCACGAGGCTCCTTCGCGGTCGCTAGCCCGTTGGCTAGTAGCCCTTAACGAAGGCCAATCTTTTCCTTACTTGGCATCCTGGTTGCTCCAGATCTGCCCTCACTTACCCTCGCTGGGTGAGTTCCACAGACCTTGCTGGTCTGCACCATCGACGATCTACACCTTACTCGAGACTTGCCGTTGCCAAGGCTTGTTGGGTCCCATCCGGTCGCCGACACCTCAGCACTCGACAGACATTGAGCACCAGCCCGAATCCTGCTCCTGGTCGCCGACAACGCCTCCCGGACCTCATGGCTGAAGAGTCAAGACGACCGTCAATGCACCTGAAGCACTCGACATCGGTGGGCATCTGTCCATCGCCTTCCTGGTCACTGGCTAGTGACCCAGACTCTGTCCCCTCTGCTTTCAGGTTCACCAGAACTCCGATCCACTCTTGGATCCACCCGGACACTTTTCTCTTGGCCGCCAGCAGCACTTTGCAGCAGATCGCCATTCGAATCGACGACGAAACCCGACCCCGAAAGGCACCTATGCACGCGGCTTCCCTGGGTGAGGTAACACGAGTACTCCGGTGCTCCCGTGGGTAGAGACTCTTCAAAGTCCTAGATCTCAAAGGGTTTTGTCCTAGTCCTCTTTTAAGTGTCCCTTTCCTCTATTTTCCCGATCCCGACTTTCTCCATAGAAGTTAACGGCGTATCGCGGTTGTGTATTTACACTGCACGCGTCTCCCGTGGGTCCCCTGTGTCACTACCTTGGGTGGTTCCTTGTGGTCCAAGCACTTCTAGAGGCTCTAGGCCTAGTGTCTAGTTCAGTCGTGGTTCGCATACCACTTTATTGGTATATGGTTTGGTACGCCCCTAGGGCCCAAACGTGTATTTGTGCTATTACTGTGATTTAAGATCTTATAACCTATGTACTTCGAACTCTAGCCTCATAAAGAGACTAGAGGGGTGTGTTTAGTAATAAATACATATATTTTGAATATATACCTGGTGTGGTGCTCTTTCATTTGGTCACTAAAGAGATTATAGACTGGTAAAACAAGCTGCTTTACATTCCTTCAAGACTTAGCCTGAAGGCTGCTCTCCATAGCTACCACTAGGATAGCTTTCAATAAGGTTGTCTTTAACCTATCTACCATAAGAGTCGATTTGGACTGGTGCAAGGTGCCCACTATAATTAGTGGACAGCATATGCCAGGCCAACTTCTCACAGTAGCCCAAAAACAACACAGCGTACTCTGCGATGTGTGATTTGGCAAAATTAAATTTGTAACCGAAGTCTGCAAATTCAAGAATAATGCGGTCTACTCGGGAAAGATGCAGCCATAGTTCGTCGTCTGTCAGATATATATCATCTACGTACGAATACGCATCTGGGTCTATGCTGTCCAACAAAGAGACAACACGGGCGGCGAAGACCCCCGGGCTGTTCCTGTAGCCCATTGGCAAACGCCGGAATTTTATCTGTTTTCCACCGGAAGTGAACGCGGTCCATTGACTGCATTCAGGGGACAAATTGTGTGAGTAAAATCCATTGGAAAGGTCAAGTGTCGTTTTATATTTTTTACGAACAAGACTATCTACTAGCGCAGAACTATGGATATTCTGTACCGCAAAGGTTCGACAATGAGAGTTCAAATGCCCGTAATCTAAAACTAAGTGGTACGACCCATCGGGTTTAGAAACCGCAAAGGGGGTTATTCATTGGTGACACGCATGTCTCAATCACTCCTTGATATTCTAACTGTGTCAGAATGTCTGAAACGGGACCTTTAGCTTCCCGCCGGAGGGGATATTGGGGTTGAGCCTGTGGCATAGACCGCAACGGTATTTCATGGGGGAGAATCCTCATCCCAGCCCACGTGATTACGGTACAGTGCCGGGGCCTGGGCCACAGCCCATTCAGCTGCGAAAGCCTCCGCGTGCTCCTTGCGGACATGACGAGAAAAACTCGGAAGGATTACTTCCTCCCCTCTCGGAGTAGCGAGAACAAATGGTGGTGGCCAATCCGCCTCCGCCAATAATATGTCGTAAGAAGAGGTCAGATTTTCCCAAAAGATCCCTTTAATAACACGCTCAATGTCACCTTCAATTTGAAGGACTATATTAAATAGTCTGTCAGGGGGTGCCACTCGGGTGTATGGTAACTTCCGCGGCGCTGTCTAGCAGCGTCACTGCCCACGTC
This sequence comes from Calotriton arnoldi, assembly GCA_963921515.1. NCBI lineage: Eukaryota > Metazoa > Chordata > Amphibia > Caudata > Salamandridae > Calotriton > Calotriton arnoldi. Next base: position 605,946 of record CAWUFW010006824.1, read on the forward strand.
CAATTCAGGAGTCTCGTTCTCGCCGTCTGTGGCATATCTCGCTGTTAAAGCCGCAACTTTTTTCTTCTGAAACTGAAGGCGAGAACGTGGAAGTTCTTCTTGCTTCCCCTTGCCTCCAGGCTGACGAGGTTGGTCCCGTCCTTGTGGGGCGTAGTGACCCTTGCCTCGATCCTGGCGATCTCCTCCACCAGCCTGTGAGCTCGATGGTGCCTGTGAAGAACGAGGAGAACGCTGTTCAGGGACCTGAAACCTGTCAGGAGACTTAATTCTTGCTCGGTCGTGCAAATCATAAGTACGTTCAGAAGACTCAGAAGCCGGTGACGCTGCACGCGACCCCGGTTTCTGTTGTTGCTTCCCCTGCCTCTTAAGTTTCCAGTTCTTTTTAGAAAAGAACGGTTTCTCGTCTTTATCAGACTGAGATTTTTGTTGTGGTTGTGTTTGAGTTTGCGTTTTAGCAAAAGGCTTAACTCCCAAACTATTGCGGCCAATGGTTTTATAAGCCTGTGGAATAATTTTCGGTAATTCGCGAGGCTTGTCCAGTTCTGGGACGAAAGACAAAGCGTTAGCTACTTGAAAGTTAACTGCATCACCCTTGACATTTGCAAGGATTAGATCAGCCACTACAGCGAACACTCCCACTAATCTCATCCCCAATTCTACAGCCGCTTCAGGGCCATGTTTGTCTTGAACACGCTTAATCACGGCGGGGAGGACCGTCATTGTGGGAGTGCCGAAACACTTCGAATACACTGCCGCAAATACCTTACCCCAGTTGTTGCATTCTGTCAACTCGGGAATTAAGTCTTTTGGCAAACTTATAGTCAAAATCCTGTGTTTTTCCACAGGAGAGGTATTTGGAAACACCACCTCCAGCTGATCAAATTTGTCAGCAAGCCAATAAGGCAAATCATCCTTATTCTGTGGGCGCTTGCCCATCACCGAATTAACCATGACAGGACTTATAGTTACACCGCCAGGCCCAGCTGGGTGCGCTGCAACTCCAGGAGGGGCCATCTGGACGTTGCCTGTGACATATTGTACTAAAGCTCTGTGCACACGGACAAAAGACGTATGCAGCACGCGCAGTTCATCTACCGGAACCGCTAAATAACGTGGATGCGGGGTATACCCGGCCAAAACAGGCCAAGCAGCCCCATCTATCGATAAAGGGCCTAAACGAATCGGGGTGACCGGGTGTGGGAGGGCGCCATTAAACCAAATTCGGTGTTGCCATGCCGTAAGCGGAACTTCAAGAGCCTGATAAGGCCGATAAGCGTTAGGAAGGGCCGTGGCAGTGTACACATGGAACAAATTATCAGCTCCATCCACCGCCGGAAAAGTGACCCATGAATAAAACACCTCAAAGTGGTAAGCCGGATCAGCTTGTACCACAAAGATGAGAGCAACACCCGCGTCAGGCACTCCATACACTGTCAAATGAGCTCGGAGCGCAGCGCGGCTATGTGCCGGGATATTTATATTCACAGCCATTAAGACTAAGAATGAAGAACAACCTAGTGCGTGGCAGCGCAATATAGGGTTAACATTAAAGAGAATACCTTTTAATAACTTCAAGCTTGAAAGAACCTATAAAAACATCAATATAGGAGGTTACACCCTCACATCCGTTTCCGGAAACAGAAGTGAGGGGAATTGTGGACAAGCACAAGCACTACTCAAGCGTCTCGCAGATAAGAAGCAGACCAAACGTTGGTGGCGCCATGTTGCGAGGGATTCTGCACATATACAGAACTATGCGCAGGAAAACAGGACCTCGGTGTATAGTGGTGTACCAACCATCCACCTTAGTGCCCAAAATCCCAATCCGACTAGCTATAGTGTCTCATTCGTTCTCCATACTACAGCGAAGCTAACAATGATTAGACATCCCAGAACACAGACTCTTTCAGGAATCGCTGGAGCAAGAACACTCTTTCTTTACTCACTCATACTTGTCCACAACGTGCGTATTAAGAGACACAGGGGCATATTATCAACGGCCAGCGATAATTATCGCTGGCCGTGCTTAGCGATAGATTTCTTATCGCTGGCTATCTCCGGAAATTATCGCCCTGGTAGCGCGTTATTAACAACACGCTTCTCCAGGGCGATAAAAATTCCAGAGATAGCGAGGTTATCGCCGTTTTGCAGGGAACATCGCTGGTTTTCCAGCGATGTTCCCTACAAGCGGCGATACTTCCTGCTGATACGACCCTGTGGTCGTATCAGCACAATCCACCCCTATGTTAGGGATGGCTAAGTCGGGATAATAGCAGACGTTAGATTTTGGCGAAAACGGCCGTTTTCGCCAAATCTAACGTCTGCTATTATCCTGTGGGCTGCCTTGTAAATATCGCGATGTGCACATCGGCGATATTTACAGCGTAGCCCATCTGGGGTTACGCCAGTAACGCCCACTTTGCATCTCATTAGAGATGCAAAGCTGGGCGATAAGAGAAAGGGCGAAAAGCATGGATTCACGCGTTAGCGTGTCCTTGCTAATAAGGCGTTAAAATTATCGCCGCTTTTCGTCCGAAAACGGACGCTAAAGCGGCGATAATTGTATCGCCTGCCCTTGTAGATATGCCCCACAGTATAGTTTAAAATGTTTATTTCAACTAACGTGCTCTAAGACACAGTACACGTGCCAGTACTAGCAGCATAATGCATAAAGACAAAACAGTAAGCATTGTTACAATTCCATAGAATACAAACGGGGACAGCATTTTATAAAGACAGTGGATAAAGGACTATAATGCCTTGCCACCCTCCCCGTGCTAGTAACTAGTTTATCATAAAAATAGAAGACCTCTGGGCTTTGTCAGGGGGACCCCCATACCTCAAGAACTAGATGCAAGGTTTACATCATCGGACAAGCACAGCTCTTCTCCCTGGAAAGGTTTTTCTCCAAGTGCCTCTAACAGGTATATTGCAATATTAAAAGCACTCGAATTTCAGAAGTACAGCTGTGTTTCGTGTTATGTCTAAGTGCGTGGGGCTGACCAGAACAGAATAACAAGGGACGTTGTTTTTCGACCTTGTACATCGTGTGCAGACGAAAACCACAGAGAACAGCAGAAAATGTGAAAGGCAGAAATGTAGACAGTTCTCATGAACATAGGCACAAGCAGAGTCTGGAAAAACAAAGTCACGAAGTAACGTGTGCAAAAGAGGCATCATGGCAGCTAGGCCTAAGCTAACTTAGCAATGTCGACAATGAGGCCACAATCCACACTACAGCAGTTGAGGGCCCGTGCCCATGTTCTATCGCCCCAAGCAGGGAAGCCCATCAAGGTATTCATTGGTCTACCCTGGCTTTAGGCTGGAAGGGGTTGTGTTGTACTTGCCCCTTTTGGCAGGGTCATCCCAGAACTTTTGCCTTCCTCCAGTATTTTTTCTGACCTGTCGTTGGTGGTTTTATGACTCTGGACACTTTATCACTGCTGATCAGTGCTAAAGTGCATGTGCTTTCTATGGTAAACTTGGTAAGGTTGGTCTACACCTGTTTGGCATATTTAATTTACCTATCAGTCCCTTGTACAGTGGTATCTCATATACCCAGGGCCAGTAAATTAAATGCTACTTGCGCCACCCACCAAAGTAGCCTTTCAAACCTGTCTCAGGCCTCTCTGCCACTGCAGGGCCTGCGCGCGCAGTTTACTGCCGCTGTGACTTGGCACATAAAGTGGTTGCCACGTCTGTGTCTCCCCTTTTACTACATATCAGTCACCCCTAAGGTAGGCCCTAGCTAGCCCTATGGGCAGGGTGCGGGCTAGGTAAAAGGTACAACATGTGCCTTAACTGTGTGGCATGTCCTGAATTGACAAACAGCCTATTTGGTTTCTCACTGCTGTGAGGCTGCCCTCTCATAGGGATGCATTGGGGATTCCCTGATATGTGCTTCAGTGGTAATTCCTAACATGGGAGGAGTAGCGTCATCAAGTTTGGTATGTTTGGAATAGAGGTGATAAATGCTGCGTACTGGTGTTCGAGGATTTATTATCACTATTTTAGAAATGCCACTTTTAGAAGTAGGCATGTCTGTGTGCTATGTGTCTTTGTGCCTGCCTGTTGTGTATTGACTGTCTGGCCTTGGAGTGACAGGGTCTGGGGGGGTGCAGTGGCTCCAGAGAATCTGGGTGAGTCAGCGCTAGGCTGAATAGGCCTGACCTGCATTTGGAGTAGTGGGAGGAGTAGCACCTGTATCTGAATAGGGCTGTGCCTGCCTTCCACAATGACGGCTCCGCCCCTCTGTGGTGTGTCTGGGGCCAGGGCCTACACTTACAATGGGGAGTGTTGTGCACTTGACAAGTGCCCCCCAGAACTGGTTTGGACTGGGTCCAGGGCCCTTTACCAGGGCAGAACAAAGACTTTGTGGGATATAAATATTGGGACTGTGACCCCAAGTCTGTTAAACTGGGCGGTGCTTGCTTGGAACCGAAATACTGCCAGAGGACTGCTGGGTGCGAGGAGGTACCGCTGCCTGGGACTACCTGCTGCCTGCTGGGTGGCGGAGAGGACTGCCCCTCTGCTAGGGGACCTGGCGTGCTGGCCTGCCTGGGCACTGTCCTCTGCCCCCGTGATCCCTCAGGGCTTGGGATCCTGTCCTGCAGTACTTACAAAGTTAGCACTAAGGGAGCGCTCGATTCAGGGGGTGTACCTCCCCTTTACTTTTGGATAGCTCTGGTAAGGGTGCTCTGCTTTGCCCCCGATCCTTGGTGTTTTGCGTTCCCTGGAGTCCTAAGGGAACTGTCATCCTGCTGTGGAATTCTGGACGGAGCCCCCCACTCCTGTAGAAGCCTTAGAGCCCGAGCGTAATTTGTTTGTGCCAGCACGGTCGCTCATAAGCGAAGCCAGCGTGAGGAGTCGCCGGAAGTCAGGCAGAGGATGCCTGACTGTTGGCAGGGCTCCCGTAAAGAGGAGGAGAGCCCTGAGTGCTTCCTGAGGCTGTTGTGGGGAGTTCCGGAAGGAGTTCCCGGGAGCACGGAAGCTGGAGGCTTGAGGCCTACAACGGAGCTGCCCGACAAGACGGCAGTCACCGAGTAGAGAAGAGAGCCGCTGAAAGGTAGGAATCCTCGTGGCTCCCGTGTGTCGCAGTCAACGGCGGCCCCAGGAGCTTTTGTTTGGCTCCGTGGTCAGCAGGGATCAGCCGGTCTTACCATGATTTGACTCTCGCAGAGGAGAGGTGAGGCACAAGGACGGCACCGCGAGTGGCGGGCCGCTCTCACCACATTCCTGACAGGGTTGCAGCTGTGCTGCATGATCGCATGCAGCTGCACCCTTACCTGATGTCGCGGGCAGCTGCCTGAGTGGCCCGTACCAGGGTACAGGTCTTCTGGAAGAGTGGCATTACAGGGGAAGCCATCAGTGGAGGCCCCTGACTCGAATCACCACATTTTCTGTTGTAGGCGGGCACGTGGCCCAGGAGCCTACAAGGGGAGAGGCCTGTTTACTGTCTGATGATTCAGGTGCCATCTTGTACAGTTATGCCCTGATGTGTACAGGGGAGTGATGTCGCATGACCAAGGTTTTGCACCACGGTACAGTGATTAATGTGATGGTGGTATGCACAATGCACAGTATTGATGGTTATGCCTAATGCCTGATGCGTTTATAATGTGTGCCCTGCTACAAATGTGTATAATGTGTGCCCTGCTACAAATGTTTACAATGGTGCACTGCTAATTATGTTTATGCATAATTGGTTATGCTGGGTACAGTTCCTACCAGTAGCTACTGAGTGGGGACAACTGTGATGCTTATGACCGTGGCCCGATTGGCCAAGGATTTATGAAAATACGTGTAAATACATGACAAGTGCCTGGTGGCACATTGTATATATGTGATATGTTCTAATGTGTTTTATTAATAATACAAAGGCTATTTTTTATATAACCTTGTGTGGCATTTCTTTTGTGGTGTGCCTAGTGTGTCGCTGCTTTTTGAGTGTGTTGCCCAAATGCTTTACACATTGTCTCTGGGATAAGCCTGACTGCTCTGCCAAGCTACCAAGGGGGTGAGCAGGGGTTATCTTCAGTGTGTAACCCCCTTGCCCTGACTAGAGTGGTGGCTTCTGCCTGGCTTAGGCGCATGACCTAGCCAACCAGAAATCCCATTTCTAACAGTTCCATTTCTGAAATTCGCCAAGCATCATACCTGCTGAATGTAACTTCAGCACAAGTGGCAGAGTTGATTGCTCTGACAAGAGCTTGTTGCCTTGCAGAAAATGGGAATATGACAATTTATAGACAGCCAATATGGTTTTGGAGTGGGCTGTGACTGTGGACAATTATGGCCACAAAAAGTTTTTATGACATCTTCTGGAACTCCCATCAAGAACAGATCCTACACACTTGATTTGCTGGAAGCAGTACAGTGACTGACAGAGATTGCAGCAGTCACATGTTCTGCCCATAAAGCTGGATAGGATATGGTCACACTTGGAAATAAATAGGTGGCCAGATACAGTGCACTTGAGAATGAAGCTGTATGTCAAGAGTCAGGACAAAATGAATCAAATGAAAAGTCTGTTAAAAGTGCAGAAAATGTAGATTGTTTCCTGATGAATCCAATACAGGCTTCCTTATGTGAATCGAGGGACCTCCAGAAGGAAGTGCCAGAGGATGACAAATGAAAATGGGAAATGTTGGGTTTCAAAAGCAACTATCAGGATATATGAGTTACTCCTGAGTATAAATATGTGTTGCATGACTCAGTGTTGAAGTGCATTGCTAGGTATCCATATAATCATATCCACAGTACCAGTCACATGAGGCAGTAACCTGTACATTCAATAAATATTGGTGAATTCCAAATTTAGAAGTGTTGCAGAAGATTTGTGTCAAAGGTGTTTAATCTGTCAAAGCAATAATCAAATAAAAGGGTTAATGTTCTTATGAATCATACTGGTACATCAGAGGGCCCATTTACGAGACTTTAAGCAGAGTTCATTGAGATGCCAGTTTACAATGACCTTAAATACATATTGGTGATTGTCTGCTTATTCTCTAAATGGGTTGAGGCCTACCCCACCTAGAGTTCAGACAGTATGACAGTTGGCAAGCTTTTGTTGAGGGAATTAATACCTAGGTTTGGCCTAACGATTTCTATTGCGACGGATCGTGGCTCTCATTTTAAAAATGAGATTTTGAAATTAATTTGTACAGCTCTCCAAATTGGCCACCAGTGTCATTGCAGTTATCACCCTCAATCATTTGGTGTAGTGGGGAGGATGAATGGGACCATCAAATACAAGCTGGCTAAAGTGAGTGCATCCCTGGGATATTTTTATGGTTTTAGAATGGTTTCACCCTTTAGTCGAGCCCAGGTTAGCACCAGTACCAGTTATGAAACACAGTATATGATTCCGAATATGGCAAATAGGTTCGAACCACTAAGTAGGTGTAGTGAGGTGGATTGACTGGAACGTAATATAGTATCGACAAAAATGGTTGTACAAGATGGTTATGATGTAAGAGCCCATGTCAATAGTACGAAGGAAATGGTTCATATGGATCAGGATCAACTGCGAGAAGGTACTGTTAATATAATTAGCAATACTGAAAGTGAATTCCTCGCAGAATTTGAAATGCAAATATCCAGGAGCAGAAATCACCACACCCACTATTGTGGCCGAATGTAATTCCCCTAGCCGTTCATCGCAGGAATTATTGCATATTATGACATGGAATGTTGCAGGGGTTAGGAGTAAATTGTGTGATACCTCTTGGATTGATACTATACAAAAGTGCGACTTGGTATTAATACAAGAAACATGGCTCACAAACAATTTTTTTATTAATGGGTTTAAAACGATCTGTACTAATGGGATCCCTTCAAAGGTAGGGAGAGCGAGTGGTGGCTTGGCAGTATTAATATCAGTATCCTCTCCTTTGACTGTAAGAAGAATATATACTAATTCACAACACTTTCAGTTTTTACTCCTTTCAGTGGGAGGAAATCAGGATATAATAGTGATCAATTTTTATAACAATATTTTTAATAGCTCAAGGCACGAGATAATCACATTATTAGATAGCGAATTGGCCAATTTTTAAGGAGTACAGGGCCTGATTATTTTTTAATTTGGGCGGGGGATTTTAATACCGAACTTTGTAAATTTATACCAGGGATCCAATGCGGATATGATAATGAACTGGGAGATAACCCTTTACACTTCCCACATAACAACTATGGGGAAACTTTAAATTGTGTTATGTTCAAGTATAATCTGGAAATTATGGAGATGGATGCAAAAAGAATACGCAAGAGGGAGTGGGTATTACTTATACATTTGAAGGAGCTAGGTCATCCTCATGTATCGACCACTTTATAATTTCAAGAAATTGCAGGCCTCTTGTTCATTTTTGTAAAGTATGCCCCAGCCTATTAAGTGACCATCACCCTGTATCATTAACATTAAAATCTCCACTTTTTAAAGTAGATGAACCAAGTATTTTTGCTGCTGAGGTAAAGACACAGGGTGAAAATGGGATTTCTATTAAATGGGCAGGGGTTGATCCTATTGTCTTCTCGGAAAAGATAATCCAACAAAATAATCATCAGATTACAACTGTTTTAGATAATTCCTCTACTAATATAGATATAGTGATGGCTTTCCAAAATATCTCGGTTGCAATAGCAGGAAATTTGAAACGCAAGCCTAGGACAAATAGGGTATATTGCCCAAGATGGTTTAATCAGCAATGTTCGCGATTAAATAGGGATCTAAAAAAAGCTCTAAAAGCTAGCCCCCAGAATAGGGAAGACATTAGTTCTCTGCGGAAATTATATAAGCAAGCATTGATCCGTAGAAAAATGGAGATTAGAGATAATGCGTGGGATAACCTGATTAAAGCTGCAGAAACTAAAGATTCCATACTTTTTTGGAAAACTCTGGATCAGCCACTTTTTAAAGATGTCCAGTCTGTTAAAGTTGATGTAGTAGTGACCCCGGAAGAATGGTTGGCTCACTTTGAAGCAATTTTTAATGAGACACGTCAGTCCATCACTTTAGCTGAGAATAATAGTATTATTCGATTAAATAATATTAAACCGGAAAGTATTAGTTTTGAGGAGATTAGATTAGCTCTCTTGAACAGTGCTAGTGGGAAGGCGGCAGGTCCGGATGGGGTCCCAATTGATGTTTTTAAATATAATATGGATTTTTGGGTGCCCATCCTATATAAATTTTTTAATGCTACACTTAATGGGGTGATACCAGCAACTTGGGCTGAGAGCGTGATAGTCCCTATTTTTAAAAAGGGCGATAGAAGCAGCGCGAGCTACTATCGCCCAATATCTTTACTCGATTCAACATCCAAGGTAATGGGTAGAATAATGCTGGCCAGATTGGAAGACTGGGTAAAGGAAAATAATATATTATCTGTAGTACAGTATGGCTTTAGAAGGGGCATTGGAACGATTGAGCAGTGTTTGAATCTTGAATTGTTGATAGGAAAATATACACTTGCACGGGATGGCGCTCTTTACCTCTGTTTTGTCGACTTGTCAAGCGCCTTTGATTTGGTAAATCACTCAAAATTATGGCAGACGCTTGAAGGGATGGGCGCCCCACAGGACATTATTAGTTTTTTATCGCAAATATATGTACATTTGTCCTCTAGAATACGCTTTGGGGAAAATGGAGAATGCACTAAGCACTTTAGCATCACCCGTGGGATAAGACAGGGCTGTACTCTTGCCCCACTTTTATTTTCGTTATATATAAACGGGGTTGACCCGTTATTACAGAACTTGAATGCTGATGCCCCAAAGGTTGGCAAGCGGGTCACCCCTTTATTAATGTACGCCGATGATGCTGTCTTAATCTCCAGGACAGCAATCGGCCTACAATTATTGATGGATAACTTTTCTAGCTATATGAAGGAAAAGTTTTTAAAAATTAATTTGAGTAAAACCCTGGTTATGTCTTGCGGGAAACGGAACATTAAGAACAAAACACATTACATTGATGGTATACGGATAGAGAGGACTTTTTCCTTTTCATATTTGGGAATCCTTTTTAATAGTAAGGGTACGTGGAGCGCACATATTAACCTATGTAAACTGAAATTTGTAAAATTGGTTGAGGCCATTTTTAGATTTTCCCAAAAAATAGGTAAAAAACCAGTGCGGGAAATTCTTAAATTATATGGGCCAAATGCATCACAGGGAGTTGTTATGGGGGAGCCCTGTGGGGTGTGGCAGACACTTCTCAGCTACAAATCCTGGAAAATAACTTCTTAAGAAGACTATTAGCCGTACCAGTTTCCACTGCCACATTTATAATACATAGGGAGACTAATACCCCTTATATCCTCGATTTGATCAGTATAGCTGCCCTTACTTTGTGGCACCGCATTTGGACTCGGGAAGAGACACATTTTACGAGGGACATTATATTGGATTGTTTGAACCAAGATCACTACAAGAAAATAACATGGTTAAGTTATATTTGCAGTCTCTTAAAGGAATGTGAGATGGATGTGAATCTAAAAATCCCGAGGACATACAGAATATGAGTAAAAAGGAATTAAAATTGAGGTTCCGTAAAGTGAGGTCCTCAGCAAGGGACGTTGTTATGAGTAACAAACTATGTATATCTTTTTATCTTGAAGGGCCAATAGTAACGGGTATTCAGCCATATCTTATTTTTATAACTAATATACAACACAGATTTTATCTAACTAGATTACGGTTGAATACTCTCCATTATCTTTTAGCATTTCCCAAAAGGGCCAAGTGGTGCGCCAATTTACCAAAATGTCCGTGTGATGGCAGGTCCCCACAGAGTACTCTTCATTTTTTACTTTTTTGTAAATTTTATAATGAAATTAGGAAAACATTTTTACGACCTATTTTTAAAGCAAATAGCCTGTACTCTTTTAAAGCTGCTTTTAATTATATTCGAAAACTGGAGAATGTTTTAATTTGTAATGCGGTAATTTGTTTCATATCCTTGGCTATCAAACAAAGGAAGGACCTTGTTTACTTGGAAAAATTGAATTATGAAATTGATTAGTTTTTGCTTGTTAATTGATTTGTTGAATTATAAAATGGATTAGATTTTAATTGTTAGTAGATTTATTTTAAAAATCAAAAAAGCATTTTCTTCTGAGACTTTTTGTATATAAAATGCACTTTTTATCTCATATTGAAATAACTGTATATAATTTTGTTTCTATTGATATTATAGTATGCATTTATGGACATTTTTGTATGTGCCGAATAAAGCTTGATTTGATTTGATTTGATTTGAGTGCATCCACTAGTTTGAAAAGGGCAGATCTCCTTCCTCTTGTCTTGATGAGTATTAGAAGTACCCCAGACAAAAAGACTAGCCTGTTACCACATGAGATGCCAGTGCTTAAATTGTAAGAGAATGGGTGCCAGTGCCCAAAGCTCATCTGCTCAGAAGCCTGCAGCTGGTGCACATAAATGTCTTGAATCCACTTCATGCCTCTTTAATCCATTACTCTTGCAGGTTCCTGCTTTATCTCTTTGTGTGTTTTTACCACCCTTGCTCTTGGTAAATGACTGATGTGAAAAAATAAATGCCAGTCTCCAAAAATAAATGCCGGTGACCCCCACCAACATCCACTGCCTCAAATTAAGCACTATGAGACACTAATGGGCAGAGCAATGATATTGGCCTATATTCCTTCAGCTTCACTTGCTTCAATGACCGATGACATCATTCAAGATTAATGCAAAGGTCTTGCTGACATAGTGAAATCTGTTTCTCATCATGTGAATTTGGCAACACTACTGATAGAGAAACCCATTGCCGCTCTCTGAACCCTGGTGATTGGGTTCTCATCAAGAAACACGTCCACAAACACTATTTGGAAGAGAGCTGGAGAGGGCCGTTTCAGGTTGTGCTTGTGACCAACACTAATGTAAAATGTGCTGGAGTCCCGCTTTAGATTCACACTGATCACACGAGATGAGTGAAGGTGGTGGATGAAGAAGTGACAAAAACCACTGTCTTAGAGACTCAAGCTGAAGTCCACATCATGGCTCCAGAAGAAGGTGGAGAAAGTTTTGTAACTGGTGAAGTTGGTTAAGTTGTTGCTGATGAGAGTCAAGATCCTGCTGATAGTACGAGTATCATTAGCAGTGGCCAGTTTCAGTTTGAGGGTAAGAGTGAAGAGCTGTTGCAGAGTCATGAATAGCAACAAGAAGAAATAGTCTCTCATCCGTCCAGTGAAAGGCTCCAGAGTTCGAGCCTTGAGAACTCCCCAAGAGAGAAAGTAGTTCACTGTGAGTCAAGTTGCTAACACTGATCAAAGCTCAAGTCCATCAGTGAGTGAAGAAGATTCAGTAGTAGTCACAAGTGATGGTGCAAGAAGTGAAACACTAAAGACATGGAAGAGAACCAGCGAATGAAAGCAATGGCAGAATAAAATACTAAAGCCAATCAAAGAGGAGTCTGCAACAATCTAAATCGACTCAGAGAACAGTGAAAGTAAGTCACCTGTTGCTAAAAGATCAAAAATAAAAAATAAATCCAAATAGAAAATACACCTAACTTGAATGGGCTTATCTAGCATCTGTGTCTGGAGAAGAAGAAAAGTCAGATACAGAAATCTACAGTCCAATAAACTGTTGCCAATTCATTTTTAAAAACGAGCTGGAAGAAGAAGAAGCACATTAATCTCTGAAAAAGTCTGAAAGTACTGAAACTAGTGTTGAACATTGCGAGAGAATCCAGATGAAAAAAGAGTTTGAGAGACTGAGCAATATGAACTGAGCAAAAGAGATGATAAAAAACCTAACTTTCAAGTATAATTTTTGATTTTTGATTATTTCTTTTTAAAAATTTAAGAAGAAAAGAAGTGTAATTATTTATTTGAATAAAAGAAAATGAGTTCCTGTTTTTGAAGTTGACATTTTTCCTTTTTGTTTTTGATCTCGATAGAAATGGCATTCAGCAAATGCTGTAAAATTGGCTTATGCATCTCTTTGATAATGACACTAACAGTTTTAGTTGGTTTATTGTTGTGCCTCCTTTCTCTGGTGGGATATGTCTCCACAAAGGTTGAATAAACTACAGTATACAGCAATGGTGTTGGACCTATTACAGTGACACATAGGAAAAGCTTTGTTAGTGGATTTCATGAGGATAGCTATACTAAAATGTTGTGTGAGTAATAGTATGTGCATATTATGGGGGTCAATGATTGTTTTGCGTGTATGTTTTTTACTTCTGCAGGTGAAGGTGCGGCCTACCTACAACGTCTGACATACTATTCACTTTCTTGCCATGTGTTTGTGATCATATTTAGTAGAAATGGTTTCCATTGTCTTATCTGTCGGATTTCAATGTTTTGCTGGAAGATCTGCCTCTTTCTAAAGATGCTAAAGATCGGTTAAGATATGTAAATTCTTGACTACAGTTGCACCATTTAACCTTAATTCTAACATGACTAAACAGGAGCATGTATGTGGTTTCATTTAAGAGGGATGTGGGTTTTGTTAAGGAATATAGTGAAAAAAAAATGAAAATTGTGAAAGATTGAAAAGATGAGAAGAAGGTGAGATCAGATTAAGGCTGAGGAAGAATCTAGGTATTCGAATTGGCATCCAAGATTGAGAATGGAGCAGGAGAGAAAGGGTGAGTTGTGTATGGTGCATTGTGAACCTACAGGAGTTCGGATCATTGAATATGTGGGTGAGAGTGAGTGTCAGAGGAATTATGTTGTCAGTGGTGATTACCTGTTTGGTGAAGAACCAATTCTGAGAAGGATTTATGTGTGTGGTAAGATTGACTATTTCAACCTGGCACATAATAGGGTGGGTTCTTGTTATCTTGCTTTAGTGTTTCCTAGAGTCTGTCATGTGAATAGAATGAATGCCGCTGTTGATTTAAAGAAAGTAAAACGTGGTTTTGGACAGGAAGTCAAATATATTAGGAGCTATGATTTCATCCATCTATAGGTGTGGCTATATATGATGTGAAGATTAGAAGGTTGTCTATGCTTGTGGACTGGCTTGCTTCTAACACCGCTGGTGCTTTAACACAGATTAATTCTGAATTAATTGTGATGCAGGTGATGATTATGCAAAACTGCTTAGCACTAGAAATCTTTCTAATAAAGAAAGGCGGTTTTTGCAAGGATTTGAAGGACAGGGAGTTCACACCTTCATATGTGATAACAGTAGGGTCATTATTACAGATGTGTCAAATATCACTAGCATTTCTTGTGAAGTCCAAGCTTTAGAAGAGCATGGTTTGTGGGATTCAGTGGGTTCCTGAGTTAGTGAGATAGAAAAGGGTTTTAGCAAGGTTGAAGAATAGTTTGATAGTTTGGGAGATGGTATGCTTAGATTTATACTAACTCCTGTAATAATTGCATTGGTTTGTGTAATTTTCCTGTTTCTCTTGTTCAAATTTTCTGGATGTTTGTTACTAAAATGTGGGTGTAAGGATAAAAAAGAATTGTCAAAGAGGAAGCAGCAAGAATGCAAGATAGGTGATGCCAGAGACAGTGTTTACAATCAGTTGAAAATGATGGAGGAGTTGATGTGAAAGAAATTAAAAGTGACGAAGACTGTATTATAATTGCTGACTAATTAGATTAATTCTGGATTTTATAGTGATTATAGAATGATCAGAGGGAGGATGTTGTTGAGGATTTTTGTGCTTTTATGTTTCCATGCATAATTAATTATGTGCAAAATGTGATTTTACACTCAATCCTACATATACACTCTGATATTGTGCTGATTTCTAACACATTCAGAAGTGTGTTTTCCTGACCCTTGTTAAATAGGCCTCAATTGGGGCCTGGCAAGAATTGTTTTCAAATTGGATGCCTCTCCTGTCTTCCCTTTGCACTTGTCTCTGCTCGTTATTTCTGCAGCACACAGTGAAGCAAAAAATAAATATTTATTTATTTCCATTTTCATTTTTTATGCTGTTCTAAATAAATCTTCTCCAGCTCAGGCAGAAAACTGTAACTCATTTCAAGGTCCTTCCGCTATTACACTGTACCCTATTAATTCACAATAATTTGCTGTTGTTCATGCTTCTAGTTTGTTCCACCATCTCCGGATGGCATTAGCATGGGGTGGGTAGAATAATTAATTTATGTAGTGGGATAGTGCTTAGGGGCTAAGGCTACAGGGCGCTTGATAAGGTAGTGCTTTGATTTGCTGAGAAAGTAACCTTTTCCATCTGTAGTTTTAGTAATTTCATATGTGGAAATAATGTATAAAAACCCTCGATTTTGGTGGTGAGTCGAAAATCTATCCTATGCTGCTAGGAAAGGAATGCTGTCCGTTTCTCTATTGATTTTGCTGCCCCCTTGGAACTTTTTTTATGTGCACTTCTTTGTAGTACTCTGTTTGCTGAGAGCCTTCATGGCATTGACACTAAAAGCTTTTAACTACTCTGCTGATTTAGAACTCAGTTATTTATTTTGGGCCCTTTTCTTATTTGACTCTATTTTTGACTATCCTGATGTGCTAGGAGGTGCCTTACCTCAGGCAGACATTGCCTCATGAAATTAAGTTGAACACTGGCTTCGATTCATCGAATTGTGGGCATTCTGATTGCGGTACATTGTGGGTTGTTAAGATGATGGGGTCCCCCAAGCTCACAGTATGAGGACCAAAGGCCTTCTCAAGTCCTCTTGAAGTGTTCTTAACATTGAATACCAGAGGAGAGCTTTGGGAAAGTGATAAGAGGGGTCCTTGAGGAGGGCCTTAGAAAGCAAGTTGGAAGCGCTAAAGTGTGAGAAGACAGAGATGGACACTAAAAGTGTGTGAGAGAGAGAGTGTGTGTGTGTGTGTGTGTGTGAGAGAGAGAAACTGCATTGCATTGGGGCTTGAGATATGATACCAATGTGATGCATGCGCAAAGCAATATGTGGTAGTAAAGGTGCCAGGTGGACCATCACACCATGATACATATTAGATTTGAGGTACAGAAGGAGGCACTTCATGATTGTGATAACGGTAGTTAGGTATTGGTGTAGCGCAAAATTCATTTTTCATTTGTAGGGGTGCTTCATAATTATGAGTAGTTCGCACACGCATATATTCCTTTGTTATACTAACATGAGATATTAGACTGTGAACTGTAATAATATGAATCGTGGTGTATTAGGGACATTTCAATGTGAACGTGAAGAGATCAACGTTGAAATTAGACGTAACTAGCTGAAAACATTAACGTGTGCAATGTATGCATACCACTGACAATTATTCATGTTTTTGATGTGCTTATGTAATGTGCTAATTTAGAAGTGCTCAGTAAAGAGTGTTCATTTATATGCAATTTTGTAAGGCCTGTGTGATTTTCTTATGTTGGCTGAATACTGTAGGCCTGAAATGCATTTTCTCTGGAAGCTCTTGCATTAGATTTAATAGTTGAATTTCATGTGCATGTTGGATTTGTTCTTTCTCACGTTTCTGTTGCAGGCAGAAGAAGCATCCTTGTTAGTTAGAGTAATGTCTTTGTTTTAGGAGCTAGGGATGGAGAGAAGGGGATACATTGATCGTTGATATTGATAGTGGAGAACTGTTGTACTTTCTCATCGGAGGGAGCGTGGGAATCAAGGTCATCTCACCAAGCTTGGGAGCATCGCTGGCTAATGGAAAATTACCTATGAGGAGGTGGCCTGACTGGATGGCGTGATCCGCAAAGGACCCTGGGATACTACCTGTACTATTGATGCATCTTAACTAGGGAAAGTGTCCGGGGACTTCTGCCTTGCCTTGAGAGACAGAGTATCTTAGAATGAGCTCTGTAGCTTTATGCTGCTTGACCCAACTAATGTGGGGAGACTTCTTAGGAAGGTTTCACATGCTGACATCTTAACTGATCTTGCCTGGGAAATGCTATGTAGGGATGTCACGTTAGTGGTAGTGTAAGGGCGGGTTAATGCTTTATACCCACAAACGTTCGATGAAGGGGCACTCTACTGGTAGTACTGACAATATTAACAATAACACTAATAATAATATCGCTATTGTTCTTTTTCTTCTTTTTATCATTATTACTGTTATTATAAAATGTAATTGTAGTTGCATTTATATAGTGCTTCACATCCCTGATGAGGCATCAAAATCAATTTGCAGAAGGGTAACACACTGCTCCATAACAGCACTATGGATTGGGTGGCACATTTTCTATTTTCTAATTCATCACATAATGCAAGGGTGTCTGCTTTACGGATGGGTTGTTTTGTGAAGGAAGGGACAACTTTGTGCGCAAAAACTATCCTTAGAGGCATATTCCTCTATTTGTGCTGCAGAATGCAGCACACATGTAAAGAAGAAGTAAAAAGGAGAAATAAAGATATTTCTCCTTGTTACGTCTCTGTAAGGTAGGCTCACAATTTTTATGCAAACTCAGGTTTGCAAGTCTTTGTAAATCTGGGTTTGCATCAAAATACATGATTGGACGCATGGGGACGCCCATGCTCCACCCATGTAACGCCTACCCGATGCATAATAACACAAGGCAGTGCTATGCACTTCATTACTTTATATTTACTAAACCACAGAAAGTCGCACAAAGTGGCTTAGTAAATACCCAAAATTATTTTGTGCCACAAAAGTGACGCAACTCAGATGCAAAATCATTGTGAATATGGGCGGGAGTGTCTATATGTCATGTAGTCTAAATGGGCAGTATTATGAAATTGTGGTGTGAAGATCAGAATTGTGCACTTATTGTGTTTTGTTGATGAATTTGAAATAAAAGGTTGTGGGTGGGAGGATGCTTAAGCATCAGATCCTTCTGCATGCATGAACGGATAAGACGTCTGTGAGTGTGATGTTTGTGAAGTGTTTTGGTGTCTTTTGTGTAGCAGAAAGCTGAAACCATGTTGTACCAAGCATGTAGTTGCGCTACACATGGATGCAGAAAGAAAGTATGAGACAAGATTTTGCTGTGTCTACATGCAGATACCTATTAAATTTGAATTGGTATGTACCATATAGTTGAAACTACATTGAAGAAAGGCCTTTGAAGTGCCTAAGAGAAGCATGTTCCGCTGGAGTATGGGCGCTGCGTGGGGTATCTATTTGCCCTGGAGTCCACAAAGAATTTGGAGAGATGCAGCCCATGAGAAATTTTCTGAGAAGTCCATCCAGGAGTGGCAGGAAGCAAACCCCAGGAATGATAATTATGCAGTCAACCATGATATAAGCACTGATGTGTCACTGAGGATCAACAGAGGAAAAGAAACATTATGCGATCATCCTGGGGAGTCCACCCACGTGTGATGTGGACTATTCCAAAGGAATAAGCATTATACTTACTCTGGGCAGTTACCCAAGAGCAACAGGGAGAAATATACTGGAACGGGAATTACACAGGCAGTCATTAAATATATTCTGATTTGTGTACCATGGGGGCACAGCAGTGCTACCGTAACACAACTAGCTATGGCGTATGTGTGAGAAGGCCACCCAGGAGCAACATGTAGTAACCAAGAGTATCATCATTATGTAATAAGTTTTAGGACTCTATATAAAAGATTCGACCTGTATACCATATTTAAGCATCATTCCCAATGTATGATTAATAATAAAACAAATCTTCATAAATTGTAAACATTGTGCCTTTCATTGCTGCCCCTTTCATAGCTGCCTATTGTTTATTCATTATATCAGCCCACGTATTTTGAAATCTACAGAGTGCCCTATACAGAATGTATTACCTTGAAACAACGTTCTTTACTGCTTTCCTCTTCCTCTACAGGTGTTATCGAGATGATGAGTTGCTACACTGACGCCACGCCAGCTACACAAGTGATATATCCATATCCTCGATCTGGTCTTGGTCTCGAAGTAAGTGCGTGACTAACGAGCCTGGCAAAATCATAATAAAACGATCAAACCCATTTCTTACTAATACACCCTTGACATTTGGGTGTGGAGTGCGAATGCAACTTTAGCAGGGATGGTGTAAAAGCTTGCAAGATTCACAGATCTGGACGTTTGTGTTTTCTGAGGCGGCACCAGAAAATGATAGAAGGTAAACTGCTTTGGAACAGCCTAGACTCTTTCATAATTGCGCTGGCCCATATTCCTACGGTGTTGCTATTCATTTTTTTTTTATCAAGGAGAAGGACTTTTAGAGCTTTAGGGTGACCAGTAATGTTATACCTATCTCATAGATGCTTAGGCGGCTAGGCCCAGTGGCAACCTTTCGCCGCCCATGGCGGCCCCTTCTTTGCCGCCCCGCGGCGGGCGCATGTAAGAGGGGGTGGGGGCATGGGGGTGCTGGCGATTTCTGCGTTCGCCACCCCGCGAAGGCTGCAAGCGAGAGTGGGAGTTGGGGGGATGAGGCCACCGCCACCCCCGCCCCCACCTTGCTACGCCACTGCATAGGCCAGGGTGATGGGTCATAAGCTAGGAGGCATAGGCCTGGCAAAGTATAGGTTAACTAGGACAATTTTGAACTTATCTGTGCCAGGCGTATATTCAAGGGACAGAACCCTATTTTAAATATTATTGCATGACAACGGGAGCTGAAAAGATTAATAAGTAATTGGAAAATTTCACAGTAAGCAAAGCGTCTGAAATCCTGTGACTAGGTTTACTAATGTAAAGACATTTTTCAAAACTTGTAACCTTATTTTATTATATGGTTTGTGTTTTCTATATTCAATTCAAAATGAAAGCTAATTATAGTTTTATGAAATTGAGACATTACACAAAACAAATGTCTGTGCCTGTATTATATGGGGGTGAGAAACAGCTGAGCAGTACCCAAAGAATACTGGGTTGTCAGTAGTATGTCACTGGCAGTGATGCACTTTTACATATAAATAAACATAACAAGGTTGAATTTAAAAAAATTGAGGACTCACTCTGATATTGACTACCATCAAAACCAATTTACCATTCTAACTCCAGATCTACGTACCTTGACAGAATAGGGCAAATTGCTATTATGGAGTTGATATATGTGTAGGAAGATATTAAAAACTTTATATTTTTGTACCAACTTTCTAACATCATTTGGAGTAAGCCTTACTTCACAATAGTCACGATTACATAATCTGTAGAATCACTCCAGCTCAGTGTCATTCATTGTCCAATGAATTCCATCAAGAACGACCAGCATAGCAAAGCAGTGGGCTTTGGTGGTGGAGCTGCGCCTGGTGGTCTCTGGCACATGTGCTTGGAGCTTTGCCCCCGCACAGATATACCCCACCCTTCACAACACCGGTGCCAATTCCAATTTGCTATTATGATAGCTGTGCAGGGGTAAGGAGCGTGGCTCAGATTACATCAGATTTGTGCTGGCATTAATAGGACAGTGTTTTGTGAGCTAGCTAATGTGTCTCATGGGGCTTGAGGGGATAACGGTAACATTACTGTGGTAAATAGTGACACAATCACGGGTTCAGGTAAGAAGGAATTTTATTAGTATCTTCTTTCAGGAGCATCCCAACAACGGAGACACCTCCTCCCAACTCCGTCAACAGTCCTTTTGTCGAATACCCGCTCCTGAGCCCTAAAATTCCACCCTTAAGATTCCACCCTCGAAAGACGACCCCGGGCTCAGGAACTAAGTAAATACAACACACCTTTCCCCTTTAGAAATAATAATAAAAGAAACTCAAAACACAAAAAAAACTATAACAATAAATAACCAACCCTACAGATGCAACAATGTGAATTCTTACAGCACATTTTAATACCCGACATATATCCAGAGAACTTTTCAGGGCAACGTTTAATTCTAGAACCTCTCCTCTGCACTTCCCCCATACACCTATTACTCACCCCTCCATTGAGGCCCCCAACATCTGCACCAGAAACCACTTCAGCTTCTTCTTCCACATTAACCACCTCGTCTTCCACTTGCATATCCATGAAAATATTAACATCTTCCTCTCTACTTGAACCGTGTTTGACAATACTAGACCCACTACTCTCATAGTTTCTGAAAATAGAAACCGGATTCATATTCCAGATTCTCCCACCTTGAACCTTCACGGCCTTGTCGTAAACTTGCTCAACTAATACTGGATCAGACCACTTAGGTAACCCTTTACCACTAGCAACTGGTTTCCTAATGTGGACCGAATCTTCCGCACAAATCCTGACATTGGACAATTTGCTTCTGCCTCTATTCATATTATTCTTCATTTTGGTAAACTTTCACCCTCTCCCCTAATCTTGTTATAGTCAATGCAGACATCTGACTCTCCACAACATTCCTTGAACCACCATGGGGCCAATCTCGAACCCTGCTTACTACCCTGCAATAACTCAAAAGGAGAATATCCAGTAACTGAATTAGAAATAGTACGATATGACAGCAAAGTGGCTTGTAGAGCCTTCCTCCAGGGTAAACCTCCTCTGCAAGCTAACTGAATGGACTCTCTTACCACTCGATTAAACCTCTCAGTCTGACCATTAGACTGGGGATAATAATTAGCTGTTCTTTTGTTCTTCACTCCACACCTCTTCAAATAATCTTCAAAAGACTTACAAACAAATTGGGGACCATTATCCGAGACCAACTCTTCTTGCAATCCCTCTCTACAAAACACATCCTCCAAACACTCAGTGATCCCGTCAGTCATTACTCTCTCAGTCATTTTAACTTCTGGCCATTTTAAAAAATAATACATCACCACAATAGCGTATACTTCCCTCTTAGGAATGGTACAACAAGCATTTGCAATGCAATAGGTCTCGCATTTACGCATGTTTAAGCTATTGGCATTGTAAATGACAATGCCTATTATTTTTGTTTTGTTTTTTAAAACATAAATAAAGGCATTGTCATTTACATTGCCAATAGCTTAAACTCGCGTAAATGCGAGACCTATTGCATTGCAAATGGTTGTTTAAGTTTAAAACTGAGCGCGGCGTCGCTTCAAGGACACTGCGCTTGTTTTTTTTTTACTTTAACACTGAGCATGGTGTCCTTGAAGCGGCACCGCGTTCAGTTTTAAAGTTAAAAAAATAAATAAACAAACAGAGCGCGGTGTCCGTGAAGCGGGCGCCGCACTCACCAATAAGGTAAAAAAAAAAACCACACCTCTATTTTGGATCCGACGGTACAGACTCCAGCCACGAGATGGACTCTTCCTGCCTCAGGGCCAAACCCGGCGGGATCTAAATGCAGAGCACGGTGTCCGTGAAGCGGGCGCCGCGCTCATCAATAAAGTTTAAAAAAAAAAAACAAGAAACAAAGCACGGTGTCCCTCAACCGGGCGCCGTGCTAGACAATCTAGTTAAAAAAAAAATTAAACTCAGCGCGGTGTCCCTAAAGCGGGCGCCGCGCTCAGCATGCAATTCATCTCAAAAGTAATAAAGTACAAAAAAAGCGGCCGCCATTGTCCTGTGTGGGCGCGCTGCAAATGTAGGAAGCAGACGCTATTGTCCTCATTAGTTAGGTACAAAACAAAATAGTGCTCACGGACTTAAAACGGAGACCGTGTAACAAGCCAAGTAAAAGGTCCAGTCGTCTTGGGCGGTAACAAATGGCGACAAGGCAGTAATAAGGAGGGACTAACAAGCCTCATAATGAATCGGAAGCCAGCATTTACCAAGGACAATGACACCAGCCAATGACAAATATGGGCGTAGAGTGGGTGAGGCTTCCACAGCATACTCTACTACAGCATGCCTCGCAGAGCGAGCAGAGCATGCGCGCTGCTGCTAGGCTCGACCTAAAAAGGACCCAAAATGTAAATTCCCAACTTCCTCCAAGGCCAAGGGGAAACGCAATGGGAGCTGGTTCAGTGACACATGGTTTTACAGATTTGTCACTATTTGCACACAAACTGCACCCCTTCACCATTCCTTCCACTATACTATCCATACCGGGCCACCAATAAACTCTCTAATATGTCTTTTAGTCGCAGACATACCCACGTGTCCCTCATGACCCATCTGAAATATGTTCTTCCTCAACCCAGAGGGCGGTACCACTTTATCACCATAGAGCAGAAAAAATCCATCATACATCAATTCATTTAGTATTTTAAAGAAAACTGCTTCTTCTCCACTCAATTTCCGTTCCTCTGGCCAACCATTATTCATGTATTCACCTACCAACATCAATTCCACATCTTTCTTGGATTCATTTTGCCACCTTTCCTTAGGAATCATCTCTAACTCACCCTTAGCATGATCACCATCATTAATATCTCCCTTAGTATAAGCAACCTCACATTCACATTCCTCCTCAATCTCATCCAACTTAGAATTGACTGGCAAGCGTGATAAGAAATCTGCATGAACATTCAACCTTCCTGGAACATGGTCAATTCTGTATTGATAAGATTGTAGCTTTGCTGCTAATCGTGCCAATCTAGCAGTCAGGTTCCTTCCACCACCAGGTGATAGTATATACACTAACGGTTTGTGATCTGCTCTTAACACAAAACGCATTCCCCACAAGAACTGCCTAAAATGGTCCGCTGCCCAAGTACATGCTAATAGCTCTTTCTCAATACCAGAATAATTCTTTTCAAAATCTCTCAATGTCCTAGATGCATACGATACCACATATTCTTCCGACTTTATTTTTTTGCAACAATGTGGCTCCCAACCCATATTTTCTGGCATCAACAGCTACAATGCATTTTCTCCCTACTTCAAATGATTTAAAAAAAGGTGCATCAGCAAGCTCTTTTTTGAGATCTTTGAAAGCTTGATCTTATTCAACTTTCCACAAAACTCATTGTTTTTCCTCAACAATAAACGTAAAGGCTCAACCTTGGCAGCATAGTTGTCTATAAATTGATAGTAGAATTCTGTAAGTCCTTACAATGACAGTATTTGTTCCTTAGATGTTGGAACTGGAGCACCTTCAATAGCTTTTCATGATCTTGTTTGGCCTGATTCCATTCTTCGAAATACAGTCACCTAAATACTCCACCTCACTACGATACAACTTGCACTTGGATTCCTTGAGAGTTAAACCTTTTTTGTTTTAACCTCTCAGAACATTTCTCAAATTGGTACGATGATCTTCTTCTTTTTTCCCCATAAACCAAAATGCCATCTTGAAAAGTGATCGCTCCTTGGACCCCCTCTAGCGTTTCTTTCATTAGTCTCTGAAAGACATTCGCAGCACTAGCCAACCCGAAAGGCATTCTGCAAAATTGGAATATACCATCCGGTGTCACAAATGCCATTAAATGGCGCAATTCCTCTTGTAATTCTGTCTGATGGTATGCAGTTGCTGAGCCCAATGTGGAAAAAACTGTTGCTCCCGCTAAAGTGGACACAACTTCATGCAAATTTGGTAAAGGATGCCTATCAATCTAAATTTTTTGAGACTCCTAAGATCCACACAGAGTCAAAGCTCGCCAGAAGGCTTCAAGGCTAAAACTACTGGAGATTCCCATGGTGATGACTCTATTGGTTGAATAACTTCGTTATCACACAAATCTCTTAACATAACTTTCAACCTTTCCCTGTAAGTTAAAGGTACATTTCGAACTTTATGCCTGACTGGAACAGCATTCTCCAATAAAACAATTTTGTGTTTGAAACCAATGAATTTCCCCAAAATATCTGAAAAAACTTCAGGGAATTCTCTTTTCACATCAATAACATCATCATCATTTCCATTTTGTACGTTTCCCAAAACATATACCTGTGGCACAGCTTTGGGGTCTAATTTCATATTCAACTCTTGCTGATGTGGCCACCCCAAAATGGAATCCCCTTTAGCGGACACATAGATTTTCCCTCTTGTCTTTCTTTCGTTGAAGTAAATATTAGCCCAGAAATAACCCAGTAAATCTATTTTGTGGCCAGTATATTCAGGTGGCACATCTGGGGCCAACAATTTTTCATTTTTCCAATTTGATTCCCACAGTGTTTTACAAACGATAGTGTACCATGCACATAAGTCAACCATGGCCTCCACACCTTTGTCATTAATGTGCACCACACATTTTGGAAAGCTCTTCACATTACCATCTCTTACACAAAGTATAGCATTGGGATTTAATTCTTCTTCAAAGTCCCCATTAGTCATATAATTCACATTGGTTTCTGATTTACTCCTGCACACCGTTCCAAAATGATCTTTTTTTCTACAACAACTACAATTTTTGTCTATTTGTGGGCAGTTTCTGAAATTGCCAAGGTGGAAACTACTGCCACATCTATAACATAGATCCTCATTGGTATAATTTTTTTTTCTTTCTCAGATTTGACTGCATTTGCTGAATAATTGACTTCTGTCTTTTTCCCGTCTTCCCTCCATTGCTACTACTTCTCATTTCATGCACACATTTTTCCTAATGGTGGCATTCAATAACATGTCATAACCTTACTTGCACATTCTTACTTTTAGTTCTCATTATAACTTGATCTCTCAATACTTGATCATACGTTATGGTTTCAAATGCACATGAAGCTGCTAACGCTCTCAGGGCCGATACATACTCTTCAATACTCTCCTCATCTTTCTGTGCTCTTGAATAAAATTTAAACCTTTCCATAATGGTGTTAACTTTTACCATACCTTATGGACAGCTGTTTTACTGCCCGCTCAAACACATTTAAGTTTTCTGGATTCTATTGAGGAGGTAATGTGGTGAATTCTTTTAGACCTACAACACCTAAAACGTGTGTTTTAGTAAAGCGAATTTTCTTTGGGGTGCGCACGCCTCCCCTTCTAATACTACCACATGGGGGCGTGGCCAAGATGGCGGCGTGAACGGACGTGTCTCACTTTCGTTCCGTCCCTGTCCGGCCTACAGCATTGCCTCATAGCACCATCCGCTGATGTGGAACTCCCTGGGAGGGGTCATCTTCGGCTGGTGTCCCGGCGGGGGACCGTGAGGCTGCCAGAGCACGACTGATTGTCCCCGGGGTGCAGGTGAAGCTCGGGAGACTGCGCGGGTACGGAGCCGCTGGAGGCCTGCCTCGCTTGCTGGTTCCGGGCGGGCGGTGGCGTGGAGGAGAGAAGGAGCTCTTTGCTGTTGCGGTGCCTGCCCGACTGAGTAGTGTGAATCCCCCCTCATACCTGGAGGGGGGGTGAGGCCTGCACGTCCTGGGCCTCCTTGGTCCCTCACGGCCATGGGCAAGTCGGCCAGCGGGCCCGTGAACAGAGCCGGCGGAGGAGCTGGCTGCAGCTGGACTCGAGCTGGGGGGGCTGGGGGTGCGGACTTGGGCGGTATCATGCACCGAAGCGGCCTGGCGGGTCCCCGCATTGCTGCCAGGGCTGAATGAAGACTGTGGGTTCCCCCGTTCTCTAGCTTCCTCCCTTTTGAGGGCATCACCGGGTGGGGTGGATTTGAACGACAGCTTGCCTGCGGGGCCTCCTGTTGCCAACAGTGATCACCGGAGCAGAACGGCCCCGGCCTTTTAGGTACGAGCTGGTGGGCCCTCCACGCCCACGTTGAAGACTCCCGGTGTGACGCCCTCGAGGACCCACTGCAGAGCGGGGAAGCCACTGGCCCTCCTTTCACTATTTTAGTCACATTCCCTCTGGAACTCTCCTTCCACAGGAGCGTCTGTGCGCAGTTGGAGACGGTGTGTCGACAGCGATGGGCCCCGACTGATTTGGGTGTCATCCCTGGGACCCAGAGCTCGGGTTCTTGGCATTCGTTGGAGGGGCATGTAAGCTCTGCATCACGAGGATCCACCAAGGGGGCCTCTCCACCAGGCCCGGGATGCGATGAGCCCTTAGGCGGCAGGGCCAGCGAGGCGAGCTGGCCGGCCGTCTCACTGTACGCACATCAGTGAGAGTATTCACAAGCCCAGCTTTCCTGGCAGAGTGGTGGGTAACCGATACAGGGGCAACTGCGCATGATTGGATCGGACACGTTGGTCGGGGCTGGGTCCAGAGGTGGGCCCCGCATTGGTCCGCCTCGGCTCCCCCAGAGTGACCGCTGGCCTCCCCTCTGCTCCAACTCCTGAAGGTCTACAGCACGCTGGGACTGTCGCCAATAGGTCATGGCCACGACTAAAACAAAGAAGGACATTTCAGTCCGTGACCTGCTCATCAAGAGTTGGGGTGAGAAGAGCACAGCGGGAGAGGCGAAACCGGCCGGCGGGGGAGACGGAGCCGGCGGCGCAGTGACCCACAAGTTTTAGGAGTCACTGTTTGCTTACCCTCCGCGAGGACCTGCGGACAGTGAAGAAAGACCTGTCCCTGGAGCTGAGGGAAGCATGCCGGAATATCGACAAGGTCGGAGAAAGGGTGGCAACACTGGAGGAGACCTCCACTGCTAGGGACGAGGAAATAGCGTCCCTTCAGCAAGAAGTAATCCGACTGCAGGACCAGCAGATCGACCTGCAAGCCCATGCTGAAGACTTGGAAAATTGGTCCAGGAGGAGCAATGTCCGCATCCGAGGGGTTCCAACGAATGCAGAGGCCTCAGACCTTGAGGAGTATGTGCAGGCGTTGTTCCGCTTTGTCCTGTGCTCCACGCAGGAGAATGCCATCAAGATCGATCGGTGCCACCACGTAGGTCCTCCCCGCGAGGCATCCTGCCCCCCAGCAAACATCCTGGTCTGTGTCCATGACTTTAAAGTGAAAGAATCCATACTTAAGGCCGCCCGGGATGCACAGAAATTGTTGTTTTGAGATCACTCGCCACAGCTTTACCAGGATCTAGATGTTATCACACTACAGAAGCGAAAGGACTTCTGACCTGTCACTAATCATTTGCGGGTGTTGGGCATCACATACTCCTGGGGACATCCCTTTCGGCTCATCTTTTGCATGGAGGGTAAAACCTACCAGATGCACTCCCTAGCAGAAGCCCGTAAGGTTCTGGGCCAGGATCCCAAAGAGCAGGAGTCTCGACAATCAGCAACCGTTGACAACACACTCAGCAGAAACCGCCGAGTGATGAGACGCTGATCCCGGCTTGACCGTTATCGCCCTAACCCAGCTACAATTACTATGGAGAGGACGGCCGTGTTGCGCTCCCTCTCCGGGGAAGAAAAAGAGGACAATGACTCCCCCTCATAAGGTACAGTGGTAGAGCTCTATTTGTACGGATGGACCTAGCGGGGTGGGAGCGGGGACAACAAGACTACTTCAAAGCAGATGATTCACGTTGCCTTGGCAGACCCCTTCCCTTTTGAATTTCCCATTGCAATGGACTACACGGTACTTCCTTTTGTTCTTAATTATATTTGTGTTTGTGTTGTTGTGGGGGTTAAGGGTTTGCTACTGGTGTACCCCTTCCGGCACGCGTTATCAGGCAGACTGCACACACACATGGATCGTCACTGGATTTCCTGTACAGGCGTGGTTCAGCTGCCCCTCCTCACATGTTTCATGGAATAGATGCTCACCCCCTCACAGCTCTCTCCCCCCTCGTAGACCATGGAGATGAAGATAATTAGCCTCAATGTACGTGGCCTTAACAACCCCACCAAGAGGTCTATGTTTCTCTCACTCCTTGAACACTCCAGTGGGGACATATGCCTGATACAGGAAACGCATTTACTTTCAAAAGACACACACAGAATGCACTCTAAACGATTCCTGCAGCACTTTTGGTCATCTGGGAAGGGAAAAAAAGGGGGTGTGGCTATTCTCTTTTCCAGATGCTTCCCCGGCACTGTCTTGGCCCGATTGCCGAGATTAAAGGCCGCCTAATAGTGCTACACGTGCAATTGGGCATGTTTCATTTCAAATTGGCATCAATCTACGCCCCGAACAAGCGAAAATAATCATTTCTCACTGACTCTCTTGCCAAAAAGCTTAACTCCCCAGACGCAGCCGTGGTGGTGGGTGGAGATCTGAACATAGTGATGGACGCGGACCAAGACCGGTCGGGGCACAGAACTGGTCACACGGGGGCACTCTCTCCAGAGAGCATAGGCTGGTTGTCAGACTCTGGCCTGCGTGATGTTTGGCGTGCCCAGCACGCCGGATAGAGGGATTACACGTTCTACTCAGCAGCCCACTAGACATATGCCTGACTAGACCACTTTCTAGCTTCCCCGTCTCCATGGGATCGGGTATTTCCTTCTACCATTGAACCCCGCTTGCTGTCAGACCACGCTCCCATCACAAAAACCCTACACATGTCCTCCCTTCTCACACAGACACCCCCTTGGCGCCTCCGCAAGACTCTGCTACATTCTCCGGTTATGGTTGCAGCCCTTAGAGATACTCTGCGAGCATATCTTAAGCTCAACGTTACAGGCGCCTCTGCCCTTTCCTCAGTCTGGGAGGCCTTAAAATTGGTTGCTCGAGGGGCACTCATTGCGAATGAAAATAAAATACGAAGGGATAAAAGGAAGGCATTAGAAACTTCGGTTCTAGAGCAGGAAACATTCATAAAGGTACAGGTGCTCCCCGGGTTTGGCGACAGCTGGAGAGCGCGCATTTACAGTAACCCTGGGCGTAGTTTGCGTAGTAGCGCTACGCGTAGCTACGCAAAGTGCACTTCGCACTACGCACGCTACGCGAACTGCGTAGTGCGGTAGGGAAATGCTGTTCGCACTGATTGCACAGTGCCGGATGCTTGTCCGCACTGTGCAATCATTGCAAACGGCATCTTGCACAGTGCAAGCGGTCGTTTTCTGCCGCTCGAGTAGATTTGTACTCAAGCGGCAGCTTTCTCAACGCGGACTGGTAGTTTCTCATCGCGAGCGGTCGCGAGCATACGTGACCACTCGCAATGAGAAACCTGACCTCCCCGCGTTGAGAATCTCGCCGGAAGGTTTATTTTCCACGCTCGCGATCGGCAACTTGATGTTGCTGATCGCAAACGAGGAAAAAGTCTCGCCGGGATGTTGATTTTGCTCGCTCGCGGTCGCCAACTTGACGTTGAGGACCGCGAGCAAGCAAAAAATGCCCGCTACGCGTTTTTGCACTGTGCTACGTGCAATTTGCGTAGTGCATAGTAGCGCAAACTTCGCAAACTCCGCGAGCGTAGCGTAGTTTTACGCCCAGGCCTAGTTTACAGTTGAAACACCTCAATCTAGACAAAGCTGAGTACGCGATGCTGTGACTCAAACATAATTTTTATGTAGGTAGCAACAAAAGTAGCAGTATGCGCATTCGGTTAAATCGGTCCAGAGAGATGCAGGCCCGAAATGTTCGATGCAGATTGCATCACAGCGCTACTTTCCAGGCCTATTACGCTGACCTGTACTCAGGGGACACTGCTATTACCACGAATCCCCGGGCGTACCTGGAGGCCGCGGCGATCACTCCCCTTCCCCAAACAGAATCTGACGCACTAGCTAAGCCCATTTGAGCGGATGGGTTCAGGGTGGCTTTTTATAAGACCTTCTGCCCAGAACTAGCTCCGATCCTTACCCACCTTTTTAATTCCTTCACTGCCATGGGCACGCTGACGGAGTCTATGTTGCAACCCTTGATAACGGTCATCCCCAAGCAAGGGAAAGACCAGAGGCACTGTAGCTCATACCGACCTATCTCGCTTTTGAAAGTCGATGCAAAGCTCTTCACCAGTGTCCTAGCGCACCACCTCAATCCCCTCATGCCCGGACTTATAGACCCAGACCAGGCTGAGTTTATCCCTTCCCAGCAGTGTGGGGATAATGTTAAGCGCATCTGCCATCTTATAGATAAGGTCCATTGATCACGTGAAGAAGCCCTACTGTTGGCAGTCGATGCTGAAAAGGCATTTGACCGGGGCACTGGCCGTATCTATTCGCGACTCTCAAACATTTCGGGTTTGGCACGTGCTTCGAGAGTTGGATCAAGAGCATATATAGCTCTCCCTGTGCTAGAGTGCGGGTGAATGGCATGAGGTCCTGCGAATTCCCTATTGATCGGGGCACGAGGCAAGGTTGTCCCCTCTCCCCGCTCCATTTTGCTCTTTACATGAAGCCCCTCGCTCAGAGACTAAGGGATAATCCCAAGGCGGTGGGAATGCCATTCGGAGCTGACCGTCACTTAATCAGTCTCTTAACTGATGACGTCATCTTTTCGCTCACACAACCTCTGGTCTCCCTCCCTACTATTCTCTCAGTGCTACAGGAGTTTGGGACAATTGCGGGCTTTCGGGCGAACATGCAGAAGTCACAAATTTTAAATCGTACTGCTGTCCCTTCCACGGAGCATACATTGAGAGACCAGTTTGCATTTCAATGGATCTCCGGTGACCTACCTTACTTAGAGTTGGTCTTAACTAATAGCCTCTCCAAAACTGCAGCTACCAACTACTCAGCGCTTGCGGCCACATCCGCGGGGACTTAGCACAATGGCAGCGGCTCCCACTATCTTGGCTTGGTAGGGTGGCACCTGTAAAAATGAACATTCTCCCACTTGCCCTTTACACCTTTCAGACGCTTCCCCTGGCCCCACCGCCCAGCATAGTTATCGCTATCCAGAAGGAGATTGAACACTTTATATGGGGCAGAAAGAAGCCCTGGTTGCAGAAGCAGCTTCTGCAGCGTCCGAAACAAAGCAGGGGCCTAGCGGTTCCCAACTTGCTATGCTACTACCAGGTGGCACAGCTGTAATATTTGGTGGAGTGGAATCGCCCACTGACTGAGAAACACTGGGTGTTTATGGACCAAACGGGTGCAGGTTCCCACATCTGGAGGGCAGTGTGGCTGCCCCAACCCCACAGGGCTTGGGGGGCTCTATTCCTCACCGGGATCCAGCCCGACACTCAAAGTCTGGGACAAAGTGGCGCTTGCAGCGAGTCTCACCACATTCCCTTCGCCCATGACACCCCTGTTCATGAATCCGGACTTCCCACCAGGCATGGCCCCAAAAACTGCCAAGCACTGGATCGCAGGGGGATGCAAGCGTTTGGGATGTCTCTTTGACCAGTAAGGCCTTATCTCGTTTGACCAACTCAAAACAGACTACTCCCTGTTAGAAACCGACCGGTTCACCTACACACAGTTGACACATTGGTTACTTCAACCCGATGTACGCCATAAGGCAGGACGACAGTTGACTCCCTTTGAGAAATGGCTGTTCCTTAAGGCAGTTGACAAGAAGCTAATCTGGGAGATTTATCTCCATCTGTCAAAGATGAGGCTGAGCCACAGAACCCCAGGCCAGATCCGCTGGGAAGCAGAACTAGGACAGACTTTGTCAGATAAAGAGTGGGAAGATATCTTCTACAGAGCGCACCACACAATGCACACTGCAGGGCACACAGAAACTGCATGCAAAGTCATTTCTTACTGGTATTACACTCCCTCGCGCATTCAGAAGTGGAACACACAATGCAATGGCTGGTGCTGGCGGGGATGTGGTAGTCCTGGGACACTGCTCCACCTCCTCTGGCATTGACCGAAGCTAACTAGATAATGGGACCAAATCCTAGATGACATAGACTCTGCCTTTAGCACCACGATCCCCCAATTCCCTGCATACACAATATTAGGACTCCCTAATGCACTCATGTTCCCACTCCGCTCTATGAGGGGGAAACAGATAGCTCTTGCCCTGAATGCTGCAAGTCGGGTTCTAGTGGCCAATTGGGGTACAGACAAAACTCCGGAAAATAGGCAATAGCTTCACCAACTTTGGCTACTACTGGGTATGGAGCGACTGTCAATGGTGACGAATACAGACACGACTGCGTATACTAAAATATGGGCCCCATTCATTACCATCCTCTCCCCGGAATTTAGAGAGGTGACCTGCTCAACATATCTGCGTATACTGAGATTAATACCGGAGGCAGGGTAGTCTGAATGTTGTCGAGCTGTCTGATAGGCTCAGAGGGCAGACTGCAAGAGCACACACTTTCTGCCTTTGGTCACACGCTCGGAAGGGGTTGGGGTGGGGGGGCGGCTTCTTATGTCTTGTGTTTATCCTTATGTTTCTCTGTTTGGTTTAATAAAAATTGGCTACATTGCGGCTTTCCACCACCGCCAGCAAGGCATTGAGGGGATGATGTGCCCGCAACCAGCCCGTGGGGTCTATGTGATTACATTCCTAAGCTTGCATTGGTCATTTACAGTTCTACCCATTACTCGGCCGGCCCAATTTGGGTTGTAGGCGACTTGCTGTGTAAACTTCATCTTAATGTCTTAGGTACTTTGTATCTGCTGCCGACTAGCCCCAGGTACCAGTACCGGGACCCCTTCGTAGAACATAATGGCGACCCTGCCCAGCTGGGGTGGAATGGGCCGATCCCTAGAGCTCTACTCCCGCTGACATACTACGACTAACCACGCGGCTGGCCTGGCTTGGGTTGTAGGCGGCATGCTGTGTACTAGTTCTTATGATATGAATGCCAATAAAAAAGAAATTTGATCCTAATACTTCCACATGCGCTAAAAAAACTGGAAACCATAGATCCCACTCCATAGGAGGATCTCCCTTACTCTGTAAAAATGCTGGTGGCAGAGCTATACTAGACATGGTGTTAATACAGTAGTAACTAGAGAAAACAAAAACAAAATTTAAATGCAAATTATCATAAGCGGAAATACAATCAACAGTAAACTTTATAAATGCTGCAGGAACAGGTGAGCTTATCACCGTATTCACAGTATGTCAATATTTTATTGGTGAGCGTATCACCCAGTAATTAGTGTATTGGTGAACACTGCTGTGATTCCTTAGCCACAGAAGAAGGTGTGCCGCTACCTAATTGGTGAGCGTATCACCAAGTGATTGAAGTGCAGGTGAACGCTGCTTTAATTTGCAGACAACTGTAAAAGGTGTGCGTATCACCGTAGTGACAGCACGTTATCATGTAAAGGGTGAGCATATCACTGATAAAAACCGATGCACGCCGTATTGGCCATCGTGTTCGCTGAACAGCAAATCCAAATACAAGCTACCTGTAGTCACGCCAAGACATGTGACCAAAATCAGCCAATTGCTGTACGCGACAATGCGAGCTCACTGCATCAGGTGAAAACAGCCGTCAGTTACGCCTCGGGACTTTAATCCCCAACTCACAGTACCTTGTATGGCTCCTAGACTTGCCGACTCGCCTCCTAGATTTACGGCACCCCACCGGAACTCGGCTATTTCACCGCCTCACTGCAGCTTCAGCTTGACAATTCTTTTGATGTCACTTGCAACGTCAGGACCCCGCACAGTACTAATCTGCGTTGAGGCTGCTCCTGCCTCCAATTGATGCCAAATGAGGAGTGTGGTAAATAGTGACACACTCACGGGTTCAGGCAAGAAGTAATTTTATTAGTATCTTCTTTCAGCAGCAGCCCAACAACGGAGACGCCTCCGCCCAACTCCGCCAACCTTCCTTTTCTCAAATCCCCGCTCCCGAGCCCTAGAATTCCACCCTTAAGATTTCACCATCGAAAGACCAACCCGGGCTCAGGAACTAAGTAAATACAACAATGACCTTAGTATTTGAAAAGAGTACATACATCACTCGGACATCTCCATGAGAACAACAGTTATGTATTATTAAAAATGTAATTATAAGGGAATTGAGGCAGTAATGACCGCACCAATCCTGCTTGTGGAGGCATTTGAGTATTTGTTTTAGTGCAAAGAACCAGAAGTTTAACTCCCCTAAACTTCCAAAAGGGGAAAAAAATCCCCTACCGTCTAGCCAAATTAAGAAAAATCTTGCCTGGAGCCCTGAAGAAGTTCGAGAGTACGAAAAGCGTTGGCTACAGTTCTTAATTAGATGTGGAAAAGAAGATAAAAGAATAAAGGATTATAAATTGAACATGTCCAATGGATATTTTGTATTGAGAAACATGTATTACGTGTGCAGTTTATTTTGAGCTTTTTGCTGAACTCCTGTCTGACATTAGCTTTTTGATTCACACAATTTTAGGTGCTGACCCACTGTATATTGTTAGAAGTGTATTATTACCCAACTCATTGTATCCGTGTATAAACCTCACAATTATATAAATCTGAGTGCACTCACTAGTATTCTGACCTGTGGCTATGGGGACCAGCGCAAAATCCTTGAGTCCATTCAGTAACTGAGTTTGAAAGGTTTCCATCAGATGAAGCTGGAAATAAAATATATATAATTTGTGGCCCATTGCTTAAAGTGTCAAGAGACAACCATATTGTGGTGTGCACTATATACCTGGCCAACAGAATCAACCACCCAAGCCAGAAGTTACGGTCATCATTTCGCAAATGGCCCTTGCACAAAAATTAGAAGGGTGCTGTTTGGATGAAGAAAAGGTCCTCTGCTTGGCTCAAGGAGAGCATGAGCGCTTGCCCCAAGTTCAACCCTGCTAGTTCTGTAGATTATTGATCCCCCACTGTAATAAACATGACAGTCATGCATGCGAGCTGAACACTTTTTCTGTGACATAGATTATGAGTGAGAACAGGTCTCTCTGGTCTAGAGGGCACACACCATGTGCACCCTCCTTACTGAGCAGGACTGCTATCAGCTCTCTATGGTGACAAGGACGGACAGTGATGCCAATTATAAAATTGTAGTAGCAGGAAAGGTCTTTTTAACTGTCCCTGCCAGGGAGAATCACTTACCGACCTCTCCCATATTTTTAGGTCTTGCCTACACAAACAGTTTATAGCTGGCTATTGTCGAAAGACCTCTTGGTGGGCTGCCAGTTATGCATAGATATCAGCTCCAGGCCACCAATCCAATGAGGTATTTTACAGTTAATAGTTTACTGTAAAACACCTATTTTATATTAGCCATAGAAATAAATTTGACATTTTCTGAATGTTTACTGTAAGAATTTGGATTTTTATTTGGGGTGGGTGAATACCCACCTCAAGGAATAATAACAACCCATCTCAGGGTGAAGGCTTAAACTCACTAAATTAACCTGAGCTCATCCCCTGGTAGCTTTGGCACAGAGCACACAGGCTTAACTGATGGTAATGTGAAAATTATTTAGGCTGTGCCAAAACAGAAATTAAGTCAGAATGCAAAACAACAAAAATTCCAAAACAAATTAAAATATGGAGTAAAATTAATGACACCAAATAGAAAAAAATCCAATAAGGGGCATGGGAGACATGAATTTTTAAAGATTTAAGTAGGGATAGCACCAAGAGGCGCAAGGTGCCAATGATAGTCAATGGTCTGGGACCTAGGCACAATTTGATGTGGACTGGAGTGCAGTTCAGGTCAGATACACCAACCAGGCTTATCCTCCTACTTTAGTCCTTTAAATCCCAATCCACCACAGGACTGCACTTCTAAAGCCCCCCAGGACCCCAGAGGAGGCCCCTAAGAGACTCACAGGGTCAGACAGAGGACAATAGCAGGGTCTAGTGCCGGTCCAGTTGCCAATGGTCAGCTGAGCAGTTGGAGGAAAGGCCTCTTGTATCTTGTTGTGTCGTTGTAGCTTGAACAGGAAGACAGCCTTATGACCCTTGGAATCCACTTCTTTGCCCTGGGTACAAGAGGGAGCAGGTCCGGTCTTTCAAGGCACCTCTCATGTCACAGACTGCAGGACCAGTCCTCTTCTGTTCTTCCTCAGGTCCGGAAAGTGTCCTGAAATTGGTATCTGGAGGTGTCACATATATGACTGGCACGAACTAGTCGTTGGGAATTACTCATGAGGCACAGGGTCAGACTGATTTGCATATGGCCATGTCTGAACTGGGGTGGTGGAGTGAGCTAAAGAATGATGATGGATTAAACCCAGATCAGTTGACTGGGGGTGAGTGTTTGATTTGCTCAAGCGCTCCGTCCATCATCCCCTTTGGTATCGCTTTGTTCGCCCTAAGTTGGCAGGGTATGCCCAGACGTGGGTCCCTTGCTCACTTTGCCACTGGATTCAAGCCAGCCTGGCTGATGACAGCTGAATAGCCAGAAACCGGTCCCAGGATGCTTGTTTCCGGTCCAGGGAAGACATGGCTTGGCAGTTCGGGCTGGACTGTTCCCATGAGGCACAGGGTCAGACTGATTTCCATATGGCCATGTCTGAACTGGGGTGGTGGAGTGAGCTAAAGAATGATGATGGATTAAACCCAGATCAGTTGACTGGGGGTGAGTGTTTGATTTGCTCAAGCGCTCCGTCCATCGTCCCCTTTGGTATTGCTTTGTTCGCCCTAAGTTGGCAGGGTATGCCCAGACATGGGTCCCTTGCTCACTTTGCCACTGGATTCAAGCCAGCCTGGCTGATGACGGCTGAATAGCCAGAAACCGGTCCCAGGATGCTTGTTTCCGGTCCAGGGAAGACATGGCTTGGCAGTTCGGGCTGGACTGTTCCCATGAGGCACAGGGTCAGACTGATTTGCATATGGCCATGTCTGAACTGGGGTGGTGGAGTGAGCTAAAGAATGATGATGGATTAAACCCAGATCAGTTGACTGGGGGTGAGTGTTTGATTTGCTCAAGCGCTCCGTCCATCATCCCCTTTGGTATCGCTTTGTTCGCCCTAAGTTGGCAGGGTATGCCCAGACGTGGGTCCCTTGCTCACTTTGCCACTGGATTCAAGCCAGCCTGGCTGATGACGGCTGAATAGCCAGAAACCGGTCCAGGGAAGACATGGCTTGGCAGTTCGGGCTGGACTGTTCCCATGAGGCACAGGGTCAGACTGATTTGCATATGGCCATGTCTGAACTGGGGTGGTGGAGTGAGCTAAAGAATGATGATGGATTAAACCCAGATCAGTTGACTGGGGGCGAGTGTTTGATTTGCTCAAGCGCTCCGTCCATCATCCCCTTTGGTATCGCTTTGGGAATTACTCCTGGGCACACCCAAACCAATGGGGTAAAGGTTTTTGGGGTGAACCCTATCAACTTTAGACATTTTCAAGATAGCGAAAGTCTTCGGCCACACTAAACTTGGGCTCTGAGGGCTGGGGAGGAGGTGTGTGGGGAACGTAGTATGGTAATACCAGTGTCTTTCCACATCTAACACCAAAATCCAGTTTGAAGCAGCCACTGTATCTCCAATAAACGCAGCGACAGACGTCTGGTAGAACAAATGTAGGGTTTTCTAGCAACCAGATAGTTGATACGGAAGAATTGTCTTGACATTCTGTTTCCTTCCCTTTCAAGTGTGCTCCCATTGTTATATGTAAACCCAGCAGACCTGTTAAGCAAGATTTGACACTCAAGCAGGATTTGACATTGTAATTTCAGAAAGGAGGCTCAGAGGCCCCATCCTTCTGCTGAGCTCAAAGGAGTTATCTCTGCCCTTTCAGATCGACCTGTCAATCATATTTACTTATCGTGCAGCTCTTCGAAGGCATTTCACATGCTAATATCTGGCTTGGAGAAGTTGGACTGCAAATGCAAGTAAGCCCCCAGGAACTTCAGGTAGGGAAAAGATAACTTTTTGAAAGTTACTTTTCCTTAATATCTACAAAGAATCCAACTTCACCATTGAAATGGATTTTTAATAACTAATAAAAGTAGAAGTTTTATAATTTTTCTAGCTAGTTCCATTCCAGAGATCCAGTATTAGGATTTTAATATGTACTCTGGTTTTCAACTTAGCACAGCTAGGCCTGCCACAGTGAAAAAACTGTTTTTGGGTGCTAGTCACTGTAAGGACATTTTAAAATTACATTTCTACATGTACTACTTTTAAATACCACACACCCAGCCTTATAGCCCACAAGGCCTACATAGGAGCGATCTATTAATATTTAAAATTGAGGTTTTGACCTGTGAAAAGTGTTTATTTTGACAAGTCGAATTGCAGTTTTTACACTGATACAGTCTGGCTACACAGGGTAGACTTGAAGCCATGTTTGCACTACCACTGTAGAGGATGACACAAAATGTGCCTCAGGCCACTAGTGGCATTTAACTTCCAGGCCCTGGGTATACCTTGTACCATATACTAAGGGCTAATTGGTAAGTTAAATATACCACTTAGGAGTATGCCAATTCAACCTTGTTTAAGGTGTGACACAGATACTCTTCTACTAGTTAGCAGAGGTGAAGGACACATGGCTCTAAAGCCAGCAAAAATATAGGGCCCACAAAAATGCAAATACTTTGGGGTGACCACGCAGAAAAGGCATATTCCCTATATTTACACAACCTTATCTTTTTATTTTTGAAAAGTAAACCTAGGGTGGCCTTATATTTTGTTTTTCCAGAATGTCAGTACCTGGTGGTTCTCACAAACAGTGCTTTAAGGCCTTTCTGCCTTTTTCAAGGAGCAAGTCTCTATAATTACCAATGCAGGCTATACTCTCTTTAGCATGAACAAGCCACAGACTTTTGCATTAACATGCACGCAAAGAAGAGGAAATGAGAACGTGTAATGGTTCTCAAAACCTGTTCAGAATCCTTATCTTCTCACACATGAGCACCCACACCTTCCTTATTGAGCATAAAATAGAGATAAAAATACCTACTGTCTAATTATTCACAGGCATGCAGGGCTAGCAACATGACACAGGCACAATTGCATATAGGTAACCTTATACACAGGAACACAGTCACAGACCCAAAGACATGCATAGACCTCAAGGCACCTCTCAGTCCTTTCTCTGCCCCACCACACTCCCACTGACCTGTGACCTGTGACACTGCACAGTGCAGCTGGTCAGATCCAGAGGTGGAAGAGAACAGGCCAAAGAAGAAGATCCTTTTCAGCTGCAAGTTGTGATGGTGGCCCTGAATTGTCTGCATTGACAGATTGAAAATCCACTAGAGAGAAAATCCCTGACTCTGAGGTTCTGACATTAGCAGGGCCACAGATCAGTTTGAAACTGAGCTGTCTGTCTCTGAACCAGGTGGCACCAGACCTTGGATGAGGCAAGGTTCCCGCTTGAGGCAAGGTCCAGAACAATGACAGTGATCCCAAAGAAACGAACAGCAAAGTAAACGTGTATGGAGTGTTGATGTGTATTCTTACACAACCCACAGCATTTTCAAGATGTTTCAGGAAATACTCCAGAAAGGAAAAACTACTTGAAACTGGCGGCCTCAGGGATGGTCTGCGGAAATATGGCACAAGTAATTTCAAAGTCCAGGCACAAAATATCTTCTGTTGAATTTGTCCTCAGTGATGGCTTGGAACCTGTGCACTTAAAGACAGCAGTATGCCGATTGCAAAAGGGAGAGAAGGACAAAAGCAGATGAATTCTGCTTTGGTGAATATTGTGAGTCATGGTACCCATTATCTGATATACAATTCAACTTTCACATCACACACCTACATCATAGCTTGTACCAACATCTATGGCTCACTACCCTCAGAATTAGCAAAGTTGACTGTTGGAATTCAACAAAGTCTTCCGGGCCTCAGAATCTTGCCCTTAGAATCTCTGGTGGATGCAAGCCTGGATGGAAACCTCACGTAGGACAGACAGTGCCATCAGAAGCTGATGCCTCCTAAAGACTCTGCCATAGACCCGAGTAATGAAACAGGGGTTGTAGATGACCCTAGACTGGCAAACTTGACCCAGAGTGAATCCCTCGTGTTGGAAACATTGAGAGACGTATGTGCTATCACAGTTAGTCGTTGTAGTGTCCTGCTGGACATGTTCTAGTGTTCCATCTCTGTCGCACCCCACACTGCACACCCACCCATCACAGGCATCACCGGTCAGGTGACCCTGTTAATAAAAGGGGCCGGGCGCACGTGCCCTGGGCCAGTTCCAGTATCTCACTAGTCACTACTGTGTCCGTGTGATTCATTGAGCACCATGTGGGCCTAGGGCCCACGACATTACACTGGCGATGAGGGGTTCGGACCCCATGCGTGCCGCCTTGGAAGATACCCCGTGCATGAACGTGTCACAAGCGTCCCTGCTGCAGCCTGCCCCTCCAGCAGGCACATCACCCCAAGAAGAAGGGGAACCAGCTACTCGCCCTGAGTGGGGCGCCATCCATCGTAACAAGGGGAAGAGCGTGCCCCCCAATGCCTCCCTGCTAAGACGGCTGCTCCGGTGCTAAGACTGTCGTGAGCACAAGCCCGCTGCCGCGCTCAGGCGACTACTAATGCAAGTAAGGAGTGCGCCCAAAGATCCTCATAAAGAGCGGCGAGAGCACGCAGCCCTGCCACCTCTCAACGATCGTAGAACCGCCTGCCACAACACCCGCCCGCCCGCAGGGGGGATGGGAAGAGTGTTAGCGAGACGGTGCTGACCGCACCAGGGCCGTAAAAGAGACTGCCAGCGAAGCGGCCTCCTTCTCTGTAAATTAAAGTACAGGCCGGCCCTGCTCCCTGCACCAAGAGGTATCTGCAGCTACCTCAGCGGCAGCCAGGGAAAGCGAAAATAACCCCTGCCGTCTCGTGGGGCAGATCTACAGTACCCAGGAGCAATGGCCATGCTCCCTGCAATCTGCTTACAATGCCGGCATAGTCAGGAGCAGCCCGCCATACTGGCAAAGCCATCTGTGCA
Source organism: Calotriton arnoldi (assembly GCA_963921515.1). Lineage (NCBI taxonomy): Eukaryota > Metazoa > Chordata > Amphibia > Caudata > Salamandridae > Calotriton > Calotriton arnoldi. The sequence continues at coordinate 647,103 of CAWUFW010006824.1, forward strand.
TGAATGTTGGAAGTAGAGCCAACACTTACCGAAGTCATTCCGTGCGACCGCCTGACCGGGGTTAAGATAATCAGCCTTCTAGCACTGCATGCCCCCTACCGCATCGACAACTCTAATCAGAGCGCAGTTTCAGCGAAGAGAGCCGTGGCCTACGAAGTGCATGCAGCGCCACCTGCCTGCCATGGGCGGCACCGCATCTGCTCCAAGAAGCAGTAAGGAGCAACTGCAGAGGTTACTGTCCCTGCGCTGACCTCCCCAGAGGCTCGCAGCGTTAGGAAAGTTGCCGTGGCCTAGAAAAATAGCTGCAGCGCCACCTGGTGGTCAATGTGCCACACCACATACGCTGCATACAAGCACCTTGCAAGAACATAACCCAGCAGAGCACTGACCGCACCTTGTGACCCCCAGGAAGAGACTCTGGGGCATATTAGCAAGGGCACTATCGCCGCTTTAGCGGCACTTTTTGCTGCTAAAGCGGCGATATTTATATCGCCCTATCAGCAAACTGTCTCTAACAGCAGTTAGCGACAGTTTGCGGGCATTAGCGCCCGTTTTTTTACCGCTTTGCATGTCAGCGATATTTATCGCTAATGACATGCAAAGTGGGCGTTCCCGACGAACAAACCTGGGAAACACTCGCTAACAGGCCTATCGCCTATTAGCAAGGTGGCCATGGCCCCAGTTAGCGACGTGAAAAATCGCGCTAACCGGGGTCATCGCCATTTATTTAACACCTGCAATTAGCAGGTGTTAGCCATACCTAACATGGGGGTGGATTATGCTGATACGACCACAGGGTCGTATCAGCAAGGTGTTCTCCTTCTCCATGCAACATCGCTGGTTTTTCAGCGATGTTGGCCCATTTCCTGCTATCGCTGGAATATTCATCGCCATATCGCTAATCGTTGCTAATACAGCGTTAGCGTGGCGATATATTCCAGCGATAGCCGGCGATAAAAAAAATCACGCTAAGCAGGGTTAGCGATGATTATCGCCTCTTCTTGCTAATATGCCCCTCTGCCTCTAACAGCAGCCCAGCTTACAGGCATGGGTAAATAAAGCATAAACCACATAGATAGGCACAAGCCTTATACGTCTGGCAAGTGGGCCACACCCTGCAAAGTCCCAACCCTCAACCAGTGCAGCACTTTTCCCTGAACCCTATGGAAAGCCCAATGCTGGCAGAGTAGCTCTAAGACAGGAGAGCCAGGGCTGTTACAGAGAGTACTGTGCGCCCCCCAGTGGCCACCTGCTGACACTGACAGTGGAAAAAGAACACTGGTTGCACCCACATGCACGGCAACAGAAAGGCACAGGAGAGACATGCTGTATCCCTGTCCCGAGGCAGCAAGCACAAGTACAGTACCCCAGTCAAGCCTGAGCAAGGGGTTAGTAAAGACCAGCCAAAAGACCATGGTATGGCCCTCAATGGTAGTCAGCCACGCAGCAATAAGGAGACAATGTCACAGAAAGCCTGATTGCCGACAGTCACCCGCAAAAGTGATTATGAGCAATGTCAAGCGCCACCAGCACTCCCCCATAGAGGCGAGGGGAGTAAAGGCTTAGCGTTGCCCGAATGCAAGGGGGAAGAGACTGCTAAACCCCGAGAGAGCCCTACATGGTCCAGCGAAAGGGAATGGAACCTAAAGCCACCACTGGCAGCCAGTAGAACAGTCACACAAGCACCAGAAGAGGACGCCCGAGAAGAGAACCGAGCGCACGAAGCCAGAAGGGCGCAGGAAGACGCACCAGCGAAGGTGACAGCATGGGCAGGTGCCCGGGAGATAGAGACATCTCCACAGAGAAGCACTGCTGAAGACAGAAGGGAGATCCTCTACATCTCCACCATGCCAGCGAAGCCCCGCAGTGGGCTGAAGACAGCACCGAGTGTCCTCCCTCACACTGCCTCAAGACGGAGTCGCCAGTGGCCCCAGACAGGCAAGAAGAGAGTCGCACACTCCACGTGGCAAGCTGTCAATGCAACATACGCTCCAAGGACACGAAACAAGTGGACGGATGCCACGTCGCACTGGGAGCAAGGAGCGCGTCACTTGAAGTGACCAACCCCGCCAAGCATGCCTGAACGGAGGCAGGATCAAGCGCCACGACGGCGCGGCCTCGAGGCGCAAGCACGACGGCCTCGAGTGAAGAGCAGAGGAGCATCGCGGAAATCCCTGAGGAGGGGATGGTGCCTGTGAAAGGTCCTCAAGAGGAAGAAGCAAGTCCTACCAACAGGACAGACCTGCGACAGGTCAGCAGCAAAGGAAAGATTGTCCCAAGAACCGGACACGGCCAGCGAGATGTCCATGTGGCGCAAACATGAGACATGTGGTAGGACGCCACATCCGAGTGACGAACCTGGTCGGAAGAAGGAGAAGAGCGTGGCATGACGCCACTCTGCGAAGAAAGGAAGGAGAGTGGCACAACGCCACAGGGCAAACAACCACCACAGACGTGCAAGAAGGAAAGGAGAAGAGCGACAGGACAGAGGACTCGTGCCAGCACTGGAGAAGGTGTTCATCAGCACAAGCCAGTCACCGGGGTGCAGAGACGTCACTGGAGACAGCTTCGCGGGAGGACCAACCATAAGCCGCTAGCAAGCGCGATCTGCGTCCAGGCCCCACGCTTCGCAGTTCGACCGTCCTCTCACCTGTCACCGGCTGCTTGGCATCGATAGCACCACGCCTAGCAAGTGCACCTGCTGGAAGACAACTGCAAGTGGCCGCGAAATCCCTCCAGTCCTCCTCAATCCATGAGGTCACTGAAAGCAAGAGATCGCCGCCTGTTTGCCCAACTGAAGGAAAGTTACCATGTTCATCATCCAAAGTGCATCATCACCAAGAACATCAAAGGAGCATCGCACCACCAGAGTGGCTCCAACCACTCGAGACAGCCGGAGCTCAACGAGGCATTCCTGACGTGGTGGGACGTTTGCCACCCAAGAACATTCTGTGTGTCCCCGTGAACCGGAAGCCTGCCGAAGAATAGCATTCCCGACCATTGGACCATCCACCCTTGGGGTTACACAAGGCTTGGCCATGGCCCTGTTGGGAGTTCCACAGCGACCCCTAAGCGCGGCCTACGAAAGGCCCGCACAGCCCACGCGGTCACGTGGCAATCCAGGGGCAAGGGCTTCAACGGAATTCCTGTGAGAGTGGAATCCGGATCGGAGAGATGCATCGGCTGCAGCTCCATGACAGACACAGGGAAGCACGGAGGTCACAGATGAAGACTGGTCACCCAAAGACCACCTGGGGAAGGCTTAGAACTTGAGCCCTGATGGCGAGAACACCCAGACTGAGACACCACCCTCTGCGGCTACATGAGCGAATTGGCTGTGGTCCTGTTGGCAGTTCCTCAGCGACGCCTTCGCGCGGCCTACACGAAGCCCACACAGTCCACACGGTCCGATGGCAGCCCAGCAGGAAGGCCTTCCAGGAAACTCCAGTGAGAGAGGAGTCCAGGCAACAGAGGCAAGTCTGAAGTTGCTCGGCTGTCAGGAGCTGGAAAGATCATCAAGTACGTCGCCTCCAAGGAAAGACCTCATCCACCAAGATCATCTCCAATAGCTGTTGGTTTGTCTTCCACCGGAACCTGAGCGCCTGCAAGATCTCCGAAGTGGACTCCACCACCGCTCCAGATGCACCGATATTAGAACTTTGTAAATAGACTCCAACACCGCAAGACCAGGCCGGTCTGAACTTCATCGCCGAGGCGGACCAAAGCTTCCTGACCGTGTAGTCCAGAACTCCAGCACCGCCCAGCAGACGGCCTGAAGAGACTCATTGGTGCTGTGTAATGTTGTTTGTTCTCTTCATAGGTTGGACTTTTGTTTATTTTCTTTTTCAGTAAAGTTTGGGAGGGATGTAGTGTCCTGCTGTACACGTTCTAGTGTTCCATCTCTGTCACACCCCACACTGCACACCCACCCATCACAGGCGTCACCGGTCAGGTGACCCTGTTAGTAAAAGGGGCCGGGCGCACGTGCCCTGGGCCAGTTCCAGTATCTCACTAGTCACTACTGTGTCCGTGTGATTCATTGAGCAGCATGTGGGCCTAGGGCCCACGACATTACAGTCGTGATCGCTATAGGCAGCTGAGTGGAAGAGATGAGGACTACAGTACCACCAGCCAGTCCAAAGCACTCGATCAGAGGAGAGCTGCTCTGGAGGCCTACATACAAAAAACAAGATGAAGAAATCCAGCAGCATGGAAATTTTAGGGATTGTGCTATTGCTTCAATAGTGCACCATGAGAGAAAGGTGGAAATGGTGGAAAAACTTGAAAACACAGGTAGAGCATCCTGAATAAAAGTCCTCGGAAATCTTCCTGCAGAGCTTTCAGAAGCTTTTGTGGGGCTTGGGTCAAAAGTTTAATGTGGTGCCAGAATCTAATACTCTCACAAGTAATTTTTGTCAGCTAATAGAAAGTGCGCATTTGTCTGTAACTGGAAGACATGAGTTAAGCTTCTCACTCAGGGGTATGTTCACAAGAACGTGCGATAAACATCGCCAAAATAGCTTACCGCAACTTCTCACTTCGCAGTCCATCGCTGGAAAATAACGCTGTGTCAACGTGGCATTCACAACACGGCGATACCGTGCGATAATCGCACGAGAACGCGGCAAATGTCCGCGAAACAACTACCGCGACGGCGATAAAAATGCAAACCCCAACGCGAAAAAAGTTGCGATGGGCCCAATCGCGATAAAATCTGTGTGATAACTAGCGAGACCCTAGCAATTCCCACGCGTCATGCGGAAAAAAGCACAAGAAAAAACCCCAAAAAGATCACACCAAAAACAAGATGAACTGCGGAGCACCAAGGATGCACCCGGACCGAGTGCAGAGGACAACGTGAAACCCACAAGACCCAAGGAGGCCCAGCCAGGAAGCCAGGTGTCGTGGAAGGGCAATGAGAAGAGGGAGAGGAAGATGGGGTACAGTCTGTAGGAAACCCGGATCCAAGTCACGGATGAGACAGAACACCACCACCAACTGTACGTCACCTCCAACGTGTCATTGGAAAAAAAGACGCTGAGATAGCAGACCATCTTGGACTATGTGAATGCCGTTTCCGTGCCGAGGAGGACAATGGAAGAGGACAAGAGGCGCTGGAATGATGCGAAGGGCAAACCCAAGAAGGAACTCGCTGCCAACATGAAAGCAGCAACGCACATTGGAGGTGGGGGGCCAGCAGAACACCAGGAGCAGGATGAAATGGAGAAAATGGTGGCCACAGTCATCAGTCGGGAGACGGTGACAGGATCAGAGGACCCGGACACTGCTCAACATGACCTGACACAACATCAATAGGGTGAGTACCTACCAGGGAGTGGGGGGACGGGGGGAGATGGGCACAATGGCACACATGCACAATTAAGCAGAGCACTCTGCACACCCACAATGACTCCGGGTCATGTGCCTGATCCCCCTGGAACACTGCAGCACACACACAAACACCAAGTAGTCCCACCTCCACCATGTGCCCAAAGGGGCCCCCACCCAACACTTCACCAATCACACAACCAACACATGCACACATGCGAAACCCAGCGAAGATGCGTATCTGTCAGCCACACTGACAATGCAAGAGACACTACATGACGAGTAGCATTGCTGCAGTCCAACTATCATGTCAATGTGCAGGTCACAACACTGATGCGGCTGAGTGTGGGCCAGATCCGCAAAGGTGCAGGTCACACTCGGACACATCCACTTGCACAAAAAACCCCTGACGTCAACTACACATCCGCCTATCGACCATGACCACGAGTCACAACACGACAAAGGGCACAATTCACTCAAGTCAGCAACATCTCAGCACTGTAGATGCACAGAAGTGAAAGGCACACCGCCTGAAAGGGATGAGTGGCAGCCAATTTAGAGCTGCAGGGGCGACTCAGCCACAGTGCAACATACACACATAAGAATTTGAGCACCCCAACATTGTCAACAATGTGGTACATACTGCAACACTTCCACAACAGAACACAGGACACAACTGGTGCCGCATGCGTGCACAAAATGTCCAATCACATCTGGCATCGCAGGAATCTGTGACATGACAATTGACGAGTACAACCTGTAACCTGTATCAGTTTTATTTACACATGCAGTGCCAGTGGACAATTTGTACTGTCCCATCATTGTACAGGATGGACACAAAGTGACGTGCTCAGGAGAAGAAATTGGCAATGAGGGTGTTCCTACGGGCTATTCCTGCTGCAGCTGCAGTGGGGTGTGGGCCACCTGCCCCATCGTCCTCATCATCGTCCGGTGCATCTGGCACTGGGATCCATGGGGCATTGGAGCGTACACAGATGTTGTGCAAAACACAACATGCAACGATCATCTTGCACACAATGTCTGGCCTGTACAGGAGCCTTCCGCCTGTGATGTCCAGGCACCTGAAACGTGACTTCAACACGCCAAATGTGCATTCCACAATGCCCCTGGTGCGTATGTGGGACGCATTGTACTGCCTCTGGGCATGTGTGTTCGGGTCTCGGAGGGGTGTCATCATCCAAGTGCAGAGTGCATATCCCTGATCACCTGTGACAGTGCAGAGAGAGATGAGTCAATAGGTGGTTCAGCATGATGTGTTGGCAGGCACACTAGTCCAGTGATGCCTGTGCTGGCTGTGCGTGGGGTGAGTGTAAGACAGCCCCCAGGGAGTGTTTGGTGCTGGCAACAACTACAACACAGGTGGTTGACCTGGTCTGTAAGTAAGATATACTTGCAACAGTGAGCTGGCGGTATAAAGGACACCACTGGGTCCGGCGATTACGCTCCTTGCGTTAAGACCTACCCTGCAGCCGACACCGGGCGGCAGGGTAGGTCTTAACGCAAGGAGCGTTAATTCGCCGGACCCAATTGGTGTCCATTTTATACCGCCGACTCACTGTTGCAAGTATATCTTACTTACAGACCAGGTCAACCACCTGTGTTTTGGGTATGTAGAATTTCACTTACCTTTGCAGTGTAGATAGCGTTTGATTCGATCCTGAGGAAGTGCCCTGATCAATAGGACTACAATGGCACGAAACATGTCGATCACTTGAGAGCTGGGCATATACCACTAGATGCATCAGTACTAGTCCTGTACCCCTCTCACTCTTTTATACTAGGCAGTTTACCTTCCCAATAAAGGTTTTTAGGACTAACTGACCTATTTTACATTCACTATACCTCACATCTACACACTAGGCCCCTCACCCCCACTGCACCTACCGGCAGGAACAAAAGATCCCCGACAAAGAGCCCCGGATTGGGTGCCCGTCAGGTATTGCAGCGCCGACCTGACGAGGGGCAGGCTCATATGATGAAGCATGACACCTAGCTCGCTGGGTGTGTGAGAGCCCTAGTTCCGAAAAGGGGATTTCCCCCCCTCTTTCCCCCCCCGTTTTATGGCATACACGTAGTGGTCTCACCTGACACACTACACTCTGTCCTCCACCCGGTCTCCAACTTTTTCAACACAGAGGAACTTCGTACCCGTTTTGCTTACTAGTCCTTGTGGGGTATGTACGCTGGACCTCGGTAAACACGCCCCTCAGACCCTTCTTTTGTTGAATAATAACAACTACAACAGTCATCACTCAATCAGAAGTTCAAAGTACAAACAGCAAGGGACCATGACTTGAGGTGCACAGAGTTAGTGGCCCCGGATGCACAGCGGCCGGCACGGGCACACCACCACGGGACGGTGACTTGCGATGCACTGGGTTAGGCCCATGAGAGCTGAGCGGGTCCTCGTAGATGTCCAAGGTGACTGTCGCTGAATGTATCGTGGGACAGTGGAAGGTGTACCCCCAGGGCATGATGCAGAGGGCACAACCAAGCAGCAACAGGCAACATGGGGGATATGAATACCACAGACTCATGCAAAACACCAAGTCCGTACCTGCCAGATGATGAGGACGACAACCCCCAGGCCACAGACTCAGACGCCACCAAAATTCAACCAGAGAGTGACCATGACTCACGGCGCACGGAGTCAGTGGCACCAGGGCTGCAAGGGGATGCAGTCTGCGATGAGGCGTGTACATTGGTGTAAACTCAGCCATTCAGAAATCAAGACCCAGTCACAAATGTGGGACCTACTTGACCGCAGTGTCGGCCGGTGGCAGCGGTGTGCGTGGGCCAACCGCAGTTCAGCCAGCTCCTCCTGGATCTCCCACACACGGCGTTGGAATGTCATGTGGCGATGATGTGTGGCTCACGGAGGCTGAGGCACCAGAGCTGAGCATGTGTGCAGCCTGCGACAATGCCGTGCCCTGGCTGGTCCCGCTTTGATGTGATTGGTGTGAGGCCGGCTGACCCGGAGTCAGTAGTCTGCAGGGGCCCACAAACACGTGTCGCCGGCTTGTGTTGAACAGGGTTAGTGGCACCACGTGTCGCCGGCTTGCGTTGAACAGGGTTAGTGGCACCACGTGTCGCTGGCTTGCGTTGAACAGAGTTAGTGGCACCATGTGTCGTCGACTTGCGTTGAACAGGGTTAGTGGCACCAGGTCAGTTGTTGCTAGTGTTCGGTCACCTCCGTAACGTGGATCCGGCTTTCATCCGGGCTGAACCGCATCTTCCTCTTACTCCTCTCCGTGCGTTCACTGGTATGGACTCTGCCATTCATGAATCACGACTAAGTGCTGGATGTGGGACCTACTGGACCGCAGTGTGGTCCGTGGGCAGAGGTCAGCACGGGCCCACAGACACGTGTTGTGTGCTTGCGATGCAGACTTTGGCTTCACAGATCGAAGGGAGTACAGTGATATGGACGCTGCCATAGACATTTGGTCACTGCCAAGCAAAACTCACGACTCAGTTCAATATGTGCCACCAACTGGGCCGCAGTGGAAGCCGGTGGGGTATGTCAACAAAAAAGGAGTGCTGCCTGCGTCGTGGAGGCAGCGATGGTCTGTGGTGGCTGTCAAGGTTACGGGCCTGGGTTTGGAGCTTGCACTGACACGTGGTGGGCCCTCTTTGACATACGCCGGTGTCGGCAGGTGAGCGGAGCGGGCTTGGTGCGCTGGGGCAGGCAAGATGGGTCTGGGGACCAGCGGCCTGGGGTGCAGCAGGCGCACAGGGTCGCAGGCCCCGCCGCTCACGGCGTCGGCCTCGTGGCGGGCTGAGAAGCACTGCCCTGGCAGACACGTTGGCCATTCCGGAAGAGAACCACGCCCAGAGCGACGGGGTTTTTATTCACACCCCTATGCAGGCCTGGCGTACGCAGGGCCAACCCACTCCACCTACGCCTACAGGGGGGACGTAATGAGCGACATTTCCGCGTTCTACCCCACAGCCTGTGGTGACATGGTAGCGTCCACTGGCCACTACACTCCATGCACCAGCGGTTAATGTCCACATGGACATTTCCGTGGTTTGCATACTCAAGTCTGTCCAGCACATCAACGCCACACTTGTCATTGGATAGGTTCTCATTCATTAGTCACTTGCCTTCTTCGCACATGCCTGCTTCCGACCTCTCCACACATTCTGCTATTGTGTGGCTGTGGTGCCATGCCGTAGCTGGGTTGTGTACATGGAAAGCCCCGGTTCCCAATTGAGTCGTGTTGTCGTGTCTGGTCGGTGGGCATGTTGTGTGGCATGTTGCATGTAGTTTTTCTGCGTGCCCATTCCCAGAGTCGTGAGTTGCATGACTGTGGAGTTGAGGTGTGTGGTGTGTTCATTTGGTACTTACCAACGAGCAATGCATTTCCATAGGTGCCATCCTGGAAGCGCTGGTTGATGATGGACTGTCGGAAGATGAATGAATCATGCACACTGCCTGGGTAGTTGGCCACAACATTGGTGAAGAGTCCCCGGTGGTCCACTATTGCCTGCACATTGATGGAATGCGTGTGCTTTCTGTTGCGGTAGTTGTGTGCAGTGTCTGCAGGGGGCACAAGTAGGACATGTGTGCAGTCAATAGCCCCCAACACGTGAGGGAATCCAGCTATGGCGTAGAAGCCTTGCTTGGTCTCCAGCTGCTCCTGCGCAGTGTGGGGGAAGTGGAGGTGCTGGGGTACCAGGCTGATGATGGCATCCAGGACAGGTGTGATGAACTTGGATAGGGCTGGCTGTGAGACTCCTCCGACTCTGGCAGTTGTGGGTTGGAAGGTACCAGAGGCTAACATGTACAGCACAGCCAGCAGCTTTGTCTGCGGAGGGATGTTGGTTGTCCTCTGTGTTAGTACCATCAGCCTGTGGGCGATGTGGGTCAGGATGTGGAGGATGGTTGTCCTTTTGAGCCTGTAGTGGGCAATGACCTCCTCTGGCGTTAAGTCTGTGAGGCTGGTGCGTTTACGGTAGGTCCGCTGTCTTTGTCTTCGCTGCCTCTGTGGTAGTCCGGGGGGGCGGGGCGGGTCCTGGGGGCGGTGGCGGGCCTCGGGTGGTGGCGGTGGGTGTTGTGGCCCTCTTGGGTCTCCGAGCTGCATGATCAGTAGCTCCATGGCGTCTGTTGGTCTTCAGGTGTGGTTCTGGTCTGTGCTCCCTTTCAGACTGCAGGTGGTCGTCCCCCTTAGCACCAGCAAAAGGCAGGTGTTAAATACCTGCTGCTACCGTGGCTTATCGCCTGTTTTTGATTCACATCGCAGATCTGGCTGTCCGTTGCGAATCGCGCGGTGTTGTCTTTTTGTGTGTTTTTGCACGGACACACCTATTCTGCATCTCATTAGCGTTAGTTGGCTGTGTCGACCGTGGCGATGTTTTTTGCGGCAGCTATCGCGGGTTATGTGGTGATGTAGGCAGTTAGCACCAGCTTGCGAAAGGGGCGGTAATTCTATCGCCACTTTTGCTGCGCTAAAGTGCCGATAACTCGGCGATAAGTCCTTGTGAATATGCCCCTCAGGGTTACACTATCAGTGCCCGTACCAAATAGCGAGGACAAGTTTCTCGAGTAAAACCCCCCACTAACGAATCAGGGCCCTTTTTCCACTGACTCCCCAACTTCAGGGCCAATATCTGTGAACAAGACTGTTTGACACATGAATCTTATAAAGAAAGTATTTTTAGTAGCACTCTATGCTGCTCCTCTCCAGTTTCAAAGCGCTGTAAATAACAGAAAAAATGGAAGGCTGAATTGACCTTGCCATCATGCGCATTTGTGAGCTGCAGGTTACTGTGAGTGTCAGAAGGGAGTATAACTCTTTGGCCATTCTCTCTGGAATTGTGTTTATTATTATTCTACAACACCCCTAAATTTGAAGATTTCTTAAATTAGCACATAACATCCCCGCTATTTGCCCAGAATTGCTTCGCAAGTGCAACACTTGATCCTCTGACAACACATAATGTAATTCCCTCAAGCTATAAGTGCAAGCCAGAGCAGAAACACTCACCCGTGCATGTACCCTTGCAAACACACACATACACACTCCTTCCTTCCAGATACACAGACACACAGCATTCTGCTTGCTGTGACCCACTGCAGCCTGTCGTTCTCTCATACATATATTCACCAGTAGATATGATGGTGTTAGAGGATCTTGGGCTGAAACTGTCCGGGGCTCTACTGGCTTTGAAGCTTTGAAGCTGGGAGTGTGCATTGGGAAGCAACACTGAGAATGCATGCTAGGTGCAGCGAAGCTAGTAAGCCCTATTAGAGCGAGAGATTGCCATACTATCAGCTCTCTGGTCATAGGGACCAAGCCACTGGATTGAAACTCTATAGAAAAGGTACATCTAGGACGATGGTCTGTTCTGTAGAATTGTAGTCCTTTTATCTTCCCTTGATGTACAAAGAGGATTGGATGTGATTCTCAAACCTGACACAAAACAAGTAGAGCTCTCTATATTTGGATATATAGATTTTAATAAAAACAATTATGTGCATTACTAACTTTTTATTGTTGCACATAAATTAGTGTCACACCCTCAAAGAACAAAATAAACAACGACCCGACACAGAGGAAGTTCAGCAATCTCAACATGACTGGTCACTTTTTGCATGGCACGTGTGAGCAAATGAGTCATTAATTTTTGCTTTGCATTTTGGTACTTCTAGATTCGATATTTTCAATACAAAACTACATGCCCCTGAATGCAAAAAGTGTTAGTCAAAAGATCACACATTAGGCATACATCATTGACTTACTAGAAAAGCAGAAATGTCACAAAAAGACATACAAAAAACTTGACAGGTACCCATGGTCGCCAGGCTCACCTGTGGTTCACCCGCTGTACAGTGCCCACTTGAGCCAGCCACATCATTCATCAGAGCCACACTTCCTGGGTGATGTCGCCAGGCTCACCTGTGGTTCACCCACTGTACAGTGCCCACTTGAGCCAGCCACACCATGCATCAGAGCCACACTTCCTGGGTGGTGATTATTCAGGTAATAGTGCAGACTATCATAGTTGTGCAACTCCTTTTGGCTGCACTGTAGTTTGATCTCCTCACCAGCTTCACTGCACTGCAGGCAGCACTGGCAAGCTGCTTGTGTGGTGGGCCTTGGCGGGCTACCACAGTAGCTTAAGTGTGTAAGTGCAGGTGGCCTACAGTCTGTCATTGTGCTGCTTCCCTTGACCCTAGCACTGCACGTGTGCCTGTTAGCTTTTTCTTGCTCATCTAGCTGGCAGGGACTGTTTAAGTGATAAATCTCTTCTGAGTGAAGCAGTGATGCAACTCTATGGCGCCTGGTCTCGCTGTGCACCTGCTAACTTCTTAAGTCAGTGAATCAGGAAGGAGGACTCTGGCCTGTCCCAACCTTGGTTGACAGATAATCCCATTCATTGGTCGAAGTGGGCGGGTTCTGCAGTGCACGGTGTGCCCCTACTTTTTAGGTCGAGCCTTGGCAGCGCATGTGCTGTCTGGAAGACCTGCTGTATTCGATACAGGTCTTTGCTCATGCCTGCTGGCTTCCTATTGGTTGAAACCAGTGTCACTCTTATTTGCTGCCTCCTAAGTGGTTAACGTGACGATGCTTCAGTTCCGTGTTTTTTTGCAGAGCAGCACCGCCTAACTACAATGTCTTTCAACTTCCATTCTTGATCAGTTGTTGCTAAGAACTCTTTTTTTCTAATTGTTGAACTGGGCACTCTGTGCTGTATTTTTTAGATATGGCTGCTGCGCTTTGCTCTGTGCGGCACACCACAGAGTCCATAGAGCAGGGCTCGTGCTTTGTTCGCACTGCCATTCATAGCGAGCGGAGTGCCCTTAAATTGGAGGCCGACAGCATCCTGCCTGTCTCTGCTGCCAGGCCCGGGTCATTATGATAAGGGTAACACACTCAAGGCTGAGGGGAAACTTTGCAACTGTGTTTGTGATTGCAGTCTTTTAAGAGCACACCCAGGCCGGCGAGAAGGCTAATCATTGAGTGCCGTGTGCAGGTACTTTTTGAACTTGTCGCAGACTTTGCCTTTCTATTGCTGTAATTAAATTACTGCAGGGACGCAAAGGGATTGTGCTTTCACTTTTTTATTACTAAGCAGATACTGCTCCAGCACTGACCCACCTGAAATAGGGTTGTGTATGTCAACTGACTCTCGCGTGGGCAGCTCTGTGTGGAGGCTTTGTGGGCACAATTTGGCCAGCAATCAGAGTGCGCTTTTATGTCGACTCGGATTAAGGCAGCGAGAAAACACTGCATTCACTAAGAGAGGGTGCACATTTAGCAGCTGCTGTGTAGGATTCTGAGATGAGTGATGTAATGTGACATGGCACGGACCTATGCTCTCAGGCAGGGGGGAACGGTGCAAATGCATCTATGCCGAACCCCACTCTACATAGGTATGTCTTGGACACTGAGGGCCTTGTTTATGAAAAGTGACTCATCGCTGCGTGAAAACAGCGATGCGTCACTTTTCACTGCGCTCTCCCTGCGACACCAATGATGCGTCATATTTACAGTATGACGCATCATGTCGCAAGGAGTTACAGATACGTCAGTATTTCTGACGTATCTGTAAGCGCAAAAGTGACGCATTGCTGGAGTGTGTCACAAAAGTGACGCATCTCCAGCAATGTGTACTTTCACATGGGCAAGTCCCATGTTGTTAGAGCCTGCGTCAGTCTTACGCCTGCCATGAGGCAGGCGTAAGATATTGACGCATTAGGGTCAAAGAAATGGCGCAGTGAAATCTTATAGATTTCACTGCGTCACTTCTACGACCCTTTCTTGCGTCGGAACGCCCCCCCCTGCATACATTATACCTGGCGCAGGTATAATGTGGCGCAGGGGTTTACAAAGCGACGCATCTACCTAGATGCGTCACTTTGTAAATATGACGCACCATGGCGCATTTTTTACACTGCTGGTGCGTCACAAAAATTGACGCACCGGCAGCGTAAAAGTGACGCAAGGGCTCATAAATAAGCCCCTATGTATTTAGCAGTCGATGCCATGGCCAATTCCCTCCCTCTGTGCTGACTGTATTTCTGGGAAAAGCCGTCATTTTAATGCGTGAGCACGTAAAGCATGTCCCGCCTACCAGCAGGAGTCATGACTGGGGCATGCCCAGTCTTCATAAAGTTCATGCACCCGGCTCGTTCAATGCTGCGAAGCCGGTGTTGTGTAATATTTGGTATCCCCACAGGATCGTGCATCCCCTGCTCTTCGGAAGACTCCGGACGTCCTGCCTATTGGACATCTCGGACGAGCCCACAGCAGCCCCGCCCACCCCAGGCGAGGCGAGCCTCGGCTCTAGCAGGCAGAAGCAGCAGCGCACCGAGCAAAGCTGCTGTTGGAAATGCACCTTTCTGCTCTAAAGCCGAGGAGCCATCTCATTCATTCAGGGTTAAAAGACACCGTATGTCGGTTCCCTCATGACAATTGTTAAAGTAAATCACCAAATCTGTTCATTGCAATGTAGATACAAATAAAAAGAATACGTATGATTGGAAGTGGTAGTCCTTAAACAGCATAATTAAAACAGTGCACGTGACCTGAAAGGCTTGGTGGTATGTTTTTATTTTCGTATAATTTTACTATGAGCCTTTGTTGTACGAGTTGTTTTCCCTCTAACGTGTATTTAGGACAATCTTATCACTCATTTAAAAAGAAGCAACAGAGGAAATGCCAGGTTAGTACTGTGAAATGCGTGTGCCTTTCTCCGGTTTTGAAACTCTCTGGCAGACATTCTTTTATTAATTAATTAACTTGAGGGTTTTACATCTGTGTAGCACAGCGCTAGGTTGTATATTGTCATATGTAGAATCATATTTTGTTTATTTTAATAAGGGCTTTTGTAAAGCGCTACTAGACACAAAACCCCTGCCCCGGTTCGCTTTGTGGGCACGTACAAAATAAGTGGTCCTAAGGCAGAGCACTTTCATGAGACGCAGGTAGACTATGGGGTAAGGGATTCTCAAGTAAGATAACATTCCAAAGCTATGAAGAACCAAGTCCCTGATGTTTATTTTAAGACAGCAAGTCAAAATGCTGCCAGTACTTTAGAACCATTTTTCCTTTACAAAGTTACTGAAGATATTAAAAAACTAGGGTAGTGTGTCTAAGGTGCGCAGTGTCTATCTATCTATCTATCTATCTATCTATCTATCTATCTATCTGTCCGTCCATCCGTCCGTCTGTCTATATATCTGCCTGTCTATCTATCTATCTATCTATCTATCTATCTATCTATCTATCTATCTATCTATCTATCTATCTATCTATCTATCTGTCCATCCGTCTATATATCTGCCTGTCCATCCATCCATCTATCTATCTATCTATCTATCTATCTATCTATCTATCTATCTATCTATCTGTCTGTCTGTCTGTCTGTCTGTCTGTCTGTCTGGTCATCACGGTACAGAACACCTTATTACCTTATTGAACTCGGAAGGATGGCACTTTGATGCACAATGTATCAAGCGCGGAAGGGTGGGAGGCTCACTATGCCCATCGTGCTGGCACTTTGATGCACAATGTATCAAGCTCGGAAGGGTGGGAGGCTCACTACGCCATCATGCCGGCACTTTGATGCACAATGTATCAAGCTCGGAAGGGTGGGAGGCTCACTACGCACATCGTGCCGGCACTTTGATGCACAATGTATCAAGCTCAGAAAGGTGGGAGGCTAGTTAGTCCCGTCATCCCTCCTGCAGACAATCTGGCTGTTGTAAGCATGCAGAAGATTGCCAGAACACTCATGCGCACTGTACCTCAGAATGAGGGGGGTCTGACTAGCCCCTCGTGCCAGCACTCTGATGCACACTCTATCAACCTTGGAAGGACAGAGGGCTGACTAGGCCTGTCGTGCCAGCACTCTGATGCATACTCTATCAACCTTGGAAGGACAGAGGGCTGACTAGGCCTGTCGTGCCAGCACTCTGATGCACACTCTATCGAGCTCATGAGGATAAGTTGCTGACTAGGCCCCTTGTGCCAGCACTCTGAAGCACACTCTATTGAGCTCAGAAAGATAAGATGCTGACTAGGCCCTTCGTGCCAGCACTCTGATGCAAACTGTATCAACCTTTATCAACCTTGGAAAGACGGAGGGCTGACTAGGCCCATTGTGCCACCACTTTGATTCGTACTATATCCAGCTTGGAAGGATAAGATGCTGACTAGGCCCCTTGTGCCAGCACTCTGATGCGTACTATATCCAGCTCGGGAGGATAAGATGCTGACTAAGCCCCTCGTGCCAGCACTCTGATGCGTACTATATCCAGCTCGGACGGATAAGATACTGATTAGGCCCCTCGTGCCACCACTCTAATGCACACTCTATCGAGCTCAGAAGGATAAGATGCTGTCAAGGCCCCTCTTGACAGCCCTCAGATGCAAACTGTATCAACCTTGGAAGGATGAAGGGCTGACTAGGCCCATTGTGCCAGCACTCTGATGCGTACTATATCCAGCTCAGAAGGATAAGATGCTGACTAGGCTACTCGTGCCAGCACTCTGATGCACACTCTATTAAGCTCAGAAGGATAAGATTTTGATTAGGCCCCCCGTGCCAGGACTCTGATGCATACTATATCCAGCTTGGAAGGATAAGATGCTGATTAGGCCCCTCGTGCCGGCACTCTGATGACTACTATATCCAGCTCGAAAGGATAAGATGCTGATTAGGCCTCTCGTGGCATCATTCTGATGCGCACTATATCCAGCTCGGAAGGATAAGATGCTGACTAGGCCCCTCGTGGCATCATTCTGATGCATACTATATCCAGCTGAGTAGGATAAGATGCTGATCAGGCCCCTCGTGCCAGCACTCTGATGCACACTCTATTGAGCTCAGAAGGATAAGATGCTGACTAGGGCCCTCGTCCTAGCAATCTGAAGCACCCTGTATTGACCTTGGAAGGATGGAGGGCTGACTAGGCCCATCGTACCAGCACTCTGATGTATATTATATCCAGTTCCGAAGGATAAGATGCTGACTAGGCCCCTCGTGCCAGCGCTCTGATGTGTGCTATATCCAGGTCGGAAAAACAAGATGCTGACTAGGCCCCTCGTGCCACCACTCTGATGCGTACTACATTCAACTAAGAAGGATAAGATGCTGACTAGGCCCCTCGTCCCAGCAATCTGAAGCACACTGTGTCAACCTTGGAAGGACGGAGGGCTGATGAGGCCCTTCGTGGCAGCACTCTAATGTGTACTATATCCAGCTCATAAGGATAAAATGCTGATTAGGCTCCTCGTGCCAGCACTCTGATGCATACTATATCCAGCTCAGAAGTATACGATACTGACTAGGACCTCGTGCCACCACTCTGATGCACACTATTGTGCCTTGGAAGGACAGAGGGCTGACTAGGCCCGTCGTACCAGCACTCTAATGTATACTATATCCAGCTTCAAAGGATAAGATGCTGACTAGGCCCCTCATGTCAGCACTCTGATGCATACTACATCCAGCTCGGAAGGATAAGATGCTGACTGGGCCCCTCGTGCCAGCACTCTTATGCGTACTACATTCAGGTCGGAAGGATAAGATGCTGACTAGGCCCCTCGTGCCAGCACTCTGATCTACACTCTATCGAACTCAGAAGGATAAGATGCTGACTAGGCCCCTCATCCCAGCACTCTGAAGCACACTGTGTCAAACTTGGAAGGACGAAGGGCTGACTAGGCCCTTCGTGCCAGCACTCTGATGCGTACTATGTCCAGCTCAGAAGGATAAGATGCTGATTACGCACCTCATGCCAGCACTCTGATGCACACTCTATCCAGCTGGAAACGATAAGATGCTGATCAGGCCCCTCGTGCCAGCACTCTGATGCCTACTATATCCAGCTCGGAAGGATAAGATGCTGATTAGGCCCCTCGTGCCAGCACTCTGATGCATATTCTATCCAGTTCGGAAGGATAAGATGCTGGATAGGCCCCTCGTGCCAGCATTCTTATGCGTACTATATCCAGCTCAGAAGGATAAGATGCTGATCAGGCCCCTCGTGCCAGCACTCTGATGCACACTCTATTGAGCTCAGAAGGATAAGATGCTGACTAGGTCCCTCGTCTCAGCAATCTGAAACACACTGTATCAACCTTAGAAGGATGGAGGGCTGACTAGGCCCATCATAGCAGCATTCTGATGTACACTATATCCAGCTTCGAAGGATAAGATGCTGACTAGGCTCCTCGTGCCAGCACTCTGATGTGTACTATATACAGCTCAGAAGGATAGGATGCTGATCAGGCCCCTTGTGCCAGCACTCTGATGCACACTCTAATGAGCTCAGAAGGATAAGATTCTGACTAGGCCCCTCGTCCAAGCAATCTGAAGCACCCTGTAATGACCTTGGAAGGATGGAGGGCTGACTAGGCCCGACGTAGAAGCACTCTGATGTATATTATATCCAGCTCCGAAGGATAAGATGCTGACTAGGCCCCTCGTGCCAGCACTCTGATGTGTACTATATCCAGCTCGGAAGGACAAGATGCTGACTAGGCCCATCATGCCAGCACTCTGATGTGTACTACATTCAGTTCGGAAGGATAAGATGCTGACTAGGCCGCGCGTGCCAGCACTCTGATGTGTACTATATCCAGCTCGGAAGGACAACATGCTGACTAGGCCCCTCGTGCCAGCACTCTGATGAGTACTACATTCAGCTAAGAAGGATAAGATGCTGACTAGGCCGCTCGTCCCAGCAATCTAAAGCACACTGTGTCAACCTTGGAAGGACGGAGGGCTGACTAGGCCCTCCGTGCCAGCACTCTAATGCATACTATATCCAGCACAGAAGGATAAAATGCTGATTAGGTCCCTCGTGCCAGCACTCTGATGCATACTATATCCAGCTCGGAAGGGAAAGATACTGACTAGGCCCATCATGCCAGCACTCTGATGTGTACTACATTCAGTTTGGAAGGAAAAGATGCTGACTAGGCCCCTCGTGCCAGCACTCTGATGCACACTATCGTGCCTTGGAAGGACAGAGGCCTGACTAGGCCCGTCGTACCAGCACTCTGATGTATACTATATCCAGCTCCAAAGGATAGGATGCTGACTAGGCTCCTCGTGCCAGCACTCTGATGTGTACTATATCCAGATCAGAAGGATAAGATGCTGATCAGGCCCCTCGTGCCAGCACTCTAATGCACACTCTATTGAGCTCAGAAGGATAAGATGCTGACTAGGCCCCTTGTCCCAGCAGTCTGAAGTACCCTGTATTGACCTTGGAAGGATGGAGGGCTGACTAGGCCCATGGTACCAGCACTCTGATGTATATTATATCCAGCTCCGAAGGATAAGATGCTGACTAGGCCCCTCATGCCAGCACTCTGAGGTGTACTATATCCAGCTCGGAAGGACAAGATGCTGACTAGGCCCCTCGTGCCAGCACTCTGATGCGCACTACATTCAGCTAAGAAGGATAAGATGCTGACTAGGCCCCTCATCCCATCACTCTGAAGCACACTGTGTCAACCTTGGAAGGACGGAGGGCTGATTAGGCCCTTCGTGCCAGCGCTCTGATGCGGACTATATCCAGCTAAGAAGGATAAAGTGCTGACTAGGCGCCTCGTGTCAGCACTCTGATGCATACTATATTCAGCTCGGAAGGATAAGATGCTGATTACGCAACTCGTGCCAGCACTCTAATGCACACTCTATCAAGCTGGAATCGATAAGATGCTGATCAGGCCCTTCGTTCCAGCACTCTGATGCATATTCTATCTAGTTTTGAAGGATAGCATGCTGGCTAGACCCCTCGTGCCAGCATTCTGATGCGTGCTATAAACAGCTCAGAAGGATAAGATGCTGATCAGGCCCCTTGTGCCAGCACTCTGATGCACACTCTTTTGAGCTCAGAAAGATAAGATGCTGACTAGGCCCCTCGTCCCAGCAATCTGAAGCACACTGTATTGACCTTAGAAGGATGGAGGGCTGACTAGGCCCATCGTACCAGCATTCTAATGTATACTATATCCAGCTTCGAAGGATAAGATGCTGACTAGGCTCCTCGTGCCAGCACTCTGATGTGTACTGTATCCAGCTCAGAAGGATAAGATGCTGATCAGGCCCCTCGTGCCAGTACTCTGATGCACACTCTATTGAGCTCAGAAGGATAAGATGCTGACTAGGCTCCTCGTCCCAGCAATCTGAAGCACCCTGTATTGACCTTGGAAGGACGGAGGGCTGACTAGGCCATTTGAGCCAGCACTCTGATGCGTACTATATGCAGCTCGGGAGGATAAGATGCTGATTACGCACCTCGTGCCAGCACTCTGATGCACACTCTATCCAACTGGAAACGATAAGATGCTGATCAGGCCCCTCGTGGCAGCACTCTGATGCCTACTATATCCAGCTGGGAAGGATAAGATGCTGATTAGGCCCCTCGTGCCAGCACTCTGATGCATATTCTATCCAGTTTGGAAGGATAACATGCTGGCTAGGCCCCTCGTGCCAGCATTCTGATGCGTACTATATCCAGCTCAGAAGGCTAAGATGCTGATCAGGCCCTTGTGCCAGCACTCTGATACACACTCTATTGAGCTCAGAAGGATAAGATGCTGACTAGGCCCCTCGTCCCAGCAATTTGAAGCACACAGTATCGACCTTAGAAGGATGGAGGGCGACTAGGCCCATCGTACCAGCATTCTGATGCATACTACATTCAGCTAAGAAGGATAAGATGCTGACTAGGCCCCTCGTACCGGCAATGTGAAGCACACTGTGTTAACCTTGGAAGGACGGAGGGCTGACTAGGCCCTTCGTGCCAGCACTCTAATGCGTACTATATCCAGCTCCGAAGAATAAAATGCTGATTAGGCCCCTCGTGCCAGCACTCTGATGCATACTATATCCAGCTCGGAAGGATAAGATGCTGACTAGGCCCATCATGCCAGCACTCTGATGCACACTATCGTGCCTTGGAAGGACCGAGGGCTGATTAGGCCTGTCATACCAGCACTCTGATGTATACTATATCCAGCTCCAGAGGATAAGATGCTGATTAGGCCCCTCGCGCCAGCACTCTGATGCGTACTATATCCAGCTCGGAAGTATAAGATGCTGACTAGGCCCCTTGTGCCAGCACTCTGATGCCTACTACATTCAGCTCGGAAGGATAAAATGCTGATTAGGCCCCTCGCGCCAGCACTCTGATGCGTACTATATCCAGCTCGGAAGTATAAGATGCTGACTAGGCCCCTTGTGCCAGCACTCTGATGCCTACTACATTCAGCTCAGAAGGATAAGATGCTGATTAGGCCCCTCATCCCAGCACTCTGAAGCATACTGTGTCAACCTTGAAAGGACGGAGGGCTGACTAGGCCCTTCGTGCCAGCACTCTGATGCGTACTATATCCAGCTCAGAAGGATAAAATGCTGACTAGGCCCCTCGTGCCAGCACTCTGATGCATACTATCTCTAGCTCGGAAGGATAAGATGCTAATTAGGGCCCCTTGTGCCAGCACTCTGATGCATATTCTATCCAGTTCGGAAGGATAAGATGCTGGCTAGGCCCCTTGTGCCAGCATTCTGATGCGCACTCTATTGAGCTCAGAAGGATAAGATGCTGACTTGGCCCCTTGTCCCAGCAATCTGAAGCATATTGTATCGACCTTAGAAGGATGGAGGGCTGACTAGGCCCATCGTACCAGCACTTTGATGTATACTATATCCAGCTCTGAAGGATAATATGCTGACTAGGCTCCTCGTGCCAGCACTCTGATGAGTACTATATCGAGCTTGGAAGGACAAGATGCTGACTAGGCCCCTCGTGCCAGCACTCTGATGCGTACTACACTCAGCTAAGAAGAATAAGATGCTGACTAGGCCCCTCGTCCCAGCAATCTGAAGCACACTGTGTCAACCTTGGAACGACGGAGGTCTGATTAGGCGTTTCGTGCCAGCACTCTGATGTGTACTATATCCAGTTCGGAAGGAAACGATGCTGACTAGGCCCATCGTGCCAGCACTCTATTGCGTACTACATTCAGCTCGGAAGGATAAGATTCTGACTAGGCCCCTAAAGCCGGCACTCTGATGCACACACTATCGTGCCTTGGAAGGACAGAGGGCTGATTAGGCCAGTCGTACCAGCACTCTGATGTATACTATATCCAACTCCAAAGGATAAGATGCTGACTAGGCCCCTCGTGCCAGCATTCTGATTCACACTCAATTGAGCTCAGAAGGATAAGATGCTGACTAGGCCCCTTGTCCCAGCAATCTGAAGCCCCCTGTATTGACCGTGGAAGGATGGAGGGCTGACTAGTCCCATCGTACCAGCACTCTGATGTATATTATGTCCACCTCCGAAGGATAAGATGCTGACTAGGCCCCTCATGCCAGCACTCTGAGGTGTACTATATCCAGCTCGGAATGATAAGATGCTGACTAGGACCCTCGTGCCAGCACTCTGATGCACATTACATTCAGCTAAGAAGGATAAGATGCTGACTAGGCCCCTCATCCCATCACCCTGAAGAACACTGTGTCAACCTTGGAAGGACGGAGGGCTGACTAGACCCTTCGTGCCAGCGCTCTGATGCGTACTATATCCAGCTAAGAAGGATAAAATGCTGATTACGCAACTCGTGCCAGCACTCTAATGCACACTCTATCAAGCTGGAATCGATAAGATGCTGATCAGGCCCTTCGTTCCAGCACTCTGATGCATATTCTATCCAGTTTGGAAGGATAACATGCTGGCTAGGCCCCTCGTGCCAGCATTCTGATGCTTGCTATAAACAGCTCAGAAGGATAAGATGCTGATCAGGCCCCTTGTGCCAGCACTCTGATGCACACTCTATTGAGCTCAGAAGGATAAGATGCTGACTAGGCCCCTCGTCCCAGCAATCTGAAGCACACTGTATTGACCTTAGAAGGATGGAGGGCTGACTAGACCCATCGTACCAGCATTCTAATGTATACTATATCCAGCTTCGAAGGATAAGATGCTGACTAGGCTCCTCATGCCAGCACTCTGATGTGTACTATATCCAGCTCGGAAGGATAAGATGCTGACTAGGCCCGTTGTGCCAGCACTCTATTGCGTACTACATTCAGCTCGGAAGGATAAGATGCTGACTTGGCCCCTCATGCCGGCACTCTGATGCACACACTATCGTGCCTTGGAAGGACAGAGGGCTGATTAGGCCAGTCGTACCAGCACTCTGATGTATACTATATCCAGCTCCAAAGGATAAGATGCTGACTAGGCCCCTCGTGCCAGCACTCTGATGCATACTATATCCAGCTCAGGAGGATAAGATGCTGACTAGGCCCCTCGTGCCAGCACTCTGATGCGTACTACATTCAGCTCAGTAGGATAAGATGCTGACTAGGCCCCTCATCCCAGCACTCTGAAGCACACTGTGTCATCCTTGGAAGGACGGAGGGCTGATTAGGCCCTTTGTGCCAGCACTCTGATGCGTACTATATCCAGCTCGAAGGATAAGATGCTGATTACACACCTCGTGCCAGCACTCTAATGCACACTCTATCCCGTTGGAAACGATAAGATGCTGATCAGGCCCCTCGTGCCAGCACTCTGATGCACACTCTATTGCGCTCAGAAGGATAAGATGCTGACTAGGCCCCTTGTCCCAGCAATCTGAAGCCCCCTGTATTGACCGTGGAAGGATGGAGGGCTGACTAGTCCCATCGTACCAGCACTCTGATGTATATTATGTCCTCCTCCGAAGGATAAGTTGCTGACTAGGCCCCTCATGCCAGCACTCTGAGGTGTACTATATCCAGCTCGGAAGGACAAGATGCTGACTAGGACCCTCATGCCAGCACTCTGATGCGCATTACATTCAGCTAAGAAGGATAAGATGCTGACTAGGCCCCTCATCCCATCACCCTGAAGAACACTGTGTCAACCTTGGAAGGACGGAGGGCTGACTAGGCCCTTCGTGCCAGCGCTCTGATGCGTACTATATCCAGCTAAGAAGGATAAAATGCAGACTAGGCGCCTCGTGTCAGCACTATGATACGTACTA
This sequence comes from Calotriton arnoldi, assembly GCA_963921515.1. Taxonomy (NCBI): domain Eukaryota; kingdom Metazoa; phylum Chordata; class Amphibia; order Caudata; family Salamandridae; genus Calotriton; species Calotriton arnoldi. The sequence continues at coordinate 671,459 of CAWUFW010006824.1, forward strand.
TATCCAGCTCGGAAGGATAAGATGCTGATTACGCAACTCGTGCCAGCACTCTAATGCACACTCTATCAAGCTGGAATCGATAAGATGCTGATCAGGCCCTTCGTTCCAGCACTCTGATGCATATTCTATCCAGTTTGGAAGGATAACATGCTGGCTAGGCCCCTCGTGCCAGCATTCTGATGCTTGCTATAAACAGCTCAGAAGGATAAGATGCTGATCAGGCCCCTTGTGCCAGCACTCTGATGCACACTCTCTTGAGCTCAGAAGGATAAGATGCTGACTAGGCCCCTCGTCCCAGCAATCTGAAGCACACTGTATTGACCTTAGAAGGATGGAGGGCTGACTAGGCCCATCGTACCAGCATTCTAATGTATACTATATACAGCTTCGAAGGATAAGATGCTGACTAGGCTCCTCGTACCAGCTCTCTGATGTGTACTATATCCAGCTCGGAAGGATAAGATGCTGACTAGGCCCGTCATGCCAGCACTCTATTGCGTACTACATTCAGCTCGGAAGGATAAGATGCTGACGAGGCCCCTCATGCCGGCACTCTGATGCACACACTATCGTGCTTTGGAAGGACAGAGGGCTGATTAGGCCAGTCGTACCAGCACTCTGATGTATACTATATCCAGCTCCAAAGGATAAGATGCTGACTAGGCCCCTCGTGCCAGCACTCTGATGCGTACTATATCCAGGTCAGAAGGATAAGATGCTGACTAGGCCCCTCGTGCCAGCACTCTGATGCGTACTACATTCAGCTCAGTAGGATAAGATGCTGACTAGGCCCCTCATCCCAGCACTCTGAAGCACACTGTGTCAACCTTGAAAGGACGGAGGGCTGATTAGGCCCTTTGTGCCAGCACTCTAATGCGTACTATATCCAGCTCGAAGGATAAGATGCTGATTACACACCTCGTGCCAGCACTCTAATGCACACTCTATCCCGCTGGAAACGATAAGATGCTGATCAGGCCTCTCGTGCCAGCACTCTGATGCCTACTATATCCAGCTCGGAAGGATAAGATGCTGATTAGGCCCCTTGTGCCAGCACTCTGATGCATATTCTATCCAGTACGGATGGATAAGATGCTGGCTAGGCCCCTCATGCTAGCATTCTGATGCGTACTATATCCAGCTTAGAAGGATAAGATGCTGACTAGGCCCATCATGCCAGCACTCTGATGCATACTACATTCAGTTCGGAAGAATAAGATGCTGACTAGGCCCTGGGGGCGCTAGGTGGCGCACGACCAAGATGGCCGCACACCAGTGAGGCTCTGGCTGCTTGGCAGCATGATCCTCCAGTAATCCTGTTTACCGCCTGCTGTTTCTGCTTTCTGTGCCCGTAAGCTGTTCCTTAAACCACCCTCTACCTCCGGTGTGATTTTTGGGGGCTGGTGCCTCTCGCTGCTGCCTCCCGAGCTGATAGGAAATTGGAGCGGGGCGGGTGCATGTGGCATCCTGGAACGCTGCTTGGCTGTGGAGGGCACTCGAGCACCGCGGCACCCACGTGGAGACAGGCCCTAACGGCTGGCGCGCTGAGTGAATTACTCTGCCGCTGCCCTCCTGAGTCTCCTGGACTAACTCATTTGCCTACAATAGAGGTGAGCTCCCCCCCGAAGGGGGTGTGTGCTTGGAGTGTGGTGGGGGAGACTCGGGTGCGGCGTGCGAGTCAGAGACTTGGGCGGGGGACGGCCGCTGCGGGAGAAGAGGCCCTCGGCCCCTGCGTTGGCAGCGTACTGCCTTGGACTGCCTTTAATGACCCCACTGCTGCGGGGACTCAGGCTGGGGTCGAACCGTGTCGACAAATGGCAAGATCACGGCTAGGGTGAAAGACTGTTGGCGCGACCCTGCCCTGCGGATCCCCTGCATATTGATTTGCGGCCTGCCCGGATATCCCTCTGAGGTGCGACGCTGCCCTGCCTTTCCCGCTGAACGGGCCATTATATAGCGCTCGCATACGGGTGCACGACCTCGACCGGCGAACGCCTGGGCACTCTGACTGATGTGGGGGAACCCTGTGTCGGGTCCGCTGCTGGAGTTGCGCGTGGATTCTACGCAGCTGATCACTCGAGGCCTACAGACACCCTCTCCCATATGATGTGCCGCTTGCTATTGCGCATTGGACCGATGAGCTACCACCGATCTGGGCGTCTTGCTGCTGCCTGTTGAATGCTGGTGACCAGATGTTGGGCCCTGGATGGTGGGGCTAACTGGATTGTGAGATGCGGGCCCCTCACCCTCCTGCTGACTGCACTACTTCACTGTATTGGAGGAGGGATACCCCTGCGACCCGGAGAGCAGTCGTGAGGGCCGCCCGGAGTACACCTGGCTCCTACCGTTGTCCCCAGTGGTGTTGACGGGTAGAGGTGCTGCCGACTCTTCCTTGATGTGAAACCCCCCTCCCGTCCACTGCAGCCAATAACTCTGCTCTGTTCTGTGAGGCCTGATGACCCCCCCAGGGGAGTGTTCTATAATTACTGGGGATAACCCTTACGCCCCGCTTATCTTTGGATGCCATGGGGAAACCGGATAGCCGCCAGCCCAAGCTGATATTTGAGTCCAAGAGAGTGGCCACGCGCTCGGCTTTGGAAGAATCAATGCAGTCAGCTGGTGAAACGTCACAGACACCGGCTTCATCCTCCGGAGATGAGGTTAAGTCGTTGCTCCTCGCCATGCAGCATAGCCTGTCTGACCTTTCGGGGAAGATGGACACCATGAATAATCGCTTGGATTTTTTGATTCAGAAAGTGGACAAACATGATGGACAGATCAAGGAGGCAGAGCGGCGTATATCAGACAACGAGGATACTACTTCGCAGCTGCAGCTTCAGGTATCGCAAATGGACAAACTGCTTAAGGTCATCGCAGCCAAGAACGAAGACCTTGAGGCGCGCAGCCGCCGGAACAACATCCGAATCGTTGGTATCCCGGAAAGCACCAACACGGGACGCATGGAGGAGTACGTCGAACGTCTGTTGGGGGGTGCCTGTGACGAAGACCCTTTTTCGCCGCAACTCATCGTGGAGCGGGTGCATCGCTCCCTGGGGGCCCGTCCTCCGCCTGGTGGGACTCCCGACCCATTGTGGCTCGTCTCCTTAATTATCGTGACCGCGACGCTGCGCTGAAGCTGGCCCGTGAACACAAGACATTACGATATGAAGGCGTGGAATTCACCATCTTCCCAGATTTCACTGTCGCGGTGCAGGAGGCGTGCCGAAAATTCCTTGCAGTCAAGCAGAAACTTCGCAAAGCGCAGATCGAATATGCTCTCCTGTACCCGGGGCGGCTGCAAGTCTTCTATCAAGGGAAACACTCCATCTTTGCCAACCCACATCAGGTGGAAGAGTTCCTCAAATCCGTTCAGCGCCGCTCCCCGAGAGCCACCTCCGCGGACCACGCATCCAGATCACCCTCCCCTCATACTGACTGAGCTGCTCGGATGGTTATGGCATCAGAGGGCACCCTCTTTTTGTATGTGGTGAACTCATGGCTTCATGATGGTATGCTGTACTATCCGGAGGCTGTGAACTTAGAGACAAAGCCTTAAATGGAAAGTGCTCCGCTACATTCTGGAGTGCCATGCTGTCGGCTACGCATCATGGACAGATAAGTGTATACCTGGCATACAGACTATGTGATTTAGGGTGGTTATACACATATGTGACAGGTGGTTAGATAATGGACTAAGTCAAGCACCCTTCCTTCTCACCTCAACCCCCTTTAGGGACACTGCGATACTACCTTGGCAGTACTGAGGGAAGGGAGGGTTCGTGTCGCACTGCCGATCCCCCCATACGGGCGATCCCCCCTGCCTATTGTTTTGTTTTTTGTAATGCACTATGAGAATAATTTGCTCTGGACTATACCGTTATGGGTTTCCTGGGTTTGGATGGAGGGCATATTCCCAGCACGATTGGGGTGCTGTTGTGGGAGGGGGTGGGATTGGGATTGTTGTTGTTTTTTAATGAGTCAAATGTTTTTTCACCGGCCAATAGTCATTTCAGCACACTTTGCGGTTACATGCACAGACATCTCCATCTCGACATTTATAGCTACATATCACCTCTCCTGTAATGACCTCGTCCCCTGATACGCTTTACATACAGTTACTCACGTGGCATGTCACAGGCCTCGCGGACCCCCGCAAATGTCGCCAAATCATCGCTTACCTTGATAGACATCAGATACACATAGCCGTGCTGCAAGAGACACACACAGATCCACGTCGACTACCCTGCTTTGGTAGCAGATGGGTGTCGGATCGAGTCTTTTCATCTTATTCAACATATTAACGGGGCACCTTGATACTGATTAAGAAAGGCACGCCCTTTCATTTGGGAGACTCCCTCAGTGACCCGTCAGGCCGACATTGCATAATATGGGGTACGCTAGGCACGCAATCAGTCACAATTGTCTGCTGCTATGGGCCAAACACGGACGACCCGGAGTACTTCACAGCGCTTTGGGGACAAATTCTTAAAGTGGGCTCTACCCATGTCATTTGGGGGGGGGGGGATTTTAACACTGCTTTGTGCCCGTCGCTTGATCGATCGCACCCCCACTCGCATCATTACACCAAAATTTATGAGACACTCTCACACCTGCTCCCTGAACACGGACTCATCGATGCCTGGCGTCATGTACATCTTGTAGAGAGAGAGAGGATATCTACTACACTACGGCGCATGCCTCCTGGTCCCGCCTGGACTACTGGCTCGTTTCCCGTGGGGTTGCACCGTGGATAGTTTCAGTGAGACACCTGGCCAGAACCCTTTCTGACCATGCCCCCGTAAGCTTGACAATTGCACCCCCCAACTTAGTCGCTACTCTACGCTGCTGGCGACTCGTTCCCGAGGCACTGCTAGATACTGTCTTCCGGACGGAGCTGGGGGAGGAAATTGAAGTTTTTTTTAGTAGAAACAGAGGCACGGTCGTGCATATGAGCATACTTTGGGAGGCTTTTAAAGTTACTATGCGGGGATTTTGTATGGCAAAAAGCTTTGGAGTCCTTAAGGACATTCGAGGTAGCCTGCGTCGTCTTGAAGGCGAACTGAAACAACTGGAAGCAGATATGTGGAGAGAAGCGTCGGGAGCTCAGAGAGCCACACTTCGAGATAAGCTCACTGAATACACTGCCACGGCTGAACGCGAGGTCCGCTTTAGGGGTAAACATTACACCGCCCGTCGTTATGGGGAAGGGGAGCGACCCGGCAGAGCGCTGGCGATGGATATTCGACAGCCTCGCTTCTCTAATTACATAATAGACATACTCGATGGTGCGGGGGCGTGGCACAGGGATAGCCAGGCTATCCTACAAACATTTACTGCCTTTTACAGGGACCTCTATAGCACACGCAGAGCGGTGCCCCCTGATTTTGCCCCCTTTCTTGAGGATGTTGCCCTGGGATGGCTCGGTGATCACCAACGGGAGTTCCTGGCTGCGCCTTTCAAGGACGATGAGTACCGGGAGGCAATTATGCAAATGAAGTCGGGGAAAGCTCCGGGCTCCGATGGGCTCCCCATCGACTTTTATAAAGCCTATATAGACCAGCTGATCCCGGTGTTGAAGGAGGTGTATCTGGAGGCTCAGGAATCACAGATCCTCCCAGGATCTATGCGAGAGGCGCTTATCATCTCCCTCCTGAAGCCTGGCAAACCTGCGGATCCCTGCGATTCGTATCGACCCCTCTCCCTTATTAATACTGATGCGAAAATCCTAGCGAAACTGCTGGCGAATCGCCTTAGTCTTTTAATGGATAAATTAGTATTGCCGGATCAGGCGGGTTTTATCAACCTTTGCACCCTATTCTCCATCTTACATAATGTGGACCCAGAGTTGGCACTCGTGGCAGTCTTTTTGGATGCCACAAAGGCCTTCGACTCTGTGGAGTGGGATTATCTCTTTACCATTCTTCAATGCATGGGACTCCCTATTGGGTTCTTATCATGGATACGCCTCCTTTCTCCTTTATGCTTCCCCGACAGTGAGAGTGATGATTAATGGGCACACATCCCACACTATTCCACTCACTCGGGGCACCTGCCAAGGCTGCCCTCTCTCCCCCTTATTATTTGCCCTCGCAATAGAACCTCTGGCGGCGAAACTCAGGCAACACCATCAGGAAAAGGCTCTTCGTTGCTTCTTACGTCCCATCTTAATCTCTCTTTATGTGGACGACGTCACTTTGTATGTCAAAGATCTGATTCGGAACCTTAACCCGCTCCTTCGGGAATTCGTCAGATTCGGCGGGCTCTCGGGTATACACATCAACTGGGCTAAGTCTCAGCAATTCCCGCTAACCCAGTCGGTGAAGCCCTTCCCCACGGACTTTCCTATAGAGTGGTGTATGGATGAGGTGAGATACTTGGGGGTGCATGTCACTACTGACCGTGAAGCACTACTGCGACTTAATTATGGGCGCACATTAGAACAGATCACGAATAGTATCACACGATGGATCGCCCTCCCCCTTACCATATCGGGGCGCATCTCCCTTATTAAAATGGTTGCCCTCCCCAAACTCTTATATTTGTTCTTGAACATCCCGGTGTATCCGGGTAGACCTTTCTTTTCTATGCTCCGTTCGGAGTTAATCAGACTGGTTTGGGGCGGTAAACAACCTCGGCTGCAATGGGAAACACTCACACAACACTATTCACAAGGAGGCTTTGATATTCCCAATTTTGAAATGTACTATCTGTGTGCCTAGGCCCACTTTGCGCATTATTGGTTCCACCCTCCCAGGTACAGGCCACATGTCACAACAGAGCATTGGCTAGCAGATCCTATCCCGTTAGATGGTGCCATACTAGCTGCCTCCACACCTCGCATGCAACACCCGACTTCAGTGGACTGCACGGTCAGAGCTTGGCAACGCCTTGCCCACCATCTCCAGGCTTCCATGCTCTATTCCCCGCTGCTTCCCCTTGCATATCACCCGAAGATGCCTGTCCTCCAGGAAGGAGTCTTCAAAAAAACCAAAACGAAGTTCAACATAAATTGCTGGGGTGACCTCTATTTAAATGGTAAATTTCGCTCCATGCCGCAATTATTTCAGGGAGCTTCGCCTTCCCCCATGGATGTGTTCCTGTATATCCGCCTGCAACAAGGCATCAAGGAACATACTCCCTCCTACCCGGCGGAGCCCCAAACAGTAGCCCTACTGCACCATATGTTGGAAAAACCAAGGCTTCCCATTTGGTATCCACACTGTACCATAGCCTGTACACTGAAATAACATATCCCCCTGTGCTGCACGCGACAAATGGAGCACCGAGCTTGGGCATGACATTACGGATCAGCAGTGGGAATACTGCTGTAAACAGACTGAATTAGTCTCGTCTAGCAGTCGATTGCGCATCACTCACTACAAGTTCCTACATCGCCTCTATTATAATCCGGTTAAATTGCACAAATACGGTCTCCGCGACACGACTAGGTGTAACAGGTGCAAGGCGGAGAATGCTGATTTTCTCCACCTTGCTTGGGAATGTAGCGCAGTAGGTGCATATTGGCAGCAGGTGTTTACTGCGTTGGAACAGATGACAATCTTGGAAATCTCGCGATCCCCCCTGCTGGCACTTCTGGGGTATGCAGAGGAAATACCGGCGGCGCAGCGCAAATTTGTCGCATTTAGTATATTACTTGCCAGAAGGCGGGTGGCCTATCGCTGGGGCAGGGGCCGAGCACCAAAATTCAAGGAGTGGATTGGGGATATGATACTTTGGCAAGAACAAACCTCTAATTACGCCAAACTCCTTCCGCTCTCGTCCCGGCCTAGGGACATATGGGATCCTCTCAAATTGTACCTAATAGACCATCCTGTTGAACCCAATGTAAATCCCTGCTCGCAACCTCCATAGTATGCTATGGGCCCTGCTTACCTGTGGGTGGTGGGAAATGGACTCTGCTGTGCATGTACTGACACCTGTTGTTTTATATCTTCGCTATGCTTTCATGTGGGATTTGAGACTGCTGGGCGGGAGGAGATTGTTATTGATGTCTCAGAAATGTTGACTAACTCTTTATTTCCCTCTGTAACTGCTGATGTAACTAAATGTGGAGCAACCGCTATTGCTGTGTATGACCGCTATACATTGTCTTAAACATGCCGGACCTTTATGTATTTGCACTATACTGTTTATGAAAAATGCAATAAAAAATAAAAAAAGATGCTGATTAGGCCCCTCGTGCCAGCACTCTGATGCACACTATCGTGCCTTGGAAGGACCGAGGGCTGATTAGGCCTGTCGTACCAGCACTCTGATGTATACTATATCCAGCTCCAAAGGATAAGATGCTGACTAGGCCCCTCGTGCCAGCACTCTGATGCGTACTATATCCAGCTCGGAAGGATAAGATACTGACTAGGCCCCTCGTGCCAGCACTGTAATGCCTACTACATTCAGCTCGGAAGGATAAGATGCTGACTAGGCCCCTCGTGCCAGCTCTCTGATCTACACTCTATCGAACTCAGAAGGATAAGATGCTGACTAGGCCCCTCATCCCAGCACTCTGAAGCACACTGTGTCAACCTTGGAAGGACGGAGGGCTGACTAGGCCCTTTGTGCCAGCACTCTGATGCGTACTATATCCAGCTCAGAAGGATAAAATGCTGACTAGGCCCCTCGTGCCAGCACTCTGATGCGTACTTTATCCAGCTCGGAAGGATAAGATGCTAATTAGGGCCCCTTGTGCCAGCACTCTGATGCATATTCTATCCAGTTCGGAAGGATAAGATGCTGGCTAGGCCCCTTGTGCCAGCATTCTGATGCGTACTATATCCAGCTCAGAAGGATAAGATGCTGATCTGGTCCATCATGCCAGCACTCTGATGCACACTCTATTGAGCTCAGAAGGATAAGATGCTGACTTGGCCCCTTGTCCCAGCAATCTGAAGCATATTGTATCGACCTTAGAAGGATGGAGGGCTGACTAGGCCCATTGTTCCAGCACTTTGATGTATACTATATCCAGCTCCAAAGGATAAGATGCTGACTAGGCTCCTCGTGCCAGCACTCTGATGCGTACTACACTCAGCTAAGAAGAATAAGATGCTGACTAGGCCCCTCGTCCCAGCAATCTGAAGCACACTGTGTCAACCTTGGAACGACGAAGGTCTGACTAGGCCTTTCGTGCCAGCACTTTGATGTGTACTATATCCAGCTCGGAAGGATAAGATGCTGACTAGGTCCGTCGTGCCAACACTCTATTGCGTACTACATTCAGCTCGGAAGGATAAGATGCTGACTAGGCCCCTCATGCTGGCACTCTGACACACACACTATCGTGCCTTGGAAGGACAGAGGGCTGATTAGGCCAGTCGTACTAGCACTCTGATGTATACTATAACCAGCTCCAAAGGATAAGATGCTGACTAGGCCCCTCGTGCCAGCACTCTGATGCGTACTATATCCAGCTCGGAAGGATAAGATGCTGATTACGCTCCTCGTGCCAGCACTCTGATGCACACTCTATCCAGCTGGAAACGATAAGATGCTGATCAGGCCCCTCGTGCCAGCACTCTGATGCATATTCTATCCAGCTCGGAAGGATAAGATGCTGATTAGGCCCCTTGTGCCAGCACTTTGATGCATATTCTATCCAGTACGGATGGATAAGATGCTGGCTAGGCCCTTCATGCCAGCATTCTGATGTGTACTATATCCAGCTCAGAAGGATAAGATGCTGACTAGGCCCATCATGCCAGCACTCTGATGCATACTACATTCAGTTCGGAAGAATAAGATGCTGACTAGGCCCCTCGTGCCAGCACTCTGATGCATACTTTCGTGCCTTGGAAGGACCATGGGCTGATTAGGCCTGTCGTACCAGCACTCTGATGTATACTATATCCAGCTCCAAAGGATAAGATTCTGACTAGGCCCCTCGCGCCAGCACTCTGATGCGTACTATATCCAGCTCGGAAGGATAAGTTGCTGACTAGACCCCTCGTGCCAGCACTCTGATGCCTACTACATTCAGCTCAGAAGGATAAGATGCTGACTAGGCCCCTCGTGCCAGATTTCTGATCTACACTCTATCGAACTCAGAAGGATAAGATGCTGACTAGGCCCCTCATCCCAGCACTCTGAAGCATACTGTGTCAACCTTGGATGGACGGAGGGCTGACTAGGCCCTTCCTGCCAGCACTCTGATGCATACTATATCCAGCTCAGAAGGATAAGATGCTGATCTGGTCCCTCGTGCCAGCACTCTGATGCACACTCTATTGAGCTCAGAAGGATAAGATGCTGACTTGGCCCCTTGTCCCTGCAATCTGAAGCATATTGTATCGACCTTAGAAGGATGGAGGGCTGACTATGCCCATCGTACTAGCACTTTGATGTATACTATATCCAGCTCTGAAGGATAAGATGCTGACTAGGCTCCTTGTGCCAGCACTCTGATGCGTACTATATCCAGCTCGAAGGATAAGATGCTGATTACAGACCTCGTGCCAGCACTCTAATGCACACTCTATCCCGCTGGAAACGATAAGATGCTGATCAGGCCCCTCGTGCCAGCACTCTGATGCCTACTTTATCCAGCTCGGAAGGATAAGATGCTGATTAGGCCCCTTGTGCCAGCACTCTGATGCATATTCTATCCAGTACGGATGGATAAGATGCTGGCTAGGCCCCTCATGCCAGCATTCTGATGCGTACTATATCCAGCTCCGAAGGATAAGATGCTGACTAGGCTCCTTGTGCCAGCACTCTGATGTGTACTATATCCAGCTTGGAAGGATAATATGCTGACTAGGCTCCTTGTGCCAGCACTCTATTGCGTACTACATTCAGCTCGGAAAGATAAGATGCTGACTAGGCCCCTCATGCCGGCACTCTGATGCACACACTATCGTGACTTGGAAGGACAGAGGGCTGATTAGGCCAATCGTACCAGCACTCTGATGTATACTATTTCCAGCTTCAAAGGATAAGATGCTGACTAGGCCCCTCGTGCCAGCACTCTGATGCACACTCTATCCTGCTGGAAACGATAAGATGCTGATCAGGCCCCTCGTGCCAGCACTCTGATGCCTACTTTATCCAGCTCGGAAGGATAAGATGCTGATTAGGCCCCTTGTGCCAGCACTCTGATGCATATTCTATCCAGTACGGATGGATAAGATGCTGGCTAGGCCCCTCATGCCAGCATTCTGATGCGTACTATATCCAGCTCAGAAGGATAAGATGCTGTCTAGGCCCATCATGCCAGGACTCTGATGCATACTACATTCAGTTCGGAAGAATAAGATGCTGACTAGGCCCCTCGTGCCAGCACTCTGATGCACACTAACGTGCCTTGGAAGGACCGAGTGCTGATTAGGCCTGTCATACCAGCACTCTGATGCATACTATATCCAGCTCCAAAGGATAAGATGCTGACTAGGCCCCTCGCGCCAGATTTCTGATCCACACTCTATCGAACTCAGAAGGATAAGATGCTGACTAGGCCCCTCATCCCAGCACTCTGAAGCATACTGTGTCAACCTTGGATGGACGGAGGGCTGACTAGGCCCTTCGTGCCAGCACTCTGATGCATACTATATCCAGCTCAGAAGGATAAGATGCTGATCTGGTCCCTCGTGCCAGCACTCTGATGCACACTCTATTGAGCTCAGAAGGATAAGATGCTGACTTGGCCCCTTGTCCCTGCAATCTGAAGCATATTGTATCGACCTTAGAAGGATGGAGGGCTGACTATGCCCATCGTACTAGCACTTTGATGTATACTATATCCAGCTCCGAAGGATAAGATGCTGACTAGGCTCCTTGTGCCAGCACTCTGATGCGTACTATATCCAGCTCGAAGGATAAGATGCTGATTACACACCTCGTGCCAGCACTCTAATGCACACTCTATCCCGCTGGAAACGATAAGATGCTGATCAGGCCCCTCGTGCCAGCACTCTGATGCGTACTATATCCAGCTCGGAAGGATAAGATGCTAATTAGGGCCCCTTGTGCCAGCACTCTGATGCATATTCTATCCAGTTCAGAAGGATAAGATGCTGGCTAGGCCCCTTGTGCCAGCATTCTGATGCGTGCTATATCCAGCTCAGAAGGATAAGATGCTGATCTGGTCCCTCGTGCCATCACTCTGATGCACACTCTATTGAGCTCAGAAGGATAAGATGCTGACTTGGCCCCTTGTCCCTGCAATCTGAAGCATATTGTATCGACCTTAGAAGGATGGAGGGCTGACTAGGCCCATCGTACCAGCACTTTGATGTATACTATATCCAGCTCCGAAGGATAAGATGCTGACTAGGCTCCTCGTGCCAGCACTCTGATGCGTACTATATCCAGCTTGGAAGGACAAGATGCTGGCTAGGCCCCTCGTGCCAGCACTCTGATGCGTACTACACTCAGCTAAGTAGAATAAGATGCTGACTAGGCCCCTCGTCCCAGCTATCTGAAGCACAATGTGTCAACCTTGGAACGACGGAGGTCTGACTAGGCCCATCGTACCAGCACTTTGATGTATACTATTTCCAGCTTCAAAGGATAAGATGCTGACTAGGCCCCTCGTGCCAGCACTCTGATGCGTACTACATTCAGCTCGGTAGGATAAGATGCTGACTAGGCACCTCAACCCAGCACTCTGAAGCACACTGTGTCAACCTTGGGAGGACGGAGGGCTGATTAGGCCCTTCGTGCCAGCACTCTGATGCGTACTATATCCAGCTCGAAGGATAAGATGCTGATTACACACCTCGTGCCAGCACTCTAATGCACACTCTATCCTGCTGAAAACGATAAGATGCTGATCAGGCCCCTCGTGCCAGCACTCTATTGCCTACTTTATCCAGCTCGGAAGGATAAGATGCTGATTAGGCCCCTTGTGCCAGCACTCTGATGCATATTCTATCCAGTACGGATGGATAAGATGCTGGCTAGGCCCCTCATGCCAGCATTCTGATGCGTACTATATCCAGCTCAGAAGGATAAGATGCTGACTAGGCCCATCATGCCAGGACTCTGATGCATACTACATTCAGTTCGGAAGAATAAGATGCTGACTAGGCCCCTCGTGCCAGCACTCTGATGCACACTAACATGCCTTGGAAGGACCGAGTGCTGATTAGGCCTGTCATACCAGCACTCTGATGCATACTATATCCAGCTCCAAAGGATAAGATGCTGACTAGGCCCCTCGCGCCAGCACTCTGAGGCGTACTATTTCCAGCTTGGAAGGATAAGATGCTGACTAGGCCCCTCGTTCCAGCACTCAGATGCCTACTACATTCAGCTCGGAAGGATAAGTTGCTGACTAGGCCCCTCATCCCAGCACTCTGAAGCATACTGTGTCAACCTTGGAAGGACCGAGGGCTGATTAGGCCTGTCGTACCAGCACTCTGATGCATACTATATCCAGCTCCAAAGGATAAGATGCTGACTAGGCCCCTCACGCCAGCACTCTGAGGCGTACTATATCCAGCTTGGAAGGATAAGATGCTGACTAGGCCCCTCGCGCCAGCACTCTGATGCGTACTGTATCCAGCTCAGAAGGATAAAATGCTGACTAGGCCCCCTTGTGCCAGCACTCTGATGCGTACTATATCCAGCTCGGAAGGATAAGATGCTAATTAGGGCCCCTTGTGCCAGCACTCTGATGCATATTCTATCCAGTTCAGAAGGATAAGATGCTGGCTAGGCCCCTTGTGCCAGCATTCTGATGCATGCTATATCCAGCTCAGAAGGATAAGATGCTGATCTGGTCCCTCGTGCCAGCACTTTGATGCACACTCTATTGAGCTCAGAAGGATAAGATGCTGACTTGGCCCCTTGTCCCAGCAATCTGAAGCATATTGTATCGACCTTAGAAGGGTGGAGGGCTGACTAGGCCCATCGTACCAGCACTTTGATGTATACTATATCCAGCTCTGAAGGATAAGATGCTGACTAGGCTCCTCGTGCCAGCACTCTGATGCGTACTATATCCAGCTTGGAAGGACAAAATGCTGGCTAGGCCCCTCGTGCCAGCACTCTGATGCGTACTACACTCAGCTAAGTAGAATAAGATGCTGACTAGGCCCCTCGTCCCAGCTATCTGAAGCACAATGTGTCAACCTTGGAACGACGGAGGTCTGACTAGGCCTTTCGTGCCTGCACTCTGATGCCTACTATATCCAGCTTGGAAGGATAAGATGCAGATTAAGCCCCTTGTGCCAGCACTCTGATGCATTTTCTATCCAGTACGGATGGATAAGATGCTGGCTAGGCCCCTCGTGCCAGCATTCTGATGCGTACTATATCCAGCTCAGAAGGATAAGATGCTGACTAGGCCTATCATGCCAGCACTCTGATGCATACTACATTCAGATCGGAAGAATAAGATGCTGACTAGGCCCCTCGTGCCAGCACTCTGATGTACACTATCGTGACTTGGAAGGACCGAGGGCTGATTAGGCCTGTCGTACCAGCAATCTGATGTATACTATATCCAGCTCCAAACAATAAGATGCTGACTAGGCCCCTCGTCCCAGCAATCTGAAGCACACTGTGTCAACCTTGGAACGACGGAGGTCTGACTAGGCCTTTCGTGCCAGCACTCTGATGTGTACTATATTCTGCTCGGAAGGATAAGATGCTGACTAGGCCCCTCATGCCGGCACTCTGATGCATACACTATCGTGCCTTGGAAGGACAGAGGGCTGATTAGGCCAGTCGTACCAGCACTCTGATGTATACTATATCCAGCTCCAAAGGATAAGATGCTGACTGGGCCCCTCATGCCAGCACTCTGATGCGTACTATATCCAGCTCAGTAGGATAAGATGCTGACTAGGCCCCTCGGACCAGCACTCTGATGCGTACCACATTCAGCTCGGTAGGATAAGATGCTGACTAGGCCCCTCATCCCAGCACTCTGAAGCCCACTTTGTCAACCTTGGAAGGACGGAGGGCTGATTAGGCCCTTCGTGCAGCACTCTGATGCGTACTATATCCAGCTCGAAGGATAAGATGCTGATTACACACCTCGTGCCAGCACTCTAATGCACACTCTATCCCGCTGGAAACGATAAGATGCTGATCAGGCCCCGCGTGCCAGCACTCTGATGCCTACTATATCCAGCTCAGAAGGATAAAATGCTGACTAGGCCCCTTGTGCCAGCACTCTGATGCGTACTATATCCTGCTCGGAAGGATAAGATGCTAATTAGGGCCCCTTGTGCCAGCACTCTGATGCATATTCTATCCAGTTCGGAAGGATAAGATGCTGGCTAGGCCCCTTGTGCCAGCATTCTGATGCATACTATATCCAGCTCAGAAAGATAAGATGCTGATCTGGTCCCTCGTGCCAGCACTCTGATGCACACTCTATTGAGCTCAGAAGGATAAGATGCTGACTTGGCCCTTTGTCCCAGCAATCTGAAGCATATTGTATCGACCTTAGAAGGATGGAGGGCTGACTAGGCCCATCGTACCAGCACTTTGATGTATACTATATCCAACTCTGAAGGATAAGATGCTGACTAGGCCCCTTGTGCCAGCACTCTGATGCATACTACACTCAGCTAAGTAGAATAAGATGCTGACTAGGCCCCTCGTCCCAGCAATCTGAAGCACACTGTGTCAACCTTGGAACGACGGAGGTCTGACTAGGCCTTTTGTGCCAGCACTTTGATGTGTACTATATCCAGCTTGGAAGGTTAAGATGCTGACTAGGCCCATTGTGCCAGCACTCTATTGCGTACTACATTCAGTTCAGAAGGATAAGATCCTGACAAGGCCCCTCATGCCGGCACTCTGATGCACACACTATTGTGCCTTGGAACAATAGAGGGCTGATTAAGCCAGTCGTACCAGCACTCTGATGTATACTATATCCAGCTCCAAAGGATAAGATGCTGACTAGCCCCTCTTGCCAGCACTCTGATGCGTACTATATCCAGCTCGGAAGGATAAGATCCTGATTACGCACCTCGTGCCAGCACTCTGATGCACACTCTATCCAGCTGGAAATGATAAGATGCTGATCAGGCCCCTCATGCCAGCACTCTGATGCCTACTTTATCCAGCTCGGAAGGATAAGATGCTGATTACGCTCCTCGTGCCAGCACTCTGATGCACACTCTATCCAGATGGAAATGATAAGATGCTGATCAGGCCCCTCGTGCCAGCACTCTGATGCATATTCTATCCAGCTCGGAAGGATAAGATGCTGATTAGGCCCCTTGTGCCAGCACTTTGATGCATATTCTATCCAGTACGGATGGATAAGATGCTGGCTAGGCCCCTCATGCCAGCATTCTGATGTGTACTATATCCAGCTCAGAAGGATAAGATGCTGACTAGGCCCATCATGCCAGCACTCTGATGCATACTACATTCAGTTCGGAAGAATAAGATGCTGACTAGGCCCCTCGTGCCAGCACTCTGATGCACACTTTCGTGCCTTGGAAGGACCATGGGCTGATTAGGCCTGTCGTACCAGCACTCTGATGTATACTATATCCAGCTCCAAAGGATAAGATTCTGACTAGGCCCCTCGCGCCAGCACTCTAATGCGTACTATATCCAGCTCGGAAGGATAAGTTGCTGACTAGACCCCTCGTGCCAGCACTCTGATGCCTACTACATTCAGCTCAGAAGGATAAGATGCTGACTAGGCCCCTCGTGCCAGCTTTCTGATCTACACTCTATCGAACTCAGAAGGATAAGATGCTGACTAGGCCCCTCATCCCAGCACTCTGAAGCATACTGTGTCAACCTTGGATGGACGGAGGGCTGACTAGGCCCTTCGTGCCAGCACTCTGATGCACACTCTATTGAGCTCAGAAAGATAAGATGCTGACTTGGCCCCTTATCCCTGCAATCTGAAGCATATTGTATCGACCTTAGAAGGATGGAGGGCTGACTATGCCCATCGTACTAGCACTTTGATGTATACTATATCCAGCTCCGAAGGATAAGATGCTGACTAGGCTCCTTGTGCCAGCACTCTGATGTGTACTATATCCAGCTTGGAAGGATAAGATGCTGACTAGGCTCCTTGTGCCAGCACTCTATTGCGTACTACATTCAGCTCAGAAGGATAAGATGCTGACTAGGCCCCTCATGCCGGCACTCTAATGCACACACTATCGTGACTTGGAAGGACAGAGGGCTGATTAGGCCAATCGTACCAGCACTCTGATGTATACTATTTCCAGCTTCAAAGGATAAGATGCTGACTAGGCCCCTCATCCCAGCACTCTGAAGCACACTGTGTCAACCTTGGGAGGACGGAGGGCTGATTAGGCCCTTCGTGCCAGCACTCTGATGCGTACTATATCCAGCTCGAAGGATAAGATGCTGATTCCACACCTCGTGCCAGCACTCTAATGCACACTCTATCCTGCTGGAAACGATAAGATGCTGATCAGGCCCCTCATGCCAGCACTCTGATGCCTACTTTATCCAGCTCGGAAGGATAAGATGCTGATTAGGCCCCTTGTGCCAGCACTCTGATGCATATTCTATCCAGTACGGATGGATAAGATGCTGGCTAGGCCCCTCATGCCAGCATTCTGATGCGTACTATATCCAGCTCAGAAGGATAAGATGCTGACTAGGCCCATCATGCCAGGACTCTGATGCATACTACATTCAGTTCTGAAGAATAAGATGCTGACTAGGCCCCTCGTGCCAGCACTCTGATACACACTAACGTGCCTTGGAAGGACCGAGTGCTGATTAGGCCTGTCGTACCAGCACTCTGATGCATACTATATCCAGCTCCAAAGGATAAGATGCTGACTAGGCCCCTCGCGCCAGCACTCTGAGGCGTACTATTTCCAGCTTGGAAGGATAAGATGCTGACTAGGCCCCTCGTTCCAGCACTCTGATGCCTACTACATTCAGCTCAGAAGGATAAGATGCTGACTAGGCCCCTCATCCCAGCACTCTGAATCATACTGTGTCAACCTTGGAAGGACCGAGGGCTGATTAGGCCTGTCCTACCAGCACTCTGATGCATACTATATCCAGCTCCAAAGGATAAGATGCTGACTAGGCCCCTCACGCCAGCACTCTGAGGCGTACTATATCCAGCTTGGAAGGATAAGATGCTGACTAGGCCCCTCGCGCCAGCACTCTGATGCGTACTATATCCAGCTCAAAAGGATAAAATGCTGACTAGGCCCCTTGTGCCAGCACTCTGATGCGTACTATATCCAGTTCGGAAGGATAAGATGCTAATTAGGGCCCCTTGTGCCAGCACTCTGATGCATATTCTATCCAGTTCAGAAGGATAAGATGCTGGCTAGGCCCCTTGTGCCAGCATTCTGATGCGTGCTATATCCAGCTCAGAAGGATAAGATGCTGATCTGGTCCCTCGTGCCAGCACTCTGATGCACACTCTATTGAGCTCAGAAGGATAAGATGCTGACTTGGCCCCTTGTCCCTGCAATCTGAAGCATATTGTATCGACCTTAGAAGCATGGAGGGCTGACTAGGCCCATCGTACCAGCACTTTGATGTATACTATATCCAGCTCCGAAGGATAAGATGCTGACTAGGCTCCTCGTGCCAGCACTCTGATGCGTACTATATCCAGCTTGGAAGGACAAGATGCTGGCTAGGCCCTCGTGCCAGCACTCTGATGCGTACTACACTCAGCTAAGTAGAATAAGATGCTGACTAGGCCCCTCGTCCCAGCTATCTGAAGCACAATGTGTCAACCTTGGAACGACGGAGGTCTAACTAGGTCTTTCGTGCCAGCACTCTGATGTGTACTATATCCAGCTCGGAAGGATAAGATGCTGACTAGGCCCATCGTGCCAGCGCTCTATTGCATACTACATTCAGCTCGGAAGGATAAGATGCTGACTAGGCCCCTCATGCCGGCACTCTGATGCACACACTATCGTGCCTTGGAAGAACAGAGGGCTGATTAGGCCAGTCGTACCAGCACTCTGATGTATACTATATCCAGCTCCAAAGGATAAGATGCTGACTAGGCCCCTCGTGCCATCACTCTGATGCGTACTATATCCAGCTCTGAAGGATAAGATGCTGATTACGCACCTCATGCCAGCACTCTGATGCACACTCTATCCAGCTGGAAACGATAAGATGCTGATCACGCCCCTCGTGCCAGCACTCTGATGCCTACTATATCCAGCTTGGAAGGATAAGATGCAGATTAAGCCCCTTGTGCCAGCACTCTGATGCATATTCTTTCTATCCAGTTCGGAAGGATAAGATGCTGGCTAGGCCCCTTGTGCCAGCATGCTGATGCATACTATATCCAGCTCAGAAGGATAAGATGCTGATCAGGCCCCTCTTGCTAGCACTCTGATGCACACTCTATTGAACTCGGAAGGATAAGGTGCTGACTAGGCCCCTCGTGCCAGCTTTCTGATCTACACTCTATCGAACTCAGAAGGATAAGATGCTGACTAGGCCCCTCATCCCAGCAATCTGAAGCACACTGTGTCAACCTTGGAACGACGGAGGTCTGACTAGGCCTTTCGTGCCAGCACTCTGATGTGTACTATATCCAGCTCGGAAGGATAAGATGCTGACTAGGTCCGTCGTGCCAGCACTCTATTGCGTACTATATCCAGCTCGGAAGGATAAGTTGCTGACTAGACCCTCGTGCCAGCACTCTGATGCCTACTACATTCAGCTCAGAAGGATAAGATGCTGACTAGGCCCCTCGTGCCAGCTTTCTGATCTACACTCTATCGAACTCAGAAGGATAAGATGCTGACTAGGCCCCTCATCCCAGCACTCTGAAGCATACTGTGTCAACCTTGGATGGACGGAGGGCTGACTAGGCCCTTCGTGCCAGCACTCTGATGCACACTCTATTGAGCTCAGAAAGATAAGATGCTGACTTGGCCCCTTATCCCTGCAATCTGAAGCATATTGTATCGACCTTAGAAGGATGGAGGGCTGACTATGCCCATCGTACTAGCACTTTGATGTATACTATATCCAGCTCCGAAGGATAAGATGCTGACTAGGCTCCTTGTGCCAGCACTCTGATGTGTACTATATCCAGCTTGGAAGGATAAGATGCTGACTAGGCTCCTTGTGCCAGCACTCTATTGCGTACTACATTCAGCTCAGAAGGATAAGATGCTGACTAGGCCCTCATGCCGGCACTCTAATGCACACACTATCGTGACTTGGAAGGACAGAGGGCTGATTAGGCCAATCGTACTCAGCACTCTGATGTATACTATTTCCAGCTTCAAAGGATAAGATGCTGACTAGGCCCCTCGTGCCAGCACTCTGATGCGTACTACATTCAGCTCGGTAGGATAAGATGCTGACTAGGCCCCTCATCCCAGCACTCTGAAGCACACTGTGTCAACCTTGGGAGGACGGAGGGCTGATTAGGCCCTTCGTGCCAGCACTCTGATGCGTACTATATCCAGCTCGAAGGATAAGATGCTGATTCCACACCTCGTGCCAGCACTCTAATGCACACTCTATCCTGCTGGAAACGATAAGATGCTGATCAGGCCCCTCGTGCCAGCACTCTGATGCCTACTTTATCCAGCTCGTAAGGATAAGATGCTGATTAGGCCCCTTGTGCCAGCACTCTGATGCATATTCTATCCAGTACGGATGGATAAGATGCTGGCTAGGCCCCTCATGCCAGCATTCTGATGCGTACTATATCCAGCTCAGAAGGATAAGATGCTGACTAGGCCCATCATGCCAGGACTCTGATGCATACTACATTCAGGTCTGAAGAATAAGATGCTGACTAGGTCCCTCGTGCCAGCACTCTGATGCACACTAACGTGCCTTGGAAGGACCGAGTGCTGATTAGGCCTGTCGTACCAGCACTCTGATGCATACTATATCCAGCTCCAAAGGATAAGATGCTGACTAGGCCCCTCGCGCCAGCACTCTGAGGCGTACTATTTCCAGCTTGGAAGGATAAGATGCTGACTAGGCCCCTCGTTCCAGCACTCTGATGCCTACTACATTCAGCTCAGAATGATAAGATGCTGACTAGGCCCCTCATCCCAGCACTCTGAATCATACTGTGTCAACCTTGGAAGGACCGAGGGCTGATTAGGCCTGTCCTACCAGCACTCTGATGCATACTATATCCAGCTCCAAAGGATAAGATGCTGACTAGGCCCCTCACGCCAGCACTCTGAGGCGTACTATATCCAGCTTGGAAGGATAAGATGCTGACTAGGCCCCTCGCGCCAGCACTCTGATGCGTACTATATCCAGCTCAAAAGGATAAAATGCTGACTAGGCCCCTTGTGCCAGCACTCTGATGCGTACTATATCCAGCTCGGAAGGATAAGATGCTAATTAGGGCCCCTTGTGCCAGCACTCTGATGCATATTCTATCCAGTTCAGAAGGATAAGATGCTGGCTAGGCCCCTTGTGCCAGCATTCTGATGCGTGCTATATCCAGCTCAGAAGGATAAGATGCTGATCTGGTCCCTCGTGCCAGCACTCTGATGCACACTCTATTGAGCTCAGAAGGATAAGATGCTGACTTGGCCCCTTGTCCCTGCAATCTGAAGCATATTGTATCGACCTTAGAAGCATGGAGGGCTGACTAGGCCCATCGTACCAGCACTTTGATGTATACTATATCCAGCTCCGAAGGATAAGATGCTGACTAGGCTCCTCGTGCCAGCACTCTGATGCGTACTATATCCAGCTTAGAAGGACAAGATGCTGGCTAGGCCCCTCGTGCCAGCACTCTGATGCGTACTACACTCAGCTAAGTAGAATAAGATGCTGACTAGGCCCCTCGTCCCAGCTATCTGAAGCACAATGTGTCAACCTTGGAACGACGGAGGTCTAACTAGGCCTTTCGTGCCAACACTCTGATGTGTACTATATCCAGCTCGGAAGGATAAGATGCTGACTAGGCCCATCGTGCCAGCGCTCTATTGCATACTACATTCAGCTCGGAAGGATAAGATGCTGACTAGGCCCCTCATGCCGGCACTCTGATGCACACACTATCGTGCCTAGGAAGAACAGAGGGCTCATTAGGCCAGTCGTACCAGCACTCTGATGTATACTATATCCAGCTCCAAAGGATAAGATGCTGACTAGGCCCCTCGTGCCATCACTCTGATGCGTACTATATCCAGCTCTGAAGGATAAGATGCTGATTACGCACCTCATGCCAGCACTCTGATGCACACTCTATCCAGCTGGAAACGATAAGATGCTGATCACGCCCCTCGTGCCAGCACTCTGATGCCTACTATATCCAGCTTGGAAGGATAAGATGCAGATTAAGCCCCTTGTGCCAGCACTCTGATGCATTTTCTATCCAGTACGGATGGATAAGATGCTGGCTAGGCCCCTCATGCCAGCATTATGATGCATACTATATCCAGCTCAGAAGGATAGGCTGCTGATCAGGCCCCTCATGCCAGCACTCTGATGCATATTCTTTCTATCCAGTTCGGAAGGATAAGATGCTGGCTAGGCCCCTTGTGCCAGCATGCTGATGCATACTATATCCAGCTCAGAAGGATAAGATGCTGATCAGGCCCCTCTTGCTAGCACTCTGATGCACACTCTATTGAACTCGGAAGGATAAGGTGCTGACTAGGCCCCTCGTGCCAGCTTTCTGATCTACACTCTATCGAACTCAGAAGGATAAGATGCTGACTAGGCCCCTCATCCCAGCAATCTGAAGCACACTGTGTCAACCTTGGAACGACGGAGGTCTGACTAGGCCTTTCGTGCCAGCACTCTGATGTGTACTATATCCAGCTCGGAAGGATAAGATGCTGACTAGGTCCGTCGTGCCAGCACTCTATTGCGTACTATATCCAGCTCGGAAGGATAAGTTGCTGACTAGACCCCTCGTGCCAGCACTCTGATGCCTACTACATTCAGCTCAGAAGGATAAGATGCTGACTAGGCCCCTCGTGCCAGCTTTCTGATCTACACTCTATCGAACTCAGAAGGATAAGATGCTGACTAGGCCCCTCATCCCAGCACTCTGAAGCATACTGTGTCAACCTTGGATGGACGGAGGGCTGACTAGGCCCTTCGTGCCAGCACTCTGATGCACACTCTATTGAGCTCAGAAAGATAAGATGCTGACTTGGCCCCTTGTCCCTGCAATCTGAAGCATATTGTATCGACCTTAGAAGGATGGAGGGCTGACTATGCCCATCGTACTAGCACTTTGATGTATACTATATCCAGCTCTGAAGGATAAGATGCTGACTAGGCTCCTTGTGCCAGCACTCTGATGTGTACTATATCCAGCTTGGAAGGATAAGATGCTGACTAGGCTCCTTGTGCCAGCACTCTATTGCGTACTACATTCAGCTCAGAAGGATAAGATGCTGACTAGGCCCTCATGCCGGCACTCTAATGCACACACTATCGTGACTTGGAAGGACAGAGGGCTGATTAGGCCAATCGTACCAGCACTCTGATGTATACTATTTCCAGCTTCAAAGGATAAGATGCTGACTAGGCCCCTCGTGCCAGCACTCTGATGCGTACTACATTCAGCTCGGTAGGATAAGATGCTGACTAGGCCCCTCATCCCAGCACTCTGAAGCACACTGTGTCAACCTTGGGAGGACGGAGGGCTGATTAGGCCCTTCGTGCCAGCACTCTGATGCGTACTATATCCAGCTCGAAGGATAAGATGCTGATTCCACACCTCGTGCCAGCACTCTAATGCACACTCTATCCTGCTGGAAACGATAAGATGCTGATCAGGCCCTCGTGCCAGCACTCTGATGCCTACTTTATCCAGCTCGGAAGGATAAGATGCTGATTAGGCCCCTTGTGCCAGCACTCTGATGCATATTCTATCCAGCTCAGAAGGATAAGATGCTGACTAGGCCCATCATGCCAGGACTCTGATGCATACTACATTCAGTTCTGAAGAATAAGATGCTGACTAGGCCCCTCGTGCCAGCACTCTGATGCACACTAACGTGCCTTGGAAGGACCGAGTGCTGATTAGGCCTGTCGTACCAGCACTCTGATGCATACTATATCCAGCTCCAAAGGATAAGATGCTGACTAGGCCCCTCGCGCCAGCACTCTGAGGCGTACTATTTCCAGCTTGGAAGGATAAGATGCTGACTAGGCCCCTCGTTCCAGCACTCTGATGCCTACTACATTCAGCTCAGAAGGATAAGATGCTGACTAGGCCCCTCATCCCAGCACTCTGAATCATACTGTGTCAACCTTGGAAGGACCGAGGGCTGATTAGGCCTGTCCTACCAGCACTCTGATGCATACTATATCCAGCTCCAAAGGATAAGATGCTGACTAGGCCCCTCACGCCAGCACTCTGAGGCGTACTATATCCAGCTTGGAAGGATAAGATGCTGACTAGGCCCCTCACGCCAGCACTCTGATGCGTACTATATCCAGCTCAAAAGATTAAAATGCTGACTAGGCCCCTTGTGCCAGCACTCTGATGCGTACTATATCCAGCTCGGAAGGATAAGATGCTAATTAGGGCCCCTTGTGCCAGCACTCTGATGCATATTCTATCCAGTTCAGAAGGATAAGATGCTGGCTAGGCCCCTTGTGCCAGCATTCTGATGCGTGCTATATCCAGCTCAGAAGGATAAGATGCTGATCTGGTCCCTCGTGCCAGCACTCTGATGCACACTCTATTGAGCTCAGAAGGATAAGATGCTGACTTGGCCCCTTGTCCCTGCAATCTGAAGCATATTGTATCGACGTTAGAAGCATGGAGGGCTGACTAGGCCCATCGTACCAGCACTTTGATGTATACTATATCCAGCTCCGAAGGATAAGATGCTGACTAGGCTCCTCGTGCCAGCACTCTGATGCGTACTATATCCAGCTTGGAAGGACAAGATGCTGGCTAGGCCCCTCGTGCCAGCACTCTGATGCGTACTACACTCAGCTAAGTAGAATACGATGCTGACTAGGCCCTCGTCCCAGCTATCTGAAGCACAATGTGTCAACCTTGGAACGACGGAGGTCTAACTAGGCCTTTCGTGCCAGCACTCTGATGTGTACTATATCCAGCTCGGAAGGATAAGATGCTGACTAGGCCCATCGTGCCAGCGCTCTATTGCATACTACATTCAGCTCGGAAGGATAAGATGCTGACTAGGCCCCTCATGCCGGCACTCTGATGCACACACTATCGTGCCTTGGAAGAACAGAGGGCTGATTAGGCCAGTCGTACCAGCACTCTGATGTATACTATATCCAGCTCCAAAGGATAAGATGCTGACTAGGCCCCTCGTGCCATCACTCTGATGCGTACTATATCCAGCTCTGAAGGATAAGATGCTGATTACGCATCTCATGCAAGCACTCTGATGCACACTCTATCCAGCTGGAAACGATAAGATGCTGATCACGCCCCTCGTGCCAGCACTCTGATGCCTACTATATCCAGCTTGGAAGGATAAGATGCAGATTAAGCCCCTTGTGCCAGCACTCTGATGCATTTTCTATCCAGTACGGATGGATAAGATGCTGGCTAGGCCCCTCATGCCAGCATTATGATGCGTACTATATCCAGCTCAGAAGGATAGGCTGCTGATCAGGCCCCTCGTGCCAGCACTCTGATGCATATTCTTTCTATCCAGTTCGGAAGGATAAGATGCTGGCTAGGCCCCTTGTGCCAGCATGCTGAT
Organism: Calotriton arnoldi; assembly: GCA_963921515.1. Classification (NCBI taxonomy): domain Eukaryota; kingdom Metazoa; phylum Chordata; class Amphibia; order Caudata; family Salamandridae; genus Calotriton; species Calotriton arnoldi. The sequence goes on from CAWUFW010006824.1 coordinate 697,069, forward strand.
GCATACTATATCCAGCTCAGAAGGATAAGATGCTGATCAGGCCCTCTTGCTAGCACTCTGATGCACACTCTATTGAACTCGGAAGGATAAGGTGCTGACTAGGCCCCTCGTGCCAGCTTTCTGATCTACACTCTATCGAACTCAGAAGGATAAGATGCTGACTAGGCCCCTCATCCCAGCAATCTGAAGCACACTGTGTCAACCTTGGAACGACGGAGGTCTGACTAGGCCTTTCGTGCCAGCACTCTGATGTGTACTATATCCAGCTCGGAAGGATAAGATGCTGACTAGGTCCGTCGTGCCAGCACTCTATTGCATACTACATTCAGCTCGGAAGGATAAGATGCTGACTAGGCCCCTCATGCCGGCACTCTGATGCATACACTATTGTGCCTTGGAAGGACAGAGGGCTGATTAGGCCAGTCGTACCAGCACTCTGATGTATACTATATCCAGCTCCAAAGGATAAGATGCTGACTAGGCCCCTTGTGCCAGCACTCTGATGCGTACTACATTCAGCTCGGTAGGATAAGATGCTGACTAGGCCCCTCGTTCCAGCAATCTGAAGCACATTGTATCGACCTTAGAACGATGGAGGGCTGACTAGGCCCATCGTACCACCACCTTGATGTATACTATATCCAGCTCCGAAGGATAAGATGCTGACTAGGCTCCTCGTGCCAGCACTCTGATGTGTACTATATTCAGCTCGGAAGGACAAGATGCTGACTAGGCTCCTCGTGCCAGCACTCTGATGCGTACTACATTCAGCTCGGAAGGATAAGATGCTAACTAGGCCCCTCATGCCGGCACTCTGATGCACACACTACTGTGCCGTGGAAGGACAGAGGGCTGATTAGGCCAGTCGTACCAGCACTCTGATGTATACTATATCCAGCTCTAAAGGATAAGATGCTGACTAGGCCCCTCATGCCAGCACACTGATGTGTACTATATCCAGCTCAGAAGTATAAGATGCTGACTAGGCCCCTTGTGCCAGCACTCTCATGCGTACTACATTCAGCTCGGAAGGATAAGATGCTGACTAGGCCCCTCGTGCCAGCACTCTGATGCACACTCTATCCAGCTGGAAACGATAGGATGCTGATCAGGCCCCTCGTGCCAGCACTCTGATGCCTACTATATCCAACTCGGAAGGATAAGATGCTGATTAGGCCCCTCGTGCCAGCAATCAGATGCATATTCTATCCAGTTCGGAAGGATAAGATGCTGGCTAGGCCCCTCGTGCCAGCATTCTTATGCATACTACATCTAGCACAGAAGGATAAGATGCTGATCAGGCCCCTCGTGCCAGCACACTGATGCACACTCTATTGAGCTCAGAAGGATAAGATGCTGACTAGGCCCCTCGTCCCAGCAATTTGAAGCACACTGTATCGACCTTAGAAGGATGGAGGGCTGACTAGGCCCATCGTACCAGCACTCTGATATATACTATATCCAGCTCCGAAGGATAAGATGCTGACCAGGCCCCTCGTGCCAGCATTCTGATGCATACTATATCCAGCTCAGAAGGATAAGATGCTGATCAGGCCCCTCGTGCCAGCACTCTGATTCACACTCTATTGAGCTCAGAAGGATAAGATGCTGACTAGGCCCCTCGTCCCAGCAATTTGAAGCACACTGTATCGACCTTAGAAGGATGGAGGGCTGACTAGGCCCATCGTAGCAGCATTCTGATGTACACTATATCCAGCACAGAAGGATAAGATGCTGACTAGGCTCCTCGTGCCAGCACTCTGATGTGTACTATATCCAGCTCAGAAGGATAGGATGCTGATCAGGCCCCTTGTGCCAGCACTCTGATGCGTACTACATTCAGCTCGGAAGGATAAGATGCTGACTAGCCCCCTCATCCCAGCAATCTGAAGCACACTGTGTCAACCTTGGAAGGACGGAGGGCTGACTAGGCCCTTTGTGCCAGCACTCCAATGCGTACTATATCCAGCTCAGAAGGATAAAATACTGATTACACACCTCGTGCCAGCACTCTAATGCACACTCTATCCCGCTGGAAACGATAAGATGCTGATCACGCCCCTTGTGCCAGCACTCTGATGCGTACTATATCCAGCTCGGAAGGATAAGATGCTAATTAGGGCCCCTTTGTGCCAGCACTCTGATGCATATTCTATCCAGTTCGGAAGGATAAGATGCTGGCTAGGCCCCTTGTGCCAGCATTCTGATGCATACTATATCCAGCTCAGAAAGATAAGATGCTGATCTGGTCCCTCGTGCCAGCACTCTGATGCACACTCTATTGAGCTCAGAAGGATAAGAACCTGACTTGGCCCTTTGTCCCAGCAATCTGAAGCATATTGTATCGACCTTAGAAGGATGGAGGGCTGACTAGGCCCATCGTACCAGCACTTTGATGTATACTATATCCAACTCTGAAGGATAAGATGCTGACTAGGCTCCTCGTGCCAGCACTCTGATGCGTACTATATCCAGCTTGGAAGGACAAGATGCTGACTAGGCCCCTTGTGCCAGCACTCTGATGCATACTACACTCAGCTAAGTAGAATAAGATGCTGACTAGGCCCCTCGTCCCAGCAATCTGAAGCACACTGTGTCAACCTTGGAACGACGGCGGTCTGACTAGGCCTTTTGTGCCAGCACTTTGATGTGTACTATATCCAGTTTGGAAGGTTAAGATGCTGACTAGGCCCGTTGTGCCAGCACTCTATTGCGTACTACATTCAGTTCAGAAGGATAAGATCCTGACAAGGCCCCTCATGCCGGCACTCTGATGCACACACTATTGTGCCTTGGAACAATAGAGGGCTGATTAAGCCAGTCGTACCAGCACTCTGATGTATACTATATCCAGCTTCAAAGGATAAGATGCTGACTAGGCCCCTCTTGCCAGCACTCTGATGCGTACTATATCCAGCTCGGAAGGATAAGATCCTGATTACGCACCTCGTGCCAGCACTCTGATGCACACTCTATCCAGCTGGAAATGATAAGATGCTGATCAGGCCCCTCATGCCAGCACTCTGATGCCTACTATATCCAGCTCGGAAGGATAAGATGCTGATTACGCTCCTCGTGCCAGCACTCTGATGCACACTCTATCCAGATGGAAATGATAAGATGCTGATCAGGCCCCTCGTGCCAGCACTCTGATGCATATTCTAACCAGCTCGGAAGGATAAGATGCTGATTAGGCCCCTTGTGCCAGCACTTTGATGCATATTCTATCCAGTACGGATGGATAAGATGCTGGCTAGGCCCCTCATGCCAGCATTCTGATGTGTACTATATCCAGCTCAGAAGGATAAGATGCTGTCTAGGCCCATCATGCCAGCACTCTGATGCATACTACATTCAGTTCGGAAGAATAAGATGCTGACTAGGCCCCTCGTGCCAGCACTCTGATGCACACTTTCGTGCCTTGGAAGGACCATGGGCTGATTAGGCCTGTCGTACCAGCACTCTGATGTATACTATATCCAGCTCCAAAGGATAAGATTCTGACTAGGCCCTCGCGCCAGCACTCTAATGCGTACTATATCCAGCTCGGAAGGATAAGTTGCTGACTAGACCCCTCGTGCCAGCACTCTGATGCCTACTACATTCAGCTCAGAAGGATAAGATGCTGACTAGGCCCCTCGTGCCAGCTTTCTGATCTACACTCTATCGAACTCAGAAGGATAAGATGCTGACTAGGCCCCTCATCCCAGCACTCTGAAGCATACTGTGTCAACCTTGGATGGACGGAGGGCTGACTAGGCCCTTCGTGCCAGCACTCTGATGCACACTCTATTGAGCTCAGAAAGATAAGATGCTGACTTGGCCCCTTGTCCCTGCAATCTGAAGCATATTGTATCGACCTGAGAAGGATAAGATGCTGACTAGGCTCCTTGTGCCAGCACTCTGATGTGTACTATATCCAGCTTGGAAGGATAAGATGCTGACTAGGCTCCTTGTGCCAGCACTCTATTGCGTACTACATTCAGCTCAGAAGGATAAGATGCTGACTAGGCCCCTCATGCCGGCACTCTAATGCACACACTATCGTGACTTGGAAGGACAGAGGGCTGATTAGGCCAATCGTACCAGCACTCTGATGTATACTATTTCCAGCTTCAAAGGATAAGATGCTGACTAGGCCCCTCGTGCCAGCACTCTGATGCGTACTACATTCAGCTCAGTAGGATAAGATGCTGACTAGGCCCCTCATCCCAGCACTCTGAAGCACACTGTGTCAACCTTGGGAGGACGGAGGGCTGATTAGGCCCTTCGTGCCAGAACTCTGATGCGTACTATATCCAGCTTGAAGGATAAGATGCTGATTCCACACCTCGTGCCAGCACTCTAATGCACACTCTATCCTGCTGGAAACGATAAGATGCTGATCAGGCCCCTCGTGCCAGCACTCTGATGCCTACTTTATCCAGCTCGTAAGGATAAGATGCTGATTAGGCCCCTTGTGCCAGCACTCTGATGCATATTCTATCCAGTACGGATGGATAAGATGCTGGCTAGGCCCCTCATGCCAGCATTCTGATGCGTACTATATCCAGCTCAGAAGGATAAGATGCTGACTAGGCCCATCATGCCAGGACTCTGATGCATACTACATTCAGTTCTGAAGAATAAGATGCTGACTAGGCCCCTCGTGCCAGCACTCTGATGCACACTAACGTGCCTTGGAAGGACCGAGTGCTGATTAGGCCTGTCGTACCAGCACTCTGATGCATACTATATCCAGCTCCAAAGGATAAGATGCTGACTAGGCCCCTCGCGCCAGCACTCTGAGGTGTACTATTTCCAGCTTGGAAGGATAAGATGCTGACTAGGCCCCTCGTTCCAGCACTCTGATGCCTACTACATTCAGCTCAGAAGGATAAGATGCTGACTAGGCCCCTCATCCCAGCACTCTGAATCATACTGTGTCAACCTTGGAAGGACCGAGGGCTGATTAGGCCTGTCCTACCAGCACTCTGATGCACACTATATCCAGCTCCAAAGGATAAGATGCTGACTAGGCCCCTCACGCCAGCACTCTGAGGCGTACTATATCCAGCTTGGAAGGATAAGATGCTGACTAGGCCCCTCGCGCCAGCACTCTGATGCGTACTATATCCAGCTCAGAAGGATAAAATGCTGACTAGGCCCCTTGTGCCAGCACTCTGATGCATACTATATCCAGCTCGGAAGGATAAGATGCTAATTAGGGCCCCTTGTGCCAGCACTCTGATGCATATTCTATCCAGTTCAGAAGGATAAGATGCTGGCTAGGCCCCTTGTGCCAGCATTCTGATGCGTGCTATATCCAGCTCAGAAGGATAAGATGCTGATCTGGTCCCTCGTGCCAGCACTCTGATGCACACTCTATTGAGCTCAGAAGGATAAGATGCTGACTTGGCCCCTTGTCCCTGCAATCTGAAGCATATTGTATCGACCTTAGAAGCATGGAGGGCTGACTAGGCCCATCGTACCAGCACTTTGATGTATACTATATCCAGCTCCGAAGGATAAGATGCTGACTAGGCTCCTCGTGCCAGCACTCTGATGCGTACTATATCCAGCTTGGAAGGACAAGATGCTGGCTAGGCCCCTCGTGCCAGCACTCTGATGCGTACTACACTCAGCTAAGTAGAATAAGATGCTGACTAGGCCCCTCGTCCCAGCTATCTGAAGCACAATGTGTCAACCTTGGAACGACGGAGGTCTAACTAGGCCTTTCGTGCCAGCACTCTGATGTGTACTATATCCAGCGTGGAAGGATAAGATGCTGACTAGGCCCATCGTGCCAGCGCTCTATTGCATACTACATTCAGCTCGGAAGGATAAGATGCTGACTAGGCCCCTCATGCCAGCACTCTGATGCCTACTATATCCAGCTTGGAAGGATAAGATGCAGATTAAGCCCCTTGTGCCAGCACTCTGATGCATTTTCTATCCAGAACGGATGGATAAGATGCTGGCTAGGCCCCTCATGCCAGCATTATGATGCGTACTATATCCAGCTCAGAAGGATAGGCTGCTGATCAGGCCCCTCGTGCCATCACTCTGATGCATATTCTTTCTATCCAGTTCGGAAGGATAAGATGCTGGCTAGGCCCCTTGTGCCAGCATGCTGATGCATACTATATCCAGCTCAGAAGGATAAGATGCTGACTAGGCCCCTCATCCCAGCAATCTGAAGCACACTGTGTCAACCTTGGAACGACGGAGGTCTGACTAGGCCTTTCGTGCCAGCACTCTGATGTGTACTATATCCAGCTCGGAAGGATAAGATGCTGACTAGGTCCGTCGTGCCAGCACTCTATTGCATACTACATTCAGCTCGGAAGAATAAGATGCTGACTAGGCCCCTCATGCCGGCACTCTGATGCATACACTATTGTGCCTTGGAAGGACAGAGGGCTGATTAGGCCAGTCGTACCAGCACTCTGATGTATACTATATCCAGCTCCAAAGGATAAGATGCTGACTAGGCCCCTTGTGCCAGCACTCTGATGCGTACTACATTCAGCTCGGTAGGATAAGATGCTGACTAGGCCCCTCGTCCCAGCAATCTGAAGCACATTGTATCGACCTTAGAACGATGGAGGGCTGACTAGGCCCATCGTACCACCACCTTGATGTATACTATATCCAGCTCCGAAGGATAAGATGCTGACTAGGCTCCTCGTGCCAGCACTCTGATGTGTACTATATTCAGCTCGGAAGGACAAGATGCTGACTAGGCTCCTCGTGCCAGCACTCTGATGAGTACTACATTCAGCTCGGAAGGATAAGATGCTGACTAGGCCCCTCATGCCGGCACTCTGATGCACACACTACTGTGCCTTGGGAGGACAGAGGGCTGATTAGGCCAGTCGTACCAGCACTCTGATGTATACTATATCCAGCTCTAAAGGATAAGATGCTGACTAGGCCCCTCATGCCAGCACTCTGATGTGTACTATATCCAGCTCAGAAGGATAAGATGCTGACTAGGCCCCTTGTGCCAGCACTCTCATGCGTACTACATTCAGCTCGGAAGGATAAGATGCTGACTAGGCCCCTCGTGCCAGCACTCTGATGTACACTCTATCCAGCTGGAAACGATAGGATGCTGATCAGGCCCCTCGTGCCAGCACTCTGATGCCTACTATATCCAACTCGGAAGGATAAGATGCTGATTAGGCCCCTCGTGCCAGCAATCAGATGCATATTCTATCCAGTTCGGAAGGATAAGATGCTGGCTAGGCCCCTCGTGCCAGCATTCTTATGCATACTATATCCAGCACAGAAGGATAAGATGCTGATCAGGCCCCTTGTGCCAGCACACTGATGCACACTCTATTGAGCTCAGAAGGATAAGATGCTGACTAGGCCCCTCGTCCCAGCAATTTGAAGCACACTGTATCGACCTTAGAAGGATGGAGGGCTGACTAGGCCCATCGTACCAGCACTCTGATGTATACTATATCCAGCTCCGAAGGATAAGATGCTGACCAAGCCCCTCGTGCCAGCATTCTGATGCATACTATATCCAGCTCAGAAGGATAAGATGCTGATCAGGCCCCTAGTGCCAGCACTCTGATTCACACTCTATTGAGCTCAGAAGGATAAGATGCTGACTAGGCCCCTCGTCCCAGCAATTTGAAGCACACTGTATCGACCTTAGAAGGATGGAGGGCTGACTAGGCCCATCGTAGCAGCATTCTGATGTACACTATATCCAGCACAGAAGGATAAGATGCTGACTAGGCTCCTCGTGCCAGCACTCTGATGTGTACTATATCCAGCTCAGAAGGATAGGATGCTGATCAGGCCCCTTGTGCCAGCACTCTGATGCGTACTACATTCAGCTCGGAAGGATAAGATGCTGACTAGCCCCTCATCCCAGCAATCTGAAGCACACTGTGTCAACCTTGGAAGGACGGAGGGCTGACTAGGCCCTTTGTGCCAGCACTCCAATGCGTACTATATCCAGCTCAGAAGGATAAAATGCTGATTAGGCCCCTCGTGCCAGCACTCTGATGCATACTATATCCAGCTCGGAAGGATAAGATGCTGACTAGGCCCATTATGCCAGCACTCTGATGCCTACTACATTCAGTTCAGAAGAATAAGATGCTGACTAGGCCCCTCGTGTCAGCACTGTGATCCACACTATCGTGCTTTGGAAGGACAGAGGGCTGATTAGGCCCATCGTATCAGCACTCTGATGCATACTATATCCAACACGTAAGGATAAGATGCTGATTAGGCCCCTCGAGCAAGCACTCTGATGCGTACTATATCCAACGCGTAAGGATAAGATGCTGATTAGGCCCCTCGAGCAAGCACTCTGATGCGTACTATATCCAGCTTGGAAGGATAAGATGCTGATTAGGCCCCTCGTGCCTGCACTCTGATGCGTACTATATCCAGCTCGGAAGGATAAGATGCTGACTAGGCCCATTATGCCAGCACTCTGATGCCTACTACATTCAAGTTCAGAAGAATAAGATGCTGACTAGGCCCCTCATGTCAGCACTCTGATGCACACTATTGTGCCTTGGAAGGACAGAGGGCTGATTAGGCCCGTCGTATCAGCACTCTGATGCGTACTATATCCAACACGTAAGGATAAGATGCTGATTAGGCCCCTCGAGCAAGCACTCTGATGCGTACTATATCCAATGCGTAAGGATAAGATGCTGATTAGGCCCCTCGAGCAAGCACTCTGATGTGTACTATATCCAGCTTGGAAGGATAAGATGCTGCTTAGGCCCCTCGTGCCAGCACTCTGATGCGTACTATATCCAGCTCGGAAGGATAAGATGCCTATTAGGCCCCTGATGCCAGCACTCTGATGGGGTGGCGAAGTGAGCTTAAGAACGATGATGGATTAAACCCAGATCTGTGACTGGGGGTGAGTGTCTGAAAAGTTTCAGCACTCCATCCATCATCTCCTTATGTTTGTTTTGTAGGCCCCTCGTGCCAGCACTCTGATGCGTACTATATCCCGCTCGGAAGGATATGATGCTGACTTGGCCCTTTGTGCCAGCACTCTGATGCGTACTATATCCAGCTCGGAAGGATAAGATGCTGATTAGGCCTCTCGGTCCAGCACTCTGATGTGTACTATATCCACCTCGGAAGGATAAGATGCTGATTAGGCCCCTCGTGCCAGCACTCTGATGTGTACTATATCCAGCTCGGAAGGTTAAGATGATGATTAGGCCCCTCGTGCCAGCACTCTGATGCGTAGTATATCCAGCTCAGAACTATAAGATGCTTATTAGGGCCCTCGTGCCAGCACTCTGATGCACACTCTATCAAGCTCGGAAGGATAAGATGCTGATTAGGCCCCTCATGCCAGCACTCTGATGCATACTATAGCCAGCTCGGAAGGAAAACATGCTGACTAGGCCCGTCACCTCTCCTGCAGACAGTCTGGCAGCTGTAAGCACACTGACGATTCCTAGTACACTGCATGTGTTGCAAGTGTATCTGGTGACTCTGTGATCACCTCAGCAGCAAGCGGTGCTTGAGGGGTGCACACTGGCTACTGTGACCCGAAAAAAACTCAATGGCATCTCTTTTGGGAAGGGGGTCAATGGAACTAGCATCTTTATGGTGATTGAACTGCTGCAGGATCGGAGTCACCCTGCTACATGACCCAGGAACCTCAATGTACTGACAGCAAACACGTCTCCGACTCCGAGATACCCCAGCAGAAACAAACAGGTGTTGTGCAATATTTGGTATCTCCATGTTATCGTGTATTCCCTGCTCTTTGGCAGACTTCTGAGGTCTTGCCTATTGGACATCTCAGACGGGCCCACAGCAGCCACGCCCACCTCAGGAGAGGCGACCCTCGGCTTTAGCAGGCAGAAGCAGCAGTGCTCCGAGCAAAGCTGCTGTTAGAATTGCACCAGTCGCTCTGTTTACTGGGACACACAGAAAGGGTCCCAACAAAGTGCTTAACTGTTTGTTTATCTTGCCTTGACCTCTCACTATTTGAACTGATATGCACTATGTGTAAAACAATGGAGAAAATAAACATAGATCTTGAATGCTAAACGAAAAGATTAGTTTAAGGAAGTGGAACGAAATTAACATGAGGAAAAGAGATTAAAATGGGAGGGGAACCATCACAGTAATAGAAAAAGCAAAGAAATATTGCAAAAACAAGAAGGAAACAAGGTATATTTACAGCATTGAAAAACACTGAGAGAGAAAGCATGAGAGGAAAACGGAGAAAGAAAACCTTTTGGCTTTTTAATAATAAAATGTATTCAAATCTTTAGAGATGCTGCAGGAACAGAGCAGCAAAGGCCTTCCATTATTGCATGTAGACGTGCCTTATGTTGTCACGTGGCCCATAGGGACATTGTCGTCTTCACTAAGTTAGCATGAGCACGCTGCAGCCTGCCTGCAGCTTTGCACACGTTACTACACGTTTTTATTTTTTGCAATAATTTCTATAGCTGTTCTCACATGAGAACTCATCACTGTGTTCTGGATGTTTCTGGGATTTTGACTGAACATTATGTGCAAGGTCGAACAACAATGCTCCTTGTTATTTTATTCTGGCCAGGCCTTAAGCCCTTAGACAAAACATACTGATGCAGCTGTTGTTTGGACAAACGTACTTTGATTTTATTAGAATACACGAATAGGTAGCACACACTTGGAGAGGGACCTTTCCAGGGAGAAGAGCGAGACAGCACCTATGATGTAGATCTACCATCTAATGGCTAAGGTATGGGGTCTGCTGACAATTCCCAGAGATCTTCTAATATATAATAAAACTGCTTCTTAGCAAGGGGAGAGAGGTTAGTCTATATTGTCTTTTCATGATGACATCTCCCTTTATGATTTATGGACTAGCTGCTATGCTGACTGTATTTGTACTATGCATTTTCCTGCTTGTTGTGGCACATATACTGCATGTTAGGGCACGTTAATTAAAATAAATATTTTAAACTATTTCATGTCAGATCTTATTGTGGACAAGTACAAGAGTGAGAGCGAAAGGGTGTGTCTTGTTACTGCGATTCCTGAGAGATCTAAGAGTGTTGTGTTCTGGGGTGTCTAATCATTTGTTTCTCTGTGAGTGAGTAGGAGAGCAAGTGAGACACTATAGCTAGTCGGTCCTGGGCTCATGGGTACTAAGTTGGTAGGATGACTCAGTCCCTATACACCAAGGTCCTATAATCCTGCGCATAGTTCTGTGTTTACGCAGAATCCCTGCAACAGTGGTGATATCTTATATGACTCTGACTCCCTATTGAACTCAGAGCTAATGAAAATCATCCAACAAACATTGTGTAAAATATGATAAAGTCTGATAAAAATTCAAAGAAGTGTATTTCTTAAACTTGTGGAAGCTTTCACATTAATATCTCACATTATAGGACTGCACTGAGAAGTACTTAACATAGATAGCTTTTAAACATGGCTGTAGAACCATTCCTGCCCTCATCTCCACAATGGTGACAGGGCCATTGGTAAACTAAGAGGCAAAACAGATGTCAGGTGAACCTTGCATGCGTCCCAGATCATTATCGAGCAAAATTATGGTCTATTAAATCAAACACCGTAAGTTTTTATAGAGCTGGTATTTTGAACTCATGTTTTTGAAAGTACGTTAATATGTAATTATGAAGAAAAATGAGTTTTAGTGAAATTAAATATATACTCAAGATCACACAATTTATGCAGGGAAGCAGTGATTTATCTAGGCTTTCTGGCTTCACTTTGTAAAAAGCATTCACTAAATACCTATGTATTTGTCTCCTTTTATGTTAAGGCTTTGTTTTTACCTCTCTGCGTTTTTTTGCAGTTTTTATATAGCGCAACCCAACCCTAAGACATTGAACCACCTTACATCAGCATCAGTTAAATTACACCAAGTCATATTTTTTGACCTGGGTAGGTTAATGATTTGCCCAGAATCACAGAATGTTGAGCCAATGTTGAGACTGCTGGTTACCCAGTTCCAAAATCATCAGCTCTAGCCGTAAAGCCACATCCTGGGCTCAGCAGAGGATAGCAGGCAGAAGCCATATGAAAGCTCAGCTTGTTATAGGTTCAAGGTTCCAACAGGACCTCGAGCTGAGCCAGAGCCAGACTTCAGGCTTGAGCCTGGCTTGAGCTTTCTGCCACTTACCCACCTCTAATTCAACCTGCTACAAGTTGCATTGTGGCACTTGAAGACTTTTCTTTGAACCAGTGCTGAATGTGGTAAAAATGGCTAAAGGATCCCATAAATTGGGGCTGACATTGTGGTAGATGAACGGACTAGAGGAGCCCTGCCAAGTTTCCCATGTCCCCAGTCCAGTTTTCTTTTTTTAATTCTGGGACTTGTAGTCTTGTTTATTCCATCACAAAACTGGACTACAAATCTGAGAATTCAAAGAAAAACCTGGCTTGAGCAGCACATCATGCATTGATCAGGGAAGCTTGGCAGCAATGCTGGAGTCACAAATGGCAGAGATAAGAGGAGCAGGGGTTGGTATTCAACATATATATATATGAATATGCTCTGATTCAAAATGGACATATTAGTGATAAAAAATGTCAAACACAATTGCACAAAAAGTTTTGTTTGAAAGATAATGTGATTTATTCCTCCCAAATTTTAATGAACTTTGCACCTTTTTATATTAAATTATAAGCAGTCTTTGCACAGTCACAACAACAGGCACTTTAGAAATACATGATTTGCACATTAGCACGAATTGCACTTTTTTGCTCTTAAAAAAGTTTCATTCAAAGTGGACTACCATAAGCAGAATCCTTTGCGGTAAAAGGAAATGAGCAAAAATGGGTGGTGACATGAAATAAATGCACTGACAATGATGGTGGCAGAACAACCCATGATCAAGGTCTGAGGGCAGACTGAAACGCGTTGGGTTGTTATTTTTATACTCGTATGCTGAAATAAAAAACAGTGAAGAAACTTGCCTGAGAGTGCACTCCCATTCATATATCCTACTGGCGGTCGCCAGGAGGTAGTTATAGTTAGGACCTAGTTTCCAAAGGAAAATTGTTTTTTGATTTGCTAAGGTTTTTTAAATGCTAATTCCTAACTATAACATCACTGAAACCTGTGGTTTTTTCAATGAATTTCTAAGATTTTTTAAATGCTAATTCCTAACTATGTTGTCCCTGTAAAGAGGCAAGAGAAGTGCAGAAAGAGGAAGAAACGTGCCTCTTTACGCACCTCCCTTGCCTCTTTCTGCACATTTCTTCCTCTTTCTGTACCTCTCTTGCTTCTTTCGGCACCCCTCTTGCCTCCTTCTGCACCTCTCTTGCTTCTTTCTGCACTTCTCTTGCTTCTTTCTGCACCCCTCTTGCCTCTTTCTGCACCTCTCTTGCGTTGTTCTGCACCTCTCTTGTCTCTTTCTGAACCTCTCTTGCCTCTTTCTGTATCTCTCTTGTCTCTTTCTGCACTTCTCTTGCCTCTTTCTGCACGTCTCTTGCTTCTTTATTCACCTCTCTTGCTTCTTTCTGCACCTCTCTTGCCTCTTTCATCACTTCTCTTGCTTCTTTCTGCACTTCTCTTGCTTCTTTCTGCACCTCTCTTGCTTCTTGCTGCACCTCTCTTGCTTCTTTCTGCACGTTTCTTCCTCTTTCTGCACTTCTCTTGGCTCTTTACAGGGACAATATAGTTAGGAATTAGCATTTAAAAAACCTTAGAAATGCACTGAAAAAAACCACAGGTTACAGGAACGTTATCTTTAGGCTGACATTTCACTCGTACAAAACCAGAGAAATTCAGCTGTTATAGTAAGCTGAGCTAACTATAACTTGCGCCCCCGCAATGCACTGCTGATAACATCACATATTACATCACTCATGACATGGTCAGTGACATCACTGATGACATCACTAATGACATCTCAAATGACATCACTGTTGACATCATCCACATAATCTCGGATGCACCTACTTACACCCCAATATAACCTTTCATACACCCACTCCAAATTTCAGACTACCATTCTTGAAACCATTGACACATCAATACCAGTACGTACATACCCACTCACTGATTCATAGGTCTACATACACATCCATCACTCACCCATACAGTCACTCATACAGCCAGTCACTCACCAATACAGCCACTGATTTATCCACTCATACACCCATACAGCCACTCATATACCGTCAGTCACCCATAGAGCTACTCACACACCTACTCACTCACCCAAACACTCAATCACACAGCCACTTACTCACCCATACAGAAACACACACACACTCACTACTCATACAGATACTAAGAAATGCTTACTCTGCTTACAGTCACATCCATCACTCACCCATACAGTCACTCATACAGACAGTCAGTCACCAATACAGCCGCTGTTTTATCCACTCATACACCCATACAGCCTCTCATATACCGTCAGTCACCCATAAAGCTAGCTACTCACACACCTACTCACTCACCCAAACACTCAATCACACAGCCACTTACTCACCCATACAAAAACACACACACACTCACTACTCATACAGATACTAACAAATGCTTACTCTCCTTACAGTCACTGACACAAGTACACACTCACGCATACAGCCACTCTCACAATCACTCACTCACACATACAATCACTTATATACTCCAACACTCACATATTCTGCCTTTCACATCTGCAGTTACTCACCCATATACCAATGAGGCATCCATTCATTCACTAACACAGCCATACGCAGACTCTCTCGCCCATACAGTCCCTCAAAGATGTACTCATGAACCCCTACATCCAGGGATTCACCCACTCATACATCCATGCAGGGAGTCACACACACCCTCACCCACCCACACAGACACTCAGGCACCCATATAGGTACTCAGACAACTAACCAATAACCCATATAGACACTCATGTACCTACTCACCAACCCATGCAGCCACTTACACACCAACTGACAGACTGCTACACACATTCACACAGATTACTCACTCACCCATGCATTTAACATGTTTAATCAGTCACTTATACAGTCAGTCATGCACATACCAAATCATCCATACAGACTCTCATACACCCACTAATTCATCAATACACCTTGGCGTATATATATATATATATATATATAACATTCTTGCACTTTTAGAAACACTCACTCACTGGATGATGTCATCAGAGATGTCATTTGAGATGTCATCAGTGATGTCATCAGTGATGTAACTGACCATGTCATGAGTGATGTAATATGTGACGTCATCAGCAGTGTATTGCAGTGGCACGAGTTATAGTTAGCTCAGCTAACTATAACGGTGAATTTCTCTGGTTTTGTATGAGTGAAATGTCAGCCTGACTATAACGTTCCTGTAACCTGTAGTTGTTTTCAAGGAACATATATATATATATAATCACTGAAAAAACCATAGGTTTTAGGGACAGTCATAGTTAGTTGGACATTTCACTCGTACAAAACCATAGAAATTCCCCGTTATAGTTAGTTCAGCTAACTATAACTCGCGCCCCGCAATGCACTGCTGATGATGTCACATATTACATCACTCATGACATGGTCAGTGACATCACTCATGACATCACTGATGACATCTCAAATGACATCACTGATGACATCACTGATGACATCATCCATGTGATAATTTCATGCATCTTCTCACACCCTAATATAACTTTTGATACACCCACTCTAAATTACAGACTGCCATTCTCAAAACCATACACACTCCAATACCAATAACTACATACCCACTCACTGATTCTTAGGTCTACACACACACATCTACTCACTCACCCGTACAGTCACTCATACTTACAGTCACTCAGTACAGGACTATCATATGCACTCATACACCTATATAAAGACTCACACACCGCCACTCATCCATAGAGGTACTCACACACCTAGTCAGTCATGCAAAAAATGTATCACACACCCATTTACTCACCTATACAGTTATACACACACCAGCTCACTTACTCATACAAATACTAGCACATTCTTACGCTCTTATACAATAACTGATACAAGCACACACGCATCCATACAGCCACTCTCACAATCACACACTCTCACTTATAGCCATTTAAATACTCTAACACACATATATACTGCCTTTTACATATGTAGTTACTCGCACATGTACCACTGAGATATACATTCACTCACCCATACACACACTCACCCACCCAAGCCGTCCATCACAGATGCACTCTTGAAATCATGCACCCAGTGAATCACCCACTCACACATCTATGTACAGAGTCACACACACCCCACCCATACAAACACTCAGGCACCCATACAGATACTCAGAGAACCAATCAGTAACCCATATAGACACTCATGTAGCTATTCGCAAATCCATGCATCCACTTACACACCAACAGACAGACGGATACAGACATTCACACAGTTTAGTCACTAACCCATGCATTCAGTAAGATACGTTTAATCACTCACTTGTAGAGTCAGTCACACACATACTAAATCATCCATTCAGACACTTATACACCCACTCATTCTTTAATACGCCTTTCCCTATATATATTAAACATATTTAAACTTTACAGAAACACACAGTCACTGGATGATGTCATCAGTGATGTCATCAGTGATGTCATTTGAGATGTCATCAGTGATGTCACTGACCATGTCATGAGTGATGTAATATGTGACGTCATCAGCAGTGCATTGTGGGCGCGAGTTATAGTTAGTTGAACTAACTATAACGGGGAATTTCTATGGTTTTGACCGAGTGAAATGTCCAACTAACTATAACTGTCCCTAAAACCTATGGTTTTTTCAGTGAATTTCAAAAGTTTTTTAAATGCTAATTTCTAACTATAACGTGTCTGAAATCTATGGTTTTTTCAGTGAATTTCAAAGGTTTTTTAAATGCTAATTTCTAACTATAAGGTGCCTGAAACCTATCGTTTTTTAAGTGAATTTCAAAGGTTTTTTAAATGCTAGTTTCTAACTATGCCTACAGAGGTAGGACATGTGAAGAAAGAAGAAAAAACGCACAGAAAGAAGCAAAAGAAATGCAGAAAGAAGCAACAGAAGTCCACAAAGACGAAGAAAAGTGCAGGAAGAAGCAAAAGATGTGCAGAAAGAACCAAAAGAGGAGCAGAAAGAGGCCTTGTTGCAAAATCATCCTGTGCCCACAACTTTTTCAGACGGGTACTGGTGGTAACTGACTCTGACTAACCAGAGCCAGTGCTATGCTAAAAGACACTTAGAATACAGTGAAAACACCTACATACACTAGGGAACACTATGCGTTGGGGTACCCCTGTGATTAGCATGACCTCCTCTGTAAGTCCCTAGTACATAATAGGGCAGGGGGATTAAAACAACCTCTTAAAACGCGCTACGGGCGCGTTTGCACAGTGGTGAAGGGAGGGGGGGCCTGAGGTGACATGTGTGCAAACGCGCCCCGTGGCGCGTTTTAAGTTGCGTGATTAAGTCCCCTTGAATCCTGAGGGTCCCTGGTGCCCAACTAGCCCACCAGGTACCTACAGTTAGCACCACAGAGCTGAGTTGCAGAGAGGCGTTCCGAGGCCACGCACCTTTTTTCACCTCTCTGTAACGCAACTCTGTTGTGCTTACTGAAGGTACCTGGTGGGCTAGTTGGCCCCCAGGGTCCCTCAGGATTCAAGGGGAATTAATTCCCCAACTTAAAACGCACCACAGGGCGTGTTTGCGCACATGTCACCTGAGGCCCCGCGTCCTCCTTTCACCACTGTGCAAACGCGACCTGTTGCGCGTTTTAAGTTGGGGGATTAGGTCACCTGAATCCTGAGGGTCCCTGGGCCCAACTAGCCCACCAGGTACTTGCAGTAAGCACCACAGGCCTGCGTTGCAGAGAGGTGGTCCGAGGCCACGCCCCTTTTACACCTCTCTGCAACGCAGCTCTGTGGCGCTTACTGGAAGTACCTGGTGGGCTAGTTGGACCCCAGGGACCCTCAGGATTCAAGGGGACTTAATCCCCAACTTAAAACACGCCACAGGGCGTGTTTGCACACATGTCACCTCAGGCCCCGCCCCTCCCTTCACCACTGTGCAAACGCGCCCGTGGCGCGTTTTAGGTTGGGGGATTAGGTCACCTTGAATCCTGAGGGTCCCTGGGGCCCAACTAGCCCACCAGGTACTTCCAGTAAGCGCCACAGGCCTGCGTTGCAGAGAGGTGGTCCGAGGCCACGCCCCTTTTACACCTCTCTGCAACGCAGCTCTGTGGCGCTTACTGGAGTTACCTGGTGGGCTTGTTGGACCCCAGGGACCCTCAGGATTCAAGGGGACTTAATCTCCCAACTTAAAACACGCCACAGGGCGTGTTTGCACACATGTCACCTCAGGCCCCGCCCCTCCCTGCACCACTGTGCAAACGCGCCCCGTGGCGCGTTGTAAATTGCAGGATTAATTCCCCTTGAGTCCTGAGGGTCCCTGGGGGCCAACTAGCCTACCAGGTACCTCCAGTAGGCACCACAGAGCTGCGTTGCAGAGAGGTGTAAAAAGGGGCGTGGCCTGGACCACCTCTCTGCAACTCAGCCCTGTGGCGCTTACTGGAGGTACCTGGTGGGCTAGTTGGCCCCCAGGGACCCCCAGTATTGAAGGGAATTAATTCCCCAATTTAAAACGCGCCACAGGGCGCGTTTGCAGAGTGGTGAAGGGAGGGGGCGGGGCCTCAGGCACGATCGCGTCTTTTTTTTTTTTTTTAGAAGGGGGGCTGTGTGGCCCCCCTTCTTTTTCCTTTTATGGGCCCTGAGGACCCCATCCCCCAAGGCCTGACCCCTTTTCAACAAAAAAAAAAAAATGTGAACAGGAAGGGGGCCGCGTGGGCCCCCCTCCCGTGGCCAATTCCGGCCCTGGGGACCACATCCCCCGGGGCATGGCCACCTATTTTTATTATTTGTAAAGGAGGGGGGCTGCGTGGCCCCCCTCCTGAGGCCTCTATTGGCCCCAGGGACCCCATCCCCCGGGGCCGGCCTTTATTTTAATTATTTTTTTCAATTTATTTTTGGGGGAGGGGGGCCACGTGGCCCCCTCCTGGGCCTCTTCCAGCCCCGGGGACCCCATCCCCCGGGGTCTGGCCTCTCGTTGGGGACCGTGGGAGGGTCCCCAATTCCCCCACGGTCCCGCCGGCTCCCCACGTCCTGCGGGAGCCGGCATTGCTTTTCCACATGGGGAGCTGCTAACATGCAGCTCCCCATGTGGAAAGCAATCTACTTTGCTTCATTAAAGCGAGAGCAGGTTTCCTGCTCTCGCTTCAATGAAGCAAAGCAGTTTGCAATGACAGGGCGGGAGCCGCGAGGCTCCCGCCCTGTCATTGCAAACAGCAGTGTCCCGGGGTGGGCACCCCGGGACACTGCAGGAGCCGGCCCTGGGGGTGGCGGTCCCCAGGGCCATCACAGGCTCCAGGAGGGGGCCACGCGGCCCCCTCCCATCGTGTGCACAGCCCCGGGAGGTGGTGGTCCTCGGGGCTCTGGGTCCGTAACGGACCCCCAAATTTAAATTTTTAGTGCCCCGGGAGGTGGCGGTCCCCGGGGCGTGTGGGAGGGCTCGAGCCCCCCCACACAGGTTTATTTTTTTTTTTAAACAGAAGCCCCGGGGGGGTGGCGGTCCCTGGGACTGCGGGGGGCCGTGTGCCCCCCGCAAATACTTAATGAAAGCCCCGGGGGTGGTGGTCCCCGGGGCTTGGGGGGGCCTTGGCAGCCCCCCCACACATTTAAAAATTAGCCCCGGGGGGTGGCGGTCCCCAGGGCAGTGTGGGGGGGATTGGGGCCCCCCCCACACATTTTTTCAGTGCCCCCGGGACCTGGCCCACACGGGGGCTTTTTGAATACGAAGCGCAGGAGCCCGCGCTTCGTTTTTTTTTTTTTCCGACCGAAATTCGCGCTGGGTGCGCGAATCTCGCCGAAGTTTTTAAAAAAAAATAATGCTTTTTTTGGCCCTGGGGGTCCTTGTGGGACCCGCTAAGCAGGCCTA
This sequence comes from Calotriton arnoldi, assembly GCA_963921515.1. Classification (NCBI taxonomy): domain Eukaryota; kingdom Metazoa; phylum Chordata; class Amphibia; order Caudata; family Salamandridae; genus Calotriton; species Calotriton arnoldi. Next base: position 717,013 of record CAWUFW010006824.1, read on the forward strand.
GGGGGTCAGGGTGTTTCTACCCTGCCCCCTTTTTGCGTTTTGCGCACTTGTTTCTCTGATTTCTTGTGCCTCGGTTCTACCGAGGCACTAAGATGGCTGCCAACACTTCCTGGTTTGGAGTGTTGACAGCAATTAGCATACAGCTCGTGATCGGGAGGGTAGCGCGGATCCTCCGCGGCCATAGATATATATGTGTTTTTACTTTTGATTTTCTCAGCAACTAGTGAACGGATTTAGACCATTTAACAAAAAGGGTTCTTTCTGAACCAAGAACTACCTCTTTGCCAAATTTGGTGTAATTCCGTTCAGCAGTTCGGGCTGTAGCCGTGTCTAAAGTTTCCTATGGAAAATTGCATGGGGAAAACACGTTTTGGGACCCCTTTTTCTCGGCCCCCGCTTGCCGAATCACCCCGAAACTTTCAGGATAGGAGCGGACCGGAGCGCCCCACGAGTTTTGAAACTTTCGCAAAGATTCGTCAACCGGCGCCAAAGTTATTGGAAATAGAATGTTGTGAATTTCCTATGGAAAATTGGTCCTAACTATAACTATCTACTGGCGACCGCCAGTATATAATATATATATATATATATATATATATATATATATATATATCGCAAAATCCCATTGCTCCCATAAAGAATGGACCAGCACTCGAGTCTCTGGAATTGTCCAATTTACTTCAAAAGCAGCATGCGTACAGACATAGAACGCGTTTCGGCTGCTCAGTCAGCCTTTGTCAACTATAAAATGCCTCGTATACACACGTTTTTAATTTATATCTCCCCCACAGGTGTTACTCATTTAAAAAACATTGAAGAGTTACTTTCATACTCGTCTTTCTTTCAAATTCATTTTTATGTTTTCGCTATATCTCAATAAAGTTAAATTATTCAAACACCTGCAGTCCTTATTTGCAAACATTTCTTTCCAGTTCCAGCAGCAATAAAGTCACTGTTCTAGTTTTATTAGATGCTCCGTGCTCACTGCAAAAGTCACCTTGAAAACGTGTGAGCAAAATAAAGTCTGTAATTCACGTTTCGTATTGCCCTTTCCAAACAAACTGGCAGTGTTTCTCCGATGTTTAATCCATCATACCGGTAAGTAGTGTGTTCAAATATACACCTCATATCTGTCACAGTCATTTGGATTCTTATTACGGGAAGATACAACCACAGAATATTACATTGGTGCTCACCTCCGTTTATCTTGTAATTTCTGCTGGAATTATGCATTTTCCATACTCGCGCTGCTGGATAATAAAGGACCCCAGAGAATCACTCCTCGGCTTCTGCCTTTAAAGTGCCTGGCTCCGAACTTTTCATTTATGAAATGTAAAAGGGCTTCTTGTAACATACAAGTCCCCGCCAAGGGTAGCAATGCTCCCAGCGCCGAACGAGTTCTGCTACGCCAGCCCTTCTATGCTTCGTTGTTTCCAAGAAAGGTCGGGGGCTCTCCGGTTCATAACACTGCAACCTGGGTTTTGTGGATTCCGGAGTGCATCCTGAACGCCAGTGGTGCTGGTTTGAGGCGATGCCACATCACGCCTCTAACAATCGCAAAATCCCATTGCTCCCATAAAAAATGCACCAGCACTCGAGTCTCTGGAATTGTCCAATTTACTTCAAAAGCAGCATGCGTACAGACATAGAACGCGTTTTGGCTGCTCAGTCAGCCTTTGTCAACTATAAAATGCCTCGTATACACACGTTTTTAATTTATATCTCCCCCACAGGTGTTACTCATTTCAAAAACATTGAAGAGTTACTTTCATACTCGTCTTTCTTTCAAATTCATTTTTATGTTTTCGCTATATCTCAATAAAGTTAAATTATTCAAACACCTGCAGTCCTTATTTGCGAACATTTCTTTCCAGTTCCAGCAGCAATAAAGTCACTGTTCTAGTTTTATTAGATGCTCCGTGCTCACTGCAAAAGTCACCTTGAAAACGTGTGAGCAAAATAAAGTCTGTAATTCACGTTTCGTATTGCCCTTTCCAAACAAACTGGCAGTGTTTCTCCGATGTTTAATCCATCATACCGGTAAGTAGTGTGTTCAAATATACACCTCATATCTGTCACAGTCATTTGGATTCTTATAACGGGCAAGATACAACCACAGAATATTACATTGGTGCTCACCTCCGTTTATCTTGTAATTTCTGCTGGAATTATGCATTTTCCATACTCGCGCTGCTGGATAATAAAGGACCCCAGAGAATCACTCCTCGGCTTCTGCCTTGAAAGTGCCTGGCTCCGAACTTTTCATTTATGAAATGTAAAAGGGCTTCTTGTAACATACACATATATATACATATTTAAAATCGGATCCAGAGAAATTGACAGATTACAATAAATGTGTACTTTGGTACTTTTTCAGTCAAAAGTAGTCTACATTTTATATTACCTCACAATAAGGCACTTGCTGTTGAAATCACTGTTTTAAGCAATTTCCTAGGTATAACATTGATGAGATATCTATGAAGGTTAATGCACTTGCTGAACAGATCTGTGTACAATCTAGTTACAGGTTTCATTTATCATAAAATAGCATAGACTTCTCACTAGATCTTGCTCCAACACTACCAGTAGAGGGCATGACCCCCCGCAAGCTGTTTACACCTTGATAAGTATGCTGCGTTGTATACCGAATTGTGACCCAAATGCATTATTGTGCATTCATGGTATTTTTCATTTTAAATACACAATAAAAGATTTTTTTTTAAATCGCATTAAGGGTTAATATGCCTGTTGCAAAGCACAGTGTGTGACATGCAAGTATGTATTCTTGTGTGATAGCTTTGTGTTTTACTTTAACACCTCAGTGGGTTACTACTTTTTGTGTGGTGATCCTTGTATTAGTAAGTGCATCCTAATATTGACTCAGAAAGATGTATCTGACATTCTAATAAAGCTAACATATGTCTTGGTTTGGAAATATCAAACATCACCCCAAATGGTAGATGGGTCAAACATCTTTCCCCTCTGCCATCAAACATCTACCCTAGTTTACCTCTTGAGTACTTATGAAGTGACAAGCTCTGATAGATCTGCAAGCCGTCTGGTGGTCTTCCCCCAAACATTTTGCTTTCCTCCTCCATGGACTCTGCGCACTTTACCTCTGCTAACCAGTGCTAAAGTGCATGTGCTCACTCCTTAAAACATGGTCACATTGGCTTAACCATAACTAAAGAACAAGAAAACGTCCTCAACGAAGGACTTGGGTATGTTCCAACACCCCCCCTTGACACCTTCAAGCTACAGTGCAAAATGGCTGAATTTTGCAGGAAGCTGAAATTAAAAGCCTTCTTTAACAATCAAGAAGAACATGTCATGGATGGAGACACGACACTCCGTCGCAAATCCAACTTCTGCCCCATGAACCATCAAATCCCAATCGAAATACTAACTTTCGAACAGGCAGTGATGAAGGAAGTGGATGATTTAAAAGATCACACCAAAAGACCTTTCATGAATATATCGAATGCAGAACAACAGGCATTGGACGAACTACGACAGAATGGAGATCTAGTAATTAAGCCGGCAGACAAGGGTGGAGGAATTGTCCTGCTTAGCAAAGAAAGGTACGACCAACAGTGTTTAGAATTACTCTCAGATGAAAAATTCTATAAAAGGATCACGACAGACCCTACCAAACGATTACAAAGAACAATCGAACTCATGATCGATGAAGCAGAATTGAACGACTGGGTTACAAAAATGAGGCTGAATTTTTAATAACCAAAACACCAAGGGTACCTTATTTTTATTCTCTTCCCAAGATTCATAAGGAACGGAGACCCCCACCTGGACGACCTATCGTTTCAGGGATCGGTTCAACTCTAGAGCCACTCTCTCAATTCGCGGATCAATACTTAAAACCACTGGTACAACAAACACCAACATATCTAAAGGACACCAGAGACCTGTTGAATCTCCTGAAAGATCAAACATACTCAGAAGAAAGCATGCTACTTGTAGGATTAGACGTAGAAAGTCTTTACACAAGTCTCCCCAACAAAAGACCTTAGATACACTGGAGACTCTACTCTTTAACAAACAATGGGACTTTAAAACACCTAGACATTTCGTCTTGGAATGCTGCAAGTTAGCCTTAACAGAGAACTACTTGAATATAACAACACCATGTACCAACAATGTCATGGGACTTCCATGGGCAGCACCTTTGCCCCGAGTGTGGCAGGACTGTACGTTAGCGACTTCGAAGAAACATACATACAAAACATCTCGAACCCCTTTCTACAGAGTATTCTTTTTTGGAAGCGCTACATAGACGACATTATCCTGATCTGGGAAGGAGACATGGAAAGTCTGAGTAACTTTCATAGATGGATCAACACAAGGGATGAATGGCTGAAGTTCACTTACACAGCTGACAAGACAAAATTGGATTTCCTAGATTTAACCATCTATGTTGAGAATGATACAATCCAAACGAAAACATATTTCAAACCAACTTCAAAGAACAGCTTACTTTCCTACAAAAGCTTTCACCCGCGACCACTCAGGGATAACCTCCCTTACAGTCAGTTCCTGCGCCTTAGACGTAACTGTAGTAACATTCAAGACTACAAAAGTCAAGCAAAGGACCTATGCGACAAATTGAGGAACCGTGATTACCCAGAGAAAACCATCAACAGATGCCAAAAGAGGGCTAGAAACCAACCTAGAGAAAGCCTTTTGGAGACAACACAAAAGGAACAAGAAAGGGATGTGGTAACATGTGTAAGTACTAATAATACAGCCTCAATGTCAAAAAGATTGTTAACACAAATTGGCGGATCCTGACTTCAGGATCCCTGAATTGGCCAAAACCAAGATTCGCAAATAAAAGAACCAGGAACTTAAAAGATATCCTGGTCCATACCAGACCACCACCACAAATACGAGAGGAACCAACCCCAAGGCTATGGGATAACCCCCCAGTGGTGGGCCATTACCCATGCGGTTCCTGTTCTGTCTGCAATTTGACAACCGCAACAAAAACCATCCAACTTCTGCCGAATTTTAAGTGGACGATCAAATACCACACGAACTGCAACACAACACATGTGATCTATATGATCACGTGTCCCTGTGCCTTACGTTACATAGGGATGACATGTCGGAAAGCCAAACAAAGAATATGCGAGCATAAGAGCACAACAAAAATGAGCAACCACTTTATAGAAACAAAACACACCCCCAGTGATTTAAAATGGGTAATTTTGGAAACCTTGGCAACAAAAAATCACAATGCAGAAAAAATACTCTTCGAAAAAGAACAGAGATGGGTGCACCGGCTTCAAACGAACATCCAAGGGCTCAATGATAATATTCCGTGGCTGAGCATAGGACATTAAAATATAATCTGTACTTTAGAAAACCACCCTATAAAACTCTTGGGTTGGGCAAGTATACGAGAATTGCCTAAATTGTATACCTTACTGAAGTGATAGAGCTACACTAAGTCTGTTCTTTCCATTTTTTCCTTTCAAAACCGGCTCTTTTCTAATATATCAGAAGCTGAAATCTCGCCCCCCTTTTTTAAACCAGAGCCGAATAAATACATTAAGGTAGAGTCAACACAAGGCATTTTTACACTGGGCAGCAGGTATTTATTGCAATAAGAAAAACCTTCCAATTAGAATTTATTCTTTACTATCTATTTTTATTTATAAAAACACTTCTGAACCAACTTGCTAGACCGCTAAAAACCATTTATTGACATTCCCTCATTAACAATGGAATTAGTCTTTCCTTTATTTCTATCCCCGGCTGTATAAAACATCACAAGCCAGAAGCCAAACACATCCAGGCAACCAGAGGAAGTGTCAGCACAAGTCGACATTCCCTCTTTAACAATGGAATTAGTCTTTCCTTTATTTCTATCCCCGGCTGTATAAAACATCACAAGCCGGAAGCCAAACACATCCAGGCAACCAGAGGAAGTGTCAGCACAAGTCGTACTACACTGCACAGCAGGTATTGAGAAGGAGCCACGAGGACGGAAAGCTGTAAAACCGTAACGTATTTTACTCAACAGAATCTAAATTGCTTTATACTGTTGTCCCTAGCAGGTAACAATCTCCCTGGTTGCCCGTTGAAATCCACAATTTAAGACTCAAGGTATGAAACCATGCCGTTTTAGAGCTGTTTGATAATACGTAATTCAAATCTAGTCATTAGCATTTATTTAATAAACAGCTAGCGCATGATATACTAATATTTATCGAAAGGTCTGATGAGAATAAGCTGCGGTCATCTATTAAAAACACTGCTATAAGATTGTTTCTACCACAACTTCAGTTAACCTTTCTTTAACACACATTAGTATATCAACAGTAATTACAACAGACCGCCTACCAAGTCGCTTTCTCTGAGGAACACTCGCAACTATAGGTATGCTGCACATATGACATCGGGGTCCAAACTATCACCAAGAATAAGGTGCAGAACTATTAGACTAACCCAATTTTCTTCTTGTCAATCTTAACATGACACCTCAGGAGTTTAAAGACAAATATATGGTAATATATTTCCATATTGAGCAACCGTATGGGAGACAAAAGAGAAAAAATGTTTCTTAAAAAGTTTGCCAGAATTTCACGCAGGAGAGAAAGAATTGCCATTTTTTAGTTTTTTTTAGTTATTTTTAATGTTATTCTTTATCATTATTTCTTCTGAGAAAAGACAGCACACCATTTTTTGAGAAAATGCGCTAAATGATACTCGCATCTTTTTTCTTTTTGTTTCCTCCTTTACTCTGAACAGGTACTACTTGACCGCATGAGAATCGGGTCAATACACCCTGATACATAGAGACCCATACAAAATAAGGTCTCCACCACTTTTCCTTTTTTTAGGTCCTGAAGAAAGCCCACTTGACCCACAAGGGCAATCACTGGGGCTGAAACATGTCGACCTTTTTATGGACACTCACAGTGCGTTAGACCACTAACTAGTCTTCCACGCACGACACAGATTTTAATATATCTCGAACCCAGATTGATTAAATTTTACAAATCGGGGTCTACGAGTTTTTAACATTTTGAGATTCACTTCACTAAAAACACTTTCACCTTTCTTTGATCACTACTGCAATAACCAGTGGTTTTCCTCCGGATGGAGGAAGCATACAAAAACTAACCCTATGATGATGCTGTCACGTTTTTAAGAGCAGGGCCGGTAATCAAGATATAACGCTTTTCCGACTTCTGTACTTGAATGAGGGTTTTTTATCGGTACACTGCACGAATTTCATAAAACCCTGGTTACTCAGGTCAAGTGATCCATTCTCATTTTGATATCTAATTTACGAATAAGGAAGCTGAATGGATCACAGTTCCTTATTTCTCCCTCCCCCTTGATTTAACACAACACATTGGGTTATCCCCAATTGGCATATTTAATATCCTTTTAAGTCCCTAGTAAAGTGGTACTACCTTTGCTCAGGGTCTGTAAATTTAATGCTACTCGTAGGCCTACAGCACTGATTGTGACACCCACTTAAGTAGCCCTCTGAACATGTCTAAGGCCTGTCATCGCAGAATCCTTGGGGAGAGGATGTAGCCTTACTGCTAGAGCGGTTGACCTCGAAGCTGGGGAACGGGGTTCGAGTCTCGGCAACGACGATCAACATCCTGTGATTCTGGGCAAATCATTTAATCTCCCCGTGCCTAACAAAAATGAATGTGTCCATCTGTAATGAAACTGGTGCTCATGTAAAGCGCTCTGATACCCGATCTCTCGGGTCTAGTTTGCGCTATATAAAACTCAAATTTCTTTTTTTTTTAAAAGTGTATGCTCATTTAAACTGCCATTTGAACATGGCAAAATAAACCTTTTTTCTACACCCAAACCTTCCTGTTTAATACATATAAGACACCCCCAGGGTAGACCTTGGACGGCCCAGAGGGCAGGGTGCAGTGTTTACATGTCCTGGTAGTCAAAAACTCTTAAAATCATTTTTCACTACTGCAAGGCATACCTCTTCCATAGGATAGCATTGGTGTTACTTTATTATATTTAATAAGCTGTAATTTCCAAATGGGAGCAGGGAACCAGTTCGTGTTTGGTGGTTTTGGGATTGTATTGAAAAATCCTAACTTATGATGAAGTCAGATTTTAGGTTACAATTTTGAAAATACCACTGTTGGAAAGTTGGCATTTTCCTGCCTTAGCCATTTAGTGCCTGTAACATTTCTCTTGGTCACATGACTGGGTGTACCTGAAAGATGGGCTTTGTGTGTTCCTCCTAGACAACCACACACAATAGAGAGCTGTGGTGTGCCTAGATTGGCCATCAATGGCAGGATGGGAGGGTGGAGCTGGCCCCAGCCCTAGTTACACTTGAATAGGCCATGTCCTGACTCCACACAAAGGGCTGCATTCCCCCTGTAGTTAGTCTGAAGCCAAGGCAGGGAACGCAGGATCACTGGGGACTTCAAAGGGAAACCTCTAGAAGCTTCTCCCCACTTCAAAGGCACAGCCCGATATAAATACTGGACCTCAGACACCAACTCTTCAGTACACTTCTGGACCTGTGGATACTCTGCCAGGAAGAAGGACTACTACCCTGCTGTGCAGAGCCGCTGTCATCTTGCCTGAGTGAGAAGGACTTGATCTGCATCCGTTGAACCCAGGACCCCAAAGTGACTGAATGGGCTAGGTGCGGTCATCCTGACTTTTGGCCTCAGGGACAGAAGGCTCCAGTAATCTTGAACTCAGCGCCTGGACTGTGCCATTTGTGAGTCTACCCTGCCAAGTGGTGCCACCTCAGTCCTGGACCCTTGTAAGTGGGCCTAAGGTGCTCTGCCAGGTTTTGTGAATCCAATGGAATGGATGTATCTCCTCAGCTTCTAAGTGCAACTCTGAGCAGAACCGATGTTTGCCACTGTTGCGTGGACAAAGATCTGCATTGTGTCTCAGCCCATTGACGCATCTGAACTGCAAATGTGCGATGCATTCTTGGTGCAGGGCTTCTCACCACTCATCAACGGCAGCCTCGAATACAATGCAGAGTGGAGCACCGCAGCCTCTTAGCTCTGCAGAACCGATGCATTGCCCGACTGTGCAAAGCTTCCTTGAAGATGTAATTTGCATCCAAGCCCTCATCAATGGGATCGTCAACGACCTCGCAGGACCTTGCACCGCAGCCTTGCTGCACCTCAGAACTGACGCATCCCTTCAGCTGGGCGATGCATCTTTGACTCAGAACCACACAATACTGTGCGAACCAGGATTTAAGGTACTTTGTTAAGTAGGCCTAACTGGGTCCCTGTAGTCGGCCCACGCTCCATCGTGGTTGGCCTGAACTTGTGACTTTGTCCCAGTCCGGCGCAACCAGGTATCCACAGTTGGCGCTTATTGACTTTTGATGCTATTCTTGCTGAAATCTTAAAACCTGCATATCTACGGTTCTGTTGATTGGATTTTTGTTGATTTGATCTTCTTTTATTTATAAAAATTTACTCTACTTTTCTAAACTGGCGTGGGATCCATTTGTGGAGTGTTTTCACTCTGTTACTGTTTGAAGTGTTGCACAAATACTTTACACATTGCCTCTGAGGTAAGCCTGACTGCTCTGTGCAATCTATCCAAGGGTTGAGCACAGGTAAATTTAGGGTTTGCTTGTGATGTGACCCTGAAAAGAATTATTGTTGCTGCTTGAGAAGGGTTTCACCCCCCACTCATTCAGTAACCCAATTTCTTACAATTTCTTACAAGCTCCTTCTAGGGTGCTTTACAAACAACTGGATGAAAAATCAATGGCATCAGAAGTGGGATTGAAAAAGATGTTTTTTAAAGTGAATTCAAAGCTTAATCTGTCCCCTGTTACATTACTATCAGAATTTCATCTAGTTGACATTGAGACTCTAACCAAACTTTTTTTGAAAATGAAATCTGGTCCTCAGCTAGACCTTTGCCCTTCCGCATTGAGAAAGCAAGTATGGTCAGCCGCCTAATGACTTCACTGAAGTCCCCTCTCAATCAAGGCACCTGTTGGACCTGGCCCTCTTTGTATGGTCACTCCCAAACATTTTGCTTTTATCCCTTATGTTTTCTTAATTCGGTTTTGTTGGCGTCAGGACTCCCAACTTTACTACTGCCAAACAGTGTTTAAATGCTTGTGATTTCTCCTTAAAACATGATACACCTGATTGGTACATTTAATTTATTTCTAAGTCCCTAGTATATGCACGGCTGGACTGGGAACCGAAACCGGCCCTGACAAATAGCTTGGCCGGCCCCCCAGGGGGAGGAGGGCGGCCGAGCTGTTTGCCCGGGTCGGTTTCGGCCGCTTTTGTTACAGGGGGCCGATATTGCAGCTATGCTGCAAAACCGGCCCCCCAAGGGTCCAAAGCCAGACCCCACCCTGGCGGGCCACCGGGGAAACACCTGGTGCCCACTACGGCCAGTCCGGCCCTAAGTATATGGTACTACTTGTACCAATGACCTGTAAATTAAGGGGCATATTTATCAAAGGTTTTGCGTCATCCTAGAGCCACGCAAGGGGACACAGGGTGATGCAAAACCTAGACTGAGATTTACGAAGCCAAGCAAGGTCAGCTTGCGTGGCCCTGAGTGACTTGGTAAATCTGGAGTAACGCAAAGCAACGCAAGTCACTGTCTTGCATTACTCTTTCCCAGGGAGGCATTCCATGGGTGGAGCATGAGTGTTCCTGCACACCCGCCCATGAATTTGGGTGCCTTCGCAGATTTACCATGAGTGGTAGGCCTGAGAATGTGTCAAAATCCAGGGGAGGCATAATAAGGAGAAATATCTATATTTCTTCTTGTTTGTTCCTCTTTCAATGTGTGCTGCAAAATGCAGCGCATGTAAAAAAGAGGAAAAAGCCTCACAGTATTGTTTTTGTGCAGGAAGATGTCCCCTCCTGCACAAAAACAATCTTGCTTGCTGCGCAGGCCCCTTTGCACCATGGTGCAAGGGTATCTGCGTTTGCGCTAGGCAGCCACAAGTGCACCAGCGCAAGGAAAGAACAGGAATGCGCAATATAATGTTCAATATGGTGCATTCCTGCTGATTACCTGTCACGCAGCACTGCAAGGTGTCTTGCTCCACTGTGCTGCGTGACTTTTGAGAAGTCTAACCCAAGATGCTATTAGTGGGCCTGCAGCACTCATTGTGCCACCCACTAAAGTAGTACTTTAAAACAAATCTCAAGCCTGCCATTGCAGTTTTAAACTGCCAATCCGACCTGGCGAAATAAAACTTTTGCCAGGCCTAAACCTTCTTTTCTATAATACATATGGCATTCCTTGTGTAGGCCCTAAACAGCCCACAGGGCACGGTGCATTGTAAATAAAAAGTAGGGCATGTGTTTCTAAGTTTGCATGTTCTGGTAGTGAAAAACTCTTAAATTAATGTTTCACTACTGTCAGGACTATCTATCCCATTGGATAACATTGTGTTACTGTATTACATTTATAATGTGCTAACGTTTGATTGGGAACAGGTAAGGATGTCAAATTTGGACTCAAAAGAATTGTAACTTAAAATCCTCTTTAATGGTAAAGTTTGATTTTAAGTTTAAATTCAGAGACTCCCACTTTTAGAAAGATGGCATTTTCTTGTCCTGACCATTTGGTGCCTTCTGCCAGTGTTCTGGGTCACAAGACTGCGAGTAGTTTAGCTGTTTGGCTTTGCATATTCCTCTGAGTGAGACAAAAGGGGAATAGGTGCTGGCAGGTTGTGCCATGCTGCCGGGATAGCTGGGGGTGGAATTGTTTCCTGTCCCACCTACACTTCAATAGGGCTGCCTCCAGCAAACACACACAATGAAACCTGACACTAGTCTTTTTCACCCCAGAATTCTTAGAACCAGATGTGGGGGTAGCATAGGAAATGCCTCCACTTCAAAGGTCGGCACCAGGTATGATTATTGGAACCTCGGATCATCTTTTCAGTACGTTTCTGAACCTGTGGAAGACTTCAGAAGGATTTCATGGACCTCCAGAGTACTGCCCTGCTGCTTGAGGCCTGCCTTGGTCCCCAGAGGACTGTCATGCTGCTACCAAAGGACTGCACTGCTGGTTGAGACCCGACTTGCTTCCCAGAAGATTGCACTGCTTCTTGAGCCCAACCTTTCTGCTAGAAGACAACTGGACCATCTCCTTGAAAGCAGGACCACCAGATGTGACTCTACGGGCTAATTGGCTGGCCTCCTGTGTGAGCTACAGGGGCATAACAAGCTCCAGAGACCTTGAACCCTGCACCTGGTCACTCTGCTGGAGTGAGTCCTAACAGCCTCCAAATGCTGCGTCCACCCCCATTCTGCACCTTTGGAAGTGGTGTTAGAGGTGCTGCTCCAACCTACCCTTAAATCTTTGGACTTCAAAAAACTTTCACCAAAAAGTGCCAGAAGAACTAACAGAAGACTGGAACCTACCTGCCAGTCGATCCGCCCAAGGTGCATTGCCAGTCGGTTTGACTTTGCAGTAGCTCCCGCTAAGTTCTTCACCACAGCAGCAAATCTTGTTCACCGAGACCTCTCAGTAATGGCACCTGGGCTTGTGGAGTCCTCTTTGGCTACATCTTGTAGCTCTGTCCCGCTGGAGGTTTTCAACTCCCAAAAAGTTTCTAAGCTGAAAGGAAAAAGTCTTCACCGGGCTCAATGTCGATCAGCTCCCCGTCAACAATGACAAACTCCTCAGCCTGGAAATTCAGCCTTTTCTGCTCAGTGCTTTTTCCTGCCATTGTCATTTGCTTCACCAAGACTTCGTCCAGCACTCCCCATTGATGACGAATCCTCTTTGGGCACAGCCTGCTGCCTTGCCCCAATGAACTCTACCTTTTCCTTCTTCTTTTCTTCAAACTTTCTTCTCAGTCCAAAGGTAAGCCAAGACTAGGCCCAATCCACCTTGTCTATCTGACTTGTGCTCCATTGCAGTAAACCTTCTTCCCCGTCTTTTGTACACCATTCAAAACCTTCCACTCCACCTCCTTCACAGCTGTTTCCGTGACTTGGATGGGGTAAACACGACCTTCCTTTGGGGTGGTTCGAGATCACGTCTGTTCCCTCACAACTTGTCAACGGGCCACATATGAAGGGGGTATGGGGATGACGAATTCCTTTTTATACTACTTAGCCAAGCGCCTTCTGGTGATCCATGAGTGGTTCAACGGCGGGTGGCCAGATCCAACTTATTGACTGGAACTGGAGAGCCTTGGATTCTCTCAAGTCCAGGCCATGCTCACGCTCTACCAATAGTTACCCGTGCAGTTCTCCTGGCATGGCGCTCCGCGTTGCGACACATTCACTGGGACGCTAAACTCTCACTACAAACACTGCTGTGGCACGGCACTTGGCTGCGGGAGGTTGCGACACTAACAGGCTTCTAGAAATGGGATTTGATAGGTATAACTAGCCTGGGAGACATATGGAAGGGAGAGTACCTGTCCTTTCGGGACCTACAACATGCATACTCCTTACACTCCTCTCAATTCTTCTGATACCTTCAGCTGCGACACGCCCTAGCCCTCCACATCCCTGACTGCACGGCAATCCCCGAATTTAGCCTACTTGAGGCCAAGCTTCTCCTGGGGAACTTGAGAAAGGAGGGAATATCCCAAATGTATCGATCCCTAATAAACAATACCCTATCCACGCTAGAACCTCTCAGAGCCCGCTGGGATTGCTGGATAGGTCCTCTGGAGGAGGAAGGTTGGAGAGATGCTCTGATGGCCCCTAGGACACTCACTATATCAGTCAGGCTCCGCCTCATTCAAATCTACTATCTTCACTGCGCATATCTTACCCCAGTGCGGCTCCACAAAGCGGGTTTCCTCCCAACCCCACAATGTCCACGCTGTAAGGCAGAGCCAGCCGACATTTACCACATGGTCTGGTCCTGCGCCATCCTTTCTAAATACTGGGCGTCAATTGTATCTGAATTGAGTGGCATACTGGGGTGGGAAGTCCCTCTAAATCCCCTTGCGCTTCTCCTGGGGGTGATGGAGGGGCTGGATGGCTCCCGTGCTGACAAATTATTTCTAGGAACAGCCATTCTGATAGCCAAAAGAGATATTGCAGTAGCCTGGAAAGATTCGACATCCCCCTCTATGGCAAAATGGCGCAGGGGTGTAGACAGGTGCGCTATCTAAGAAAAAGTCTTATACGAAGCAAGAGGGTGCCCAGCTAAACACGAGCGTATATGGGGCAAGTGGATGGGACCGCTGGATTGGGTATCCGCAACACGGGTGGGCTCATATTCAAAACAACCAAATGGGGGAAACCACTTGTAAATGTATTGAAATGTCTGATATGTCAAAGTGGTGCAATGTTCATTTTGTGGTTTAAAATGCCAATACAATTGGTTATCAAAAAAAAACTTAACTGTTGACTTTGTACCGGTCTTGCGCAACCACATAACCGTGGTTGGCCCTTTGATCTTTTAGGCTCTAGATTTTACTGAAAACGTTTAAAAATCATAACTTCAGTTGTACTGATTGGATTTGTTTTGGTGTAATTAAATGTATTAAAATGTATCTAATTTTTCAAAATTGGGTTGGGATTTTTCTTGTGTTGTGTTTCACTTTATTACTGTTTGTATGCTGCATAAATACTTTACACATTGCCTCTAAGTTAAGCCTGACTGCTTTTGTGCCAAGCTACTAGAGGGTTAAAACAAATTAATTTAGTAACTTTTAAGGTTCACTCTGACAGGTATTGTGACTATTGCTTCAGAAGGGCTCACCTCCCTTCCCCTCAACCAACAACCCAATTTCCCACAACAGCCTTATAACTTTCATCTTGTAGATACGTGACACTAAGATCTGAGATGTGGCTGTGGTCAGTCTCACCAGGAATAGTGAAACACCCTCTTTTACAAAGTAGAGCAAAACTTCAGAGAAAGGAGCGCCCAGGAGAAGGGACAGGATAGAAAAAAGGCACTGCTAAGAGGAGAGTGGCCAAGGAGAGGGAGGGGATAAGAGAAGGCAATACTGAGAACAGAGCAGGCAGGTGGAGGGACAGTGAGAGAGCATGCACTGCTGCGGAGAGAGGGGGCCAAAGGGAGGAAAGGCATTAGAGCAGGAGATTTGTAGGCGAGAACTTTGGGAGAAAGAGGGAGAGCAATGACTGCTGAGGAAAGAATGTCCAGGCCGGAAGGTAATGGAGAGAGTGAGAGCAACCACTGCTTGGGAGCGAGGGACTAGAGAGTGGAAGGCTGAGAAAACAGGCATTGCTGGGGACAGACTGGAACTCAGTTGGGGCCTGACTCTCACAATGGGGCATGCACTGCGCTTTCCCTGCCCTTCGCTTTCTCATCCTGGGATATCAAAAGAGAGAGTCCTCAAACTGTTTAATATTAAACAGTTTTCACTTTGTTTAATTGTCTTTTTTCTTTTCATTTCTGCATTGCAATGTGCAATTGGTACCACCTACAATATACATTATCACAACTTTCATTTGTGCTCACCAGCCACTGGAGAAAATAGATTCACCAAGTCCTCGAGTAGTTCTTTCCTTAGTATTATAACTAGTCACCTTCTGTGAGCAGTAAACTCACTAAAGATATTCAGGTGCTGCATGGCCCATCTCCCATCAACCATGAAGTGCTGTTGGTAAAACTGCCCATATTGTAGTTTAGATCCTTTATATTCGAGCAAAAACAAACCTACCTCCGTAGAAAAAATGATGTAGGTTTCTATGCAAATCATTATCCTGAAAACGTATATCAGAATGCCAAAGACAAAACACATGAAACAAGAGACTTGAGATGATGCTCAGACATGAAAAACATCTGGTACCTGAGGGTATTCCAAAGTATTTTATTGACTCTTAAGTTACAGCCTGTCATCAATTACTGATATTGCACAGTTGTAAACAGCTTCGAGTGTCATATTTTTTTAAATTTTTATTCTGACAGTTTTATGTAGCGTAAACTCCACCCGAAGGCATACGAGTCCTTCATATGAGTACTAGCTGTATTACGCAATGACATTTTTTTGGGGGGGGTTTGCACAGGGAGATTAAGAGATTTCCCTAGAGTCACAGGCTGGTTAGCCCTGATGCCAAGACTCGCAGCTGGTTCCCAGTTGCAAAGTTGGCGCTATGATGTAATGCCAGATCCTCTCCCTTTGCTCTTCTTTTTTCATCAAACAAGAAATACGAAGTGATCAACACTCACTACAAAATTTCAAATAATCCACAGTATGACATCATTTCTGTCAGTAATAAGGTTAACAGTCACTTCTTTGTGAGAGATCACCTCAGTTGTAATCCTGACTTTTTAAGTCAAATATAGCTCTATTTCGGCAAAGCCATAAAAGTTTGATAAAATACAATAAATATATAGGTAAAAGAAAAGTGCAACACATTATTACATTGTTAATGAGGAAGTGTCACAATGCCAAGGTAAAATCAACAGCGGAACACACAAACTGTTAAACATAACATAACATTAAAAAATTGATAAGACCAATACCAGTGCATCACCATCCTAAAATCACTATAAAAGACATAATCCTTTTATGGCAGTTCTTCTCTTCGCCCACATCAGCCCCAAAAATGTTGCTACCGCACAGGTATACAGTATGGAAGGGTCCGATCTCAATAGCCTCAAAGCGGTACAGTGGCTAGATGTGCCCAGTTGTCTGCAAATGGGTGACAGCCATGCAGAGTGTGACTGGACATAAGCCGGGCATGCAAACAGCACATGTGGTAAAGACTCGTTTTGATCAAGACAGAAAGGGCAATTCCCAGAGACAGATTCCAGCCATTTTGCAGTGAATGATTTCAGATGGAACGCCCCTACTCTAAATTGATTGTGTCTAAAGGCCCCATAATTAAGTCCTAGTACTTCTCTAGGCCATACACCGATTTAAACATCAAAAATTCCCCCGTCAGTGAAGTGTCTGCAACATTTTGCTCCTCCCTCTGCAGCATAAATGCCCAATACTGTTTTTTTAGTGTCTCCTTGGAGGGTATTTGGGGTTCAGTAGGGTGGTGCCAAATATTCCCAAAGCCTAAAGAAACTGACCATTTTTTGGTTGAGGTCAAACAGAATTTTTTTTTATTCTATCTAACTTAATGATGTCTTGTAAGGCAGCAGCAAAATGAGTGAGCTCTGGGGTAGCCCATAATCTTCGTCAGAATAGCATGGACCATAGGGGGACATTAAGGGCTACCTTTTTAACTCCCATGTCCAAAAATAGAAGGTGCAATGGTGTACTTGGTGGAAGGGAGGTCAGTGATCTTAAAAGATTTTCTCCGATTGCTCCAACACAGAGACGTCACCAAAGCCCCACAGCTCAGAACCATATAGTGCTGCGCCAAGGGTCTTGGGCTCATACACCTGTAGAGCTGGCACTATTGGCTTAGTGAAAGAAGCCCGATGTTCTTTCAGGATGGCACCAATAGTTTGTCTGTGCTTCAAGCAAGCGCTATTGATATGTGGACACCATGACATATTGGCTGACAATTTGATCCCTAGGTAATCAAACGAATCAACCCTCTCTAGGGCCTTATCCCCTAGCATCAGCTTTTCCTTAACTTTTTTATGGTTGCTAAACAGCTTAAATTTTGTTTTGGCTGCGTTGATTTCTAAGCAACGAACATGAAAAAAGGCAACAAATTAGTTAAGAAGAATTTTCAGGCCACTCGGAGTTTTCAATACTAAAATAGTGTCATCTGCAAATAGCATTATAGGGATCTTGGTGTTAGCTTTAACAGGGACATCAACTGGGCATTCAGAAAGATAGTCACCCAATTCGTTTAGATACAAAGTGAAGAGAGTGGGGACTAGTACAAACCCTTGCAGAACACATTTCAGCACTGGGATCTTGTCGATCAGTTGGCCCTGTTACCCTCATCTGACACAGGCGAAGTTACTCTCATGTAGCTTAATCAGTAGTGACGGAATATTGTGAGGCATACCCATCGCCTTCAAAACCTGCCACAGCCTCAAGCATGGAACCAGGTCAAAGGCAGATTTTAGATCGACAGAAGCAACAAATAAGTTGCCCTTGCCGATCAGAACAATCGTCCCAAAAAAATTTGGATAAACCTAAATACCTGGTCTATTGTAGAGGATTTGGCTCAGAATCCCACTTGAAGTGGGCTTATAATATCCAAATCTGATATCCACATTTGATTTCATACCAGAACCAAACGGGAATAGACTTTTTGGACACAATCAATAAGACTAATGAACCTATAATTCAAATATACAGGTATAACTTCGTAGCCCTGCCAAGATTCTGGAATAGATGTTCATATATACTGGTATAATTTCGCCCTTCATATATACTGATATAACTTCGGCGCCCTGCCAAGATTCCGGAATAGATCTTCCCAGAGCAATCGCATTTGATAGAGTTACTATATAGTCAGCCCAGGCATCAGCATTGTGAGCAAACAATAAAGAGGAATACCATCTGGGCCTGCAGCCCTTCCCCTCGCAAATGTAGACAGTGAGTCTAGAACCTCCTCTTTAGTGAACGGGGGAGAGGTAAAACTCTGGAGGCTACTATACAACAGAGTAACGTTGGTGACAGGGACTTCCTCCTCATAGTACAGGGCAGCAAAATGAATAACCCATTCTGAGGGCGGAACATGGTTTTGCGGTTCTTCCCCCAGGGATTTGTTCCACTGGCAACCAATTTTCTGAAGTGCGAATAGCCTCTGGATGAACATCCTTCTGCTAACTCTTGCTATCTATTATTGTCACACTCCTTCTTTGCATTCAAAATGCTAAGTTTGTATTACTTTCTGATGGCTGCAATCATAGATGGCTTTTTCGACTTAATCGCCCTAGCTAGAGTGTGCCTCAGGTGCATACACTCCCTGTTAAACCATCCATTGTCTTTTGTTTGGAGGGCTTCTTCTTAAATTATAAAATATGCTGCAATCCTCTCAAAACGATCTTTATGCAACACACTAAAGTCTAGGTGGTCTCCCTCCTTTTCCATACTTTTTGCAATGGTACTCAGAGTTGCCTGAACATTTTTGTTGATGTTTGACAAGATTTCTGGCTTTACAATAACCTGATGCCATCTGAGGCGACCTCTATCAGATATAAGTACAGCATTGCGAGTACTAGATGGCCTTGCTGGGTCAATTGTATACTTATCAAAAAAAGCAAGCAGCCTAAGACATAGAGGGTTATGGTCGCTCTCCACTTTCCTGTACTACCATGTCACCCACTCTGGACCACAATCTTAAGTCAATGAGGATGTAATCAATTCGGATTTTGGACAAATGGTTGTTAAAAGTGTATGCCCCCTTGGTATCGGATTTAGTATGACCATTAGTAGCCCGACCCCCAATTCAATGGAGAGAGCTATCAACTGAAGGGTGGCTTGGGTCAATCTTTTGATTGAGTTAGGCTCCAGCTGGGGGATAGCCCAAGATTCTTCCTCCTCAGCAGTGATTTCAATATCATACATGTCTAAGGGCTCAAATGTAGAATTAAAGTCCCCTGCAATGATCAGATATAAACTTGAACGAGACTTAGCCAGATGAGCCTCTAGGGCTTGAATTGTCACCAAAGTGCGTCTACCCTTAACCACATGTGCGTATATGTTGAAGATCATCACACTATGGTCCCTCGCCCTACTTACTTCAATGCCTAGTATGTCAGTACAATCAAATGTTAATTGGAAAATCTTACAATTTAGGAAGGACTTCGCCCATATTGTTAGACGACCCATAGGTCTTCCAAACTTATTAGGCTTAGCTGGAAATTGAATAGACAAGTACCCCACATTATGTAGAGATTCTATTGGCCAAGTTACTTGGAAGTGGCATATGTCATGCTTGTCGACAAATTCACCCCATGGTGGCTGCATCATATTGGCTTTGAGGCCAGCCACATTCCAAGAAACCACAGAGATCAAATGTAAATCATGATTTTTAATGGAGCACTTGGGCAGGGACAAAGTGCCTTCGGAATCAGTGAGTGTGCTATTTGAGACTTCAAGAACTGGAGAATCATTACCAGTACACAATAGCCCAGGTATGCCATCATTGTCAATTTGGGAGTGGGTAGATAAGTCGTGAGTATTCAAGCTGACCCAGTTAGTATGGATGGTATCAGGGCGTGAAAAATCATCAAACTGAGTATCCAAACTAAACATGTGTGAGCAGGGGCCCAAAGCTGTATCATAACCGCTCTTAGATCCAGAGGCTTGAGAGCCTCTGAACAGGTGAAAGATTCAGCACTTCTTGGGGTAGCCCTATATTATTAATACCTGCTGGGAGACTTGGGACAGGGGGGAATCTAGGGGAGTCCAAGATTGTCATACGAAGCCCCCGCTAATCTGAACTGTAGCCAGGTCACACTTCCCTATCAGCTGTCAATCGTTATCTTCCAAGCCAGATAGAACCTGAAACCTATTCCTATGTGGCAGCTGAGCCGTGTGTTGGTAGCGGCTGTGTGGTTGTATTTTATTGAGTCTCCTGGGTTTTGGGGCTAAACGTTTTTTTAAAAATAACCCAACGGAACAACATTTATATGCCCTGGCTGAGCTAGATCTGTGTTTGACTTTTCACTTTAATAAACAGTTTGATCTTGTGCACACATTCATTTATTGTCGAACACACAGCACAGCATCACTCAATTGCCAACTCCCTGGAGCTCGTCCTTTACCCTGGCCAGAACCAGCTGCTCTAAACAATTCTTGCTCAGGTGGCTTCGTGGCGCTTAATTTACAGCAGGGACTTTGATGGTATAGCGCTAAAAATGGATGCTAAATACTCCCGGTCCAACTTTAGAATTTATTTATTTATCTATTGAGTTTTGTATAGCACGAACTTGACCCAACGGCATCAGAATGCTTTACAGAGTTAGCACAGCAGCAATTACACAAGTTTCATAAAAGGCAAATGAAAGTACACAGTAACCGTATAAAAAGTAGCATATGATAGACATCAGGATATGTGAATGATATAGCAGCAATAACCCGAGTTACATAAAAAGAGCAAGTAGAAGTACATAGTGACCGTATAAAAAGAAGTATATACTAGACAGTAGGATATGTAAATTATATAGTTCTGAGGTAGTTACGGTAGGGTGTTGCAAAGATAGGGAGAATAGAGAAACAGTTTTTGCCCAAGGCAATGGTGCTGACATTTCAATGGAGGTTGTAGGGTAGGAGCATTAGGCCAATTAGATCATTTAGTGGGGAGGGTTTAGGTATTTATTAATAAGAAGAAGTTTAAGTTTCTTCTTGAAGTGAGGGAATGAGTGATTGTCATGTAAATCCTGAGGTAATGAGTTCCAGATTCTGGGAGCGTTCCCAGAGAAGGAGCAGGTGCACGATTTTTCTTTCTTGAATTTGGGCGGAATCAGGAGTAGACTGCTGGAGCTTCAAAGAGGTCTCTTTTGGCCAGCTTTTTACAGATTGTTTGCAAGATAAACTGTTTTTTGCATGTAGAGAGCTTTGAGTGTTATTCAAGCACTTTTGAATATACATCTTGACTCGATTGGTAGCCAGTTGAGGTACTGAGAGTGGGAGTGATGTGGTCGAAGCGGCTCTCCCCCAACAGGCGTGTAGATTCCAAAGGGGCTAAGTGTGTATCTGAGGCGCCCGTGATCGTTGCGTTGCCATAGTCCAGTTTGGAGAGGACGAAGAATTGTACCACAGTCTTTAGGTCTTCGATGGGGATGAAAGGTTTTTAAGGTGTTTTGACGTGTAGAAGGCACTTTTAGCTGAGGCCTTAATATGCTCTTTCATGGTCAGGTTTTTGTCAAGTGTAATCCTCAGAGATTTTACAGAGTTTGAGATGGATAATTTTCTGTTTAATGCAGTGAGGCTGTCGTGCCAGATATCAACAGGGAACGACTTTTCTTTTGGTTGGATGAACAGGAGTTCGGTTCTGCTGGGATTAAGCTTACGATGGTTGTTGGACAGCCAGGATTGAACCGTGGAGAGAGTGCTGTTTAAATGTCTTTAACTGATGAGATTTTAATGTAGATTTGAGTGTTATCTGCATAGAGATGATAGGCAATTCTAGCTTGTTTCAGGATCATTGCAAGGGGTTCCATAGAGTGGTTGAATTAGCAGGAGACAGGATTGACCCTTGCGGACCTCTTTGTGAGACTGGTGGTACTTTTGAGATGGAGTTGTTTAATTTGATTAACTGTGAGCATTCGTTCAGGAAGGAAGCAAACCACTGAAGGACAGTGTCATTGATACCTGCACGTTGTGAGAGGATGTTAAGGAGGATGTCATGGTTGACACTGTCAAAGGCCGCTGAGAGGTCCAGGAGGACTTGGACTAGGAGGCAGGCCTGGCCTTCGTCCAGAGATCTGAGTAGGTCATCTACAATGTTCAGTATTGCAGTCTCTGTGCTGCAGCCTTTCCTGAACCCTGATTGGAAGGTGTTGTGCAGGTTGTATTTTTTAAAGTGGTTGTTGAAATGTGCCAGCATACATTTTTCGATGATTTGGCCAGGAGGGGAAGTTTGGTTGGGACAATTACAGTGCTGCATGAAAGGGGACTCCTGGATAACCTCGTTACAGTTCCTGGTGACTTGAAGACACATCCCTTGCAGGCGTGAGCTACTGAGAGGGGTTGGCAGTGCCTTGAGCTTGCCAGTTGCGGTAAGCAGTCAAAATATCGATTTTTATATATCGATATACAAAAACATCGAGTTTTATATATCGATGGTAATAAATATCGATGTTTTGTATATCGATGTTTAAAATATCGAATTTTAAGTGTGTACAAAAATATCGAAGTGAATAATATCGAATGTTAAAATATCGTTTTGTAAAAATATCGTTATAGTATTGTATTTTTAATATTGTTTTTGTTATGAATAAATGTATTGTATTTTGTAATTTTTATTAGTGTTTAGTATTTTTTATAGGATATAAGGGGCCGATTCCGATCTTGGTCGGAAAACTCTCCGACCGAGCCGGATCCGGAGAGATTTTCGACTGAGCCGGACTCCTACAGTCCGACCTAGCGAGTACGATGCGGCCGCATGCTGCCGGACTCGATTCGGTCGGACTCCCATTGAAGTCAATGGGAGCCGGTCGTACGACGCGTACATGGGCTCCCAGTGACTCAATGGGTACGTCGCAAACACGTGCGCCCCCTACAGTGTGTACGCCTTGGTGCAACTCGCACCGTACATGCATGTTTAGGGGGGACCCTTGGGTCCCCCCTGTGTTCGACTCGTACGGCTACGGGTGCAGGGGGTCCGGCACGGACCCCCCAAGTCCGGCTCCGGGAGCTTTTTCGAGCCGGACGCTCCGACTCGATCCGGCTGTCCGACGCGTCCATCGTACTTTTTTTTTATTTTTTTTTATTTTTATTATTGGTACTTACAAAAGGAAAAGATGAAAACATACACCATTTCAGCATATTCACTGTTAGATAACATGCATGTCTAGTTCAGTTGGGTCACACAAGCAACATACATACAACAGTATCCAAATTGCATACATGGTAGAAAGTCATTAATACAATATTCTTTAACAATTATAAATCTCAGAAGCATTAAAAGCATATTCCTTGGGTAGAGTAGAGAGCCCTCTAAGTATGAAGCTCCATATTTGCGGAAACTTGCGGGCCTGTCTCTCGTGTGGGTGATTGTGCCGTACAGTGGGCTCTCAGCGGGTGTTCCAGCAAGTATGTTTTGAGGGGGTCCCATATGTCCTTAGGGCGGGATGAATAGGGGAGTAATTCGGCATACGTGAGTGACTGCTCCTGCCAAAACATCATGTCTTTAATCCACTCCTTAAATTTTGGCGCTCTGCCACGTCCCCATCTACATGCGACTCGTCTTTTGGCTAATAAAAGAGCAAGTGACACAAATCGGCGGGATGCCACCTCCAACCCTTCTGTGTAACCTAATATAGCCAGCAGTGGGGAGGCGTGTAATTGCAGTGATGTCATCTGCTCTAATGCGCAAAAACCTGCTGCCAATATGTCTGTATCGCACTACACGTCCAAGCGAGGTGCAGAAAATCAGCATCATCTACACCACACCTGTCGCATTTGGCATTATCTCGCAGTTTATATCTGTAAAGCATGGCAGGAGTATAATAGGTGCGATGGAGGAACCTATAATGTATCATGCGGAGGCAGCTGCTAGACGAAATGCGCTCAGTTTGTGTACAGAAATACCCCCACTGCTTGTCAGTTAATTCTTGGGCTATATCAGCAGCCCATTTCACCCTAGCTGGGCAATGATCCGATACCGGGTTGGCATATAGACCATGGTATAATGTTGCCACCGCATGTGATGCATCATCACTGCGCAGCAGTGAATGTAATGAGGGGAGGTCTTGTGGTTCCTGCGGAAAGCAGGGAGTATGCGCCCTTACGCCTTGGCGGAGTCTAACATATAGGAAAATGTCCATGGGGGTGGGGGTTGCACCCACAAACATCTGTTGAAAAGTGCGGAATTTACCATTGAGATATAGATCACCCCAGCAGACAATGTGGAATTTGGCTTTAGTTTTATGAAACGCTCCTTCCTGTAGTAATGGTATTTCAGGGTGGTAAATCAGGGGGAGGAGAGGGGAATACATCATGGGGGCGTGTGTGCGTTTGGCGATTCGCTGCCATGCTCGTATCGTGCTCGTGATTGGTGTAGGGGCGGGGTCTCGAAGCATGACCGGGCTGAAAAGAGATCCCTCCAAATGAATAGGGTCCGCCAACCAGTGTTCTGTAGCTACTTGAGGCATATATTTGGGTGGATGAAACCAATAGTGAGCGTAATGCGCCTGTGCGCAGAGATAATAGAGTTCCATGTCAGGGATGTCGAACCCACCCTGGGAGTATGGTCTGGTGAGGGTATCCCATTGTAATCGAGGTCGTTTGCCTCCCCAAGTCAGGCGTATCAGCTCCGTGCGTAGCGCAGAGAAGAAATGTCTACCTGGGTCATATGGGATATTTAAGAAGAGATAAAGTAGTTTTGGGAGTATGACCATTTTAATGAGCGAGGTGCGCCCCGCCATGGAGAGTGGGAGCGCTATCCATCTTGTGACACTATTTGTTATGTGTTCCAATGTTCTGCCATAATTTAGGAGCATCAATTCATTGCGATCAGCGGTGACATAAATCCCCAAATATTTGACCTCTGCTGCGCACCATTCAATAGGGAAATCGGGTGAGAACTCTGTCGCTGAGGATGTTAGTGGAAAAATCTGAGATTTTGCCCAATTGATATGTATTCCGGAAAGTCCCCGAACTGCACAAACTCGCGCAGGAGTGGGTTAAGGTTTTGCTGCGGGTCTCTAACATACAGTGTGACGTCATCGGCATATAGAGAAATTAGGATAGGACGCAGTTGACACCGAAGTGCTTTATCTTGATGATGTTGTCGAAGTCTAGCAGCGATGGGCTCAATCGCGAGCGCAAAAGGAGTGGGGACAGGGGACAGCCCTGACGGGTGCCTCTCGTGATAGAGAAGGGAGAAGAGATATGTCCATTAATCAGCACTCTGGCAGCAGGAGAGGTATATAGCAGTTTCACCCAAGCTAGAAACCCTTTAGGCATTCCCATATTTTGTAGTATGACAAAGAGATAATCCCACTCGACGGAGTCGAAGGCCTTCGTGGCATCTAAAAAGACCGCCACTAGGGCCAGCTGTGGGTCGACATTTCGCAGGATAGAGAAGAGGGTGCGAAGATTGTGTGATGTTGCTCTCCTGGGAATAAAGCCCGCCTGATCCGGTAACACCAGCTTGTCCATCAGAAGGCTGAGTCTGTTTGCCAATACTTTGGCGAGGATTTTCGTGTCATTGTTGATAAGTGAAAGAGGACGGTAGGAGTCACATGAGTCAGCAGGCTTACCAGGTTTCAGCAGCGAGGTAATAAGGGCCTCTCTAAGCGACTCTGGGAGGATCCCACTTTCCTGTGCCTCCTCATAAACTTCTTTCAGTATGGGGATCAGCAAATCAGCGTATGCTTTGTAAAAATCAACAGGAAGACCGTCAGGCCCTGGGGCCTTCCCGGACCTCATCTGCATAATTGCTATCTTTATCTCCTCAACACTGAGGGGTGCCGCCAAATATTCCCGCTGATTATCCCCAAGCCAGCCGAGAGTAATGTCTGTTAGGAACGAAGAGAAGTCAGGGGGTTGCGTCCTACGAGAACTGTATATGTCGGAATAGAATGATACAAAGTCCCCGAGAATGTTTTGATTGTCTCTATGACGTATGCCATCACCATCACGGATCTCCAATATGTAATTGGAGAACCGGGGCGCACGGATCTGCATCGCCAGTGCTCTGCCTGGCCGCCCCCCCTCTCCATACCTACGGGCAGTATGGTATTTGCCCCTGAAGCGCAGTTCCCTCTCAGCAGTGTCTCTATAGTCCGTAAGCTTTTCCCTAAACAAGGCCTGTGCTGTCCCAGTTGAATCCTGTGCCATGTCTTCCTCTATGCGTTTCAGCTCCTCCTCAAGTTTACATAGATAGTTACGTATGTCCCGCAATACCCCAAAACTCTTTGCGATGCAGAAGCCTCGTATCGTAACTTTGAAGGCTTCCAAGACCACACCTACTTGTGTAACCGAGCCAATATTTCGCTGAAAAAATTCCGCAATTTCTGCCCCAAGTTCTGCCCGGAAGGCGGAATCTAGTAGTGCATCTGGCATGAGTCTCCAGTTCCTAGAGGTAGAGAATGAGTCAGGAGGAGCTAACGTCAGTCGCACCGGTGCATGATCCGAGAATGTTTTGGCAAGATGTTCTACACTAGTTATCCACGTGCCTACCCCTCTGGAGACGAGCCAATAGTCCAATCGTGCCCAGGTAGCGTGCATTGTTGTGTGGTGTGTCCCTTCCAAGGTATCAGGGTGTACGTATCTCCAGGCATCGAGGAGGCCATGATCTGCGATTATGTCGGTCAGTATGCCTCGTGCTTTTGTGTAGTGGTGCGGGAGGGGGTTAGATCTGTCCCGAGGGGGGTGAAATGCAATGTTAAAGTCTCCGCCCCAAATATTGTGCGTGGAGCCAATAGCGAGAATGCGCCCCCAGAGTGTAGTAAAGAAGTTAGGGTCATCTACATTTGGACCATAGCAACAGACAAGTGTGATTGAATGTGAACCCAGCTGGCCCCAGACCATACAGCTCCTTCCTTGTGAGTCATGTTCCACCCCGCCAAGTATGAAAGGGACATTCTTCCGAACAAGAATCACTGTACCCCTGGAGTATGTGGAATAAGAGGAGAAGACTCTATGTTCTGCCCATCTGCTTGCAAAGAAGGGGGGCGAAGAGGATCAAAGTGTGTCTCTTGTAGCATAGCTATATGGACTTGATGTCTGTCAAGGTACGCCAAGATCTGACGACGTTTACGGGGGTCTCCAAGGCCTCTGACATTCCAGGTAAGCAAGTGTATTTTTTGTGTTTCAGGAGATGGGGCCATGTATGTGTAGCCAAAATGATGTCTGAAGGATATGGGGTATGTTGCTATGCACGTATCTGGTGACAAGTGTCCACATGACTTTCTGCTGAGTGAGTGTTAACAATGAAGTAAACAATAACAACTCCCAACCCACCCCCGCCCACAACAGCACCCCAATTGTGCTGGTATTATATCTCCCACCCAGTTCTCTTCTCATACAACCCATTGTAGTCCAAAACGAATACGTAAAGTAGTAGGGGGAACGCCCAAGGGGGGTCACTAGAGGCACGCGATATGCACCCTTCTCCAGTGAATGACAGGGACAGCCCTCTATAAGGAGGAGAGCGTGGAGGAAGGGGGGTGCTTGGCATTGTTCATTTTACAGTCATAGTATATGCCTTGCCACAGTGGTACATTTACTTATCTGATTCCGGAACATCAGCCATCACAAATCCAAACTTCATGGTGCATGCCGTCTGGCGTGCGGGCCATGCCAGCGTATCCACATCTGATGAAGATCAGAGTTCGAAGGCAGTCTAGGAAGTATCCAATAGGCAATTATGGATTTCGCTGTATGTCGCCTACGAGAAGTCAGATGTCGACGGGGTATCATTCCGTCACTGGAGATGTAGACCTAGAGGGACGTCTTCTGTCTTCTCGTTGCGGGGAGTGTCTTTTGATGCTCTTGAGGAAGTCATCCACTTGTTGTGTATTCAGAAAGAAGTACTGTTTACCCTGGTGGGTGACACGCAAGCGAGCAGGGTACATAAGTGCGAAGTCGATCTGCGCCTTTCGAAGTTTTTGTTTGGCGGGGAGAAACTTTCGGCGAGCCCCTGAACAGCTGCCGTGAAGTCTGGATACATGGTGAATGCGACGCCTTCAAATTGTAAATCTTTGCGTTCCCTGGCCAATTTCAAGGCACTGTCTCGATCACGATAATTAAGCAGACGAGCTATGATCGGACGGGGGTTGCCACCTGGAGGGGGCGGGGGCCCAATGAGCGGTGTGCACGTTCCACTATCAAGTGGGATGAGAAGGCGTCAGCTCCAAACGTGCTTGTCAGGAGACGTTCGACAAAGTCCTCCATGCGTCCTGTGTTGGTGCTCTCCGGAATTCCCACGACTCGTATGTTGTTGCGCCTACTGCGCGCCTCCAAATCTTCGCTTTTGGCGGCAATGACTTTGAGAAGCTTGTCCATTTGTGTGACTTGTTGTTTCACCTGTGTGATGGTGTCTTCATTGTCCGAAATGCGTTGCTCCGCTTCCTTAATCTTTTCGTCATGCTGATCCAATTTTTGTACTATGAAGTCCATACGACTAGTCATGGTGTCCATTTTACCGGAGAGGTCAGAGAGGCTTTGCTGCATGGCTAATAGCAAATTCTTTATTTCGCCATCCTGAGAGGCGGACGATATTGATGTCTGCTCTGCCGATGTCAAATCGCGCTCTTCAGATCTGGCGCGCGTCGTGGTTTTTCTGGACTCAAAAGGCAGTTTAGTTTGTTTACCATCTGGTTTGCCCATCTTGAGGAGGGTAGAAGTAGCTAATGCAGGTGATATTCTTAATGTGGTTGCAAGGAGCGCACCTATCTGCAATGAAGAATGATAGGCTGAGTCCCCAGGTAAGGAAGATTCCACTCAGCTCTTCAGTGGTGCGGATTTGGACGGATAGCGTTGCGAGCCTCACGCTAAGGATGATTGACTGTGTTCCTCAACCGTGCCCACAGCCCTCTCCCCAAGGCCGGCAGCCAATGACAGTCGGTTCAGCTTAGGATCTGTTAGGGTGGGAGTCACAAGGCAAGGGGCACAGCCGTGTCCAAGCTTTTTTCGAATTAAGGAGGTGTTGTCCCGGATTTCTGCACACCGATAGGGTCAGCTGCGGAAAAACCAAGTGTCACTGCAGTAGTGTCCAGCTAACAAGGGTCCCCTCCTCTCCTTATCACCAGGATTTGACACGTGGATGCACTTTTTTCAGAGGGTGACTCTCACAATGAAGCAGTAAAGACGGTCTAATCTTCAGTTTTTACCGTCTCATGTTGTTTTTTTTTTTTTTTTTTTTTTTTTTTTTCACCTCCAACATCGACGGGTGGGAGTTCATAGGCCGGGATCTCAACACCCAGGCCAGTACGTCCCCCGTCAATGGCAGGCGATGCCGATCAGATGGCCCTTAGTGCCGGGGGGGGGCCAATCGGAGCAGGCGCGTCCCCCGCGCAGCGCCACTTCTAGCGTTCGTACAAAGCGCAATCAAGCAGGCAAGAGGAGTCGCTCTATTGCTCTGGCGAAGACGTCTATAGCACGGGGGGGGAGATAGCCCCGGCCTCTGCGTGACGGGGATTCCTCGAGGACGGCGGCTGAAGAGCGCGATCGCCCGGGCCACTCAGTGGTTGGTTATATCACAGATAGGAAATAGTATCAATGTCACCTTATCATGGCAGTCCGCTGTAGTATCCCGGTCACCTGTAGTCCGCGTGGGTAAGCCGGCAGGGAGGTCACGCTCTCCGATCGCCTGAGCGGAGTTGGGTCAGAGGCCTGCGCTGCACGTGTGCGCCCCGGATCTCGCCTGAGAGCTTCGGCCGATAGCCCTTACAGCAGGATTCACAGCGGCGCTCCGCCCGGAGCTTTAGACTGGCGACATGCAGTCCAGTGTCGGTCAAATCGGCTGAAACCCGCTCCGGAGCTGGAAAAGATGGTCCAACATAGGTGGCAGGCTATTTCAGCATTTAAAAATGAAGTTTTCGCAGGATTATGGTAGGATCGTGCCGCCAAGCGACAAGAGCCTCACATGTGTGCGGCCATCTTGATCGCGCGTCGCCTAGCGCCCCCGCGTCCATCGTACTTGCTCGATCGGATAACGTCTCCATTGCGTGGTGCGATTCGTTTCCGTACGAGTCGGTCGGAGCTGTTGGGATCCGGAAACGGTTCGGTCGGGACACACGCGTACAATCGCATCGTACTCGCTCGCTCGTACAGCTGTACGAGTCGGTCGGAAAACAAGCGTACGGCTCGTACTTTTTCCGGCCGGATCCCGTTCGGAGAGCTACTGACCGAGATCGGAATCGGCCCCTAAGTGTTTAAAAATGTGTTGTGGAATTTTTTTTAATTGTATTATTTATATATTTAATTATGAATAAATATTTTCTATTTTGATATTTAATTTTAGGAGCGGGATGTTGGGTTTATAGGGGATAAGGGTGGGGAGTGTTTTAAAAATATAGGTTTTAAATTTAAAAAAATTGTAAAATTTATTTTAAATTTAGAATTTAGAATTTCGAATTTTCATTTCGAATTTTTGATGTGGGATGTTGGTATTATATGGGATAAGGGTGGGGAGTGTTTTAAAAATATTTTAAAAATTATAATTTAATCGAAATTGTAAATTGAAAAATATTTTGGGAAATTTTGTTTTAGAAATTTATTTTTAGGAGCGGGATGTTGGGTTTATAGGGGATAAGGGTGGGGAGTGTTTTAAAAATATAGGTTTTAAATGTAGAAAAATTTTAAAATTTATTTTAAATTTCGAATTTCGAATTTCCATTTAGAATGTTTGTTGTGGGAAGTTGGTATTATATGGGATAATGGTGGGAGTGTTTTAGAAATATTTTAAAAATTATAATTTATTCAAAATTGTAAATTGAAAAATATTTCGGGAAATTTTGTTTTAGATATTTATTTTTAGGAGCTGGATGTTGAGTTT
This sequence comes from Calotriton arnoldi, assembly GCA_963921515.1. NCBI lineage: Eukaryota > Metazoa > Chordata > Amphibia > Caudata > Salamandridae > Calotriton > Calotriton arnoldi. Next base: position 748,032 of record CAWUFW010006824.1, read on the forward strand.
ATAGGGGATAAGGGTGGGGAGTGTTTAAATAAATACTGTACAAAAGTTTAATTTAGTCAAAATTTCACATATTTAAATTAGAAATTTATATTTGAATTTAGAAATTTATTTTTATGAGTGTGATGTTGAGTTTATAGGGGATAAGGGTGGGTAGTGTTTTAAAAAAATATATAATTTTTTTAAAATTTTTAATTTTACATATTTAATCTTGATATTTAAATTTGAAAATAGAAATTTATTTTTATGAGTGTAATGTTGGGTTTATAGTGGATAAGGGTGGGTAGTGTTTTAAAAAATAATCTAGAAATGTTTAATTTATTTTAAATATTACTTATTTAATTTTGAAATTAAAATGTGAAATTGGAAGTTTGGAGTTGGAGTAGTAAATTGATTAGGTTTAGTGTCCAGAACCTACCTCAAATTATTTTAGACTGGAGTGGGAATAATAAAATTAATTAGGTTTAGTGTCCAGCACCTACTTCTAATTATTTTAGACTGGAGTGGGAATAGTAATTTAATTAGGTTTAGTGTCCAGCACCTACCCCAATTTATTTTAGACTGGAGTGGGAATAGTAAATTAATTAAGCTAAGGGGTCGATTCCGATCCCGGTCGGAGGCGCACCTAATACCATTCGGCCGGGAAAAAAGCCAGGCGAATGCCTTTTTCCCGACTGATTCGCACATACGTCCGAACGAGCAAGTACGATGCGCACAACTGCCCAAATCCCGACCCAGTCGTACTCACCCAATACAGGTCCAGTTCTCCGACCGATGCGGATCCGGAAACGCAGAATCGAGTCGCACGGAAGCCAAAATGCAGCCCCGTCCGGCCGGACAAGTACGATGCGCTTTCCGTACGCGCCGAACCCGTCGCTAAGCACGGCACGTCAAAGCATCCGGGAGAGGCGCACATAAGCTCCGATTCGCGCCACAAGACGATCCACGGCTACGAGACGAACACGCCAGCGACGAGGACGAGGCGAAGCAAAGAGAAAGACGAACGAGACGAACCAACCATGAATCCCATCGTGCCGATCCTACCAAGATTCTACATCTATTACCGGAACAGGCACGGACGCGTACGGCGCAGAAGGTAAGTCAGACACCCACCACACAAACAAACTACACGTACCAGACATATCACACACACACAGAGGGATGCAGAAATTACTTACACCAGCAACAGCAGCACCATAGGGGCGGGATGGCTATCACCAATGCCACATATACACATAGGGGCCTGGATGCCAACAACTAACACCACCACTACCCAGGGGTGCTAGATGCCTGTCACTACTACCACCTCTACCCATGGGTGCCAGATGCCTACCACTACTACCACCTCTACCCATGGGGGGCAGGATGCCTACCACTACTACCACCTCAATCCATGGGGGGCTGGATGCCTACCACTACTACCACCTCTACCCATGGGGGGCTGGATGCCTACCACTACTACCACCTCTACCCATGGGGGGCAGGATGCCTACCACCACTACCACCCCTACTCAGGGGGTGCCAGATGCCTATCACTACTACCACCTCTACCCATGGGTGCCAGATGCCTGTCACTACTACCACCTCTACCCATGGGTGCCAGATGCCTACCACCACTACCACCTCTACCCATGGGGGGCAGGATGCCTACCACTACTACCACCCCTACCCATGGGGGGCTGGATGCCTACCACCACTACCACCCTACTCAGGGGGTGCTAGATGCCTACCACTACTACCACCTCTACCCATGGGGGGCTGGATGCCTACCACTACTACCACCTCTACCCATGGGGGGCTGGATGCCTACCACTACTACCACCTCTACCCATGGGGGCAGGATGCCTACCACCACTACCACCCCTACTCAGGGGGTGCCAGATGCCTACCACTACTACCACCTCTACCCATGGGTGCCAGATGCCTGTCACTACTACCACCTCTACCCATGGGTGCCAGATGCCTACCACCACTACCACCTCTACCCATGGGGGGCAGGATGCCTACCACTACTACCACCCCTACCCATGGGGGCTGGATGCCTACCACCACCACCACCCCTACTCAGGGGGTGATAGATGCCTACCACTACTACCACCTCAACCCATGGGGGCAGGATGCCTGTCACTACTACCACCTCTACCCATGGGGGGCTGGATGCCTACCACTACTACCACCTCTACCCATGGGGGGCAGGATGCCTACCACTACTACCACCCCTACCCATGGGTGCCAGATGCCTACCACTACTACCACCTCTACCCATGGGGGGCAGGATGCCTACCACTACTACCACCCCTACCCATGGGGGGCTGGATGCCTACCACCACTACCACCCCTACTCAGGGGGTGCTAGATGCCTACCACTACTACCACCTCTACCCATGGGTGCCAGATGCCTACCACCACTACCACCTCTACCCATGGGGGGCAGGATGCCTGTCACTACTACCACCTCCACCCATGGGGGGCTGGATGCCTACCACTACTACCACCTCTACCCATGGGGGGCAGGATGCCTGTCACTACTACCACCTCTACCCATGGGGGGCTGGATGCCTACCACTACTACCACCTCTACCAATGGGGGGCAGGATGCCTGTCACTACTACCACCTCTACCCATGGGGAGCAGGATGCCTACCACTACTACCACCCCTACTCAGGGGGTGCCAGATGCCTACCACTACTACCACCTCTACCCATGGGTGCCAGATGCCTACCACCACTACCACCTCTACCCATGGGGGGCAGGATGCCTACCACTACTACCACCCCTACTCAGGGGGTGCTAGATGCCTACCACCACTACCACCTCTACCCATGGGGGGCAGGATGCCTACCACTACTACCACCCCTACTCAGGGGGTGCTAGATGCCTACCACTACTACCACCTCTACCCATGGGTGCCAATGCCTACCACCTCTACCCATGGGGGGCAGGATGCCTGTCACTACTACCACCTCCACCCATGGGGGCTGGATGCCTACCACTACTACCACCTCTACCCATGGGGGGCAGGATGCCTGTCACTACTACCACCTCTACCCATGGGGGGCTGGATGCCTACCACTACTACCACCTCTACCCATGGGGGGCAGGATGCCTGTCACTACTACCACCTCTACCCATGGGGGGCTGGATGCCTACCACTACTACCACCTCTACCCATGGGGGGCAGGATGCCTACCACTACTACCACCCCTACTCAGGGGGTGCCAGATGCCTACCACTACTACCACCTCTACCCATGGGGGGCAGGATGCCTACCACCAACAACACCCCCACTCACAGGATTGCTAATGCATGACACAACAAGCACCCACCAACATAAGGAATGCAACAAAAAGACATCCCCCCCAACACCATGACAAGCGTGTGTAGACTGTGTCAAATGCCTACAACACTGAACATAACTTTGAACATACAATGTGACCCCCTATCACATGTGTCACAGATAAATGTGTGTGGCCACCATAATGCAAGCAGACCATGACCACTGTGGCAATGGGGTCCAACCCCCATCATCACAGTGACCAAAAGGTAAGTGTGGGGTCCATAGCTGAAGCACATTTTGAACATTGTGGCAATGGGATCCAACCCCCATCATCACAGTAACCAAAAGGTAAGTGTGGGGTCCATAGCTGAAGCACATTTTGAACATTGTGGCAATGGGGTCTAAACCCCCATCATCACAGTGACCAAAAGGTAAGTGTGGGGTCCATAGCTGAAGCACATTTTGAACATTGTGGCAATGGGGTCTAACCCCCATCATCACAGTGACCAAAAGGTAAGTGTGGGGTCCATAGCTGAAGCACATTTTGCACATTGTGGCAATGGGGTCTAAACCCCCATCATCACAGTGACCAAAAGGTGAGTGTGGGGTCCATAGCTGAAGCACATTTTGAACATTGTGGCAATGGGGTCCAACCCCCATCATCACAGTGACCAAAATGTAAGTGTTGACATTGAAAAGGCTGCAACTGCCAAACTGCATGGATGATTCCTGGTCACAGAACAACAAACACATCAGTGGCAAAGTAGTGCTTGTGTCCCATAGCAACATAGATTGGGGAGGCAAACAGTGCAGTGCAAATAAGACATACCTTTGGACATGTGCAGACAAACATCACCCATGGGGGCTGACACTGTCAACATCCATCAATGACACAATGACAGAAGTGACCATCATAATGCAGACCCACATATTTGCACCAATGGGCACACAAATGTAGATACCCTGTGGAGACTGTAGATGTGAGGTGAACAAATAACATACCATGGCAGCAATGGGACACACAAACAATGATCATTGTGCTGACTGATGACCTAGGAGTCCCAGGGACAGCAGGTGAAACCCACCAAACAACATACAGCCAATAGCACACTAAAGATATGCCAATGCAGTGGTGCAGATGCACAAACAGGCAGACCCACACTGCACATCACACACAACAGGTAAGGGGGGTGCCAGTGTCCCCAGGCAACCACACAACACATGATGAGGCCTGAATACCAATTACACAGATGCACATACAGTGCCACACAAAAGTAACTCATGGATCCAAATCCCCTATGTGGGCAATCAGGCATTGTTAGATGAGAGGGAGCACAAATTACACATGTCACACAAGCTTGTAGGAACTGCAACTAACACAGCAAGAGACAGACCCACCACATCACTACCCCCAGGGACCCCATATTGTGCTGACACTAGCCTGCATGATAATCCCACTGTGATGACAATGTCAGATGTCGTTCACACTGTGAACCCCAGCCATGTCTCCTGAGCAACTAACTACCATCACACTTACACAAGCTCCAATCAATCAGCACGGCCTGCCAGCCAAGGCCAATATGGAGGTAGGGGTCTGGCCGTGCAACAACTCACTTTTGCACACACTCAACACCACACACCCTGATCTCCACCTATGTGCAGCAGTGAAGCTCACACATGGACTGGTGACATTGCACATGCACACATGACAATACCAGGGGTGGTGGTGGGAACCAAGGTGCAGAAACCCATCACACATGGCCAGTCAACAAGACTTGTCAATGTCTGACACACAGCACAGTATGCTGTACATGGGCATGATGTGAAATCCACCACAATCAATGGGATCCTGGCCATAGTCACACACCAATGAAGAAGCCAAGGTGACACACGAAGAACACACGTACACAACTACCAACATTGCAGCTCTGACCCTGAGGAGTGGCAGCAGTCACACACACAACGTGTCACAATCACTGTAAGCTAACACAAACTGTAAATCACATTACTCGTGTAAACAACAGGTGCCAAGGGGAATCCTGAATGTGTCCCATCTGCGTTTGCCCACATCCCCAGCACTGACAACAAAGACAACCTGGGATGACAACCTCATGAACATTAGTTTGCCGGATGAACACAGAACAACTCAGCAAGCATCACAAACAGGAACATCCCTAGGGACACAGCCTGTGTAGGAAAAGGGAAGGGAACACGCACAGACATGCTTACACAACACAGGCCCACGCAATGTCACCAGATTACACACTGCCATGAGGGCACACCACTCCTGTGGAAGGTCCGCTGTGCCAAACCTTGTCTGTGCACGACCCAAACATGTCAGCAGAACACTCCGTCAGTGAGTCAACAACCACAACACACAGAAGGCTCTGCTCACATCAGCCTGGGTACGGGGGTGTCATGTCAGTCATCTGCACACACACCAAACACGTGTCAAGCAAGTTGCACTGTATACACAGATGAGTCCTTCGACATTGATGTGCAAAACTGCATGTCCAGTGGAGCTGGGCACACAGTCAGGGAAATCGGAACATTGAACAGTGGTAAGCCCACCAGATGTGCATCAGTGTAAGACAAAGATGTTCATTTACAAATGCAAAAAGGACATCCCTGTGTCAAATGCTGAACATTACACCCTCAGACTGTAGCAAAGGATGCCATAGATCCAGAATACAACAGGACACATATCCCATGGACCACATGGAGTCCATCACTGCAACACTTCATCGTCCTGATGTTAACACTATTACAACTGCAAATGCAGGCTGCTACTCATCCACATCATGTACATCAAAAGAAAACCCAAAAATAAACAAAAAGAGGCTTTATTCAGCAAATGTCAGGGTAAAAACGGAAGTCCAAAAGAAACTAAGGCCAATGGCCAGTCCAAAATCACAGTACCAACGGGGTGAGAAGTGACAACTGGTCACACATTGCTTGCCTGCACTGGTACGGTTGGGGGACATCACCCTTGGAGGGGCATACATGGGGCAGGCCAGGCACCGCAGGGACAGGATCAGGGGATGGCAGAGTGAGGCAGTGAATGAGTGGTGGGTGCAGGAGTGTCACCGGCAACTGCAGTGGAGGTGTCTGACTCAGGGGGGGCCGGCACCACCGTGGTACACAAGTCAGTTGGTGTGGGTGCCGCAACCACTGCAGTGGGCTGGACTGATGTAGTGGACTGGGTACCCACTGCAGTGCCCGAGTCAGATGTGGTGGTTGTGGACTCCACTGCAGTGCATGACTCCAAGGGAGTGGAAGGGTGGGCAGATGAGGTGGGCAAGACAGAGGGAGGGGACCCGGTCCCCACAACAGTGCCACTAACAGGCAGAGCGTCTGGGTTGGGGGTGGAAGAGCAAGTGGCAGGGGGAGAGGGCCTAAGAAGTCTGGGGATGCGGTATCGGTGTGTGGGGGAACCTGGGGCAGGGTGTGGCGGGGAACCTGTGCAGTGGTGGTCTGGGGGATGGAGGAGAGAGACTGGGCGCTGGAGCTGCGTGGTGGTGGTGGTGGGGTCTTGCTCTTCCTGCTCCGGGACGACTTCCAAATGGGCTCCTGTGTCTGCCTGCGCCTGAGGGAGGGTGTCCGGGGGCGAGGGGCACTCCTCTCTGTGTGGGTGGACTTCCTCTTCCCCTGGTGTGCTGGGTCAGCAGGAATGGTGGGGAAGAGGCCGAGGTCACACAGGAAGACCTGCTGTGTATGTGGGGTAGCAGGCGAGGCAAGGGAAGGGTTCTTGGAGGGAGAGGATTTGGAGGACTGCGGAGTGAATGTGGATGCCTGTGTGTGTGTGTGTTCCCCATCCCCTGTGTCTGTGGTATCAGTCCCCTGAGGATGCTTGTGTGCACGTCTTGCCTTACTCTTGGGTGTGTCTGTGCTGCTCGTGTCTGTGTGTTTGGATGACTGTGCAGGTGTGCATGTGCTTTGGACAGGTAGGGGGCAGGAAGTGTGGATGGGGCAGAGGTGGGAGGGGTGAGGGACTGTTGGAGGAGGGACACTGCTGCCGTCAGGGAGGAGTCCATGGACCTATTGCTCCTCTGTAGGGCAGACATACCCGTCGAGATGCCCTCCATGAACGACACCAGCTGTGTCAACAGAGTGGTGTGTGCATGGAGGACACTCAGCATTGCTGTCTGCTCTACATGGAGCTGCCGAAGGAGGTACACAGACTCCTCACTCAGGGCAGCAGGGGACACAGGGGCAGGGGCTGCGGTGCCTGGCACGAAGGAGACACGCTTCCGAGCACAGGAGCCTCCACGGACCTCAGGAATGGGAGCCGATGGGAGGGCGGTGGTGGTGGTGGTGGTGGCGGGACCAGACAGACTAGCTGGCCTTTGGTGGCTGCCGAGACCCGCCTCCACAAGGGAGTCATCCTCCGAGCTGCTGTGGTCCCCAGCTGAGGTGGATGGTGCTGAGGACTCCTCTGTGTGGCTCCCCTCGCCCTCCGTGCCACTGGGTCCCTCCGACCACTCGTCCGATGCTGACCCAGTCTGGCTCTGCTGCTCCTCCTGGTCCGTGGAGCTGTCCCCTCCTGTGGCCGTGGATGTATCTGCAAACAATTAGGGAAACAGACAAACATCAGTCACCTGCACTGACCGCACACACCACAGTAAGTACAGCACATTACAGAGCAAGCCCTGGCATCCTTATTTGAACATTGCCTAAAGTCCTCACACAGATTCGGGAAGCTAATTGTCAGTCTGATGGTCAACCATGGGACTCACACCCCTCCTGCCCTTGCACCCATCTGTCTGGTGCCTGTCTGATGGTAAGACCCCAGTGTGGACACATGCACCACCTACACAGTTGTTGGACATTGCAGGGAACACGGTGAAGCATGTGAACATGCACACATCACATCTCTTGCCACTGAGTCAGTGCAGGTGTCCGGATAAAGGGATGGCCAGATTCTAATTAGAAATGCATGTGATGCATACCAGCACCAGACACCATGATGCATCCATGTCCGGATAGTCAATGCCACAATGGGGTGCATGTTGCACATGTCACTCCCCTGCAGGATCAGTCCCAGGAAGTTGAATGCCATGACACAGGAATGCGTGCAAAGTCATACATTACTGTCTCAAGTCACATGGCCATGGCAGCCAGACAACAACAGTCTGCACTGTGTCACAATCCGAGGGCATGGGGAATGCAAGTTATGTGACTGACAAGTGCACATGTCCATCCCCCAAAAACCACATCATCTGTACTACTATTTGTCCACGTCATACCAACTGGACATATGGGGGACATGAAACACAACTCTCTGAACATGAGCACCTCACAGTGTGCTGTGAATGAAAATACAGCTGCCTGAAAGTCACAGTCGCAAACACCTGTGTGCACAGTCAAGTGATCAGACACCTATAAGTCACAGATGTATCGTCTATCATGGTCACATCTCAGATGGCATGCTGAGCCCCAAACGATGAACATACCAGTAGTCCTGACAACGAAGACACAGCACAATGAGACAGAGGCAGACACCTGAGGGTACATTTCACTGATCACAACATGCCAGATGATACACGGGAGTGGGAGTACAGAGTGTATTGTATGCACTGGAGTAGGCATGACTGTCCAGCTCCACCTGTAAGAGGGATGAGTCCTGGACAGTAGGCAGGTGGCTAAGCATGTGTGACACACTGGATACACATACTCCTGAGGCCCAAATATTGTTACCACCAGCAGCATGGGTGTGTGCCACATTCCCCAGGGACATGTGGTGAGTCAGAGCAGCAAGCGGACCACATATCAAAGTTACACGCAGATCACATGTCAGAACTTAGGCATTGTGTAAGCAATTGACCCACCCATGAATCGCACAACATAGTCACGGGAACAAATGCTGTCCCCCACCTTGAGCAAAGCAAAATGCAATGACACAGTCCCCAAATGACACAATTTCCTGACTATAAGGGCCACACATATGCGTATCAGAGGAGAAGTGGGCATGTAACAAATGAGGGACATGGGTCCTGGACCACATGACTGATGTACTGTGGAAGTTTACTCAGGCCAGAGGAGGGCACATAGCATGTCAGACAAAGTGCACAGTGCAGTCATGGACTCACCCCTCCTTGCTGCTGTCTGTCCTTCAGCTGCCCATCCAGGTCAGGGAAGACCACCGCCAGGATCCGGAGCATGTGGGGGGTCAGGGTCTGGTGTCCGCCCCTCCTGCGAGGAGGCGACAGCTTCAGCTGGACCCTTGCGATCCTCCGGGTCCAGCCACGAAGGTCCTGCCACCTCTTTTGGCAGTTGCAGATCCTGCGCCTGTAGACCCCCACGGATCTTACTTTCCGGGCGATGGTCAGCCAGATGTCCTGCTTCTGGTGGGCATCAACCTGTGAGGATGACAAAGTGAAAAGGCCATTACTACACATGCAACATATACGTGCATCACACAGTTCGATATACATGTCTCAATTACAGGGGCATATGATGTACACAGGCAGTGCAACAATGGCTATGAACAGTTTGCCAGCAGTCACTACATGGTATCATTGCATGGGAAGTAAACCTAGTTGGAATGCACTGTTACTGCACTGTACCAGTTCAGTGCATGTAACTACACACTTTGGGGTGTGACAACTACTCAGTGGGCATGCTAGCCAGTGGTGTGCACAGTGAAAGTCCTGCTAGTCAGACAACATGCACAATTAGTGATGCAGTGGACAGCACACTCACCTGCTCCCCTGGTTTCCCATACAGCTTGCTGTACTGTGGAAGGAGGCTGTCCAGCAGGGCCTGGTTCTCCTCAAGGCTGAAGGCTGGGGCTCTCTCCACAGTACGTGCCATTGCAGGAGCCAGAGGATGCATAAACAGCAGCAGTGTTGGTAGCAGATGTCATCCTGGAGCATGTAGTGCAGGCAAGTGAGCTCTCAGGGGAACAGCCAGCATTATATGTGTGCTGCAGAGGCAGATACTGTCCCATGTGTCCAAAGTGATAGGTCCAAGTCGTTTGCATCTTCTAAATCTGACCAATCCATGGTATAGCAGCACTAATACACGCCCACAGCATCGTTCAAATCTTCAACTTCATGACACCCATGATTTTGCAACATTGTTGTGGCTAGCCAACTGAATTCACTGCATCAGACTCGTTGGAGCTTCGAAAACGCGTCCGTTGCCATGCCAGGCCCCAGCCAATGTGTGCGCACCGATCGGTCCATTGCTGTACAACGCGTACCCGCGATACAACGCGTACCCGCTCACATTGAATGCAATGGGCCGGCCGGGCACACCGATCGGTCCATTGCAGTTCAACGCGTACCCGCGATACAACGCGTACCCGCTCACATTGAATGCAATGGGCCGGCCGGGCACACCGATCGGTCCATTGCAGTTCAACGCGTACCCGCGATACAACGCGTACCCGCTCACATTGAATGCAATGGGCCGGCCGGGCACACCGATCAGTCCATTGCTGTTCAACGCGTATTGCGGATACAACGCGTACCCGCTCACATTGAATGCAATGGGCCGGCCGGGAACACCGATCGGTCCATTGCTGTTCAACGCGTACCCGGGATACAACGCGTACCCGCTCACATTGAATGCTATGGCCAATGTGTGCGCACCGATCGGTCCATTGCTGTACAACGCGTCCCTGTACAAGTCACTGGCATATGTCACCATGCCTGTCACAGGTGAACATATGCCAGCCACATATACTTCCCAGGGAGTGAGGGGCACACCTACAACACCACAGCCTGTCCACACTGTATCCTAAGGCATGTAAGGCTGCATTACATGTTCCGTGTATGGGGGTCAACATGTTGTTTTTGGGTGGCACTTGGGGGCAGCCACTCCCAGGCTGTGCACGTGTTCATGGGGACAGAATCCTTGGTGTGTTGTGCACATGCACACTGGGGTGTGCAACTGTTCATTTCAGGGCATGTGGCATGGTCACATTTCACGGTTGTGTATGTGTATGTCATGTCACATACCCCCTGAGTCCCATGTGGGACGGTATGTACGTCCCAGGGTGACCCATTGCCACAATTGTGATGGCCCTCCACAGTCTGTGTGCATGTCGTGTTTACAATGTCTCTGATTCCATGTGCACAATGGGAGACAGTCTCCACATCCACGTTGTTTGTGCATGGACTTTGATGTTGTGCGTGTGTGTGTCACAGACGTCCATGTCTGTCCTGCCGAGGCAACAGGGACCACTACCTGTGGGGGTCATGGTTGTTTAGCTGTGGTGTATTCATGATGCACCATGTCATTCCAGTGTCCATGTGTCAATACAGGGTCCCTGGGAATCTACCTGTCGATGAGCTGTGATGCCTGGGGCACATCTGTCCTCACATGTCACTGTGGTGTGTGTTTGGAACGTGACAGCAGTACATGGGTACTGTGACACAGCCTAATGATATCCCATAGCACAACCCGGGACTTGTTGAGGACACATGTTGAACTGTGATGTTAGATGTTAGCCATGAAGGTGCCATACATGTCCTTACGGAACGGCACACGCATCATGTACTTGTGTCTCGTAATGATGTATCATGTGATATTGAGTCTGGTCTATGCCACATATGTGGGGTGACTGACAATCTTTCTTTCCTCACCTATGCACTGCAGGGCACCAGCTGTCCATCGGCCATTCCCTGACCTTGCAATGGTGGTTGAACGGGACTGCATCCGACGGTACCGCTTCACCAGGCCACTGATTGAGGAATTGACGGTGCGGTTGGCCCCACATTTGCAACCTGGCCGGACATACCCTACAGCGCTGACCCCCAAGGTGAAGGTGATGGCAGCCCTACACTTCTTTGCCACTGGTACCTTTCAACACACTGTGGCGTCTGCTGGTGGGATGTCACAGACCATGTTCAGCCGTGTGCTCCGCAACGTTTTGGAGGCTATGTTGAGGTACCTGAACCAGTACATCTATTTCCCTAGACTTCAACAACTCACTGACGTGAAGAGCGACTTCTATGCCCTGGGGAGAATGCCGCATGTCATTGGCTCCATTGATGGGACACATGTGGCTTTGGTACCACCACAGGCCCAAGAGCAGGCATACAGGAACCGCAAACACTACCATTCGGTCAATGCACTGGTGGTATGTCTTGCAGATATGAGCATCACACACGTCTGTGCCCATTTCCCCGGTTCTGCACACGATGCCTACGTGATGAGGAGTAGTCGCATCCCGAGGATGATGTCACAGATGCGGAACCAGCGTGCCTGGCTTGTTGGTGTGTACTGACTTTGTAGCATTGTGTGTGTTCTGCAATGTAGTGTTCCACCCTCTTTTCCAACTCAGCTAATGTGCAATTGTCTGTATGTAGGTGACTCCGGATACCCCAACATGCCGTGGTTGCTAACGCCCCTCAGGAACCCTGTGACACCAGCCCAGATGCGCTACAATGAGGCACATGGTCGGACCAGGAGAGTGATTGAGCGGACATTTGGTCTCCTGAAGAGCCACGTCCGCTGCCTAGATAAGACAGGAGGGGCCCTCCCATATGCCCCAGCAAAGGTGTGCAAGATTGTCATCGTCTGCTGCATGCTACACAACCTGGCAGTGCGGAAGGAGTTGCCTCTCATCCTGGATGACGATGACCAACATCCGCCACCTGTGGAGGATCCTGGGCTGGACCACGATGCCAGTGGTGATGATGATGATGAGGGTGATGTCCGCACACAGGTCATCACCAACTTCTTCAGCTGAATGTGAGTATCCAGGGATGTTATGTCAATGATGTGAGTTTGCATGATATGTGTTGGTGGTGCTCTGGTGCTGTTTGAGTGTGTCCATGTGCTACTTGACTGGATGCGTGCAGCAATGTGTCCTTACAGGTAGTCTGTACTCCACAACAGTGTTGACATGCTAACTTGGTCCTGGGTGGGTATCTTGTGACATGTATTGGGCATGAGTATTGCAGTTCTGTCCTGTTCTTCAGTGCTTTTGACTGTGTGTCATTTCTGTCCTTCACAGGGTACTTTCAGAGTTGTTTGGTCAACTGTGATCCCCCGACACCGTGAATCAACTTCCAGGGTGGTAGCTGTCGTTTCCCTACAGGTGATGTGCGCCACACCCATGGACTTCCTTTCTTCTACACTTGTTGACTGTGTGCCCACTGCCAGGTGGGATTACCTTACATCTGTAGTGGTTACAACATGTTGCAAATGTGTAATAAACCTATGTTTCACTTTGTGATGTGCGTTGTCTGTGGTCACACATCTGACTGACATTTGCTTCCTGCACCAGTGGGCTAGTTAACACAGACTGTGAATAGGTGTTGTGTCTGTGCATTGCACCGTATTTCCTGGCAACATCAGTGTAGGCGATGAGTCAGATGGCCCTGGTGTGTATGTGTTGTATAGCCCTGGTGGTGTGTCTCCCTCATATGTGTCACGTCGCCATGACTCACATGCCGATGTTGTACTTGCTGTAGCAGTTAGCATGCACAGTGTCATTTCACAGATCATCATCTCCACTTCAGAAACAACGTTGTAATCACAACAGAGGCAAGTATGGTGTATTAGTGAGTTTATTGACATACATGTGTGAGTATAGTGCACAGGATGGTGGGTGCTGTACATTGTGATTGTAATCCAAAGTTCCTAGATGATTTGGAAGTCCTGATAGCAGAAATGTCCAGAGTAAAGTCCACAGTCATCTGATACATTGGTCCAACTTGAGCTCCCCATGTCATGTGGGAGAGTTGTGTTGCATTCGACAGGGTGAAGAGTTTGCGCACAAAGGTGATTTTCCGGAACAGGTGTTGGCTTCCTGGGGGTTGTGCATGGCCATCAGCCTCTCAGTTGTCCTTCCTCGGACGACCCCTCTTCTTTGGGGGGGACCCTCAAGTGCAGGCTGCTGCGGTGCAGGGGACTCTCCGCCAGAGTCATCCTCCCTCCCTGTGGCAGTTGCAGTTGTTGCAGCACCAGATGTTGTGGGCACACAGGGAGGTGTTGACATGTTGGTGCACATCTGGTGGAGGTATTGTAATATGTCCCTATGCACCGCCGTCTGTTCTTGCAATGTGTCCCACTTGGACTCCATGCGGGACATGTGTAAGTCCAAGCGGGCATGATGGGCAGCCTGCTGCTGTTGAATGTCCCTGAGGATCCCCACTACCTGGCTGAACTCTCCGGTGCTAGTCTGGTACGCATCAGCTATGCGTACCAGTTGTGGGTCATCATGCAGTCCAGACCCCTCTGCAAGCAGCGACCTATGTCTACCACTCCTCCCACCACCCCTGGCGACACGTGAAGGACCTGCGTTGGCACGCACAGGTGACCCTGGGCCCCCTTGGGGGTTGTTGCTGGTGTTGGTGTCCGTTGCTCCACGTTGGGCCGGGGTCCGTGTGCTGTTGGTGGTGGTAGTCCTTGGTCTGTCCGTGTCGGCAGGGGTGGTCTGTGTGTTGGCAGTTGTTGGAGGGGTGGGTGCAGGGGGTGCAGCTGGTGGTCCTGCTGGTGCTGCATGATGACTCACTGCGGAGGTGCCAGGTAGGTCTTCGTCATCCGAGGTGGTCAGAGGCTGTGCCACACCAGTGAGCTCAGTGTCCCCCGGAGCCTGGGACAGGGACTCCTCAGCGTCTGCTGCTGTGTCCCCATCATCACCTGTATTTGGAAGAGACACACAATGTATGTAATGTTTCTACAGGCATCAATGGTTCAAACACCTGACAGTTGTGACTGTACCTCTGGATGCGGGCCTGTACATTGCATTGTCCTAAGTTGTCACAGTCAGCTGTTGATATTGGTGTAGCGCATTGTCCTGACAACATGAAGCATTTCAATGTGTATGTTGAGGTGTGTGCATAGCCAGCATTGGTGGTATTTGGTTGACATCCGGACATCCTTCTCCCTCCAGCCCAGTTATCCCACCATGAAGCATGCCACCCTTGCAGTGGGTGCAGGTTGACTCTCAGGATGTCAGTCAGTGGTGTCCTGCTGTTGGTTGGTGGCCAGTTCCCAGCATGGCCTTGTGGTCCCCACAACAGAGCAGCAGTGTCAGACATCTTTGATGGGGCTTTCCACTCTCTGTGAGGTGTGCATGCTTCAGTGTGAGCTTGCTGGGCCATGTGGGGGGGATGTTGAGCTGTGACTACCACTCCCATCATGCTATTGCCTCCACCCCCTTCCCAGCATGCCCATACTTCCTTCCTTTTGAGTGTACTTCACTGTGTGTGGGTGTGACATCAATGGCAAGATGGCTGACAGTGGTGCCCTGCTGTTGGTTGGTGGCCAGTTCGCAGCATGGCCTTGTGCTCCCCACAACAGAGCAGCAGTGTCAGACATCTTTGATGGGGGTTTACACTCTCTGTGAGGTGTGCATGCTTCAGTGTGAGCTTGCTGGGCCATGTGGGGGGGGATGTTGAGCTGTGACTACCACTCCCATCATGCTATTGCCTCCACCCCCCTTCCCAGCATGCCCATACTTCCTTCCTTTTGAGTGTACTTCACTGTGTGTGGGTGTGACAGCAATGGCAAGATGGCTGACAGTGGTGTCCTGCTGTTGGTTGGTGGCCAGTTCCCAGCATGGCCTTGTGCTCCCCACAACAGAGCAGCAGTGTCAGACATCTTTGATGGGGCTTTCCACTCTCTGTGAGGTGTGCATGCTTCAGTGTGAGCTTGCTGGGCCATGTGGGGGGGGGATGTTGAGCCGTGACTACCACTCCCATCATGCTATTGCCTCCACCCCCCTTCCCAGCATGCCCATACTTCCTTCCTTCTGACTCTGCTTCCCTGTGGGGTAGTGTGCCTGTGCTGAATGGATGGCTGGCAGTGTTGTCCTGGTGTTTGTTTGGCTACAAGTCCCATGTGTGTCACTGTGCTTCCCACAGCATGACCCAGGGTGGTGGTTCTTTGTGGGATAAATATTTTTAGTGTGAGGCAATGCATTTTCCCAGGTGAGTTGTGTGTAGTTTGTGTTAGGGGTGTGTGTGGGAAGAGCTGCTGGTAACTATGGTCATAGCTGTCAGTCCTCCTTCCCACCCAGCCAGATATCCCACCATGGAACGTGCTTCCATTGCAGGGAGTGCAAGTTGTCTTTCAGGATGTCAGACAGTGGTGTCCTGCTGTTGGTTGGTGCACAGTTCCCAGCAGGGCATTTTGCTCCCCACAGCAGTAGCCAGTGTCAGCCATCTTGTCAGTTGTTTTCCACTCCCTGTGATGTGAGCATGGTTCAGAGTGGTGTTGATGGGCGTATTGTGATTGTGGGCAATATCTGTGACTACGACTCCCATGATGCTATTGGCTACACTGACTTGACCAGCATATACAGAATTCCTTCCTTTCTGTGGGATTCCCTGTGTGGTGGTGTTGTAGTGGTGGCTACATATCTGACAGTGTTTGTTGGTTAGATTTGTGCCACTGCCTAGCTTTATTTGTTGTAGGGTTTGTACATGTCATGACACAGTTACATATCACTATGAGATGGCATGTATTGTGTTTATCTGACTGACATACACATCTTGGGATGATTCTGGTTTTGTTGCTGTGTATTTGCTAAGGGTGTATGGTTTGACTATCCCCTTGACAGTGATGTGTGTGTATTGTCACACGATATTGGGTATATTGGTTGTGTACTCACCAGGCTCTGGGATGTCTTCTAGTCCATAGACGCTCACTGGTGGTAGGATGGCCCGCACCTTCTCCTCCCAGGGCCTGAGGTATAGTGGTTTGGCAGGAGGGCCACTGCCGGTGTGTTGGCTCAAGATGTAATCCTTCTTCAGTAGGTCCCTGACCCTCCTGCGCACATCATACCACCTGTTCTGGATGTCTTCCTTTGTGCGCAAACATGGTGATTGTGCGTTCACCCTGTCAACGAGCCTCGCCCACATCTTGGTTTTCTGCGACATGGGGGTCTGTTGGACCAGTGTACCAAACAGCTGTGGCTCTACCCTGAAGATCTCATCTACCAGGACTTCCAATTCACTATCTAGGAACTTTGGATTCTTCTTGGGGGGCATGGTGATGGGTGGTGGTGGTGAGTGATGTGTGTGTTGGTGTGCAAGTGAGGGTGTGTGAGTGTGTGTTTTGCTGTGTGTATGTGAGGGTGCTATTTGTTGAGGTGCTGATGGTGTGTGGCTTGTGTGATGGATGAGCTGTGAGTGTGTGTGTGGTTGCTGTCTGTTGGTGTTCTGTGCTGGCAGGTCATTTGAATTTGCAAGGGATCATGGTAGGGATTTGTGTCCTTTATATGGGTGGAGTTGTGGGTGTGTCTTTGTTCCCTGTCCCCCCCCCCAGTATTTATTGGCTTTGTAATTGCTTGTTTGGCCTTTTTTTTGTGTTTTTCCATTTGTACTTTTTGTGCATGTAGGAGACGTTCTTCTGACCGAGTCGGACCCTGCAGTTGTCTCGTGCGAGCTTCTTCGAGTCGTTCACGCTGTGTTTGTGCTGTTTCATGTGCTGCGTACACGTCGGTCGCGGTGTATTGGGTTGCTTCGGCTCGCTGTTTTGTATGCGTGTCGGTCATACGGCTTGAGCTCCGTGCGACTCGGCCGTGTTTTCCACACGTTGCATCGTACTTGGCGGGTCGGAGTTCGCGGGTACGTTTCGTTCGGGATTCTTCCTGGTGCGTGTCGGTCGGTTCGATTCGTGTGCTTTTCCGGCCGGATAGCTGTTTTCCGCGCGGTTCGGTCGTTCGGCTTGTATTCCGTACGAGTCGGTCGGATTTTGCACGCTTTTCATCATACTTTGCGGGTCGGGCTGCACCGGTACGTGTCGGTCGGAATTAATTCCGGCTCCGAGTCGGTCGGTACGTTTTCCGGCCCGAATCGGTATCGGCCCCTCAGTGTCCAGCACCTACCCCAATTTATTTTAGACTGGAGTGGGAATAGTAAATTAATTAGGCTAAGGGGCCGATTCCGAACTTGGCCGGTAGGGCTCCGAATCGGATTCGGCTTAACCGGATCCGATTCGGAGCCCTATTTCCCGACCGATTCGTACGCGCGTCCGGGCGAGCGAGTACAATGCAAATTCGCCGACCGACTCGTCCGGGCGTCCCGACCGCTCCGACCGACTCGTTCCCGGGTCGAACCGCACCAACCGACTCGCTCGGACTCGACTCGCAACGCGCAATGGAGACGTTCCCCGGCCGGGTGAGTACGATGCGCGCCGCGAGCAGTCCGACCGAGCCGCGCAGTCCGGCTCCAAAGAGCAGTCGGAGACGTACTTTGGGGGTCCGTGTCGGACCCCCCTGTATGCGTAGCCGCGCGAGTCGCACACAGGGGGGACCCATGGGTCCCCCCTACCTGTGCGTGTACGGCGCGAGTCGCTTCGCCGCGTACACGCTGTAGGTGGCGCCCTTGACCGCCTCGCACCCATTGAGTCAATGGGAGCCCGCGTACGCGTTGTACGACCGGCTCCCATTGACTTCAATGGGAGTCCGACCGACTCGAGTCCGATGGCATACGTGCGCATCGTACTCGTTCGGTCGGGCTGCCAGAGTCCGATTCGGTCGGAAATCTCTCCGAGCCCGGCTCGGTCGGAGAGATTTCCGGCCCGAATCGGAATCGGCCCCTTAGTGTCCAGCACCTACCCCAATTTATTTTAGACTGGAGTGGGAATAGTAATTTAATTAGGTTTAGTGTCCAGCACCTACCTCAAATTATTTTAGACTGGAGTGGGAATAGTAAATTAATTAGGTTTAGTGTCCAGCATCTACTTCTAATTATTTTAGACTGGAGTGGCAATAGTAATTTAATTAGGTTTAGTGTCCAGCACCTACCCCAATTTATTTTAGACTGGAGTGGGAATAGTACATTAATTAGGCTTAGTATCCAGCACCTACCCCAATTTATTTTAGACTGGAGTGGGAATAGTAATTTAATTAGGTTTAGTGTCCAGCACCTACCCCAATTTATTTTAGACTGGAGTTGGAATAGTAAATTAATTAGGTTTAGTGTCCAGCACCTACCCCAAATTATTTTAGACTGGAGTGGGAATAGTAAATTAATTAGGTTTAGTGTCCAGCACCTACCCCAATTTATTTTAGACTGGAGTTGGAATAGTAAATTAATTAGGTTTAGGGGCCGATTCTGATGCGGGTTGGAAAAGCTTCCCAACCGAATCGGTTGGGAAATGGTGTCCGACCCACTCGGATCGGGAAAGTCCGACCGGCGGAGTAGGATGCATCCGGATGCTTCCAGATACGATTTGGTTGAACTCCCATTGACTTCAATGGGAACATTTGTTCCTAACCGCATCAGAATTGGGCCCTCGGTCGGGAAGACACGTTCCCGATCCGATTTGGAAGGAGCAAATGCCGTTAGGAGGCCTTCCTAACCGCATCAGAATCAGGCCCTCGGTCGGGAAGCTTTTCCAACCCGCATCAGAATCGGGCCCTTAGTGTCCAGCACCTACCTCAATTTATTGAAGACTGGAGTTGGAATAGTAAATTAATTAGGTTTAGTGTCCAGCACCTACCCCAATTTATTTTAGGTTGGAGTTGGAATAGTAAATTAATTAGGTTTAGTGTCCAGCACCTACCCCAAATTATTTTAGACTGGAGTGGGAATAGTAAATTAATTAGGTTTAGTGTCCAGCACCTACCTCTAATTATTTTAGACTGGAGTGGGAATAGTAATTTAATTAGGTTTAGTGTCCAGCACCTACCCCAATTTATTTTAGACTGGAGTTGGAATAGTAAATGAATAAGGTTTAGTGTCCAGCACTTACCTCAATTTATTTTAGACTGGAGTTGGAATAGTAAATTAATTAGGTTTAGTCTCCATCACCTACCCCTATTTATTTTAGACTGGAGTTGGAATAGTAAATTAATTAGGTTTTGTGTCCAGCACCTATCTCTATTTATTTTAGTTTGGAGTGGGAATAATTTATTAATTAGGTGTATTGTAGGACATAAATAAAGTTTAAGTATAAATTATAATATGTTTATTAAAATAGTTTAATTTATTAATATAAAATAAAATACAAAATTGTTTTCTATTTGAAAAATGTGAAATGGTAGACAATAAATTGTAAATATTTATTTGTTATAATATTTATTAGGAATAAAGTGTAGTTTGTATATGTAAAAAATAAACAATATAAGAGATAGAAAAATAATTAGAACAGTATCACAGTTGTTTTTTTATTGTGGAAGTAATAACACACTTTTTATTGGGTAATTTGGGTAGGATAATGCAGTAAAATAATTTAACACATTAAAATAATTAGAAACATATTTGTGCATACATTTCTGAAATCAGGTAATGTACATTTACAATAGTTTGTATATTTTTTAATACAGATTAATTATTTACAAAATATTATAATTGTTTATTACAAATAATATTTTATATAATAATATGTGTTGGATATCAAGTCAAGACAAGGAAAGCTTTATTCGGCTGCTATATAAAACAGTCATAAAAGCACAGAAATTAAAAACACAACATATTATTTACATATAAATAGTACAAAATGAGTTTACAATTAAAAAGAGAGAAGAAAAAAAACAAAAAAAAAACATAATACATACATTACTATATAAATAAAATACTTTTCCTTATATAAAGTGCAGCTTTTAAGAACTGAGCTACCCTCCATGCTATATGCTCATTCTCTAGTAATTGGAGTAAAAGCATTGCTTGACAGCACTGCCTGAGCCCAAGTTTTCTTAAAAAAGGAATAATCCAAGCTTTCCTTTGCTCTTGATAAAATTTACAAAACAGGACTAGATGCATAGTAGATTGGGCAGAGATGTTATCGCAAGGGCACAGTATTAGAGTACAAGACCAATCATTCATTTTCGGGAATGTCATCAGCCTGTGAATAATACCCAGTCTTAACCTAGTAAGAAGAAATCTGTCAAAGGATCCTGGCCCAAAAGATAAGTAGGGCTCCATCCCTATGGTAGTACGTAACAGTTGATGGCATCTCACGGTTATTTTTGCTACAGATTCTCCGTGCAATCTTTTAGCTTCTAGAAACTGGATGCCCTCTTTCTTTAATGACTTTCTTGAGATCTCCATCATTGAGGATGGGGTTAAAAAATATTCAGGGTGACCCAGTTCATTCATAAAGTCACGTACAAATTTAATCCAAGGGATTGTAAGGGCCCCTTCTAGTCTTAGAGTATCTTTTAGAATCTCTCTGTTCAACTCTGTCTGGTCCTTACACCAGACTCTATGCCACAGAAGAATAGGCTCTAATTTTACCAGATCTGCTATGTGGTGGAGAGCTAACTCCTCGTGGCAAATAAAGGTGGATGTACTAGGAGGAGCAGAGAGGATGTACCTTGTGAACGTATTTTCAATCGTTTGTAAGGGATTAATGTCCACAAAGCCCCACACCCCGGCTCCATAGATTGCCATGGTGACGCACTTTGCTTTATATATATGCAGCAATTCTGTAGGCGGTTTCCTACCTAACTTGTTAGCAAAGTTTGATAGTGCAGCAGTAGATCTAGCAAAGGCTGTTTTTTGGGCGGATATGGCGGGGGCCCAAGAATCTTGGTGATTAAAAAGTACACCTAGGTAAGATTTTTTTTTGTAGATGCTAACTTTTTCCCGTCTATGAACATTTCACGGGTCTTCTGCGTCCCTTGCTTACTCCTCATAACATACGTCTTGGTTATATTGGTTTCAAGACCAAGATCGCTCATAAATATGCTAAAAATATCCAGGGCTCTCTGGAGGCCGTTTTGGGTGCGGGCCATCAATACGGCATCATCCGCATAAAGAAGTGCGGGAATAAATCGGCCACCAGCTTGGGGAAAATCTTTGCCCTGGAGAAGCAATGCATCTTCAAGTCCGTTTATATAGTGGTTAAAAAGGAAGGGGGCCAGCACACAATTTTGTCTGACCCCTCTCCTGATTGGGAAAGCTTCAGTGCATTCTCCCTTCCGGCCAAAACGGACACTTGCTGACGCGTCACTATACAATCGGCGTAGGAGCGTGATAATTTGTAGATCAACCCCCACCCCTTCAAGGACCTCCCACAGCCTATTGTGCTTGACTGAATCAAAGGCCGCGGTGAGGTCAACGAAGGCCAAGTAGAGGCTGCCTTTTTTCGCTCTTGTATACTTGCCTATCAATATTGTGAGATTTAAAGACTGCTCAATGGTACCAAGACCATCGCGGAACCCATACTGCAGGTCGGATAAAATATTATTTTCCTCAGCCCAGTCTGCTAAGCGTTCCAGTATGACCCTCCCTAGCACCTTAACCATAGAATCTAGGAGAGAAATCGGTCTATAGCATCCTGGATCTTCGCGATTGCCCTTTTTAAAAATTGGAATTATTATTGATCGTACCCATGTTGGAGGGAGGGTTGACCTTATGCTAGCATTAAAAACCTGTGTCAAAATAGGCCCCCACAGGGGGACATTGTGTTTATAAAGGTCAACTGGTGCCCCATCGGTCCCAGGTGCTTTACCGCCCGCACTTTGTGCCAGGGCCCTAGTAACCTCCTCCAGGGTAATTTCTAGATCAATATGTTCACAATTATTTATGTTACAATCCTCCGGATGACTCCCTGGATTCCCTCGTTCATTATATAATTTGGAGAAGTGGGTAATCCAAGCTTCTTCTGTGATAGCTATCTCCACTGAGGGACCTTTGCTTGAGGCTAAAAAAGGGGTTCTCAAGACCTTCCAGAAAGCAGTACTATCTTTCTGCTCAGCGGCGTTATGTAAAGAATCCCAAGCATCATTACGAAGGGTTTGTTTTCTTTCATTTAATGCCCTTCTATAGTCTAATCTAGCTTGGCGGACATTGGATGGTAATCTTGGCTTAGTGTGCAATATCTTTTTTAATTTGGAATATGCCCTAGAGCATTTTTTATTAAACCAACCGTAAGGTTTCGGTTTATTACTGAATTGTACAGTTAATAAATTTCTGACCACCCTGGTAATGTCTACAGAGCAGTTCACTATCGTTGCATCCAAGGCATCCTCGCTTAGACAGGTTTCTATCTCAGACCTACATTTCACTAGGACATTTTTAATTAACAGTTCTGCTCCAACCTTAGACCACTTTAATGAGAATCCATTTACTTTGTTCAGTTCTACAGTTCCCTGCATACGGGTATGTAATTCCGGCTTGTTCGGGAAGTACGTATGTGTCTTGAGTTTTAAAAGGAGGGGGAAGTGGTCGCTTAAGGCGATATCACCAACCTCAAAGGAAGGGACCAGGTGCACGTATAAAGGTGAGATCAGTATGAAATCAATGGTAGTGGCGTAGCCTCTCCCATTAAAGGTAGGCAAAAAACCAACTCGGGTGGTTGAGATCTCATTTGCAAACTCAAGATCTAGTTTGGAGATGAGGTCATTAAATATATCCCCCGTCTTAGAGTGATTGTTGGATATATTTATACAAGAAAAAGTGTAAACAGTTTTTATATAATATAAATGTAATCATTTTTATATTTTGTATACAAACATATAATACTTTATAATTAATAATATTAATATTTAAAATATTAATATTAATAATTATTACATATCTTTTTAATTAATACACGTTTTTACCCAATGTTAATTTTTATAATAGACAAAAAAATAACAACAATTTTATGTACATTGTTTTTTCATAGTTATTATTTTATGGAATTATAATAATAAATATTATATATGTTATAATATTTCTTATTATAATTTTACAATGGTTGAAAATAATGTAATAATTTTTAATAAATTGCATGATATTTGTAGTAGTTTAATTAAATACTTGTACAATTTTAATATCTAAAATATCATTTTTAATAAATTAAATTCTCTATGTTTAAACTTGCTATATTTGTTTGGGCCTTGTATTTTGTAACCGCTCGCTGTTGTTTTGGGTCATTTGGTTGAAGAGAAGCTCGCGGTTGGGAGCTGGTTCACGTCGCTAAAGGAAAGGTTTGTTTTCTTTCTTTTAAATACGTTTTAAATGTATTTTGAACATAGTTAGATAGTGTTTAATGTATTTAGATAATTATTAGTGATATTAGGAACTGTTATATGTTATAGTTACGTATTGTTTGTTTATATAGTTTTTACGTCATTAAGGCCTGTTTAGAGAGTTAGAAATACGGTGTTTAATGTGTCGTTTTTTAAATTTAAAGTTAGTAGTAATGTTATTAAGTGTTTATGTGTTGTTTTATGTGGGTGGGAGTGTTTGTGCTTTTATTTTGTAGGTTTTTATTTCAAGAAGTTACCGGTGCCGGAAGAAGTCTGTTTTTTTTTTTTAAAGAAGTGTATGTTAGTTTTACTAACTACTATATTTCTTACACTTCTTTAATTTTCGGGTTTCCTGGATCGTTTCTTATTTTTAATAAATTTTCGGGTTTTTTATGGTTTTCGGATGGTCGTTTTCTCGATGGAGGATTTATTTTTCGAGTACAGTTGTATTTTTCCATTTTTTGGGGAAAGTTTTGTGGATCATTTTATCCTTATTTAATTGGATTGTATCAGAAGAAAATGAATTTTACAGCTAAGGGAAGCAACTCAGTAAGTTTATTAACTTTATTTAATTGTGGGAGGGAAATCATTTTCTGTATTAATGTTGTTGTGTTTTATTTTATTACATATATAATTAATGTGTGTTAATATATTATTTTTTAAGTTAAAAATATGTTACACACAGTAATTATATTTGTGGTAAAATAAATACATTTTGGTTGTATGTTATGTTTAAAAGAAGAGTATTTTGGATTTCATTTGTATGGATATTTTAAAGTAGGGTTTTTGCTTTCATTCCTAGATACTCCAGGCCTCTTGTACTAGGGTACAGTTTTACTTGCTGTTCTAGGTATTGGTACATTTGTTTAGTCTGTTTGGATGTTTTTGGTTTTAGTTGAGTTACAGATCGTTCCATTCGAATTCCTGATAACTTTGTTCTTTTTGTAGGGATGATATTAGTTTTTCTAATGTTGGTCCGACTCTACCTGTTGTTTATTGGAAGGCGTTATGCCATCCTTCCACGGCGTTATTAGTTTTGGCTTGTTGATTTAATGTACTTGTGTATACGTTCCACCAGGGAATTTGAAATTTGGGCTGTCTTCTGTGGCCAGATCTATGTAATCTGCCAACCCAGGTGTTTTCAAAGTAGTCCAATAGTGGACTTAGCTGTTGTTCATGTTGCTGGTAAAAGGGGCTTTCTATTAATATGTTATAATGTTCAGCAACATCTGTGATTGGCACATAAGCTAGTGATATTAATTTTTTGATTTGGTATGCAAAAGACGTATTAGTTGCATATTCTACACTAAGGGGTCTATTACGATGGCGGGCGGACAAAGTCCGCCCGCCACCGCAACGGCAAAAGGGACCGCCCGCCATAGGTGATGCGGTCCCGCCATTCAAATTAGGATGCGCCCGCCACACTGGCGGGCGCATCCCGTATTGTTTACATTGCGGCGGGCGGTGCTGTAAGCAGCACCCACCGCAATGTAAAAAATGGATGTTGTGCATTTGCATGCACAACGTGACAGGCACCGCGCGGTGCCTGCCACCTTGTGCATGCAAATGCAGGGGGGTACCATAGGTACCCCCCATGTGCACCCCCACCCCCCCAACATCCAGGGGGCCCGCAGCAGGCCCCCAGCAGCAAAACCGCACGCCGCCATGGAAAGCCTGCTCTCCGCCTGCATGTTAATATGGATGGCGGTGTCTTGCAGACACCGCCACCATATTGAGCCCCTTTTCCGCTCGGTCGACTCGTCGACGGGCGGAAAAGCGGCGGACGGTCTTCCCGTCCGCCGCGGACCCCCCAGCCATCCTAATGTGGCGAGGGGTCATTCAGGTGTGGATGGCTGGCGGATCGCCCCCGCCGGGCCGGCGATGGCTAATGCCGGCCCCGCGGGGGCGATCCTCCTGTCATCCTAATAGGCCCGTTAGTGATGATTTTTGCAGGTGCCTCCATAAGCATTGGTTAAAATGGTAGTAACACCCTTGAATGGAGGTATGGGGGTATGTCTTTAGTATGGCGTTGATCATTGATTGCTCAAAATCTATGATAATTTTTGAGGGAAATAATCATTAGTTTCTTGTTTTACTTTATTTAGCATTTCTACGTATGTTGAATTGTGTTTGTTTGGTAGTAATGCATAAATAAAGGGAATATTACAATTTTGATGTAGCCCATGTATAGTGTAAAGTTGGAAAAATGGTTTGGGACATGTTGTGAAAGTCCCATCCATCATCCATATTTCAGCTTGTTGCAGTTTAACTAAATTAGTTGCTGTTCCAAACATTATTAATCTTTTTTCACTGCATTTATTATCACAAATGACAAATGGTTCTTTATTGAAAGTTATAGATTGTTCTGGGCTAATTATAACTTCGTCAAATGTTTTAGGACTTGGGGTGGAAGTAGTTGTAGCCCTTTTAGTGCGCGCTATTGTTCTTTTCAATGAAGCTATGGATGGCATTTGTGAAGTAGCTTCTTTGGGAATTTTAGGTAGCTTTTCTTTTAAAATTACACTTGTTGGTCTTTGTGAACTTGTGCTAGTCTCTTTGATTGTTTCAAGTGCCCCTCTAACTTCTATTTCTGTAATGTTTGGGGGATGGTTATGTTCTCTGGTGTATATTACAGTGGTTTCCCTTGTTGTAGCAGGCCCGTAACATTTGTTGGAATAGTATTTAGAACATTTCCAATGAACTTTTAAGCCAGTTTGTTTCTCCTGTGTGTAACATAGCCCATATAGCACAATAACATTTTTCCTTTCTGGCTTGTAATAAACTGTGCTCCTTCAGTCATTTTGATGCTGGAAAATCTATAATAAATGTATATGAGAATTATTAAATAAGTTGCTATATATATGTTAATGTTTAAAAATATACATTTTGTTAAAGTATACTTACAAAGTTGGTATTTATGTTGTTGAAATTGATGATGTATTTTCTTTGTCTGAAATAAAAAGCAAGTTTATTTTATTATTTGTTTATAAACATTTTATATGGGGTGGGGAGGGTGTTTGGGATGGGTTTTGGGTTTGGGTGGGTTTTTTATAGTTTTATTTAATACAGTTTGGAAAATACTTACTTTGGGGCACATTACGATGACGGGCGGACAAAGTCCGCCCGCCACCGTAGTGGTGAATGGGACCGTCCGCCATAGGAGTGGCGGTCCTGCCGCGAGTATTAGGATGCCACCGCCATGGTGGCGGTGGCATCCCCTATTCCCAACATTGTGGCGGGCGGTGTTCACAGCACCGCCTGCCACAATGCTGGGAATGCACGTCGTGCCTGCCACCTTGTCCATGCCAATGCAGGGGTACCATAGGTACCCCCATGTGCACCCCCACCCCCCAACACTCTAGGGGCCCGCAACAGGCCCCCAATAGCGAGACCGTATGCCTTTCCATGGCGGCGTTGCCACCATGGAAAGGCTGCTCTCCGCAACCATCCTAATATGGATGGCGGTGTCTTGCAGACACCGCCACCATATTAGTGCCCTTTTCCGCCCGGTCACCTGTGTGACCGGCGGAAGCATCCGGCGGACAGTCTTTCCGTCCGCCGGGCTCCCCCCGCCATCGTAATGTGGCGGGGGGAAATGGCATGCGGGCGGAGGGGAATGGCGGGCGGATCGCCACCGCCATACGGGCGGTGGAGATCCGCACGTCATCGTAATGACCCCCTTTGTTAGTTGTATCTTTTTATGGTGTTTTCTGTAGTTTGTTAGTTTTCTTTAGAGTTGTCTGTAGTGGAAATATAAAATAGAATAAAGATATAAATTAGTTTTTAACGTTTGTATATTATTGTTTAAAGAATTTTAGTTTTAGTATTATTTAGTATATTTTAGTTTACTTACTTTTGATAGAGTTTTACTAGTTTTTGTATGTTGCACTTCTTATTTTTCGGTCCAATTTCTGCAGAGTTTCTCCTTCTTCAGCTTTGTTCATTTGAGGTGTGAAATTGGAGTTAGGTTTGTTCGTTTATATAGTGTTTTGGATATTGTTAGTTCAATGTTATTGGTTAATTTTAAACTTGTGTGTTTCTATTGGTTAATTTGTATTTTTTTTTTTTTATTTGGGTAGTTGTTTTCCTAATATGGAAAACGCGAATTAGTAGTTAATTGTGTCTTTTTTGTATATATATTGAACTAGTTTTGTTTATATGTCAGATTATATATTTAAATTTAAAAAAATGCTTTTTATATTAGGAAAGTTTATATGTATTAATGTTGTTAATAATGTTTTATTTTTTAATTTATTTCTTATGTTATTTTGAAGAAAAAAATATTTATTTACATTAATTGAATTTGTAATGTCTTTTTAGGTATTTATTTATATTTATGTGGTTTAATTTTAATGTTTTCTGTAGTTTTGTATAGTCGATATATTTAAAATGACGATATTTGTGTTGTCGATATATTTGTGGTCGATATTTTGTACGTAGTCAATGGTTTTAAATGATGTGCGATATTTTTAAACTCCGATAAATATGTTTACGATATTTTTAATGTCGATGTTTCTGTAGTACGATATTTTTGTATCGATATTTTTGTCTTTTTTTAAATAAGGATATACTGTCGATATTAGTGTGGTCGATATTTTTGTGTCGAAATAATTGTAGGTCGATATTGTGTCCGTCGAAATTATGTCAGTGATTCGCCAGTTGCATGACAAAATGTTGCTTTAATGGACATGCTGTAAAGGCTCTTTTCGGTGCCCGTGCTGGACTAGAGCCAGTTGCTCTAGTACGTCCTCTAGAACGTGCCTGGCAGGCTTTGAAGCACTCACTTATTCTTTTTATTTTTTGTGGCTCTATAAGCTACGAAAATGGGCCAACTTTGATATAAAGTTATAAATGGAACATTGCAAAAATGCATATTAAAAGGTGTTTTAAAGATAATAAATACAAACATAACAGAAAAAAGTAGCTGGCAGACACTGCCAAGGGGAAATGCACTTTGCTAATGTCAGGCTAGGGTGAGGATACACACATACATGCCCCGCCCCACAGAATAAGCAAATTACACATACACACACACACCATCCCCCCAATGACCTCTCCACCTCCACTTGCCTGCTCAGTGAGGAGGGATGATGTGATGATGGCTGGTCACAGCAGGTCACCGTCATGCTCTAATCAGTGGAGGCCAGGCAGGCGGGTGCCAGTGTCTACAGTTCTGCTTGGCCTGCCGTGCTTGCTCTCCCTAATGCTGCCACTGCCAGGCTCACGCAGCACAGCAATTAGAGTGCTAGCAGTTTTTATACAGTGGCAGTGCAGAGCAGCACATGCACACCGAGTTCTGACAGTGACTGCAGTTTGTGGTGGGCTCAAGCCACAAGCACGTAAAGGCAGTATTATAGACAGCTTCAGCTGGTTTCAGTTCAGTGCAAACTGATACAAACAGTATGCTATGCACTTTTAATTTGCTCGACGACATTCTAAAGTTTGTCCTGAGCTTTTCCAGCCTGCCCCCCTCCTAGCACAGCCATCAGCTGCCCTCAATCACAATTTACCAATGGAATAAAAAATTATGATGTTCCTTGGTGAAAGGCAGGTATGTACTGCTGACATCAATATTGTGATGCAGCCATCATTTCTGGATCTGGGTGGGTTAGCCATACCAGGCAGACATCCAAAAGAGAACAGATACATTCATTTTTAATAATTACTGGGCCCAATGCCCAGGGACGGAAAATTCAGTAGACATGGCCCTTTGAAATAAGTGCTGATGCTGAGCACCGGAAACCACTGACACAAATTAAGCACTGTTTTGGGCCCAGGTGCTACTTTTTTCTCAGTCATATCAACAATAGCAGTGGTAACCTTGTCCAATATTCATTAATGGGAGGGCAGGATCAAGTAAGATGCAGGAAGTCCTTTTCCTCTGCAGCATTATGGGCGCAGCACAAGTCAGTCTGGAGGCCTCTTTGCATTAAGCTGTAAGGTGTGTGCTAAATTCAATGAAGAAATTTATAATGAATAAGACACAAACTGCTACAGGGTTAGAGAATATCAATGTACAGAAGATGGATACACAAAAATATTGGAAAATAAATCTTGTGAACCAAAATATAGCCTTTCTATAATTATCTAACTAAACAACAATTATGAAGAACAAATATATCGCTGTTAACAATATTGTTTTTAATAAAGTTGAATACAAAAATATCAGTTACAAAAATATTGTTCCCTATAAACAAACATATAAATTGTCAAAAATATTGCATCACACAATGACAACAGCAATATTGCTAAAATAAGTACATTTTTAAATTACTCATCATAAAAATAATGACATTATACATTAAAGAAAACATTAAACCAAACAATAAACAACATATACTCATATTTTAATATTAGAATATTCACATTACATTACCAAATAAATATAAATAAACCCAAGAAAATATAACTCAATACATAACATCAATAAAATAAATATGTATAATCACTACCTTTATACCACAATTTATATAAATTATATGTTTATACATATATTAAACCAGTCCTTAGTGCTGCATCGCACAACAATAATCCACAAGTCTCCTCTGCTGTTCAACAGTTTATTCAGGATATACACGAATATCCCAACATGTTTCAGAGACATCAGTCTCCTTGCTCACGGGTCAGGAAGTGGACACTCTGCTTGTCACTTATTCCTTTCACTGATTTGCAATTCACAGAGAAAGAGGACTCAGTGCACGTAATACATTAGAGAGGGTCTGCAAGCATGTGCACCATTTTAACAAAAGAGTGATCAAAGCCATAACATAATGAAAATAATGCAAGCTGCCCATTGCGTTTCGATTAGAAAACACATGCCGTACCATTTTGAGTGACATCTCACAATAAATATTATAAATGCAAATTAAACATTTATCAATTTTGTGGTATAAAGTAATGGCAACTCCTAATTTCATGCTGACATGTCCGGTGGTGTCTGCCTACTGCACTTGCTCATAATTTCATTGAGACCTAATGACCATAGCGTGAACCATTTAGATATTCGCAAAGGGCATTATTTTTACCCAAAAGCTTTTAATCCCTCATGTCCATTGTGTTTAAAACTGCACGTCATTGTGACCTCTCATGTACATAGTATATGAAACTTAATGCACTAGGCAAAGGAGTCTCAGAAGCTATGAGGAGCTACGGAATGCCGCCCCAGTGGGCGTGCATCAACTTCCAATTTTCCAGCGCAACATTTGGTATGCAGTTATAACTAATGAATTACACTTTTGTCTTGGTTGGAGTGATCTAATTGCGGGTTTAAGACACAGTTAAAATCCCCTTTAATAATCCAAGGGATATGCACAAATCTGGTAAGGATGACAGTGAGGTGGGCCAAAAAGGCTTGCTGTGCTACATTCGGCGTATACATACTGCCTAATAAAAGGGGCCTGCCATCTAACTGTCCCTCCACCATAACATATCGCCCTTCAGGGCCTATTTCCATGGCCATGCATCGAAAGGGACCTGCAGGCCTAACCCATATAAAGCCTGAATATGTAGTGCTGCAACATTGACCACGCCAACGTTCCTGGACACACGCGTCTTCCCCTCCTGCATTATGGGTTTCTTGGAGAAAGGCTATCTGGGCTTCATGCCTTCTAATATATTTTTGTACAGTGTGACGCTTGCTTGCTGTCCCCATACCTCGGACATTCCACATTAAGATACACAGCCTGGCCATAGCACAATGTGTAGGTAAGGGAGGGGAGGCACCAACCAGTGGAGGGAGGTGCCCCTCATAATTCTGGTGGGTGGTAGCATGTGAGGCAGGCAATACTCAGGGCTGGGCAAATGCCCATTGTGTGACCTTGCAAACAAGTAAACTAGAACCACTAACTCCCAACCCAGGGAGGTCAAGAAAACTCCAACTGTCCAAACAATCAACAAACGGCCCCACAGGTGGGATTATCCCAGTGGCATATTGGCATGCAAAACTATGTCTAAGGAGAGTGTCTGGGGGGCGATTGGCATACCGTGATCAGATACAGTACGTACGAAAATCAGCTCGCCATCAAGGTGGGTCACTGACCCATTGCTGCTAAGTGATAGTCAGGAATATAAGAATCTGCTCCACTGAGTCCCAAGCATCGGCTGTCTCAGTGAAGAAATAGCTGGTGTTGTTCTTCATTATCTTCAATTTTGCTGGGAAGAGTAGCGAGTAGGTCAGTCCCGCCTGTCTCAAGCATTTCTTTACTCCCAGGAAGGAGGCCCTACGTCACTAGATGGCCAGAGTGTAATCTGGGAATAGGAATATATGCACGTTGTCATAGAGTAATGGCTCCATGGCTCGACTGCTCTTGGAATGGCCTTTTTATCCCTGTAGTTCCTAAATCTGGCCACCACTGGCCTGGGAGCAGCTCGTGGTGGCTGTCGCCGCGCCGGCACTCGACGGGGGTGCGCCACAAGGTATTGAGCTTATAGTTTCACCAACCATGTTTCAAAAATAGCACAGGGTTGGACCCTTCCTCCCCTTTGGGGATGCCCACAAAAATGCAAATGAGAGGACGCCTTCTGATGATAGCGCTGGCGCTATATGTGCACCAGCGCTATCTGTAGTACAGAAGAGGCCGCACACTTGCCTGCGGCCCCTTCTGTAATACCAAAGTGCCCTGGCGCAAACACACAATGCTCCCCCGGGGCACTTTGTATAATATGGCCCCTGGAATAATTCGTTTTTTAAGTAAAATCAATGATACGGGTACACGTGGCAACTTTAGGTGCATAAGGTGGAAGCGTCTCACTGAATTTCAATTTAAATTATATTGCATTCGATTTATCAGAGTCATCTCAAGAAAATGTCTATAAATGATCAAGGAAAAATGTAGTGCATGACATGCAAAATGTATAACAAATGGAAAAATATTTTCAGAATACAGCATAAAAATTGCATGACAGCTTATTTTCTTTTATGTTTGAGAATGTATGGAGGAAGGAGAAATGAAACAGGTGTTTTGGATATGAAGTGAGCTGGTGAGGCATTGTTTTCCTGACTTGTCATGTGGGCCAGTTTTACCAGAAACCTGGGGCAATAATCCCATCTTCTCTCTTCAATCTGCACTCATCTTTCAGCTGCAGACCAGTATCCAATACCTGTATAGAACGTGAATCTAATTGGGTACTTATTCATGGCAACTATGTTAGTTGTACATCCAGGTTATAGGGTGCAGAGTAAAGGAAGGGGAGTTCACAGAAAAGTTTGGGGCAAAATTTTACTTGCTTGAGTGTATTGCCTGCATTCCTGAGGCTGGAGGGTGCAGACCCACACAATGACACGTGGGAGGATGGAGACTGGGATACCCTTGGAAATGTTATGAGGACCTTTTACCAAGGGGTTGCTCTTCCTGGACACTACTATTTGATGGTTAGTGGGGGAGAAGAAGTGTGCCCGGAGATTCTATTGTTAAAGGTGAGCAAGTTTCAAGGCACGGCCTGACTTTTTGTATATCCTTATTGCTATTTCAGGCAAGTGGATAATGGATGATAGCCAGGTGAAGAGACTTCAGACTTCACTATGCCAGTGTAGTAGATACTGCTGCTTTGGGCCAGCATCATAACTACGTGTTGTGAGAGACATTACCTTTAACAAGGCTTGAAAATGTGGTTTCTGCATTTTTGCCTGCACTACAGCCAAAGAAGACATCAAAAAAGGAACACCTCAAACCAGTGCCAGGACCTTAGGTAGTAGATCCACGTCCTGTCTGGAAAATGAGTATAATGGTTGTTCCCAAATAGCGTTTATGCAGTTTCCAGTTCCTCTTGGCCATGAAAGAGAATGTTTTGCAAAGTACTCACAGAGGTACTGTGATGCAGGGCTGGTATCTGCATGTCAGACAATCTCGCAGAGGTGAGTGTACATCACCAGAAGTCTTTAATACTTGCTGGAGAAGCTGTGGGTCTGCCTAGCACCAAGAAGACTGTATGACTGCTCAGAGAGGGAAGGAGAGAGCCTAGGCCTAGCCATACTCGAGGAGAGGCTGTCCAGGAGGAGAAGACCAGCTATATTCCCAGCTGTGGAGTGAACAAAAGAGGCCGAATGACACTGGAAGCCAAGCCTGTGCTGTCTGAAGTTGTGTGATGTCAACCGTTTTCCTGTGCGACTCATGTGTGGAATCGCATCAAGAAACTACAAGACAGACAACAGTGTGCTATCCAGCACTCTTGCAGGGTGCCTGAGGAGCTTGTGCAAGTGCTGCCCAATTTGTGGTACATCCTATGAGAGCCATCATCGCTGCTGTAGTGGTACATGGAGTCTGCAACTGTTCATTTGAGTGGCCTTAAGTAGTGTAAGTCGAGGGGCGTGGCCAAGACCGCCAACAAGATGGGCGCATCATAGTGAGGCTCTGGATCCAGCGGTCTCCGATATGCTGCTCGCCGCTGCGTTATACTAACTCTGGTCTCCCCACGGCATACTGGGAGTGCTGTGGCTGGAGGAGACTTGGGGGCGATGCCCACACGCACCACTGCACCATGGTTACCTGAAGCCAAGGGGAATCAGGAGCGTTGCCGTGTTGCCGACACCGTCTCGGAGGCCCCGCAGCAACAGGGGCCGCGGATGAGCCTGAGGTTGAGATCGTCCGATGTCGTCGGTTGCCGACGCACTCCCTCCCTCCTCCTCCATGTGTGGGCTACGGAGCGGTCGGCTCCTTCTGACTTGGCCCGCTGCCCTGCTTCTGATTCTGGAGCTGTGAGGCAGCGGGCTGCTGCAAGTCCAGAGTGTGGGAGAAGTGCAGCCTGGGCCTGGGTGGCTGTCTAAGTGCCGCGGGCTGCGCCTCCCCCCCTGCTGCTACCTACACCACATGGCTGGAGCCCTGCACAGGCCCCTATACAATGCTAATGGGAGGCTGCTGCAGGTGAAGAATGGTGAGTCCAACCTGTGGGCTTTGACCTTGTTTAACCAAAGCCGAACTCCTGGCACGTGTGGAGCTGTGCAAAAGGGAGGTGCTGCGCTCAGTCGTCTACTTCACAGCCCCCCGAGACAGTAGCCTAAACCATCTGCTCCATAGCGGGGGGTGCCAGAGAAAACAACCATTGTCTCGATACCCGGCGGGATGGGGCTACAAAGAGACAGGGAATGCTCAGTACATTGCCCCCCACTGGCCCGGACTCCCCATTGATTGCATATTGATCTGCTGAGCTGATGTGAGCGGATTCTGGGAGCTGATCTGCCGCACCGCCTGATTACACCCAGAATTGGGGAGCTGGGGATAGGGTCCCTGCCTATTGACACACCATGTGACAGCAGTTGCTGTGACCCACTGTTAGACTTGGCATCTTTTGGCGTGTTTCCCCTGTCTTTTTGCTTTCTGACCTCCCGGTTTTGACTCTGTTTTTGCTGGTTTAGTGTCTCTGCGCACTTTCTCACTGCTGTTCAGTGTTAAAGGGCAAGTGCTCCTGTTGTAAGTTGTTGTTATGGATTGGTGATTCCATGATTGGTCATTTGATTTGCTAGTTAGTCCCTAGTACAGTGCACTGTGTGTGCCCAGGGCCGGTTAATCAAATGCTGCTAGTGGGCTTGCAGCACTGGGTGTGCCACCCACACAAGCAGCCCTTCAAAGGTAACTCAGACCTGCCACTGAAGGGTCTGTCCCAGTTTGTAACTGCAATGTTGACTTGGCAAGTGCACCCGCTTGCCAGGCCCTACCCTTCCCTTTTCTTACATATTAGTCACCCCTAAGGTACCCCTGTGGGCAAGGTGCAGTGTATGTGAAAGGTAGGACATGCCCTGATGTGTGTGGCATGTCCTGATAGGGAAATACTGCCAATTTCGTATTTCACTATTGAAAGGCTATCTGGCCCATAGGAAAGCATGGGAGTTAATTTATAACATCTTATAAATATAACTTCCCATTGGGACCAGATAAGAAAATAAAGTTTAGCATGCCTGAACTCAGAATCTAAAGATGCATCTTTTAGTAAAGGTGATTTTTACATTCTGTGTTTGAAAATACCACTTTTAGAAAGTAGGTATTTTCTTGCTTAGCCATCCTGTGTGCCTCTGCTAGGATGTGTATTGACTGTCTGGCTTTGGAGTGACAGAGGCTGGGGATGTGCAGTGGCTCCAGAGAGTCTGATGGGTCAGGGCTGGGCTGAATATAGACCTGGGCTGCATTTAGAGTAGTGGGAGGAGATTTCCTTGCACCTGAATGGGCCTGGTCTGCCTTCCACAATGCTGTCTCCACCCCCTGCCAAGAAGCTGGGCCAGAGAGGACAGAACTGGCTTGGACTAAGCACAGACACTCTCTGCCTGAGAGGACAAAGGAATTTGGGCTATAAATATTGGGGCCCAGACCCCGGAACTTTAGAACTCTTTTGGACCAAGAAGACTGCCAAGAAGAAGAGCTGGAGAAGCTGTGAGGAGGAACTACCACTTTGCTGAGTGCTTTGCTGTGTTGGCCTGCAATGGCTGCTTCTGTCTTGGGCAGTGAAAGGACTGGACTGAACTTTCTGCAACTTCTTTATTGAGTTTCTCCAAGGGCTTGAGGTAGAGCTTGCCCCCTGTTCAAGAAGTCTCAGGAAAAGCAAAGACTTCAAGTTCTTCTGCCATCAGCACTGGGGACTGTGAGTTTTGTGCTGCAACAGAAGAAAAAGCAACCTGACGACGTCTACGATGCCGGTGCCGACTCCGTGTCCTGAAGGCACTGCAGAGGGCACCGCCGCACCGCAACCCTGGTCTCACCGACGCCGCCACCTGACATCACCACCAAGCCGCTGCTTGCACTGCAACCTGTGGGCACCGCGCTTCGCACCGCCTCGCTTTACGCCGCCGCCTTGGTATCTCCAACGACACCGCTCCACGCCGACACCAACGCCACTGTTTGCACCGTGGTTCGAGGGCACCGCTCGTAAGTTACACGACGCACCGTCCTCATCCCGTACTGCAGCCTTGGCCTACTGACGCCGGTGCCATCGACTCCAGTTTGTCAGCCGACGACAGTGCTTCAGCAACAACGATGCTGCTGCTTGCACCGTGACCTGCCAGCACCGCGACGAGCACCGCATCACTTTGCACCGCATGGACAGTCTGTGCGAGCGGATGGAAACACAGGGAGCCCCGATTGATGGCGCTGAAGAAAGGATCTCCAGCCTGGAGGATAACTTAGTGACAACAGAGAAGTGCCTAGATAAAATGGAGAGCCTTTTAAAACAAGTAGCAATCAAGAATGTGGACCTCGAGGCAAGATTTCATAGGAATAACATTCATATCTCGGGAATCGCAGAGACTACCAACATGGGGCGTCCTGAGAACTTTGTTGAACAACTGCCACTGGCCCTCTTTGACCGCCCGAGTTTCTCCAACACTTTTGCAATCGAATGTGCACCCCGCTCATTGGGCCCGCGACCTCCGGAAGGCGCTACACCGCGATTCCTTATAGCCCATCTGCTCAATTATAGGGACAGAGACACAGCGGTGCAGTTGGCCCGGGAAAAGGGTCAACTTCAATACCAAGGTTTGAATATCTCCATCTTCCCTGATTTCCCCCCAATGGTACAGGAAGCTCGGCGGAGATACATATGTGTTAAAAACGCATTCCGCAAACTGAACATCCGCTACTCCATGCTGTACCAGGCTTGATTACGAATAGAACATAAGGGAAGATCGAGAATCTTCGATACCCCTACAGACGCCGAGGCCTACTGCAAAACTATCCATGATGGATCTCCATCGAATGACCACGCGGCCGTGGATGCTAATGGGACGCAGGGACACAGGAGCCCGCCCACCACATCTTGAAATGAGAATGGGGGTGGGTGGCTGCTGGGTCTCATGTCTGATACCCTTGTCTCCTTGCTTGTATACATGTCAGCAAATTACTCATATTGCATATCTCCTTGCTTGCGTATCCGAATTCATGGTGGCGAGCACCACATTCCAGCTTTGACTCTTTATTTTGTAGGACCGCCGGAGACCGCGTTGCTCCCAAGCCCCCGTAGTAAACACCATTTTGGATTGTTGTGCGTTATGTTTTTATTTA
The DNA here is from genome assembly GCA_963921515.1 of Calotriton arnoldi. Lineage (NCBI taxonomy): Eukaryota > Metazoa > Chordata > Amphibia > Caudata > Salamandridae > Calotriton > Calotriton arnoldi. Next base: position 786,157 of record CAWUFW010006824.1, read on the forward strand.
TTTCTTGAGGGGCTAAATGGGATTCACTGGATGATGTTGGATCTAGTGTGGGTGGGGGGTGGGACTCTACTGTTGGACTGTTTTACTAGAGTTGAAATGTTTTTGATGTTGCATATGTTGCACATCGCACCTTAGCATTCACCACCTATACTGTTGTATGGCACAAGGCCCTTGGGCCTACTTATGATCACTTCATACTAACTCCACAACATGGTCAAGTCCATCGACCTAGGCGTAGTTACCTGGAATCTACCCAGTATTAACAATCCCTGCAAAGGGAAACAGGTACTGACATATCTTATTAGACATTTCGCTAAAATTGTTTTTCTTCAGGAGACCCATTTCTCCCCATGTGCTGACCATACGTTTGCTAGGAACTGGGGCACACATCGATATTTCTCGTGTTACAGTTCCTACTCGCGTGGTACCTGTATCTTAATTCATAAAACTGTACCTTCTCTTTATCACTCACACTACTCAGACATGGAAGGCCAATATCTGCTAGTACATGGAACGCTGGGAGACAAAAGTACATTATTAGTCAATATATATGCCCCTAACACTGACGACCCTGATTTTTTTTAAACCTCCATTCCCGACTGAACAGCTTCGAGGTGGACTATTTTATTATTGGTGGGGATCTTAATTTAACATTTTGTTTGCACACCAATTCCACTAGCACGCACCTGTCTGACAAACCCAGGGCCCGAGAGGCACTCCGTCACATCATCGACACTTATATGCTGCATGATGCATGGCGTACCCATCACCCTATGCAATCCGGATACACCTTCTATTCGGCGCCCCGTTCGGTCTGGACTCAATTAGACTATTGGCTATTGTCGGCCACTAGAACACTCTCAGATCACAATACAATCTTATTGAAACTTCGGATTCCATATGGAAGTGGACTCGAGTTCAGCTGGCGTTTAAACAACGATTGGCTTCGGGACCAAGTGTTACGTAGTGAGCCTCATAGGTCCATTCTTGAATATTTTGAGCACAATGCCGGAACTGTGCCCTCACAGGCGACCTTGTGGGAGGCCTTTAAGTCCTTCATCAGAGGGATGTGTATCTCCAAGCAGGTGGGTATTCTTAGAGATATACGCACACAATTAAGCCGGATTGAAACTAAACTGCAGGAGCTGGAGTATAGTGAGGAGACTGATCGAGTGCCTGGACTGACTCGACGGGCAGAACTACTGGCCGAATATCGAGTTGGCAGAACGGGAAACCGCATATCTGAGTAAACACACCCAAGCTCATCGCTATGGCGAGGGCAAGCGACCTGGCCACACCCTTGCTCACATTCTACGCCCCAACAGATTGGTGAATTATGGTGCGGAACACCGAGCAGAGAATGGAGAGGCCATTACGGGCACAGAACGTATCATGGTCACACTCTGTACTTACTACCAAAAATTGTACTCTTCTCAGGTAACTAATGACCCCGAGACACTCTTAACATACCTGGTGGAAGTTGCCAAGGTATGGCTTGAGGATGGTCAGAGACAATTCCTCACTGACTCACTCACCCTAGAGGAGGTGACCCAAGCTATTTTTTTTTTTTTTTTATCTTTATTTATCATTTTCTGACATATACACAGTCTGGCTTTAATAATTCACTGCAATAATGAATCAATCACTATTAACATATCTGCATAATGACATCATGTACATATACAGTCAAGGAATGAAAACAGGTAGCTATGGAATATATACATTTCTGATTGCATTATTGTTTTTCCCTCACATCCAGCCATGCCTTAAACAACCATTTCTACGACCACAGTGTGTTACCGGAGGTCTATTCAATGCTCTATTTTACATACTCTATTCAGCCCACCCCGGTCTTTACTATCCCTGTTGGTTGCAGTGTGGGAGAGGGAGAATCTAAGCTCAGTAGATATTCTTTTAGTGGCCCCCATATGTCTTTTGGCCGGGAGGTAGGTGCCAGCATTGTGGCATAGAGTTCGCAATTTATGTTGTAAAAAGTAAGACTAGGCCAAGCGTTAGTCGTAGGGGGGAGTCTGCTGCCCCACTTGAGAGCAATCTCACGTTTAGCCAGTAATAGCGCCAGCACAATGAATTTGCGTAGGTTCTTTGGCATGTTGTATACATAGCCCAGCAGAGCGACCTCTGGAGTGGGGTCTATCTCCAAATGCGTCATCTGGGAAATTAACCTGAATATAGCCCTCCAAAAATCCCCAATCTTAGGACAATTCCACGTCAAGTGGGCAAAGTCAGCATGAGGGCTGCCACATTTTAGGCTACTGTGAGGGCTATTGGAATCGATGGCGTGGAGCTTCGCAGGCATCATATAACCCCTCCACAAATATTTAAAGTGTATCAATTTATGCCTGCTGTTGAGGGACACCTCGCTAGTCTGGGTGCAGCAGAATGCTCACTGGTCGTCCAAAATTGGGTGTCCTAAATCACGCTCCCATGCCTCTCGAATCTTTGCGTCATGGCATGGGACAAGGGCCACGCTAGCCTTATACCGTTTTGAGATTAATTGGTCCCCACTTGTGCTGGATATTAAAAGCGTCAGAGGAGTAAAGGACTCAGGCTCGAGTGGATATTCCAGTACTTTGGCGCGGAGTGCTCTACGGACTCTACTAAACACGAATTGGTCCATAAAGGATGACTCACTAAACTTTCCCCCCTCAGTGCTGGTGAATACATGTCAGTCTCCGAACTTAGTCATAGAGTGGGATATCAATGTGCGCAGGACTAATTTCTCCTCTGTGATGGGGAGCCATGGATTTTTCGCGATGGGAATTTCCGAGGAGTAGAGGGCAGTGCCCCCAGTAACTTGCGACAGTTTACGCCATGCCCAACTCGTTGTTGATACTGTCTGAATGTCACGGGGGTCCCGTGGGAACCCCTGAGGTAAGAGAACATGTAGGGGGTCAGGATGGAACACGAGATCCGCTTCTGGTCTACTGTAGGGAATACGAGCATCTGGGTGATACCAGGAGTGAGCGAAGCTGCCTTGTGCAACTAGATAATAAAGTCTAAAATCAGGTGCGCCCAACCCTCCCCTCTCAAATGGTAGGGCCATGGTATCCCAGCGTATTCTCGGTCTCTTACCGCCCCATGCAAGCCTGATGAGATGTGATCTGAGGGTGTCAAAGAATCTATTTGGAAGTGGAATGGGGATATTATGAAATAGATATAGGAATTTTGGGAGCACAATCATCTTCATTAACGCGATTCTGCCTGTCAGTGATAGCAGGAGTCTCAACCAACGCTCGATCTGCATTTCTAGGTTATGTAAAGCAGGCCCGTAATTCCGCAGGATAACCTGTTCAGTGTCCCGGTGAATTTGGATTCCTAAATACCTGACTGATTCTTCACACCATGTCAACGGGAATTCACAATCTCATCTTACAGTGCCAGTCGTCAGAGGAAGGATTTCAGACTTACTCCAATTTATACCCAGTCCCGAGTAGCTCCCAAACCGGATTATCTCTCTGATGAGTGGATCCAAATTTACCTGGGGGCAGCGGCCATCTAATACAATATCATCCGCATATAATGAGACCAGGAGCGGGCCTGTGATGAACTGTATGCCTCTATGAAGGTGTTTTTACTGGAAGTGCCTAACCAGAGGGTCAAGGGCCAATATGAAAAGCAGCAGGAATAGTGGACACCCCTGTCTAGTTCCACGCGTGAGAGCGAACGAAGGGGACAACGTGCCATTTAAACGGAGTTTCGCTGAGGGAACGGTGTAAAGTAGAGCGGTGAGATCGATGAAACCCTTGGAGATACCCAATTTTCCCATCACTGCCAATATTAAAGGCCACTCCAAGGAGTCGCAAGCCTTTTCCGTGTCCAACAGACCGCAGCGGCTGGCACCACCGGCGCAATCCTGTGCAACACTGCAAACGGTGTATGCAGATTCAGCGCCGTAGATCTATGGGGAATAAATACCGACTGGTCCGGGGATATGATACGATCAAGGAGCAACGCCAGTCTAAGCGCAATCATTTTAGCGAGGATTTTATAGTGCAAATTTAAGAGCGATAGTGGCCGATAAGATCCACAGCTCATTGGGTCCTTACCGGGTTTGGGAAGGAGGACAATTACCGCTTCGCGTAGCGTTGGAGGCAGTAGCTTTTTTTCTAGGGCTTCATTGTACACCTTGAGGAGATATGGGGCAAGTATGTCTTTATATGTTTTATAAAATATGCCCATGAAGCCATCGAGTCCAGGGGCAGTGGAGCTATTCAAGGCCTCTATGGCACTAATTATTTCTTCCTTGGAGAATGGCTCAGCTAAAAATTGCTGCATAAAGTCTTCTAACCATACCATTGCTATCTCGTCCAGGTATGCCCTGCGGTCATCGTCGCTGTGCGTTGTGCGTGTGGAATATAAGTTAGAGTAGTACTTTAGGAATTCATCTCTGATCTCGGGAGTGTCGGTGTGTATTTGGCCAGTCTAGGCAAGGATGGATGTGATGTAGGCTTTCCCTACGCAAGGCTTCAGAAGTTGTGCTAGCGTGCGCCCCGGTCTGTCGCCTTCGCCATAACGCCTGGCAGTGGCATACTTCCCAAGAAAGTTAGTTTCACTGTCGGCTGCCTCCCTGAACTCGGTCAGCAGTAACAATCGGCAGCCAAGCCTGGATGGGTTAGGGTTCTCGAGTTGCTCAGCATCAAGTGCACTCAGTTGTTGTTCTATGCGGGAAATAGTGCCTCTCAATGCCTTCAATATCCCGGAGTGTTTGGCGATGCACACCCCTCTTGTGTAGGCCTTAAAGGCTTCCCACAAGGTCACCCATGTGCTGACCGAGCCCTCATTGAGCTCGAAATATGCCACTATAGCTTCACTGAGCTCTGCTGATTACACTGCGTCATTTAAAGCCTGTCCCGGAAATCTCCATTGCCTTTCACTACCTTCAGGTCTGGGGACCCATACCTGCAAAACAACAGGGGAGTGGTCTGAGTATGTTCTAGGCAGATGGAGAGTCGACCTGAACCAGGGGGCCATATTATGCAAGACAAGCCAGAGATCCAGCCGTGTCCAGGTATCTTGTGGTGCTGAGAAATGCATGTTTGCTAGATCATTCGGGCTGCGCATGCGTCATATATCTACCAAGCCCAATGAGTCACAAAGATCCTTCAGCGCGTGGCGAGCCCAGGGTTTGGTGTCAGGGGAGTCTGCTGTGCTGTCCTTCTCCGGAATAAGGAGGAGATTGAAGTCTCCGCCCACGCAGATATAATCTGCACCCAAAGGGAGGAGCTGTTCATGTACACTATGGAAGAATTCAGGATCATCAACATTGGGTGCATATATGCACAGTAGAGCAATGCAGTATCCCATTAATCTCCCAGTTAATGACCCTCCCTATCACTGTGCACTTTATATAGTTGAAAGGGCAAGCGCTTATGTATTAATAATTATTAATATAGCAGTGCCTCTAGAATATGTGCTGTAGTTCGCAAAGTAACGGTGCACCCCCCAGCTAGAGGCAAAAGTGGTAGGAGAGGTAGGGGACAAATGGGTTTCTTGCAGAACTACAATATCAGCTTTATGACGCTGTAAATAATTTAAAACATGTTTTCCCTTTCTGGTGTTATTCAAGCCCCTAACATTCCACGTGATAAAATTAATGTCTGAGATAGTGGACAGCCTACCCGCCATCATCCCCTCAACATGAGCTGTAGACTGCAAGCATAGAACTATATTAGCACATGATGAATAGCAGTAAATTAACTGTGTCAGAAACAATCGAAACCAAACCGCCAAAATAGTCCCCTCCCCCACCACCCTCCCATCCCTGCATACCCCTTTGCAGGGAAACCCCTCATTGATAACAATGTAAACTGCATCATGTAAACTACATGATAGGGCAAAAAACCACAAGATAAGATACATCCTCATCTCAGTAACAATCAAACGTGTTATACATTGGGGGTGTGGCAACGCCACGCCAGAACCCAAAAGGTGCAATATTCATCAAGGTGACTCTTGCACCTCTGCATGCTGTGATTAGTGTGCCTCATCCACGTTATTCCAACATAAATGGCCCAACACTACTCATTGGAAAAAAGTTCCATACTGGCCGCTGATCCACTGAGTGGCGGGGAGCCCCCTGATTTATCGTTGATTCTGTGTCCGTCGCTTCTTTTATAGCCTTTGCAAAATTCCTGTACCGCCTGTGGAGTGTCGAAAATACGAGACCGACCCTCTATATCCAAACGAAGTCGTGCCGGATAGATCATGCCATATCTTAGCCCCAAATTCCGAAGTGCCGCTTTGACCTCAGAATATTTGCGCCTAGCGTCCTACACCATAGCCGTAAAATCAGGAAATAGAGACAGCGTGGAGCCCTGCCAGGATAAGGTGCCAAGTTCTCTGGACAGCCTCAAAGCAGTGTCCCTGTCCCTGAAATTTAGTAGGCGGGCTATGATGGGTCTCGGGGGACAGCCTGGATTAGGTCTTGGACCCAAGGAGCGGTGAGCGTGTTCTACCAGAAAGGTAGTAGTGAAGGCCTCTTTGCCGAAAAGGTCTGAGAGCAGGGTCTCGACAAACAAATCCATGCGGCCAGTGTTGGTGGACTCCTAAACCCCAAGAATTCGTATGTTGTTTCGCCTACTGCGCGCCTCTAAATCCTCGTTTATTATGGCTATTTCTTTCAGGATCCATTTCATTTTGTCTAGGCGTTTAGTGGACTGGGCCGCCCCGTCCTCCAAGTCAGAAACCCTGCCCTCAGGGTTGTCTAGGCGCATGTCATGGACATCTAGTTTGGCTCCCATGGTGTCCAACCTTTTTTCAAGGGTGTCGAAGCGGCTGTCCAGCATCCTGAAGCCAGCTCGCAGTTCCTGCAAAAGCACACCAGATCCAGCAGGAGCGGCACCAGGGCCTGCTGTCTCCACTCCACCCTCCGCCATGCCACTGTCAGGATTCATGGGCAGCTCCGCAGACTTAGGGAATTGTAGCAGCCTTTGTTTTGGGTCTTTCCGACCCATGCCTTAGGTATCGGCGTTAATGAACGTTAGGTCACCTCCTGCGTGTGTGCGCGCCCCAGTGAACTAGTAGAATCAATGATCACTGGACCTCTATACGTTCATGGACGCTGCATCTACCCCATGTCAGCCCGGTCTTGACACACTGGAATTGTGCTGGGAGGCCGCACCTCCGTCCCCCCGCCACACCGCGCAGCACGCTGCTCAAAAGCGCTGCACCAGCGGGAGCACTAAGCACTGGCACTCCACCGCTCATGGGGCATTGTCAACAGGTGAAGGTGTAGTATTTATGAGGCCTCGCCTCCTTGGGGATCAGGGCCCCTCGCCCTCATAGGAGGCCGCCAGCTCTGTTGTTGCAGCCACGCCGTCACCACAATCGGCACGGCCGTGTGAGGGCAGGTCACCGACGCCCCCCCCACTGGAGTCGGCCTGTCCAGCCGGATGGCTGGCCCCCAGGCTCGCCCGCGGCCCCTGATCTCCGCGGGGCCTCCAGGGGCTAAGCAGGCCATGGAAGCAGCGCCGAAGCGCAGAGATTAAATTGCACTGAGGGGGGGGCACAGATCTCGGGACCCACTCACCTCGGGGCTCGCAGAGTCCGGTGGCCCTCTTGTAGCAGGCAGAGCGGACGCGGTCATGGCTGGAAAGGTCCTCAAAGCTGCGAATCCAGCACAGGCCATGCCGGCGTAATGGCGGTGGAGCGCGACATCGTCTTCAGCGCTCAATCTTTGTCAATCCTGGCATTAGAGGGCTGCCGGGCCGCTCTTCATGTTGCCTCTGGCTTAGTGCATGGCAGGAGGATGTTGGGCCGTAACTTTTGAGTGAGTGGGTAAGCGGATGAGGCAGGATTTCGGGTTAGCCTGGCGGAGCTTCAGTGCTGCACGGCCATTACGGTCAGATGCCTGGCAACGCCCCCAGGTGACCCAAACTATTGCCAGTCTAGATGGCTCAAAAGCACCTGGGCTCGATGGACTAACTGGGGCATTTTATAAAGCGTGTAAGAAACAACTTGCACCAAGATTTTTGGCATTGTACAACTAGACCATGCAGGTCGGCACTTTACCCCCCACGCTCTGAAAAAAAGTCCTCACCTTGCTGCTGAAACCCGGTAAAGATCCTGGTAATTGTGCGTCATATCACCCACTATCGCTGTTAAATTTAGATAATAAAATTAAAATTTTGCCCAAGGTACTAGCAACCCAATTATAGCCTTGATATTGGAGCAGCTCGCCTCCTCGGCACAGTCTGGGTTTGTTCCACAACGGTCCACCTCCTTGAATCTCTGTACTGTTTTTGCTGTGCTTAATAACATTTCTCCCGCCGTCCCGGCTGCAGTGGCATTTCTCGATGCAGAGAAGGCCTTCGACTCCCTCAAGTGGCCTTTTCTCCGGGCTGCGCTAGGCAAACTGGTCATTCCCCCCCAGTTCATATCACTAATTATGCTACTATATTCCAATTCGACGGCCCGCATTAGAGTGAACGGTTATCCCCCCCTTTTATTTATAATGGCAATGGATCCTCTGGTCCGGGCGATGCAGGAGCGCCACTTGCATCGAGGATTCCAACTCACCCATGGGCCTCTACTAATATCACTGTAAGCGGATGACATTTTACTGTTCATCCACAACCCCCACCTCAATCTCCCCCTTCTTATGCTGGAGATAGCCAGAATCATTGAGTTCTTGGGCCTCCGTATAAATTGGGCCAAACCAGAGCTGTTCCCGTTAACGGACACAATGCCTCCTCCCCCGGCTGAGCTCCCCTTTAAATGGGCGCCTGATGGAACTAAATACTTGGGCATCCACATCCATAGAGAAAAGGAGCAGGTACTACAACGAAATTATGGGCCAGCTCAGTCAGATCTCAATGCACAGGTGGTGCGTTGGATAAAACTCCCTTTGTCAATAGGTGGGCGAGTTGCAATAATAGAAATGGTTGTCCTGCCTCGCTTTCTATACCTCTTCACTAACATCCCTATTCCCTTAACACAGCACTTTTTCAACCCACTGAGAGGAACCCTTTTGCGATTAATATGGGCTGGAACCCGTCCCCGTATTCGTTGGGATACACTAACACTCCCTTATGAGCACGGGGCCCTAGGTGTCTCTGACCTACACTGGTATTATCTAGCAGCTCAATGCCTACACATACCATTGGTACCATCCTGATGCTTAAATACCCTATCTACGCTCTGAAAGATCGATTCTTGACGGAATCATGCACACCCAGATTCTACCCAAGGGAATCCCACTCGACGATATGGACATACAAATGGTGTCCACTACCTGTTCGGCATGGCACCGTATACGCCGCACATTGGGAGGTAGGCCCCTCCGTTCTAACGCCATCTTGCTGCATGACAACCCTTGGCTCCCGCTCGCTAGGGAGAAACTAGTCCAAAGCACCCTTCATAGGTATGACCTCCACACTATGGGGGACTTGTTCCCTGATGGGCATGTTACACCCCTTTTGGAGGGACCATGGGTTAGGGATATTCCATACGTGGACCAATTTATTTTAAGGAGACTGCGCAACACGTTATGATCGCTCCTCCCTTCCTATCCCCTCCCTCCTGATGATTTTGCCCCACTGACTGACAATCTCGACTACCGAGGGAGGACGCATGATTTCTAGACTATATAGTTCCTGTCTCGAACTAAACCTGACACTACCAATAGAGTGCGTGAGGTTTGGACGACAGAACTCGGGATAGAAATCACTGACAAAATGTGGGCATACTGCTGCACACAGACGCAGCGCATTTCTATCTGTCAACGCCACAAATTATTACACTTTAAATTTTTACATTGATATTATATATCCCCATCTGATATAGCTAAGTTTGACCATACCAGATCTGATGCCTGTGCTAAGTGCCATGATGCGGGAGCTGATTTCGCACACCTCGCCTTGACCTGCTCCGTAGTACATGCTTACTCGGCGATGGCGTTCTAACGGATCTCAGCTATGACGGGTGTGGACCTTGCACCATGTCCACTAATGGCCTTATTGGGATATACCCTCGAGGTGCCACACAGCTCCCGTAGGTTGGTGTCAATCGCACTGCTACTGGCTAAAAGAGAGGTAGCACTGCGATGGGGTAGTGCTCGTCCCCCCAGAGTTTCGGGATGGCTTGAGAGTATGTGTCATTGCGAGAAAGTAGGGGAGGATTATGTAACCCCTGAACTCACTTCCCAAAGACTTCTGGGCCCCATTCAAAGGCCTACCTGTCATTTATAGAGTGTGATGAGTCGGAATGAAATACAGCTCAGCATTCACGTCAGTTTATACATGTCTCTGCACTATCTGATGCCTAGAGTGTCCCGATGACTAGTGCCCTCTGGCTGAAGCATAGTTAATACTGTGAAATATTTGTAAATGGAATGTTACATGTACAAATAGGATGGTAGGATGGTCAAACTTTATTTTTTCATCTATCATTTGACAAGTGTGATGTGCATTCATTGTTGATGTTAAATTGAAATGATCAATAAAGAAATGCAAAAAAAAATGTGTGAGTCTGCCACCCGACGTCCAAACTCAACTCAACTTAATGCTACTCCATTGTACAACACTTTACTCCAGTCTATTCCAGTGTACACCACAGTAGTTTACTCTATGCTACTGTATGCCACTCTATTCCACTCTGACACTCTATGCCCCTCCACTCTACCCCAGAAAACTCCACTGTTTGCTAGTCCACTGTACAACACTGTACTACAGTGTATGTCACTGTAGAGCACTGTAGTCCACTGTATGCCACTATACCACACTCTACTCCACTCTGCTACACTCCCTCTACACCACTCCGTCCCAATTTATTCCATGCTTCTCAATGACACATCACTTCACTATACTCCACTACTCCACTCTATGCCACTCCATGCCACTCTATGCCACTCGGCTCTAAGACATTCTATGCAACTCCACTGTACCACACTCTGCCACACTGTACTCTACTCAACATAACTTTACTCGACAAGACTAAACTGTACTCTATGCCACTCCTCTCTATGACAGTTTCCTAGACTACATGACATGCCACACCACTCCACTCTGACACTTTACTCCACTCTATGCTACGTCACTCCACTGTACTTGATGGCACTGTACTGTATTACATGGCACTCCACTCTATGACACTCTACTTCACTCTACGCTATGCCTCTCCACTAGACTCCACTGTACAACACTTTACCTCACTCAGTGCCACTGTAGGACACTCCACTCAATGCTGCTTCACTCTACAATGCTCTACTGTACTCTATACAATCCACTCTACAACACTCTACTACACGCTATGCCACTGTACAACACTATACTACATTGTATTCCCCTATGCTCCACTGTACAACACTCTACTCCACTCTGTTCCACTGTATGACGCTCTACTCTATGCCAATCTACAACACTCTAAGACACACTACACAACTCTCTCTAGGCCACTCCACCCCACTTTACTCCACTCTACTCTATGACACACTACTTCACTCCACTCTATGATACACTACTCCCATCTACTCCACTCCACTCGACTCTACTGTATGCCACTGCACTCTACACCACTCCACTCCACTCTACAGTGTACTGTACGCCACTCCACTCTACTCCCCGCTATGACACTCTACTCCACTGAACCACACTCTGCGCCCCTTCACTCTACCATACATAACTGCACTCTATAGCATCCCACTGTACACTAGTGTAATCCAGTCTATTTCTTTAACATCCACACATATGTATATGTGTGTTTTTGTATACAAATATATTTATATATAGTGTTAATTAGTGTAATTTATTTACTTTACATTATATTAATTTTATATATTATATAATTTACATTTACTACTTTAAACTGTATATATGTATTACAAAATTGATATTTTTGGATGATATTACTGTCTACAATATTTTTTATATATTTTTGCAATCTTGATTAGTATAGGAACACAATATTGTGGTAAACAATATTTTTTAACACAATATTTTTGATAACAATATTGTTTACCACAATAATGTGTCATTGAACCCAACTTCCAGGGATGTGGCCCAATGGCCCCCAGATAGGGTCCTGAAATGGTGAATACTTAGGTCTTCCTATCGAGAGTTAAATTCCATTTGATGTGTCTTGTGGCACACTTGAGGTTGAGGTAGTTTGTTTATGAGGGCTATTGAAGGGTCCTTTGGGTAATCTGCATGTCGTGATGTTGTGTAAACTAAGGCTCTGGCTTAGATCTACAAGGTTTGTTTTCACACAAACAGGTGACACAAGTGAACTTAGTTCAATGCACCAGCGCTTGAATGTGAAAGACAGGTTGTAGCCCTGCACAACCCAATACATAGTTGAAGTGGTGTCTGTGTTTTTGGGTTACTAACAGTCAACAGCAGCTGGTGCCAACATAAAGTGGTGTGGCAGCGCGGGGACAAATAAAAAAAAGCAGTTACCTGCTACTTCCACTGCCGCTCCCACTACCTGCCGCCTCTGTGCTCCTCTCTTCCAGAAGTTCCTAGGCCAGCACAGGCTCCCAGACTCCCCACCCAATCCAGAAGCTGCTCTCATGGTGTGGAGCAGCGCCTGGATTGGTCTGAGTGGCCTGGCTAGGTGCTCACTAGACTGGGAGCCTGTGTCATTTCACCACCAAGCTGTACAATACAGCTGGGTTGGAGAAATCTAAGTGCGTATGTCTTTTTGGCTGGCCTAACATGGCCCTCCACTCCTCCTCCCAGTCCCTGTGCTGTCAAGAAAGGATCACCTGGTCCCGCCCTAGACTCAGCAGCATTGGTGCCAGTGAAAACTAAAACGATAATAAAATTGTTTTATTATCGTTTTATTTTTTATTCTGCAGTGGGACGATTCTCCTCTGCTATTACAGAGGAGCCGCCACTGCTAACAGTCCTCAAACAGGGATGCAGAGACGCAGTGGTAATTTGAGAGCCCAGCGTTGTTCTTTTCAATATCTCACACAATCACTGCACTAAGAAAAATGCTTTTTTTGGGATCACTAACAGAATATCGGAAAAAAAATATTGTGTGGACAGAATCTCATGTCAAAAATATCAAGGACCAAACTATTGAGAAGGTAAATGCAAATAGGTAAGTATAGATTTATTATTTTTAACTCCACGTCTACGTACTTTGATGATATATGGTATTGTCAAGGTACATATATGAGGAGTTATATATAGTTAAACTTTGCTTACCTATAGAAACCTGCCTTCATGATATTTTTGTCCTCAATATTCATGATAGGAAGGTAAATAGAGAGGGGCCCCAGACCAAAAGGACAGGGCTCCGTGTAAGACTAAAAAGTAAAAAAATCTCCTTTTGGGACCTCAATCAACCACAACTTTGTTTCTACAAACATTCGTTCAAACATTCACCGCAATGGACTCAGACATAGTTCCTTAACGACCACAACACTGATCAAGTCAATACCACAAAAAGTGCCAGATTGTTCAGATCTTTAATGCCAAAGCTTTACACATTACATTTAGGGCAACAAACAAAATGTACAAACGTTGTACAAGAGAGAACCAAATCACTTGAAATCATCAATTAAATAACAAATATATTACATAAAAAATTACCAAAATTCATACACAATAGAAAGATTTTTTTCAAAAGAGGGAGCACACACAAGACTATTATATCTTTCTTTGTATCATGCTAATCTGTGTGAATCGAAGAATGGGACACATGATTGTGATGCCTGAATTGTTGTAACTCTGGCATCAATAAAAAGTTTTACAAAAAAGGGGTTTATTTCAACAGGTTCAATCTGTTGCCTAGCACATGTAAAATAAGTACACAGAATATTATTACAGTAATTATGCAGCACTTCAAACAGTAATGAAGTGAAAACAAAACACAAGAAGAATCCCACATCAATCTCGAAAAATAGATTAAACTTTAAGAAGAAAAAAAAAATAATCAGATAAGTAGAACCAGAAATATGCAATTTTAAATGTTTTGAAGAAAAGTAGCTCTTAGAAGCAAGAAGCACCAATTGCGTTTAACCGGTCATGGAGGATGGGGTCCAAGTCACAAAGGCTGACCACGATGGAGCGTGAGTCGGATACTGGACTGAGTCCAGTCCGTGGTTATAAAGTATCTTGTGTCCTGGGCGTAGAGATAACAAGTCCTTGCATTGGCCTGTGTGGTGTGGCTGTCGAGGAGAAGTAGACGAGCACTTGAGATCCTGCATCAAGATGCGTTGTGCTGCATTGTGTCAGCTCTGTTGAAGCCGCCAAACAGAGCTGTGATGCGGGCAACAAGATGCTTTACATCGAGGTCAATGAAGCCAATAGTGTTGCGAGTACTTGCGTCGAGATGCGTCACGATGAGTCGAGATTCGTCGAGCTGGGCCAATTGTTGGCCTCAAGATGTGGTGCGCTGGGTTGGTGCTAGTGCAGCCACCGATCAGAAGCTACGATGCTCAGTCCATGAAGGACTCAAAACATTGTTTGCGTTTGTGATTGTTCTCTATTAAGTCCTTTTTGATGGGCCCTATAAACAGGTGAACAGTCTGTTCACTACTAGGCTACTGCTAGACCAACGCTTGAGCAAAGACCGCTGATCAGCTCAGGGGTTGGAACCACAAAGTAATGGCTGGATGCACTTAAAAGAAAATATCAAGAACTTTCGGCTGCACCTGAAAGAATCGGTTACTTCATGGTAAAAGCAACATGAGAGAATATGCAGGATAAGTAATCCAAACATTGAAAAGAAGATTGTCTGAATGCTAAAACTGATGTATTCTGATGCTTACCCTTGCAAAGCAAAGTGAGGTCAATTTGAATGCCCCTGGTTTGTAATTGTACAAGATGAGGATGAGGATAGCTTCCCGTAGAGTGGAAGTGTATTACCTGCATTCCTATAGCTGGAGGGAGGATACCCAGACACTGAGGTGAGAAAGAAGCGATCAGGCTACATTTCAAAATTCCAAGAGGCCGTTTGTTTATCAAGGAGTTGCAGAATACTCCTCCCAGCAAAGTCGCCTGGTGGATGGCTGTGGCAAGGGTTAGGACACCAGCCTCAGCTTTTCCAAAGAGTTATAGCTTCTAGGACAGACCTGTCGTCTGCCTGTCCCCAATCGTTGCATCAGGAAGATCCCAAACCACATTTTGTCCATGGTGTGGGTGATGAAGCTCAGAGTCACCTCCAGTGTTCCTATATTGAGAAGCATCATCCTACACAAAGGCTGCCTCTCCAGAGTAGTCTGAGAAAGATACTTGAGATTAAACCTCTACCTTATTTTTCTCACAGATTATGAATATTAAAGGGTAACACTTAAAAAGGAGGGAAAGCAAGATATTACTGCAATGCATAAGACGTAATATTTGGTATCCCAATAGAAAAATATAGGGAAACACAAGGGAGGGTACAATTTGTCAGAAAAGAACTGTGTTCACCCCGTCAACATAAGACCGTCAACATAAGACCATTACAAATTGTACGCTGGTAAGTTTTAAACCTCGAAACATAATGGATACCAAATATTACAGCCCATATAGGCTATGATATTTGGTATCTCTTAAAGAAACTGGAAATGAAAGCTTGTGGAATGGTATCAAAAATGCTAAAGCACATTGTAATCTGCTGTCAAATAAAAGACAATTTCAACTTGTCAATGGTTAAAAAGTCTGCCTTGAAATGCAAGGGGATACCAGATATTACACCAATGCATGATCCGTAATATTTGGTATCCTCATAAAAAGAGACAGTGGAAAACACAAGGAAGGTGTGATTTGTCACAAAAACACTGTCCATCCCGCCAGAATAACACCATATAAAATTGTATCCTGGTAAATTTTAATCCAAGAAACATAGGGGATACCAAATATTACAGCTCATTGGTGACATTATATTTGGTATCCCCTAAAGGAACCGGATGTGAAAGCTTGTGGAATATTAAAAGCGCTAAACTATACTGTAATCTGCTGTCAAATAAAAGTCAATTTGAACTTGTCAGTGGTGAAATGGTAACCCTTGAAAAGGAGAATATACAAAATATTACAGCAATGCATGATCCGTAATATTTGGTATCCTCATAAAAAGAGACAGTGGAAAACACAAGGAAGGTGTGATTTGTCACAAAAACACTCTGTCCATCCCGCCAGAATAACACCATATAAAATTGTATCCTGGTAAATTTTAATCCAAGAAACATAGGGGATACCAAATATTACAGCTCATTGGTGACATTATATTTGGTATCCCCTAAAGGAACCGGATGTGAAAGCTTGTGGAATATTAAAAGCGCTAAACTATACTGTAATCTGCTGTCAAATAAAAGTCAATTTGAACTTGTCAGTGGTGAAATGGTAACCCTTGAAAAGGAGAATATACAAAATATTACAGCAATGCTTGAGCCATAATATTTGGTATCCATATAGAAGGAGACAATGAAAAACAAAAGGAAGGGTGCATTGTAACAGAAAAAGAGCGTCTTCAACCTGCCAACATTAGACCATGACAAATTGTGTCCAGATATTATACTCCTATAAGGCATTAAATTTGGTATCCACCAAGGGAACTGGATCTGAAAGCTTGTGTTATGAAATAAAAAGTGTGAAAAATACTGTAATATGCTATAAAAATGCAACTTGAATTGGTCAGCTGCTAAAAGGTAACCCTTGAAAAGTAGGGGATACCAGACTCTACAGCAATGCAGGAGCCTTAATATGTGGTATCTCCATAGTAAAAGATGTTGGAAAACACAGGGCAGGGTGCTATTTGGCAGGAAAATACTGTGTTCACCCAGCCAACAGAAGGCCATGTCAAATTGAATCCTGGTAAGCTCTAACCCGAGAAACATAGGGGATACCAAATAATATAGCTCTTATGAGGCATTATATTGTGTATCCCCTAAAGGAACCAGATATAAAAGCTTGCAAAATTAAATCACAAATGTCAAAATGTACTGTAGTCTGCTATCAAATAAAAGGCAACTTCAAGTGGTCAATGGCTAAAGGGTAACCCATGAAACGTAGAGGGTACGAGATATTACAGCACTGCGTAGGATATAATATTTGGTATCCCCATAGTAAACGATGTTGGAAAGCAAAAGGAAGGGTGCTGTTTGGCAAAGAAAGACTGTGCTCACCCATCCAACATAAGACCATGTCAAACTGAATCCTGGCAAGTTCTAACTGAAGAAACATAGGAGATACCAGATATTATATCCGGTATAGGCGATTATATATGGTATCCCTTAAGGGAACCAGATATAAAATCTTGTGGAATGATGTAAAAAATGTGAAAAGATACTGTAGTCTGCTATCAAATAAAAAGCAAGTTCAAGTGGTCAATGGCTGAAGGGTAACCTATGAAACGTAGGGGATACGAGATATTACAGCAATACGTAATATATAATATTTGGTATCATCATAGTAAACGATGTTGGAAAGCAAAAGGAAGGGTGTTGTTTGGCATAGAAATACTGTGCTCACCCATCCAACATAAGACCATGTAAAATTGAATCCTGGTAAGTTCTAACCCGAGAAACACAGGGGATACCAAATATTATAGCCGGTATAGGCCATTATATATGGTATTCCTTAAGGGAACCAGTTGTAAAATCTTGTGGAATGATGTAAAAAATGTAAAAGGTACTGTAGTCTGCTATCAAATAAAAGGCAACTTCACCTGGTGAATGACTAAAGGGTAACCTATGAAACATAGGTGATACGAGATGTTACAGCAATGCATGAGCCATAATATTTGGTATCCCCATTGTAAACGATGTTGGAAAGCAATAGGAAGGGTGCTCTTTGCCATGGAAATACTGTGCTCATCCATCCAACATAAGACCATGTCAAATTGAATACTGGTCAGTTCTAACCCCAGAAACACAGGGGATACCAAATATTATAGACAGTAAAGGCCATTATATTTGGTATCCCCTAAGGGAATCGGATGTAAAATCTTGTGGAGTGTTGTAAAAATCTGAAAAGAGACTGTAGTCTGCTATAAAATAAAAGGCAAATTCAACTGGTGAATGGCTAAAGGGTAACCTATGAAACTTAGGTGAAACGCGAAATTACTGCAATGCGTGAGCCATAATATGTGGTATCCCCATAGTAAACGATGTTGGAAAGCAAAAGGAAGGGTTATAATTAACATAGAAATACTGTGCTCACCCATCAAACATAAGACCATGTCAAATTGATTCCTGGTAAGTTCTAACCCAAGAAACACAGGGGATACCAAATATTATAGCCGGTATAGGCCATGATATATGGCATCCCCTAAGGGAACCGGACGTACAATCTTGTGGAATGATGTAAAAAATGTGAAAAGATACTGTAGTCTGCTATCAAATAAAAGACAACTTCAAGTGGTCAATGGCCAAAGGGTAACCCATGAAACATAGGGGATGCGAGATATTACAGCAATGCGTCAGCCATAATATTTGGTATCCCCATTGTAAACAATGTTGGAAAGCAAAAAGAAGGGTGCTATTTGCCATAGAAATACTGTGCTCAACCATCCAACATAAGACCATGTCAAATTAAATACTGGTTAGTTCTAACCTCAGAAACACAGGGGATACCAGATATTATAGCCGGTATAGACCATTATATATGGTATCCCCTAAGGGAACCGGATGTAAAATCTTGTGGAATGATGTAAAAAATCTGAAAAGGTACTGTAACTGCTATCAAATAAAAGGCAACTTCAACTGGCCAACGGCTAAAGGGTAACCTATGAAAATAGGGGATGCAAGATATTACAGCAATGTGTCAGCCATAATATTTGGTATCCCCATTGTAAACAATGTTGGAAAGCAAAAGGAAGGGTGCTATTTGCCATAGAAATACTATGCTTATCCATCCAACATAAGACCATGTCAAATTGAATGCTGGTAAGTTCTAACTCCAGAAACACAGGGGATACCAGATATTATAGCCGGTGTAGGCAACTGCAACTGGTGAATGGCTAAAGGGTAACCTATGAAACATAGGAGATACGAGATATTACAACAATGCGTGAGCCATAATATTTGGTATCCCCATATTAAACAATGTTGGAAAGCAAAAGGAAGGTCGCTATTTGGCACAGAATTACAGTGCTCACCCATCCAACATAAGCCCATGTCAAATGGAATCCTGGTATGTTCTAACCCGAGAAAGACAGGGGATACCAAATATTATAGGCGGTAGAGGTCATTATATTTGGTATCCCCTAAGGGAACTGGATGACAAATCTTGTGGAATGATGTAACAAATCTGATAAGATACTGTAGTCTGCTATCAAATAAAATGAAACTTCAACTGGTGAATGGCTAATGGGTAGCCTATGAAACATAGGGGATACCAGATATTACAGCAATGTGTGAGCCATAATATTTGGTATCCCCATAGTAAACAATGTTGGAAAGCAAAAAGAAGGGTGCTATTTGGCATAGAAATACTTTGCTCACCCATCCAACATAAGACCATGTCCAATTGAATCCTGGTAAGTTCTAAACCAAGAAACTCCGGGGATCCCAGATATTATAGCCGGTATGGGCCATTATATTTGGTATCCCTTAAAGGAACCGGATGTAAAATCTTGTGGAATGATGTAAAAATGTGAAAAGTTACTGTAGTCTGCTATAAAATAAAAGGCAACTTCAACTGGTCAATGGCTAAAGGGTAACCCATGAAACGTATGGGATACGAAATATTACAGCAATGCGTGAGCCATAATATTTGGTATCCCGATAGTAAACAATGTTGGAAAGCAAACGGAAGTGTGCTATGTGGCATAGAAATACTGTGCTCAGCCATCCTACATAAGACCATGTCCAATTGAATCCTGGTAAGTTCTAAACCAAGAAACTCCGGGGATCCCAGATATTATAGCCGGTATGGGCCATTATATTTGACATCCCTTAAGGGAGCCGGATGTAAAATCTTGTGGACAGATGTAAAAATGTGAAAAGTTACTGTAGTCAGCTATCAAATAAATGGCAACTTCAACTGGCCAATGGCTAAAGGGTAACCCATGAAACATAGGGGATACCAGATATTATTGCAATGACTGAGCCATCATTTTTGGTATCCCCTTTGTAAACGATGTTGGAAAGCGAAAGGAAGGGTGCAATATGCCATAGAAATACTGTGCTCAACCATCCAACATAAGACCATGTCAAATTAAATACTGGTAAGTTCTAACCTCAGAAACACAGGGGATACCAGATATTATAGCTGGTATAGGCCATTATATTTTATTTATTTTTTATTTTATTTTATTTTATGTGTTTTATAGAGCGCGAACCAGACCCGTTAGAGTATCAGAGCGCTTTACAGAGAGACATAGGCATGTACAGAATAGGCATAGCATCATCAGTTACAGAACGAATGAAAGAGGCAGGGTGCTGAATCTAGAAGGGAGGTAGGGCACGTATTTACAGATTAAAATATCCAAGTAGTCAAGACGAGATAACATATTTATAGATTGCGTTAGTCAATGTTCGTGACAAGGCCCCACGTTTCTGAAGGGGGTGAGGTAGATAATCCAGAAGGGGGCAGTAGATGGCCATAGATCAAAGCTGTTGTGGAGGTAGAGGCAAGTTTTAAGCGAGAAATTTGCCCATAAGGAATGTTTTGGCATCCTTTTGAAGCGAGACAGAGAGGGGATTCTTCTGATGTCAGGAGGGAGAGAGTTCCATATTCTAGGAGCAGCCCTGAGAAAGCTCGGTTGTAGGTTTTTTTTTTTTCGATAGCGTGCAGGTTGGAGCAGGAGGTCTCTGGCAGATCGGGAGTTTCTGTTTCCTCCGGAGATCACAAGTTTCTGCCTCAGATATGCAGGGAGTTCGAATATAAGGCTTTGTGCGTGATGCATGCTACTTTGAGCTGTATTCTTGCCTCCAGGGAAGCCAGTTGAGAGCTTTCAAGTGTGGGGAAATATGGTCGTATTTCCTTGTGCCGGTGAGTAGTCTGGCGGCTGCATTGAGGCAGGCTTTTAGAGGTGCCAGGGAGATCTTGGGTAGACCCGAGAGGGTAGAACAGCCGTACTCCAGTCTAGATATGACAAGTGCTTGGACTGCCATTTTTAGGTCGGGAGCATCGAGGAAGGGTTTCAATTTCCTGAGGTAGCTCAGGTGGAATCTGGCTGATTTGGCCATTGAGTTGATGTGGTCACGCATGTTCAGGTTGCTGTCAAGGGTGATTCCCAGCGATTTGGCCGAATCCACGATGGTCGGTGGGCAGTTCAAGGCTGTGATAGCTTTGACTATGATTTAATCTCAAGGTTGGTATTGGGCGGGGCGATCAGGAGAAATTCAGTTTTGTTTGCATTAAGTTTGAGTTGGTTGGATGCGAGCTATTGGACGGTGTGTTCCAAAGCATCGTTCAGGGAGAGGATCTCTTCAAGAGATGAGGTTTTGATGTAGATCTGAGTGTCATCAGCATACATATGATTGGAGATATTAGCAGTGCGTAGTACCTTCGGTAAGCGGTTCCAGGTAAAGGTTGAAGAGGGTGGGGGACAGTGTTGAGCCTTGAGGGACTCCAACCGTGACTGGGGATGGTGCCGATAGGATGCCGTTGACGAGGAATCTCTGGGACCGGTTTTGGAGGAAGGATCTGAACCAATCTAGAACGGTGCCATCCAAGCCCATCCTGAGTTTGAGGCGTTCAAGTAGTTTTTCATGGTTGACCGTGTCGAAGGCCGAGGATAGGTCCAGGAGGATGAGGAGACAGGTTTTGCCTTGGTCAAGAGCTTGGAGAGCGTCATCAACGATGTGGAGTATAGTGGTTTCGGTGCTGTGCCCTGGTCTGAATCCGGATTGGAAGTCATCGAGTAGGTGGAAGTTGTTGATGTGTTGACTTAGCTGCTGCTGCACACATTTCTCCATCACTTTGGCCAAGAGGGGAATGTTGGAGATGGGTCTGAAATTGTCTGGGGAGGCAGGATCCAGCGACGGCTTTTTCAGAATGGGAAGGACTTGACCGGTTTTTAGAGGGTCCGGCATCGTGCCCTGCTGGAGAGAGGCGTTAATTATTGTAGTCAAGCTAGGAATAATGGATTGGGTGGCGACAGCTAGGCAGTTAGAAGGGAGCGGGTCATTAAAATGGTTATTGGGTTTTAGGGAGGATAGGATTTTGGACAGTGAGTCATCGTCGTAGAGTTTGAAGTCAGACCAGTGAGCATGGTTTTTGGGTGAAACCCGTAGGGGCGACGTGGCTGGAGGAGGCGGGTCAAGAGGTGTTTGAGGGTATGTGATGGATTTGAGTTCGTTTCCAAGGGCTGAGATTTTGTCAGCAAAGAAGGAGGAGAATTCCTCTGAGGATATAAGAGACTTCGGGGTTTCTTTTGAAGTTTTGGCCAATTTATTAGATTGGTGTTTGACCAGCTCGAAGAGCTTGTGGGGTCTGTTCTTGGCCTTCTCTAGTGCAGTTCTGAAGAACTCTTTTTTGACTTGAGTATGTTCCTGTTGTAGACATTCCTGGCCTGGCGGAGGAGTTTAAGATGTGCAGTAGAGGGGTGCTGCCTCCAGGATCTTTCTGCTTGTCGGAGGGTTCTCCTCTCGTTGTTGAGGGATCGAGTGAACCAGGGGTTTCTGTCTTTGATTTGGGTTCTTTTCAGTTTTAGTGGGGCTAGGTCGTCCAGGATGTTCGTAATGGTTGCAGAGTAGTGTTCGTTAATGCCGCTGACTGATGTGATATGCAGGGGGGGGGAGGTCTGATTTGCAGCGAGCCTCGAGTTCCCTGCGGTCCAGATTCTTAGTGTCTCTGATCCAGCGTTTCGGAATCACCGGTTGCGGTGCCCATGTCTTGTGGGTGTCAGGTAGGAGGAAGGTGATGGCGTGGTGGTCAGACCAGTCGCATGGGTCTATAGAGATAAGCTTGACTGTTGATTCTTTGGAGATAATCCAATCAAGAGTGGCCCCTTTGCGTGAGTTGGTAGTGAGCAGGCTTGGGTCAGGGCTTGATCGGCCAGGAGGTCCTTGATGGCATTGACATGCGAGTCCTTTGGATCGTTCCAGTGCAGGTTAAAATCACCGAGGAAAATATCATTGGCGTTATTGGAACTCTTAGCTGTGATGATTTCCATGAGGTGGTCAGTGAAGGAGTCGTTCATGCCTGGGGGTGGTAAAAGATGTGCAGGTTGCACAGTGGGATGGAGTTGCTGAGAATAGCGAGGGCGAGGTATTCGCAGGATTCAGTGGTGTCCGCCAAAAGTTCAGTGACCAGAAGGTTAGGGCGGTAGATGCAGGCGATGCCTCCTCCTTTCTTGTTAGATTGTCTGTCTAGCCTTGTGATGATGTAGTTAGGAGGGACTAGGAGGTCCAGGTATGGAGATGAGGATTCGTTGAGCCATGATTCCGTGAGGATCGCTAAGTCAAAATTTTTGCGAAGGATGAGATCAGCAATATCTGCAGCGTGCTTAGCTGCCGACCGGCAATTAATCAAGAGACCAGATAGAGAGGATTTGGCAGGAGGTTCAGGAGTCTGGGCGGACAGGCGAACAGGTGCTAGATTACTCTTGACCACAGTTCTATTGTGGAGGGAAGCTGGTCTGTTGGGGTTGATAGTAACCGTGCAGATGGCGTGTTCGGTCTTAGCGTCTAAAGGATGAGGGATAGCTGGGGTATAGTTGTAGTCTCGGACGATGGCAAGGATTTCAATTTCAGTGAGATCTAGTGGGCTTGGAGTGGCGGAGGAGGGGTTGTAGGAAAGGACAAGAGCACGGGTTTCTTCCTCTGAGAGGTGGCATGGGTGCTTGTGGGGCGACGATGTCTCAGGGATAGCGGAAGAGGTTGTTTAGTAAGCTCTGGCAAATGCGGGGGGGTGGCGTTAGGCAGGGGCATAAGGTTGGCGAGGGAGAGTTCAGCAAGGTGGAGGAGGTTCATTAGCTCTAGGATGGAAATATGAATGCTCTGGGTTAGTTTGGCGGCTCTGGCGTGCAGAGAATCGATGTCCCTATAAGAAGGGGGTGCTAGCGGGCAGGGGGGCAGTGGTTCGGGTGCAGTTCTGACAGCGCGAATGGGTGATAAGGGGGAAGGACTAGTACAGCCTGTGTTGAGAGCCAAAGGATCTATGTTGGGGCCCCTTTGCAGGTTGGATTGAGTGCAGGATGGGCAAGCGGGACTTGTATCGTAAGTCATTGGGGGCGTACTGGTGACATAGTCTACCTGGGGAGCTAGTAGAGGGGGGACCAAAGGTCTAGGAGTGATTCTGTTGGCGGGGCCGGGAGGTGTGCTGGGGTCAATCGGGTGGACAGTGAGGGGAGCCCTAGGGGTGGTTTGAGAGTGGCTGGCCATGCAGGATGGGCTGGCTGAGGACTCAACGGTGCGGGAAAGGTAAGCGCGATCTGTATCGTAGGTCGTTGGGGATGTACCAGTGACATGGTCTGCTTGGTAAGTTGGTAGGGAGGGGACCAGAGGTCTAGAGGTGATTCTGTTGACAAGATCGGGAGACGTGCTGGAGTGGTTAAGGTGGCCAGTGTTGGAAGAGCTTAGAAGGGTTTGAGGGTGGCTAGACATGTTGGTTGGGCTGGATAGGCTGGACGAGGGCTCATCAAGGCAGGAGTTAATTACCCTACCAGTGTCGTGTACGTGGTTTCTGAGGAGGGTGAATAGGTCTGCAAATTTATTCAGGTTTTTGGTTGAGGCTTGGATCAGAACGATGCCGTTTTTGTAGAGAGTGATGGTGAGGTCAGCTCGCAGGGTTGAGGAGGGTGCTATAGTTAACTTAGTGCCATACGGAATGTTCTTAGTAGCACGAACATTGAGATGGTGAGCGAAGGTTTTGCGCCAGGTAGAAGTTCTTCTGGAATAGAAGATGAGGTCGTTAATGACTATGCCGTTGTCTGCATTGTAACGCAGGTCAGAGATCAGTGTCTCAGGGTGTCTTTTCAGGGTGGCATGCTTGAAGGATTTTGAGGCGGCTTTGGAGAGGTTAGGGGGGTAGACTAGAGTGTACGCATTTTCACCCGTATCGCACAGGCCAGGCCTAGCCATGATGGCTCAGGTGTGCTGCTCAAGCAGCAATAGAGACAGTTATGCAGCAAGGTAGGCTGCCCGCCGTGCAGGAACCAGAATTGCACTGTGACAGTACCACCGGGGAATTGCACTGTGACAGTACCACCGGGGAACACACTATTATTGAAGGAGCCTGGGTGGCATAATCAGGAGGTGAGGATAATCACGTTGTATTGGGAGCTCAAGCATTTCAAGGTCAGGCAATAGAAGATGAATGGAGTGTCTTCATACAGTTGCCATTTTAGGGTCAGGCAAAGAGCAGTCTGCCGGTGATGTGGCTAATGTGTAGATACCAAAAACAACAGTTGATGGACAGAATGCAGAACAATGTCATACATTCACCCCAGTACAGAGATCTGGGCCTAAATCCATCGTTTTTTTGCTCACCATGCTTGATTCCGGTCCAGGGAAGACATGGCTTAGCAGTTCGGTCTGGACTGTTCCCATGAGGCACAGGGTCAAGACTGATTTGCATATGGCTATGTCTGAACTGGGGTGGCGTGGTGAAGCAAAATAACGATGGATTAAACCCAGATCTGTGACTGGGGGTGAATGTTTGCCAATGTGCAGCATTCCGTCCATCATCTTGTGTGTTTTGCATTTCGCCCTATGTGGGAAGGGTATGCCCAGACGTGGGTCCCGTGCTCACTACGCCACTGGAGTCAAGCTATCTTGGCTGATGAAGGCTGATAGCCTGAAACCGTTCCTAGGATGCTTGATTCCGGTCCAGGGAAGACATGGCTTGGCAGTTCGGTCTGGACTGTTCCCATGAGGCACAGGGTCAAGATTGATTTGCATATGGCTATGTCTGAACTGGGGTGGCGTGGTGAAGCAAAATAACGATGGATTAAACCCAGATCTGTGACTGGGGGTGAATGTTTGCCAATGTGCAGCATTCCGTCCATCATCTTGTGTGTTTTGCATTTCGCCTATGTGGGAAGGGTATGCCCAGACGTGGGTCCCGTGCTCACTACGCCACTGGAGTCAAGCTATCCTGGCTGATGAAGGCTGATAGCCTGAAACCTGTCCTAGGATGCTTGATTCCGGTCCAGGGAAGACATGGCTTGGCAGTTCGGTCTGGACTGTTCCCATGAGGCACAGGGTCAAGACTGATTTGCATATGGCTATGTCTGAACTGGGGTGGCGTGGTGAAGCAAAATAACGATGGATTAAACCCAGATCTGTGACTGGGGGTGAATGTTTGCCAATGTGCAGCATTCCGTCCATCATCTTGTGTGTTTTGCATTTCGCCCTATGTGGGAAGGGTATGCCCAGACGTGGGTCCCGTGCTCACTACGCCACTGGAGTCAAGCTATCCTGGCTGATGAAGGCTGTTAGCCTGAAACCGGTCCTAGGATGCTTGATTCCGGTCCAGGGAAGACATGGCTTGGCAGTTCGGTCTGGACTGTTCCCATGAGGCACAGGGCCAAGACTGATTTGCATATGGCTATGTCTGAACTGGGGTGGCGTGGTGAAGCAAAATAACGATGGATTAAACCCAGATCTGTGACTGGGGGTGAATGTTTGCCAATGTGCAGCATTCCGTCCATCATCTTGTGTGTTTTGCATTTCGCCCTATGTGGGAAGGGTATGCCCAGACGTGGGTCCCGTGCTCACTACGCCACTGGAGTCAAGCTATCCTGGCTGATGAAGGCTGATAGCCTGAAACCGGTCCTAGGATGCTTGATTCCGGTCCAGGGAAGACATGGCTTGGCTGTTCGGTCTGGACTGTTCCCATGAGGCACAGGGTCAAGACTGATTTGCATATGGCTATGTCTGAACTGGGGTGGCGTGGTGAAGCAAAATAACGATGGATTAAACCCAGATCTGTGACTGGGGGTGAATGTTTGCCAATGTGCAGCATTCCGTCCATCATCTTGTGTGTTTTGCATTTCGCCCTATGTGGGAAGGGAATGCCCAGACGTGGGTCCCGTGCTCACTACGCCACTGGAGTCAAGCTATCCTGGCTGATGAAGGCTGATAGCCTGAAACCGATCCTAGGATGCTTGATTCCGGTCCAGGGAAGACATGGCTTGGCAGTTCGGTCTGGACTGTTCCCATGAGGCACAGGGTCAAGACTGATTTGCATATGGCTATGTCTGAACTGGGGTGGCGTGGTGAAGCAAAATAACGATGGATTAAACCCAGATCTGTGACTGGGGGTGAATGTTTGCCAATGTGCAGCATTCCGTCCATCATCTTGTGTGTTTTGCATTTCGCCCTATGTGGGAAGGGTATGCCCAGACGTGGGTCCCGTGCTCACTACGCCACTGGAGTCAAGCTATCCTGGCTGATGAAGGCTGATAGCCTGAAACCGGTCCTAGGATGCTTGATTCCGGTCCAGGGAAGACATGGCTTGGCAGTTCGGTCTGGACTGTTCCCATGAGGCACAGGGTCAAGACTGATTTGCATATGGCTATGTCTGAACTGGGGTGGCGTGGTGAAGCAAAATAACGATGGATTAAACCCAGATCTGTGACTGGGGGTGAATGTTTGCCAATGTGCAGCATTCCGTCCATCATCTTGTGTGTTTTGCATTTCGCCCTATGTGGGAAGGGTATGCCCAGACGTGGGTCCCGTGCTCACTACGCCACTGGAGTCAAGCTATCCTGGCTGATGAAGGCTGATAGCCTGAAACCGGTCCTAGGATGCTTGATTCCGGTCCAGGGAAGACATGGCTTGGCAGTTCGGTCTGGACTGTTCCCATGAGGCACAGGGTCAAGACTAATTTGCATATGGCTATGTCTGAACTGGGGTGGCGTGGTGAAGCAAAATAACGATGGATTAAACCCAGATCTGTGACTGGGGGTGAATGTTTGCCAATGTGCAGCATTCCGTCCATCATCTTGTGTGTTTTGCAATGTGTAGATACCGACAGTAATTTTCAGTTCTAAATTTTTATGAGGAGTGCGGATTTACGGGCGCTAATTGTTCCATTTAAATGACGTTCCCATGGGCAAACCAGGAAGAGCAATGTTCCCCGAGTTGATTAGGGGCCGCCATTTTGGGTCCAGGCAATGGAAGATGAATGGAGTGTCTTCATACTGTTGCCATTTAAGGGTCAGGCAAAGAGCAGTCTTTATCCTTTATCGGTGATGTGGCTATCCCCTACGGGAACCGGATGTAAAATCTTGTGGAATGATGTAAAAAATTTGAAAAGGTACTGTGGTCTGCTATCAAATAAAAGGCAACTTCAACTGGTGAATGGCTAAACGATAACCTATGAAACATGGGGGATACGTGATATTACAGCCATGCGTGAGCCATATTTCTTGGTATCCCCATTGTAAACGATGTTGGAAAGCAAAAGGAAGGGTCCTGTTTGCCAGAGAAATTCTGTGCTCATCCATCCAACATAAGACTATGTCAAATTGCATACTGGTAAGTTCTAACCCCAGAAACACAGGGGATACCAGATATTATAGCCAGTATAGGCCATTATATATGGTATCCCCTAAGGGAACCTGATGTAAAATCACGTGGAATGATGTAAAAAATTTGAAAAGTTACTGTAGTCTGCTATCAAATGTAAGGCAACTTCAACTGGTAAATGGCTAAAGGGTATCCCATGAAACGTAGGGGATACAAGATATTACAGCAATGCGTGAGCCATAACATTTGGTATCCCCATAGTAAACGATTTTGGAAAGCAAAAGAAACGTTGCTATTTGGCATAGAAATACTGTGCTCACCCATCCAACATAAGACCATGTCAAATTGAATCCTGGTAAGTTCTAACCCGAGAAACACAGGGGATACCAGATATTATAGCTGGTATAGGCCATTATATATGGTATCCTCTAAGGGAACCGGATGTAAAATCTTGAGGAATGATGTAAAAAATGTGAAAAGATACTGTAGTCTGCTATCAAATAAAAGACAACTTCAAGTGGTCAATGGCTATAGGGTATCCCATGAAACGTAGGGGATATGGGATATTACAGCAATGCGTGAGCCATAATATTTGGTACCCCCATTGTAAACGATGTTGAAAAGTGAAAGGAAGGGTGCTATTTGCCATAGAAATACTGTGCTCAACCATCCAACATAAGACCATTTCAAATTAAATACTGGTAAGTTCTAACTTCAGAAACACAGGGGATACCAAATATTATAGGCGGTAGAGGTCATTATATTTGGTATCCCCTAAGGGAACTTGATGTAAAATCTTGTAGAATGGTGTAAAAAAATCTGAAAAGATACTGTAGTCTGCTATCGAATAAAGGCAACTTCAACTGGTGAATGGCTAAAGGGTAACCTAAGAAACATAGGGGATACAAGATATTACAGCAATGCGTGAGCCATAATTTTTGGTATCCCCATTGTAAACGATGTTGGAAAGCGAAAGGAAGGATGCAATATGCCATAGAAATACTGTGCTCAACCATCCAACATAAGACCATGTCAAATTAAATACTGGTAAGATCTAACCTCAGAAACACAGGGCATCCCAGATATTATAACTGGTATAGGCCATTATATATGGTATCCCCTAAGGGAACCGGATGTAAAATCTTGTGGAATGATGTAAAAAATCTGAAAAGGTACTGTAACTGCTATCAAATAAAAGGCAACTTCAACTGGTGAATGGCAAGTGGGTAACCTATGAAACATGGGGTATACGAGATATTACAGCAATGCGTGAGCCATAATATTTGGTATCCCCATAGTAAACTATGTTGGAAAGCAAAAGGAAGGTCGCTATTTGGCATAGAAATACTGTGCTCACCCATCCAAATTAAGACCATCTCAAATAGAATCCTGGTAATTTCCAACCCAAGAAACACCGGGGATACCAGATATTATAGCCGGTATAGGCCATTATATTTTGTGTACCTTAAGGGAACATGATGTAAAATCTTGTGGAATGATGTAAAAAATGTGAAAAGTTACTGTAGTCTGCTATCAAATAAAACGCAACTTCAACTGGCCAACGGCGAAAGGGTAACCCATGAAACATAGGGGATACGAGATATTACAGCAATGCGTGAGCCATAATATTTGGTATCCCCATAGTAAACGATGTTGGAAAGCAAAAGGAAGGTCACTGTTTGGCATAGAAATACTGTGCTCACACATCCAACATAAGACCATGTAAAATTGAATCCTGGAAAGTTCTAACCCGAGAAATACAGGGGACACCAAATATTATAGCCGGTATAGGCCATTATATATGGAATCCTCTAAGGGAACCAGATGTAAAATCTTGTGGAATGATGTAAAAAATGGGAAAAGATACTGTAGTCTGCTATCAAATAAAAGACAACTTCAAGTGGTCAACGGCTATAGGGTAACCCATGAAACATAGGGGATACAAGCTATTACAGCAATGCGTTAGCCATAATATTTTGTATCCCCATTGTAAACGATGTTGGAAAGCGAAAGGAAGGGAGCTATTTGCCATTGAAATACTGTGCTCAACCATCCAACATAAGACCATGTCAAATTAAATTCTGGTAAGTTCTAACCTCAGAAACACAGGGGATACCAGATATTATAGCCAGTATGCGCCATTATATATGGTATCCCCTAAGGGAACCGGATGTTAAATCTTGTGGGAAGATGTAAAAAATCTGAAAAGATACTGTAGTCTGCTATGAAATAAAAGGCAACTTCAACAGGTGAATGGCTAAAGGGTAACCTATGAAACATAGGGGATACGAGATATTACAGCAATGCGTGAGCCATAATATTTGGTATCCCCATAGTAAACAATGTTGGAAAGCAAAAGGAAGGGTGCTATTTGGCATAGAAATACTGTCCTCACCCATCCAACATAAGACTATGTCCAATTGAATCCTGAGAAGTTCTAACCCAAGAAACACCGGGGATACCAGATATTATAGCCGGTATAGGCCATTATATTTTGTATACCTTAAGGGAACCTGATGTAAAATGTCGTGGAATGATGTAAAAAAATTGAAAAGTTACTGTAGTCTGCTACCAAATAAAAGGCAACTTCAACTGGCCAATGGGTAAAGGGTATCCCATTAAACATAGGGGCTACGTGATATTACAGCCATGCGTGAGCCATATTATTTGGTATCCCCATTATAAACGATGTTGGAAAGCAAAAGGAAGGGTGCTGTTTGCCATAGAAATTCTGTGCTCATCCATCCAACATAAGACCATGTCAAATTGCATACTGGTAAGTTCTAACCCCAGAAACACAGGGGATACCAGATATTATAGACGGTATGCGCCAATATATATGGTATCCCTTAAGGGAACCGGATGTTAAATCTTGTGCAATGATGTAAAAAATCTGAAAAGATACTGTAGTCTGCTATCAAATGAAAGGCAATTTCAACTGGTGAATAGGTAAAGGGTAACCTATGAAACATAGGGGATAAGAGATATTAGAGCAATGAGTTAGCCATAATATTTGGTATCCCCATAGTAAACGATGTTGGAAAGCAAAAGAAAGGTCGCTATTTGGCATACAAATACAGTGCTCACCCATCTAACATAAGACCATGTCAAATTGAATCCTTGTAAATTCTAACCTGAGAAACACAGGGGATACTAGATATTATAGCTGGTATAGGCCATTATATATGGTATCCCCTAAGGGAACCGGATGTAAAATCTTGTGGAATGATGTAAAAAATGTGAAAAGATACTGTAGTCTGCTATCAAATAAAAGACAACTTCAAGTGGTCAATGGCTATAGGGTAACTCATGAAACGTAGGGGATACAAGATATTACAGCAATGCGTGAGCCATAATATTTGGTATCCCCATTGTAAACAATGTTGGAAAGCGAAAGGACGGGTGCAATTTGCCATAGAAATACTGTGCTCAGCCTTCCAACATAAGACCATGTCAAATTGAATACTGGTAAGTTCTAACCCCAGAAACACAGGGGATACCGGATATTATAGCCGGTATAGGCCATTATATATGGTATCCCCTAAGGAAACCGGATATAAAATCTTGTGAAATGATGTAAAAAATCTGAAAATATACTGTAGTCTGCTATCAAATAAAAGGCAACTTCAACTGGTGAATGGCTAAAGGGTAACCTATGAAACATGGGGGATACGAAATATTACAGCAATGCGTGAGCCATAATATTTGGTATCCCCATAGTAAACGATGTTGGAAAGCAAAAGGAAGGTCGCTATTTGGCATAGAAATACTGTGCTCACCCATCCAACATAAGATCATCACAAATTGAATCCTGGTAAGTTCTAGCCGAGAGAGACAGGGGATACCAAATATTATAGACGGTAGAGGTCATTATATTTAGTATCCCCTAAGGGAACCGGATGTAAAATCTTGTGGAATGATGTCAAAATGTATACAGGTACTGTAGTCTGCTATCAAATAAAAGGCAACATCAACTGGTGAATGACTAAAGGGTAACCTATGAAACATGGGGGATACAAGATGTTTCAGCAATGTGTGAGCCATAATATTTGGTATCCCCATTGTAAACGATGTTGGAAAGCAAAAGGAAGGTCGCTATTTGGCATAGAAATACTGTGCTCATCCATCCAACATAAGACCATGTCAAATTCAATACTGGTAAGTTGAAACCCCAGAAACACAGGGGATACCAAATATAATAGATGTAAAGTCCATTATATTTGGTATCCCCTAAAGGAACCAGATGTATAATCTTATGGAATGATATAAATAATAAAAGGCAACTTCAAGTGGTGAATGGCTAAAGGGTGACCCATGAAAAGTAGGAGATACGAGATATTTCAACAATGAATGAGCCATAATAATTGGTATCCCGATATTAAGAAATGTTAGAAAACTCAAGGAAGGGTGCCCAGTTGGCAGAAAAATACTGTGCTCTCCAAGCCAACATAAGACCATTTCCAATTAAATCCTGGTATGTTTTAACGCCATAAACCTAAGGGATACTAAATATTATAGTCTGTATGGGCGATTATATTTGGTATCCCCAAAATCAACTCGATGTGAAAGCTTGTGAAATGCATTCAAAAGTACAAAAATTTACTGTAATCTGCTCTCAAATAAGAGGCAATTACAACTTGTCAATTGCTAAAAGGTAAACCTTGTAAAGTAGGAGATACCACATATATTAGCAAAACATGAGCTGTAATATTTGGTGTCAACATAGAAAGAGAATTCAAATTACGCTCCAAGCACTCCATAATCAAGCCACAAGTTTGTATTGTACATAGATTTCCAGTGTCTTTTATTCAGACATTAAACTTCTTATTCAATATGGCAGTTTCTTCTTGTACAAAATCCATACTCAAACATAACAGCTTCATGCCAACACGTGTTTCGTCCGTTCAGTACAACAGGACTTTATCAGGGCTCAAATTGTCATTACTCTTCATACAATCTATCTAAAAGTTACAGTCCATGAGGAACTTCTAAGATCACAGTATTAGCCTCAGTCCACGTTGAATATAAGTATGGAGTAACGTATAAACAACAACCGCAATCGGTCGGTAGAGTACTCCAACCCCTGCGGTATACTGGCGTTCAGTATACCGCATGGGTTGGAGTACTCTACCGACCGATTGCGGTTGTTGTTTTATATGTTACTCCATACTTATATTCAACGTGGACTGAGGCTAATACGTGTTGGCATGAAGCTGTTATGTTTGAGTATGGATTTTGTACAAGAAGAAACTGCCATATTGAATAAGAAGTTTAATGTCTGAATAAAAGACACTGGAAATCTACGTACAATACGAACTCGTGGCTTGATTTTGGAGTGCTTGGAGCGTAATTTGAATTTTCCGAGGAGAAGACTGTTGTCTGTTTTCCCGTTGAGGAAGACCTGGTGGCTCTACCTCCTCCTTAAGCACCATCTATAACATTTGTATTTCTATTTTGACAACTTTGGACCAGTCTGGAGTGTGCGCCATTTCCCCAGCCATCAAATACATAACAACAACATAGAAAGAGGCTCTGGAATACACAAAAAATGCTACGATATGGCAGAAAAACACTCTGTTCACCCAGCCAACTTAAGGACATGTCAAATTGTGTCCTGGTAAGCTTTAACTCTAATAACATATGGATTAGCAAAGATTACAGCCCTTATTGGCCATTATAGTTGGTATCCCCCAAACGAACCGAATGTGGAAGCTTTTAGAATGCAATTAAAAGTGCTTAAAGATACTGTAATTTGCTGTCAAATAAAAGGCAATTGTAACTTGTCAATGGTTTAAAGGTAAACCTTGAAAAAAATGGGATAGCAGATATTACATCACTGCATGTTCCTTAATATTCAGTATCCCCGTTGAAAGAGACAGTGGAAATTATAAACAAGGGTGTGATGTGTCAGAAAAGCACTGTGTTTTCCACACCACTTAAAGACCATGTCAAATCCTGGTACGTTTTAACCCAAGAAACAGGGGATACCAAATATTATAGCCCGTATGAGCCATTATACTTGGTAAACCCTAATGGAACCAGAAGTGAAAGCTTGTTGAATGGTATCAAAAGTGCTAAAAGATACTGTAATCTCCTATCAAATAAAAAGCCATTTCAGTTGGTTAGGAGATACAAGATAAAGAAATAAATGAGCCACAATATTTGGTGTCCCTGAAGAAGAAGATGTTGTAAAACACAGAAAAGGGTGTGACTTGGCGGAAAAATACTGTAGTCAACAGGCCAACATAAAACTGTTTCAAATCTTATCAAGGTAAGCATTAACTCTTTAAATGTGCGTGATACAAAATATTACAGCAGCGTACAGGTACATGGTATCCTCCACAAGAACTGAATGTGAGGGTGCATTTAAAATTTCAAATGTAGATAGACCTACTGTAATCCCCTGCCAAATAAAATGAAATTTCAAATGGTCAATCACTAAAAGGTAACCATTGAATAGTAGGGGATACGAGATACTATAGCAATGTGTAATACGTAGTATTTGGTATTCCTATAAAACAGAGTGGAAATTACTACGAAGGGTGTGATGTGACAGACAAATACTGTGCTAACTTAGCCAACAAGTGAATAGCATGTCAAATTCTATGCGGGTAAGTGTTAACACTTGAGTACGTAGGTGCTACCAAATATAGCCAGTATT
The DNA here is from genome assembly GCA_963921515.1 of Calotriton arnoldi. NCBI lineage: Eukaryota > Metazoa > Chordata > Amphibia > Caudata > Salamandridae > Calotriton > Calotriton arnoldi. Next base: position 821,133 of record CAWUFW010006824.1, read on the forward strand.
TTTTTTTAATTCTTTTATTAAATGAACAAACAGAGGCCAATTGGCGCGACAATCGATTAACATCCAAAGCACATTTACATTACAATTATCTGTGCCATCAAGCACCAGGCCGCAAATCTTACAAGGCGTAGCCTTAAGACCAATCTTGAGAACATAACAATAAAAACAATTGTAAAACATTTCCCCCTCTTGCATTTGACCAATCAGTTCAAAGTCCTCTGTATTGGGACCACTTTCCCCATATTTTATCCCATTTCTTGGGGCAACACCTGCCCTGAAACACCACCTTTTCAGCGCTGCAGCACCAGTCCAGGTCGTCTTTCCATTTCCCAACATATGGAGGCTGGCGTGCCCCCCACTCCCTCGCAATGTTATGCTTGGCTACTATGCCCACTATCATGAGCCAGATACGAGATTATTGGGGCCATTTGTCCTCCCCCGTTATACAGGTAATGTGCCATCTGGCCTCACAGGGAACCTCCTGTTCCACTACCTCAGACATGACCTCTGACACTTTTCTCTAAAACTGCTGTAATCTTTGGGCATTCCCATAGGATGTGGAAGAATGTGCCCGCTGCCCCGCAACCCCGTATACATTGATCGGTGTCACTGCGCCCTATCCGGTGCAGAAGTACTCTGGAGGGTATTACCTGTGGAGGATGCGTAACTGGACTAGTCGGAAACGTGCCCTAATTGCTACATCCCTTGAGCTCTGTATCGCCTCCGTCCAATCTTCATCCTCTAACGTCTCTAGTTCGTTTTCCCAGGCTTCCCTAAGTGCTTTGAGGGGGTCGGGGGAATTATTTTTTTTTTGTATACTAGTGAGGTAGCTTTCTCAAGCATGGGGTCCATAAGCAGTCTATCTTCAAGTGGGGTGTATTCTACCAGTTGTTCTCCCGCTGGAACATGTCTTTGTAGGGCATGCTTAAGTTGTAAGTATCGGAGGAACTCCTTGTCGGACATTTGGTATTGCACTTTGAGGTCCTCAAAGCTCATCATGTTTTGCCCCCTCCATATTTCTCCCAGATACTCAATCCCAATAGTCCGCCATTTGTGGAATCCCTTCAATTGGCCCACTTCCCATAGGAGGTCCGAATCCCACAGCATGGTTCGCTCAGTCAATTTATCCTTCCCACCCAGGAACAGGGTGGCTTCCCTCCATATTTGTATTGTCACCTCTGTGTGTGCGGTTAGTGTGTTTCTTGCGCATCTATGATAAAGCGCTGCAAGGTATCCCCCCTCTCCCATGTGGTAGCAGTCATATCTGTACGCGGGCTCCTCTCTTCCAGCAAACACCCAATCATTGATGGTTGTGAGCTGTGCGGCCCAGTAGTACTTTTTAGGTCTCGCCTAGCGTTGCAGCGCGAATGCGCTGCCATCGCTTTGCGAGGCATGCAGTATACACTATAGTGTGGAAGCTTCATAGAAGCTCCGCCCACTCTCCGGCCCATCTTCTTCATTGGCTTAGGTTATAAATGCTGCCTTCCGATTGATTTTAAGCTTGTTAGTCCCTCCCCATGACAGCCATGTCAGTCATTTGTATCCTTCCATGGCTACTGGCCCCTTTACAGCACAGACTACTTTCTTCCCGTGCCCCCCCCCCCCCCCCGCAGGTCGATGCCTTCTCGCCGCCCCCCCATGCCTCGTCACTCGCACGCATTGCCATTTACAATGCAATAGGTCTCGCGTAAATGCGAGTCCTATTGCATTGCCAATGCTTGTTTAAATGGGTATTGGAGTGCTTTACATGAGCACCGCTGATGTTACACAATGACACATTAATTTTCTGGTACGCACGGGGAGATTAAGTGATTTGCCCAGAATCATCGATGTCGAGCGGACGCCAAGGCTCGTTTCATCTGGTTCCGCCCCGCATTGATGTTGTTCACTTCTGCCCCGCATTGACGTCACGAGACAGTGAGAGTCTCCTCCATGGCTGCCATTGGTGAATTTTTAAAATGACCTTTAATTGGCTGCACTTAATGCCGGCTTTTTTGGAAGTAATTCAACTGGAAGGTATTGTTGGAGTGCTTTACATGAGCACCGGTGATGTTACACAATGACACATTTATTTTTTGGTACTCAGGGGGAGATTAAGTGATTTGCCCAGAATCACCGATGTCGAGCGGACGCCGAGGCTAGTTTCATCTGGTTCCGCCCCGCATTGATGTTGTTCACTTCTGCCCTGCATTGACATCACGAGACAGTGAGAGTCTCCGCCATGGCTGCCATTTGTGAATTCTTTAAATGCCCTTTATATAATTGGCTGCACTTAATGCCGGCTTGTTTGCAAGTGCTTCTTGCTAGGAGATGTTGCTGCTGTTTGAGGAGCGCCCAAGACAGCAAATATTAGAGGCCGGAGCAGCAGCAGCGGGGGAGATCCTTAGCCGGAACAGCAGCTCCTGCCACCCAGTGCAGCCCCGGCCCCTCCGGATCAGCACCTACCGGATTAAGCACCGCAGCGACCCCAGAGCAGTCACCAGGTGAGACTGTCCGCATGTTATCCTCAGAGCAGGCATCACCTGTGTGCAGCGGGTCGGGCTCACTCTGGATGCGACCATCTGTGCCTCACTGGGTGGGTGCCTTCTTTTCTCTCTCGGGTTATGAGGAGTGCGTCCTTCCCTCTGGGGGGGCAGCGTCTGCTTAGGCGTGCTGTGCTACCACCTCGCCAGCCCTGCCAAGTCCCACTAATCTTGCATTAGTATAGTGCATTCTGTACTTTTTTGCAGGTGAGACCCCAGGCCTCAGCTTGCTGAATGTGAGGGCAGCAGCCGAAAAACAGGCCGGGTACAGAGTGCTCATTACACCCCCACCGTATCAAACATTCCCAGCACGGTGGTAGATAAATAAGCAAAGTGCATATTATGTTTTAAGAAAACATTATTTTTTTCGTTCTGTGGTTTTTTTCCCGTTTGAAAAATGTTACGTTTTGCACATTACCCAATAAAACATATTTGTTTGCACAAAGCATAAAGTGCAAAACCATGTTTACCCTAAATTTTATGAGTGTCCTGATTTGATTCCTTACTAGGAAGCCCCCCACCTCAGGATTAGGAGACGAGAGGCCCCAAGCACTGTGGAGCATGCAGAGCCCTTCCATTTTTGGTGCTTTGCAGCAGTAAGATCTTAGTTTCTCGTTGCTCAAATAAGTGTAATTTCTGATATCTATGTTTCCCTTGTCTTCATTGCTTGATTTTGATAGCGAGAAAGTGTCACTTATAGTCTTTAAATGTCACTCATAATTACACTAAAATTATGAAAATTTCACACAAGCAATCTGAAACCTTAGCAGCCATGTCTCTCCCCATATCCCTATCCCAGGCCTTTGCATCTGCACCTGCCAGCTGCCCTCCATGCTCTCTACCACACTCACCTGGCCATACATCTCAAGTTATCCCATCTCAAAGGCCAGGAGCCCCCAAACATTTGCATTCTGGGACTCGTTGTTCTGGGTTTACGCTGAAAGCTGGGTGGCCTAATCACACTTCACTTGGACCCCTTGAGATCGTGAACTATGCCACTCACCCGTCCTGGTAGCTGACGAGGATTAAACGCTGTTGAGTGAGATGCAGCCTGTTTAGGAACATGTCTCTTACATGTGTCCAGATTGACGACATCCTCTCAGTTCATTTCCATACTCTTAAATCCTACACTTTAATTATCCTAGAACCCTAGCACGCGTCAGGCATCACCACAGCGCAATAGAAATAGCATCTATGCTAGCAAACTACTTGCACACTTTACATATCGCTGCTGAAGCAACACCTATATTGGCTAAAATCTCCCTCGTTCAGCGCCCTCCTCCACCAGAAGGTCTCCACTTCATAGTCAGTTTCAGCACAGGGCAGAGGTGTTTCTGAAGGCTCAGTTAATGCCTACTTTAGGGTATCCATGGGGTACACTTGAATACAAGCCTCTCAATGAGAGTCTTTTACAGAGTTATTGCCCTGAAAATCTGGGACAGACCCTGCCCTCTTAGAGCGATGCTGGACACCCTTGGAGGGGTAAAGCACAGTTTCCATAGCAAAGCCTCCCTAATTACTGTGGCACCCTCCCTGCACGACTATCTTTCCTCCAAGTATCTTTTTAGGTCGAGCTTGATCGACCTGTTATTATCTATTCTGTGTGGTTTGGCACACCCACCACTTGCCATTAGCTGTTAACTAGTGTCCCTCCGTTGCAAGCGCTATAATCGAGGCACTATTTCTACTTTTTTTGTAAAGTATGTGTTACTATGGCACTTTTTTTTGGTTTACCTCTGCTTGTGGACTGCAATAATGTGTTCGTGTTTTATTTACTTTGTGCCAGCTTGATAAAAGAAACATTTGCAACCGCGTACATACACTCCACTCCAATATAAAACACATGGGTAAAATACATTGTCATTTATAACGCCAATACCTCTAACTCTCACAAATGCGAGACCAATTTGCATTGCAAATGTTTGTTAATATCTGGGATTGCAAGCCCCCCCTCGTACACTACGCTGTAACTTATGCAGGGCGATTCTAGCCTGCCCTCCATCCCATAGAAGTAGTCTTGATTCTGCATCAATTTGTCTGAAAAAAATTGGACGGAATTCTACACGGGGTGTTTTGCAGAACATACAACAGTCTGGGTAGCGCCATCATCTTAAATAAGGCCATGCGGCCCATCAGGGTCAATGGGAGTTTCCTCCAATGCTGTATGTCTCTACGCAACCTGTGCAATTGGGGAAGCAGATTGTCTTCCAGGAATCTAGTGTTCCCTTTGGAGATAGTTATGCCCAGATAGTTGAAGGTGTCTTTGATAACCAGGGAGTGTGCGCTTGATGGGAGGTTCGGGACCACACCAGCCAACACGTATAGTAAAGATTTATTCCAGTTGATCCTATATCCCGAATAGCTTCCAAACAGGTCGAATACGTGAATAGTCCGGTTTATTGATGACCTGGGGTTTGTGACATAAAGTAGTATGTCATCAGCATACAGGGATATCTTTTCCACCCAGTCTCCACCCCCACTGACTCCCCGGATTATTGGGTCTATTCTGACCCATGCACTAGAGCCTCCAGTGCCAGGTCAAACAGCATGGACGAGAGCGGGCACCCTTGTCTCGTGCCCTTGTACAGTTGTATAGTCCTAGAGGTTGCCCCGTTCACTCTCACCCTGGCTAGTGGGTTCGCGTAGAAGAGCCACACCCATGCACAGAAACCGGGCCCAATCCAAGTTTTTCCAAAACTGCTTGTAGATATGGCCACTCTATATTATCAAATGCCATGCTTGCGTCTAAGGATAGGAGTGCAGCATCATCGTCTGGGTTAAATTTGGTATCATGTAGCACACCATATAGTCTTCTCAAATTGAGCCTAGTGCTCCTGTGAGGCATGAAGCCGGATTGATCTGGGTGTATCACCGAGGTGATGACCCTAGTTAGCCTATTTGCCAGCACCTTCGTTAATACTTTAGCTTCTACGTTTGATAGGGATACTGGGCGGTATGAGTCGCACTCTGACGGCGGTTTCCCTTGTTTTGGTATGACCACTATCGTGGCTAGTCTCTGATCCACTGGCAGCACACCTCTGTTGGGTGCCTCATTATACATGTTTAACATGTGAGAGGCCACTTTCGATGCCATTCCCTTATAGAATTCAATAGGTATTCCGTTGGGGCCAGCTGCCTTACCGGATTGAAGGTCTATCAAGGCTCTAACTATATCATTTGCTGTGAGTTCTTCATCCATTGTCTCCCTATCTTCACTGGACAGGTGTGGGAGAGGAATGTCTCTGAGCAACTCCACACACTCCTCCCTCACCTTGGTAGTGGTGGATCTATACAGGTCTTCATAGTAGTCAGCAAACGCCGAGGCAATGTCCTCGCTCGTTTTTTTTATCTCTAATTGCGGGGTGTGTATCTCTGTGACCCAGGTACGCTCCCTGTCCCTTTTTTCCAGCCATGTCAACAGCTTGTTGGCCTTCTCACCTAGCTCATATACACGCCTCTGGGCTGCTCCAGCGTGGGTTTTGGCTGCTTCCTCAACTATGTCCTTCATCTCTTTCTGCTTAAGACAGATTTGCTGTCTAGCCTGTGTTGCTGCCTCATTGCCTCCCACGGCACCCTTTTCCAACTGCAATATTTCTTTCTCTAGGGTATCGCAGTGGATTCTTTGTTCTTTCCGTTTCCCTCCCACTATGGCTTGGACATACCCTCGCATCACTACCTTATATGCCTCCCGTAGTGTACAGGTCGAGTCTACTGTTCCTGAGTTGTCCTGGAAATATTGTATAGTGCGTTCTACTAATTGTTCCCTCACCTGTTTATCTCTGAAAAACCATGAATCCAATCTGGGAGGCAGGGTATAGTTCCTCGTCAGCCCTTTAAGCTGTGTTTCTACTGTGGAGTGATCGGAGATACCTCTGGCCCTATGTTCTGTACCCAAGAACCTGTGTGCGTGTGCTCCTTGTCTCATGATGTAATCTAATCTTGAACTCCCTCTGTGGGAGGCTTAGTGGAATGTATAATGTCGGTCCTCTGGGTTGTGCGCCCTCCAGAGATCGACTAGGCCCATAGCCTCCACAAAATTTCATAGTGGTTCGGGTCCCCTATCTCGATTTGAGATCGTTACTCTGTCGACCCCTGGGTCAATCGTTGCGTTCATATCCCCGCCCATTATCAGAGTGCCCTCTGGGAGGTTTACTAGCAGAGCACCTAGGTCTTGGAAAGTGTCTGAGTGTAGCCTCGGTGGTACGCACACTGAGCAAATGTTCAGCACCTTACCCTCCCATCGCCCAGTTATGGCCAGATATCTACCCAACTGGTCATGCCGTGTTTCACGAGTGAGATCGGGAGGGTAGTCCGCAATAGGATCCCAGCCCCCTTCGACCCCGTCGTGAAGCCCGTGTGTGATACTAGTTTGTATCCGAATCTGTCAAGTGCCTTGCAAGTGGAGCCCTTGAGGTGGGTCTCTTGGAGTAGAACTATGTCAGGGTTGTGTCTGCGAAGGTATTGCAACACTATGGTGCGTTTTATTTTATGGCCTAGACCATTAACATTCCAGGTCAGTATCTTAATGGTTTTGTTTGGGGGGTGGCCTGCGGCTTATCCGTGTCCTGTTTCCCGTTGGTCATAGGCATGTATTTGGTAATTCTGTGTATGTTCCCGCTGCCCTGTGGATGTGTCATGTCCCTTTAATATGCCTCGATTCTTGCCAGATGGCCAACTTACATAATCTAAGAACTTTTCCATTTCTATGGTGGCTACAACAACTTTGTAAACATTCCCCCCCGCCAACCTGCACTGTGAGTTAAGAACCTCCCACCTCCCCAATTTGCAGAGTGCCTGTCGCCCCATATTAACAACTTTAAACTTGGGTCGGCCTGGGCAGCAAGCCCATCTTCCCACCTCCAATCCCCCCCATTATACAGTGTGCTGATGCTATGTCACCATGTCAGCGAGGCAGGTGCAGTAGTATAATGCATTTTCCCTTTGTATGCAAGACACATAAATCTTATCTGTATAGAAGATCTCTGCCCAATGGGCCCAAAAGATGTCTCTTGTCTGCGAAGACCCGCTCAGCTAGGTCCACTGATAGTTCCAACATTCCACATCATTTGGGGTGCTTGCTGCAGCATCACTCCCTTCCTGGTGACAAATGTCCCCCCACACGCCGGTGCCCTCTCTCCAATCCCGCATCAGAGTCTCTGTCTGTTGTCTCTGCGACAGCTGTGTCCTTCTGTCGGTGTCTTGACTTCTTGACCATTCTACAACCCTCCAGCCAGTCATGTGCCTCATCAAGATTCGTGAATTTCCAGATCTTGCCCTCTGCTAACACCCGGAGGGTTGCCGGGAACAGCATGGAGTATTAGATATCTTGTGCCCGAAGGAGTTTTTCAACGCCTAGAAAGTTTTGCTGTTTTTGTTGCACTTTCTGCGTGAAGTCAGGGTAAAGTGAGATTAGAGCGTTTTCGAGTTTCAGTGGCGTGGCACATCTTGCCGTTTGAAGGATTACATCTCAATCCCTGTAGTTAAATAGTCTCGCTAGTATGTGCCGTGGCTGGGTGCCGGGTCTAGGTCGTATCCCCGGAACTCTATGGGCGCGTTCCACAGAGAAAAACTTCGATAGGCCTCTTGGTTGTAGGGCGTTTGTTATAAGGTCTTCTATGAATAATTCTACTGTTGGTCCTTCTGCCCTCTCCGGTGCCCCAATAATGCAGATGTTATTTCGGCGGGAGCGCCCTTCTTGATCTTCATGCTTGGCTTCCATTTCCCTTGTGGTCTGGGTCATTTCTTTGACTTGTGTTTGCAAGGTCTTCATATCCTTGACCAGATCGGCGGTCGTGCCTTCCACCTCAGTCACTCGTTCCCCCACATTGCGGAGATCTACTCTGAGCAGCTACACTTCCGTGGTCACTGCATCGATTTTCCCAGCCAGATCCACATTGATACTCTGTATAGCAGCCATAAGGTCCTGCAGCGAGGGTTCAGAGGTCTCCATCTGTGTCTCGGACCTTTGCACTTCTGTTCCACCCGGGTGAGACATGTGGTCCTTAGGCATGGCGTATTTGTCTAACTTTGTTTGGTGAGGGCCACGGGTACCTCTGCCTCCCGCATTGTACGTGAGACTGGTTATCCGTGTAGCAGCCACGTCAGGCAGGGGCCGTCTGCAGACGTGGTCCTTAATCTTGCAGCTTCAAACTGAGGCCCGAGCGACCCCCTTCCTGGTTCCCGCAGCCCGCCCGCAGGGCTATCGAGGGGTTGACAACTCCGTGGGGCAAAACCACCTGCTTTTGTGGCCGCCGCGTTCAATGGGCCCCTAACCGGCAGCCTGCCGCAACTTGCTTTGAAACTGTACAGGTCGCACCTCTGCTGTCCCCGTTTTGGTGTGCCCCATTGACTCCGCTCCGCACGGAGCCGCGCACTTCGGGCCTCCCTCAAAATGGCCGCTCTTTCATTTTGGCTCCTGCGTGGCTTCGCCTAGCCTCACTCCTCTGTGTCCATGGGGCCACTTGCACAGATACTCCCACCCTGATTGTGCCTTATATTGCAGGGCTACCTACTCGGTGTCCCCTCTTCCCTCTGGGGCCAACTGCTATGGGCGGGCCTCTCCTCACAGCCCCCGTCCGTCTCCGCGTCTCTCAGGACCGCGGGTGCAATCAGCGACCTCCTCCGGGTTTCACAGGAGCTTCACACGTCTCCGCTGTTTCTGTTCTGGTGCAGCTCCCATGGTGCTCTCACCTGCATGGGCGCTCCGTCTACTTTCGTCCGATTCCTCACCGCATCTGCCGCGCCCTGATTTCCCAGCTCCGCCTCCGGGTCCGGGGATGATGGTCGCCTGCAGGCCATTCGCTGTTCCGCCCCCGCTGCCGTGCCAATTTCACCCAGCGCTACGCCTATGCATTGAGTAGGTCGTTGCGATCTCGTTCGAACCCAGCTGATGGATAGTTGTCTGGATCTAAGGGGGGAAAATCAATGCAGTCGACGGATCCGCTCGATCAAGCGGCCATTGCTCACCGCGGCAAGCCACGCCCCCAAAAATATAGCCAGTATTGGCCATTTTTATTTGGTACACTGTTCACTTAGTCTATGTGAAAACGTCGTGTTATCTAGTAATTTTGAATTTTTGCAAAATGTCAAACACACAATGCTATAGTGCAAGGCAAGTGTGTGCTCTAACCAGTGGCAAACCAGACTTGCTGCCATTAAATAACACAGCACCATAAGCAAACCAAATAGACGATGCATACAACACCAAAATCCAACACGAGATCTAGACTAAGGATTTTTTTCTAATTGAATTTTTTTTAATTTGAAAATGTATCCCTCAAATTTGCATGCAGTTCTCTTGGCTCCTTAAGAAGTCATCTAGTGCACCTGTGCTTGTAACAATGCACAGGTGTATTAGTGTACCTGACTGTAGCTATTCTATGTTTGACTGAGGTTTGCACTGCAGGTGCCTGGGAAGTACTTAGGGGCATATTATCAACGGCCAGCGATAATTATCGCTGGCCGTTCACAGCGTGAGAACAGTTATCGCCGGCTACCGCAGATAATTATCGCCATGCTAGCGCTGTATTAACAACGCATAGCGCAATGGCGATAATTATTCCTGCGATAGCTCGTTTTCCATGGAACATCGCTGGTTTTCCAGCGATGTTCCATGGAAAACGGCGATAACCTTGCTGATACGACCCTGTGGTCGTATCAGCAGAATCCATCTCTCATGTAAAGTATGCTTAAGTCAGGAATTTAACAGGCGTTAAATTCCTGAGTTAAAGCTGAGGTAGCGCGATTTCTTTTATCGCTGCACCTCCTTGTTAATATCGCGAAGCTGCCTTCGCGATATTAACTTGTGTTATTTTCACAGCCACGCCTTCTTTGCATCTCATTAGCGATGCAAGGCGAGGCTGTGAAAAGCGGGCTCTACATCAAGGAAACACGCGCTAGCGTGTCCTTGATGATATTGCGATATAATTATCGCCGCTTTTCGCCCGAAAACGGACGCTAAAGCGGCGATAATTATATCGCCAGCCCTTGATAATATGCCCCTAATTCTCTTCAAGTTGTTGACTATTGCACTGTTGATGCCCACAAAGCATATTTAATGTCCTTCTCATTTAGCCACATTACCATTTTACTTACTATCATTTTTCAGCTGTACTGTCAAACTTAAGAGATAAACTTTTCCAGTCCCGAATGCAACATGGTGTAATTAAAAAGTGAAGGCTGCTATCTCAACATGACATACAGCTACTTGATAATCGGGTTACACTAGAGAAAAATATAATTTGCGTACGTTTGCTATTTTGGAACAGCCAAGAGCTGGTAGGTGGAAACAAATGTGTGTAAAATGCTCAGTCTTCATTAGTAAAAATCATGCCTCAATTTCCTTTATCAAGTATTAAAAAGCTAGACACTTTAAATGATTTATTCACATACTTGCTGTTTTAGGTTTATATGTAAAAAAACCATACAGAAATGTATACATTTGCTTTGTAGATCTCGCCTAGGCAGCGCATGCGCTGTGAATTAGAGATCTTTTGTTTTCTAAGAGTGGGCTTAGAGCATGCTCATTGCTTACCATTCGTTGGCTTTATTGTCACTCTCTTTTGTTTGCTTTTTATTGGTAAGATGCAGTAGGTTTCCTTTCTTTTTGCGTGTTTGTCCCTCCACTCGAGCATTGTCACACTACTTGTATCCTTCCACTGATCATGTTTTTTAAGCATGACTTTTTCTTTGTGTTTAAGCACTATACCAGAGTGCTTCTTGTTCAGCTGGCTCCCTCATGTACTTCTCCCACTTAGGGTCCCTCCCTCATCCATGTGGCATACCCACACTCCCTCCTTCCATTGTTGTCCATGTTGTTGCTTGCCCCACCCTTCCAACTTCCTTTTGTTGTTGCCTGTGTTTTTGCTGGCAACACCCACCTTCCCATCTTCTGTTGTTGCCCATGTTGTAGCTTCCTCCACCCACCCTCCTTCCTTCCTTCCTTCCTTCCTTCCTTCCATTCTTGCCAGTGTTGTTGCTTGCTTGCTCCCACCCTCCCTCCTTCCATTGTTGTCTGCGTTATTGATTGCTTCTACCTGCCCACCCTACTTCCATTGTTGCAGTTGTTGTTGCGTGCCCCGGGCCCTCCCTCCTTCTGTTGTTGCCCGGGTTGTTGCCTGCAACATCAATCCTCCATCTTCATTCCATTGTTGCCTATGTTGTTGCTTGCTTTCACCCACCCTCCCCCTTCTTCCGTTGTTGCACCACTTATTGTTGCTTCCCCCACCAACTCTCCTTTCTTCCGTTGTTGCCTGTGTAGTTGCTTTCAACACCTACCCTCCTTCAGTTATTGCCTGTGTTGCTGCTTGTCTCCACCTACACTACCTTCTTCTCTTGTTGCTTTTGTTGTTGCTTGCAACCCCACCCACCCTCACTCCTTCCGTTTTTCTTGTGTTGTTGCTTTCCCCACTCACCCTCCTCAGTTGTTGCCCATATTGTTCTGAACCTTGATCTCCCTCCTGTTGTTGTCCGTGTTGCTGCCAGTGTTTGCTTGTCCCCACCCTCCCACCATGCGTTGTCCATGTGCTTGCTCTGAGCCCGTCCCTTCCACCATTCATTGTCCATGTTTCCTCCTGACTCACCCACCCACCCATGTTGCCTCCATAGCTGCTTATGTGTGACATTTCCATGGTTTAAAGGTACTTATGAGTGACATTCAACGACCAAATATGTGACACTTAGAGTGACACTTTCTCGTGAGTAAAACCAAGCAATGAAGTGCAAGGAAAGCGAAATGACAGCCTTTTCAGCAAAGAAAACCTCTAAAACAATCTTGAAACAACTGCTAAGTACCTCAAATGGAAGGTTACTATCACAACCGTCCTCCACTATAAAAACGTGAGAAACTCCTGGACTGGCCACTACTTACCAGAGCTGCTCTGACCCTTGCTGCACCATGGACACATTATGGCATTACTGTCTCTGAAAAGTGTAGAATTGCCGAGCCATGATGTAACTTAGCTAAATAAACACATCTTTTATCACAACTTAGAAATTAGATTTGAAATCTCCTTTTCTCATTGTTTTAGAGAACCACAATATGACATACAAACATGATCACCCCAAACAGCACAGTGACAGACAGATCACTTTATCTTTCTCTTAATGGTTACCAACACCCTCTGCTGGCCCTCTGTGGGCTGACCCTCATGTTATAGCTGCTCCTGTGTGTGGACTCACACTGGCTGCCTTTTGACACTCAACTAGTGCAGAGATGCTGCTACCCAGTCTGCTGTTGTGTTCTGCTGCTCAGTGCTGCTGGTGATGGTGTGGAGTAAGAGTAGGTGGAGACCATGTGCTCTCTCTCATGGGCATACACAGGGAAAAACTCTCTGCGCATTAAAAGTCTGCCACACTTTGCAGCCGCCCCAGCTTTTTTAATCATTACAGCGTGGCACATGTCATTGCCATGACTGGACACAAGCAGATTGCCATCCTGTGCCTTCCCACATGTGGATGCCTATCGAGAGCAGCACGTGTGACATGAGTCACTTGTTGTTCTTCTCGTGTCAGCAGGTGGGCCCACTGGCAGCGATGCCTTCCTAGGGGCTGGCAGGAGGATTTTGGAAAAAACATTCTGGTGCCAGTCTGTCAGTGTGCTGACACACTAGCACACAAGGTAGTACAAACAAAGCTCTGCCAATGAGGCCGGGGTCTATAGCGCTGCGTGGTCTGAGAGGTGCCGACAGCCCCACTCACTCTATGCCTGCCGGGGAGCACACAACGTGCAGCAATACAAAAATATCATTTTGCCCACCAGTTGCCAGGTCACTGGCCAAACATCATCCAATCACTGACTTTGTGGAGTTGAGTTAACTGTCACTGATGGTGCTGTGCAGGTGGCGTCAGTTTTTAAAATACAACAGGGCAAGCCGCCGCCCCCTGGATGCATCATCACTCTCAGTCTCAGTCTGTGCAAGGGGCAGTGCACTGCTGGGTAGTCTCAGGGTGATTATTACTCTCCAGAGAGGATGTAATTGTCGGAGTCTGTTTGACAGACTTAGCCATGTCACATGGCTGAGTACCTGAGGCCCAGATTTATTGTGCACTGCAGCCAGAGCCTGAGGCTGCGCTATGCTGTATGATGACAATTTGTGTTCATTATTGTTAGTGAAGAAACTCAACCTTGAAGTTGTATAATGCAGGCTCACTGGCAGCACAGTTTGCACAGCACTGTCAGCAGGCAGCCCCCTGCTCGCGCTTGTGCAATGGTTTGTTCCTATTTGCAGTTTCTTATGCCTAGCAGTGCCGCTGTGTTAGGAGGCGCTATAAATGCATGACTAAGCATTTTAGTGCGGTGATGAGGATTTCCACGCTAAACTGCATTGGTCTAACCACTGATGCATAATACTTGGCAGAGCTGTACCTCCAGCCTGAAAAAAACAAAAAAGTGCTTTAATTCCCACACCCTCCGTTGTCCATGTTGCCCCCGACACCCATTCCTTCCCACCCTCCTTGTATCCCCTGCCTTCCCTCTTACCCCGCCAGCAATTTTAAAAAAAGGGTTATGACCGTGTCATATCTCCATTTTAGGTCAAGCCTAGAGTCTACGTGTATGCGCTGCTCTGCGAGGCATGATATATCTACAATATGGGCTTTAACCAAGCCCATCGATTGCCATTTGTTCTTTTTTGTGCATTTCAGAAATGCTGCCTTTTTATTGGTGCATTGCTTGTAATTGTCCCTCCTTTGGGTGCTTGGTTCACGCCCAGGCGATTTCACTAATTGTTCCTTGGGATTGGCTATCACACGTTCATGGTTCCTCCCGGTCGGCCATCACAATGCGCGCTTCCTTTGCTCTTTCCAACTTGATCAGAATGGCATGCAGTACTTTATCCATTCATCTGTGTGGCACATCGATCTTCAACTTTAAGCATGGACGCATTTGCACTTTAAACTGCATTCTTCAAACAGACGGACATCTTGACCGCTGTGCGTTTTTCTGTGTATTTGGCATGTTTCTGCTCAAGCGAGCGTTATTGCAGTTTAGGTTTCCTTTCTTTTTCACAGGCGGCGATTGTGAGTCACGGGGAGGGGATCTGCCAATGTGGTCTTATGTTTACACCTGAAAGACCGGTCACCGGAAGCACAAAAGACAAATAGAAATGTCATTCGAGAGATTTCGACTGAGCGTGCTCTGTGCCTCGCTTGCTTGTGAGCATATACTTCTTCTAGAGAAGTGATCGAAGTGATCCTGTACGTCGCTTCAGAGCTGTAACTATTAACGGACATGATCCCTTGCTTCTCCAAGCTATAGTGGGGAGTTGTTGGAAAATTGTGTAGTTCAACTTAAAGTGCTTTGCAGGCCTCTCTCCCCTTCAAAAATTCTCTAAGGGAAACAGTGGGTACCAAAGAAAGCTAACCAGGGCTGGTGCATGGATTTTTGCCACCCTTGGCAAAGTGACATTTTGTGCCTCTTCACCCCCTGTACTCTTTGCTAATTTTACGATAATGCTGATGGTCTTCTGCTCCTCTAGACTGAAGGCAGCGGCCTGCTCTTGCTTTGTTATTGAAATTGCCTCTGGAAGATGAGACCTTTTTCAGTTGAGCCCTCACTCCATAGCGTGCCCTCAACTACGGCTGGGATCTGTCTGCAGTAGTGGTGATGTGGATCTTGGCTCAGTCTGTTGTCAGGCAGGAGTCCCCCTCTTCTCACCTCTTCCCGAATGTGCTTTCTGCTACCACTCTGACTCACCATCTGTTTTCTGCACCGTTGCCCGATAGCCATGTGAGCAAAGAAAAAATCCACATATTTCTTCTCTGTTTGATTTTACAAATAGAAGAGGACAGGTGGTATCTAAAGCAGATTACCTGCTAGGTGTATTCGTTGGTCTTATCATCAAATAAGAACCTGGTTATTTTTACAGTGCTTGCAAGCGTTTACCGTTTATAGCGCTGTAAATAACAAGTGGTCATCATTTCCCAACTCACTTAGCTGATTTTAGAAATATGAAACAGACAATTGGCCCTGCCACTATCAAACCTGTGACTAGGAGGTTTGTAATAATAATGATGATGATAAATAGTTTTATATAGTATGTAATGCCAGAGGTTTGCAGTTGTAGGCGCTGCAATAACACATATTACCCATTTTAATGCTACTCATTTTATCTATGTTGGATGGATGTGAGGCTGAACTGGCCCTGCTGGAATTCAACCTGGCAGGTCGCACAGTAATATCAGCAGGGAACACGTAACCTACTGAGCAGACCAGCTGACTAGGGTTCATTGTGCAGAAAAACTAGAATCCCACTTGAATAAGACAATTTCTCAGGAAGTACAATAATAATAAAATTGACATTCTTCCGAGCCATTGGGAAGAAAGTGGGATTTATTCTTTTTGGAAGTTGATCTAAGTCACCAGTGGCGAATGACCATCCCTAACACACCAGCTGAAAACACATGAAGCAATCACATTGGCGTTGAGGCTGGCCAGCCACGGGTCAGCATCATTATAAAAGAAACACGACTGCCCCCAGTGAGATCCAACCACCATCTCACGTCTCATAAGGTAAGCAAGGCAACAACAGCTTGAAAATGAGGCGAGGAAAAGGTCAGGAATAACAGTAAGCCAACTCTGCGCTGTCAGAACCAATGATGCGGGTGTCTTCCCTCTTTTATCTGGCATAAATGTTTATGCTTGTTTTTTTACCTCACTCAATAGCTTCTGGCGTTTGATAAGTTTACAGTTTCACAAGCAACCTGCTTGTTGCCTACTGAGCAGTGAATTCAAAATCCTGTGAACCACATACACATTTTTGGGTCCATGGTTTGGAGCCCCAGAATCAGAACTCCCCTGACAAATGTGCCAAGATAAGTTTAGATGAACATGGTTCGTGCCCCCCCTCTGATGTGCATAGCCCTAGCACCATTTGCAACCAAAACAGTGCCCCACATTGTTCAAGCCCCCCTAAAATTCACTGGGGATTCACTCTGCATGTTTTCATTGAGATATTTGGACAAGTCTTTGCATATAATAAGGTTTTGTAAATTTGTGCGCATTGAAAGGCCGCATTTCTTTGTAATTATGTTTCATCATTTTAAAACTTGGGAACACAATCCACACAAATCCACTCCACACCATGCAACATAATTCTAATCAGCATAATTCCACTCAATGCTGCACACTTCCATGCCACACAATTCAACTCTACCGTTTTCATTCCACACCACATAATTCGTCAACAATCAACATATTTCAACTCAACAAAACAATTACAGAACACACCACATACATCCAAACCACACCATATAATTCCACATCGCGCCACAAAATTTAACAGCGCGCCACATAATTAAAATCTCTATGACACGCAAGTACACTACACATAATTCCAGTGCACTCAGCTCAATATCGCATAAGTACTATCCACATATTTTAACTGCACACCATTCCACATAATTCCACTTAACAATTCCACTCCACACCACACAATTCCACCATTTACAATTCCACAACTAATAATTCCAATTCAACCCACATAATTCCACTCCACAGCACATACATCCACTCCACACCAATTCAAAACACATGGGTAAAAGACATTGTCATTTACAGAGCCAATACCTCTAACTCTCACAAATGTGAGACCAATTTGCATTGTAAATGCTTGTTTTACTTTCATTCATACTGCACTCCAGCCATGCTGCTACACAGCATTACTTAAAAACCTAGACAAATAACTCTCTAATAGACAAAACATATTCACTTTGCCAATGCTTGTTTTAATTGGCACAGAAATATAATGCAGGCTGGCGATATGCCAGTAAGGTGACAGCCTTATAATTGTATGTATTTAATGAAACAATCACTGTTGTTGTACTTACAGTGTCAGTTATGTCTCGAAAACAGTTTTGTAAATTGTTCCTTGTATATAATCTGAAATGTTTTATTTCTCCATTTTCCTCTCCTGCTTTTTCCCATTGCCTTTTTTCTATCCCTCACACTTTAATATTTCTCCCATATTGATGGGTTTTACCCTTTTAGAATTTTTAATCTCTGCCATTGTTTCCCTCTGGTCTGCCAAGTACCATGCATCAGGCGTTATCCTAACGCATTTCAGTGTGGTGGTCCCCATCGCCGCACTGAAATGGAAAGTCAGGCATTTGTAGCGCCTCAGTATCAATCCAGAGTGCTATTAGTGCTGTGTTAGAAACTGACATCCTGGTTGCAGCGCACGGCCTGCACTTCTTGCGCAGGCTTGGGGCGGCTGGTTCAGCTCGTGACTAGGCTGGCTTAGGCAGGCTGAGAGCAGAGGATACAATGTAACAAAGTTTATTCACTTCCCCTCAACAACGGCAATCCATTCACGTTAACTGTGTGACTCACTGTGAGACTCATCACTTGAATAGTCTGGAGCACACCCATATTATTTCTCACTTGTTCTTTTCTGAATTCATCAAGTTCGGCGTGCATGCACCGTTATAATGCTCCGTTCCAGTAAGCACTTGTAATGATACTTCCAAAAATATGGACCCGCCTTTTGTAGATCCAAAAGGATTGCACAGCCTTATGCACTAGTGTTTGAATTTCTTCCACTTAAACCACAGTAATCAAGTCTTTATTCTTGTTAATCACGCTTTTATTCACAGTTAATCCATCACGCCAAAGACTCGGAATTCCACAATCTTATGCATGTTGCTTATTCCAAAATTGCCCATCCAGGCCTATTCTAGAACAGTTAAACAGATTTCCGAGTTCTTCTATTTACGATCTCTACACCCAATGCATTTCGGTTTATTTTAAACCTTCTTCAGGGGTATCTGTAATATTTAAAAGATATATATACGTCTGTCAGTCACAAGATCATAATAATAATAACATCCAATCATTGATTAAATCATGTAACGATAACATGTAAAAATCATCTTAAATAACCCCGCGATAAACTAAAACATAATGTGAATAAATCCACCCCTCTGCTCCCACCCGTGTAACATCCAACAGACAAAAATGCGTTTGTACTTGTGTCATTATTAATGTCTTTGGCGTGAAAACGAATCCTTCAATAAGCAAAGAGCATTGAAGGATTCGTTTTCACGCCAAAGACTGTTTATGAAAGTTATCGACATGAAGGAGTTTATATGTATTAAGTGACTATTGGACATGAGGTCATGTTACGGGGATTCACGCATGTGTTGATTTTGAGATTAAATGAGGATGTGAATTATTTTCAAGCACACGATTTAGGATATGGGTGGTATTGCTTTAAACAAGGAGTTTCGGTGGGGCGGGCAAATGTGGACGCAATACGTGCTAATTATGGTGTTCGCAGGTGGTGTTGGTAACGTAGTTTTTAAGTTAGTGAGTGAGCATTGGGTGGTTATTCAGTTATGTTGTGCGCGCATGGGAAGAACAAGGCGCTTGCAAAAGCAGATTACATCAGGTATGTAAGAGCTTATATAAAGGATAATGGGAGAAGTGACAAGAATGGGGTGTGGGGGTGAGTTTACATACAGCGATGAGCGCACTATATGAGTTGTGGAAATATGGGGTTGTTTGGTGTAGAACAATTTGGGTTAAAAACGTGGGGCACATTAATAATGACACAAGTACAAACGCATTTTTGTCTGTTGGATGTTACACGGGTGGGAGCAGAGGGGTGGATTTATTCACATTATGTTTTAGTTTATCGCGGGGTTATTTAAGATGATTTTTACATGTTATCGTTACATGATTTAATCAATGATTGGATGTTATTATTATTATGATCTTGTGACTGACAGACGTATATATATCTTTTACATATTACAGATACGCCTGAAGAAGGTTTAAAATAAACCGAAATGCATTGGGTGTAGAGATCGTAAATAGAAGAACTCGGAAATCTGTTTAACTGTTCTAGAATAGGCCTGGATGGGCAATTTTGGAATAAGCAACATGCATAAGATTGTGGAATTCCGAGTCTTTGGCGTGATGGATTAACTGTGAATAAAAGCGTGATTAACAAGAATAAAGACTTGATTACTGTGGTTTAAGTGGAAGAAATTCAAACACTAGTGCATAAGGCTGTGCAACCCTTTTGGATCTACAAAAGGCGGGTCCATATTTTTGGAAGTATCACTGTGAGACTCGCCACGTGATGGCACCTCACAGTCAGTGTTAAAATTATGGCCAACAGCTTCTATCAAGAGACTTGCTTTCTATATGTATTGGCGGGCCGGCGCGGTGCGAGTGGGCAACGCAGCAGTCACTGAATAATGTGACAGTTTTTTGACACGCAGCTGGCCCCGTCCAGTTCCGACAGCCGCAGGATTGGTGGTGTCTTTCCGGCAGCACTGAGCTGCAGCCAGGCAGCCTCATCTCAGAATGCATGCCGTGGCGCAGCCGGCAAGGAGCCGTCAACTCGACTCCTGTAGGAGCACGGCTGCAACCTACTCCAAAGACAGCAGCACCCAGGAGGGAGAGAGTGAGCCTACACCAGCAGCAGGTAAGGGAACCTGCGCCCCCACCTTGAAACTTAATCTCGCTCCACGTGGGCCAGTACTAGCTTCCCCGGTCGGTTTGGTCTTGAATTCCCAGAGAGCAGGCCAGAAGAACAAGTTAGGGATTATACTTACGCACTCAGCAAGTAATGGGCGCCACAGGGATGAAGGGGTCTGCACTTAGCACCTAACCCCACAAATGGCATGCTGCACCACCAGCGCTTCAAAGCAGATAAACGGCAGTTATCTGCAGTGCCACAGAAAGTAAGGGACCCTGCGTGAAAAACCTGCCTACACCTGGAATCATTCCCCCACACACTCCAAAAACACCAGAGAAACCCATACACTCGCCCCCTCTCCACCCAGCGTCCCCGCTTCCAAACTTCCCTTCCACATAGGACTGCCCGGGCACACTCCCTGCACACGAGGCTGCAGCAGGTGAGTGCGGCCTACACATAAACAAGCTGGAAGCTGAGCCCTAGGAGCAGTCACCCGGATGGATGCGGCCTCCCTAGAGCCTCAGTCTGTTGGCGCCTGCCTAACAGAGTGAGTCCGGCCCCTAGCATCGACAATTTGATAGCTGGTTATGGTAATGAGGGGCAGCGGTAATGGTGCCGGTCCAACTTTCAGCACGACCAGCAGCTGTGTCACTTACGAGCCTGGTGATTTTAGAAGCTCTGTGACAGCTGCAGCCTGCTGGTGTGATCTGGTGCTGCGGGGGAGGCAGGTAGGGGCATGCCAGCCAGGGCTGACACCGCTCAGCTGCACTCTCTCAGTTATCATTTTTTATTCTGATTAATTAAAGCGTACTGTCTTTGAAATAAACAGCATCCTGGCTGGCTGTAAGGTGTGCACCTCACTCTCCTGAGCCTAGCCAATGCCCGTGCTGCTGTCTGGGGAGGCTCCTGAGTACTAGGTTAGTGCCCTTCCATATCTGGTGTTTTGCAGTAATTTTAAGAACTTCTTAGAGTTTCTCTTTGGTGAAATAGGTGTCATTTCTGATATTTATATGCTTCCCTCATCTTTATTACTTGACTTCGCTTGCGAAAAAGAGTCACTCATAGTTGTTGAAATGCCACTCATAATTACACTGAAATTATGAGAATGTCACACATAGCAATCTAAAACCATGGCAGCTATGTTCCCTTCTCTGTCATTCTCTCTCCTCATGTTTTAATTTGCAATGTGATTCCATCTCTTCAAAACAAAAAATTCCATTCTTTCACTCCGACTCCATGCATATGTTTAATTTTCATTTATTTCACGTTTCCTTCTTTGTACTACTTGCGATTTGCTTAAAAAATAAAAATTCCATTCTTTCACTCCGATTCCGTGCATATGTTTAATTTTCATTTATTTAATGTTTCCTTCCTTGTACTACTTGCAATTTGCTTAAAAAATAAAAATTCCATTCTTTCACTCCGACTTCGTGCGTGCATTTATTTAATTTTCATTAATTTCACCTTTCCTTCTTTGTACTAGTTGCGATTTGCTTGGAAAATAAACATTCCATTCTTTCACTCCGACTCTGTGTATGCTTTTAATTTTCATTTATTTAACCTTTCGTTCTTTGAACTACTAGCGATTTTCTTTCTGTCTCTTCTTGTGCAGCAGTGGCTCCAGTATTACAGAAACGTCAGGTAATTTATAGCGTGAGAGCTCAGTCTGGTATCCCATGGAATCGAGTATCCCTGCACTCAGCCCGAGCAGAGATCGACTCCTTTTGTCTGATTCTGCCCGGGCTGAGTTCCGAAGAGAGCCGAATAGCAGGGTATAAACGATCCCAAGGGGATACCAGATATTGTATTGTATTGTAATTGCATTTATATAGCGCTTACTACCCCTGACGAGGCGTCAAAGCGCTTTTTCGGCGGGTAGCACGCTACTCCGGGACCCATAGAGGATTAGTGTTGAATTAGTATAGTGAAACATGCAAGTAAATTTTAAGTGGTGGATAGGTTAGTCAGTTATTTGGATTTGGAAGAATAGCAGAAGGATAGAAGAGGGAAAAAAAAAGCTTTGTATTTATATAGCGCTTGTTACCCCTGATGGGGTGTTGAAGCACGCTACTCCGGAAACCCATAAAGGATTAATGCTGAATTAGTATGGTGAAATATGAAAGTAATTTGAGTGGTGGGTATTTGTCAGTTATTTGGAGTGAGAAGGGTAGCGGAGGGATAAAAGGGAAGAAAGGTTTGCATTCATGTATCACCTGTTACCCCTGATGGGTGTTGAAGTGCTTTTCTGGCGAGTAGGACGCTACTCCGGAACCCATAAAGGATTAGTGTTGAAAATTAGTATAGTGAAGTATGAAGTAATTTGAGTGGTGGATATGTTATTCAGTTATTTGGATAGAGAAGGGTAGGTTGCGGGATAGAAGAGGGAAAGCGGTTTGTATTTATATAGCGCTTGCTACCCCTTGATGGGGTTTTGAAGCGCTTTATTGGCGAGTAGCACGCTACTCTGGAACCCATAAGGATTACTGTTGAATTAGTATGGCGAAACATGAAAGTAATTTGAATGGTGGATATGTTAGTCAGTTATTTGGATTGAGAAGGGTTGGGGAGGGGTAGAAAAGGGAAAAAGGTTTGTGTTTATATAGCGCTGGTAACCCTGATGTGTGTTGAAACGCTTCATTGGCGAGTATCACGCTACTTTGGAACCCATAAAGGATTAGTGGTGAATTAGTATAGTGGAATATGGAAATTGAGAAGTGAACGTGTTAGTCTGTTATTTTGATTGAAAAGGATAGTGGAGGGACAGAAGAGTGATATTTTTTTTAAACATTTTTTTTGAGGTCATAGCAGTAGGAGGAGGCTTTTGGATGAGTAAAAAGGGGTTTTTGAGGGGAAGAGTCAGAGGGAGAGTTTATAAAGGTTTGTTTTGGGGGATCGGTATAGTAAAAAGAGGTGTCAGATGATGCAAGGAGGGTAGAGTAGGAGAGAGTCTAGAAAGGGTTATTTTGGGATCATAGTAGTGGTAGGGAATAAATGAGAGAGTGGATGTAGAGGATATATTGATAGATGTATAGGGTGAAAGATAGGGTAGTGCATTGGAAAGAGTAGTAGAAAGAAGTTTGAGATGAGTCAGAAGGTTGGGCCAGAGGATATATTGAGAGAAGTATAGGCTTAGAAATAGGGTAGTGCATTTGAAATGCTAAATTAGAAGAAAGTGATAAATATATAGATCCATAAGTACATTGAAAGTATATAGATGCATAAAGGAGGTAAGTATATATAGATTAAAGATATTGATAGAGGTACAGGATGAGAAATAGGGTAGTGCATTGGATATGCTTTTTCAGGAGAAAGGTAACAGACACACAGATCCAAGTACATGGAAGGTACATAGATGCACAATGGAAGTAAGTACATGTAGACCAAAGATGATTTTTATTTATTTATTTATTTACAACAACATAATTATTCTACATGTTTATACAAAGCAATACACAAAGATAGGTACATATCTATATTGAAAATAAATGCTTTATACAGAGGAATATGCTGTAAATTTCTGCTTGCGTATGGTGCTTATGTGGGAAGAGCCAATTCTTGATTAGTTTTCTGAAGATAAGGTGGTTGTCGGTGGATCTTATGTTGGGGGGTAATGAGTTCCATAGTTTGGCTGCTTGAACAGAGAAGGATGTGCCACCCATGGTTTTTTTTCTTGTATCTGGGATTTTGAGGCGAGATGCCCCTTTAGAGCGTAGGTTCCTTTGTTGAATGTGTTTGGTGATTTTATTCCTGATGAAGAGCGTTCCCATCCCATGTATTGCTTTGTGGGTGATACAAAGTAGCTTGAACGTGGTCTTCTGGCAACCGGTAACCAATGCAGGGCTTTCAAGGCAGGTGAGATGTGGTCTTGCGGTTTGATATGCAAGAGTAGTCTGGCAGCCGAGTTCTGAATCCGTTGTAGTCTTTTCATTGTCGTTAAAGGTGATCTGTGGTAGAGGCTATTGGCGTAATCGAGTTTGGACACAACTAAGGGCTGGTCAAGAGCATTTCCTTTCTGTTTTTAATAATCAATGCTCGAACCACCATTGGAGAGATTTTTAGCCTTGGAATCAACATTGGTTATTATTATTATTATTATTATTATTTGCTTTAACACCTCGTGCCCATATTGAAAGTTTTAGCTCAAGTAATTGAAAAACAGTCTTTAGCCGTGATTTCACATTGGTGGCAAGATTTTGTCTCGGTATACACAATGGAGCGTTTTTGTCTCGCTTGTTAACAAATGGGGAGATTTTAGCACAGTTACATACCGTGCTTTATATGGGTGGGCGCTGAGCACCTGCACCACTTCCGTTTGAAAGGGAGACTAAACTGCTGCAGTATTTTTAGTGGGAGAGTACTAAAACTTCTCAGTTGCAAACAGGTGTTCCGGGATAACAGAATACACGCACTTCTAAATTTCCATTTCAAGCGATGTTTATATACTGATCCAGCGGGTTATTAGCAACAAGCATTCATACACAAAATACTCACCTGGGCCCATTCATTCACGCTAACTAATAGACACCGCTGGTGGGAATCAGTTGTACTCTTTATCAAACTCCCTGCTACCAATTACCTTTCCTGATTGAAGAGTAATGACTTACCAATGGACCTTTGATAATTGGGGAAAAATGAGATCATACAACTACAATTTCATAAAACACCTGAAATAACCACTGACTCAGGAAGTTTTAAAATGTTTATCTAATATTTAGCAGAGTAATTTACAAGCCACATGGCACTTAATCGCATATCAAGGAGGAAATATACTATAATATCACTCATTGAGCATCAATGACGGTCCCTCAGAAAGGAGAAGATAGAGACAGCACTACAAACTAGATTACCCATTTATAGTTACCTAAAGGTGTGAAAACCAAACCCCTTGGCCAAGGAGTTGGAAGAGGGTCCCCAAGAAAGGATGAAGACCAAGACCTCCGGACCAGGTTCAAGACAGGATAGATGACCTCTCTACCAACGACGCCTGCGTCGTTCCCCTCTCTGACACTTCATTTCCTCCTCGATTCTTCCGTGTCTTCTTTCTAATGGAATCCGCTGCCCCCATCTCAGGACCTCTCTGGACAACGGTTCAGTCTGCAATCGATCAGCTCGTTGAGCACCAAAAGCCTGTTCTCCTGAACTAACTAATTAGCTAATTCTATATCTATTATACCCTTCTACACCCAGGTACCTCCCATTAATGTTTCAAATTTATGGGCCCACTACTTCTGATTAGACAGGGACAGGGGGTTGATCCTCACACCATGACAATTTAGTTCAATTTCTTTAAGCCCATTGTTTTAAAATACCGCCCCTCTCAATTAATACATTTGCTTTATTTCCCACCCGTCTCAGGACAATTTTTAATATAAAGTGTATACAAAATGTTGCGATTGGTAGAACATCTCAGATGTTCAGTGGAGGTGACCAACGGGTCGTGTCCTTGGATATCTTCCAAGTTGACTTCATCGCTTTGTCTTGTTCGTTTTCAGAGCGCATGCGCAGGTCCATGGCTCTTGAGCTGCTGTTCAGTTAACCCAGGCCCAAATTTACGAACTAATAGAAATCAAAGAAGAAAACATTAAAATCAAAAAATAAATGTTATCACTGTTTACCCCCTACTTCTACTCTATTCCCATTTAATTATATAATCTATCCCGCATTAGTAGCGTTAAAATACCACATTATTAATTGCAGCAACGCGAAAGCTTTAGCATGTGAGAACATAAAGCAGCCATTTTAGCATACACTGCGCAGAAGTAGAAATTTCCCTCCAAGCAAAGAAAAGACGTCATACCACGTGATATGGTTGACACATGCGCATTAGAATTCCCACGCTTTAGCGGCCATTTTGGATTAGACAAGGAATACTTATTAGTGGAAAACACATAGGCAAGCTTCTCTAAGATAAATGTTTGTGTTTGCACTTTATTAATAATGACATTACAAATTTTAGTACAAATTAACCAATACTGTGAGAAGATTGCCTCCGAGCAAGTCTCATTGTGAGTCCTTGCTCCATCAATCCCCTCTCTGATGGCGTTTCTGAGCCATCAAAATTACCCACAACCAGATGCCAACTTCTAGCATTTTTCTGTCACAGTTTCATTTTTACAATGTCTATTCTTATTCTCTCCTTTCAGTTTCTTGTACATTTCACTTTTCAGATCTTCTAATTCATTTTCATCAAATTTCCGTTTCTTGCCTTTTCCTGTCACTCTATATGTTTCATTCTTTTTACAACATTTGCACCATATCATTATTGACAATATTATTATTGCTATCCCTACTAAGGGTACTAATATTTGACCTATAAGCCCTTTTCCTACATTAGTAAACCAGGTACCAATTGACGCAATGCTATTTGTCAATCTTTCCCATACACTATCAACTTCCAGTGGTTTCAGTTCATTCTCAAGTTTTGTTATATTCTTTATATACGTTCCGATTTCTGCACTTTTGTCAGGAATATACGTGCAACAATGTTTCGTTTTCAATAATTTACAGACTCCGCCCTCTTTTGCTAATATTATATCAAGAGCAAGTCGATTTTGCATAACCATAGATCTAATCGCAATCATTTCCGCATTAATCATTAGAAATCCTCCAGCAGTATCCGTTGATAAACGATCAACCACTGTAGATAATTTACATATTCTCCTTGAGTTCAAAATTACTCCCACTGAAGGTATCAATGCACCAAATATATCCCCTACAATTTCTGAAAAACTAGCTCTTTTACTACATGTCAATTCACTATTATTTTCATTGCTCCCAGTGTTTCTTTTTACGTTGTATACTGTTGGAAAAACTATTCCAAAATAACAACTTCCATACCACCGTGCAGGAAGCCTAAAGTAAGCCTTATTCCCACACACATAATAAATTCCAGGAAAAACTGAATCTGTTCCTCCTTTTAGTCCCCAAACTCCAAGAATTAAGAAATTATGTTCACATTCACTGGTACCGATGAAAATATTGTTATAATCAGTCTTTAACCTATGAAGACAAATTTTCCCTGTCTTTACGAAATCCAAAGCCACAGCAGCTTGAGCGTTGCCAGGTGTGTAAATACCCTCCTTCTCAGCCCAAGGTGGAAGATGAGCTTTATGCTCAGACACTTTCTTTTGAAAATTTTGTCTTCTATTCTCAACTAAGTTCAAAAATATCTTTTCTTCTTCACGTAATGAACATGTTAGATTGCTTCTATGTGCATGTTTTATGTCTATCGATTTCATTGTTAAGAAAAATTCTCCCATAAATTGTGCATCTTGACTACTAAGCACTGGGTTCAAATTCTTTCGAACGGGAACCTCTGGAAATATCACTTCTATATTTGAATAATAATACAGAAGTTTTCCTGTTCTATAAAATAAACTAGTTAGTACACTACATGATATGCCATAAGTTAAAGGCAAATGATGATATGTTAAACCTTCTGCTACTGATTCAGGTAACTTCATACAGACATAACAGTCACTAACTTCCATTGTATCTACGTACTGAAACAATAATTTAGTGAAAAAATTTAAACTAGTATTGTTATCTGTTACAACGTGATGAAAAACCGCTTCATCCTCTGCTTCTAATTCTACTCTATCACTTTTCAAGTTATCTATCCTTCCCTTAGTATCGTTATTATTCTTTTTGTCCATTATCATAAGGTAAGGAATTGCTACAATCACAACTAACCACACTATGAGCACCACTACCAGACTACATATGCATATAGCACAGCATCTTTTACAACATTTTCGTTTCGGTCTCCCAGAAACTCTGTCGTCAGCCATTTTGACAAAGAAGAATTTTCTTCTTTTCCTTTTTCTTTCAAGATTTTAATTTATCAAGGGGGTTTCCCTTCTTTTTCATAGGTCAGTTCTGCACTTGTTCCTTCGTCACCACTTTCACTTGACTCTGAACTCTCGTAGTCTTCAAGGATTATATAAGTCCAATCAGGACCCTTAAACTTATTGTTCACAAGTTTCAATCTTTTGCTTTTTCGTTTTTCAGTCCCACTTGTTTGTCCAGATAAGCTTGTTACTTCATTTACTTGTTCTGGATCTTCACTTCTGGTTACTATGTGGTATTTTACTCTTTTAATGACACTAGGCCAATGATCACCTTTTCTGACTTTCTTTGTTTTCACTGTATCTCCACTTTCTGAGTCTTTTCCAAAAACTCTTTTATTTTCAAGGTGTGGCACAATTTGATTTTCCAAGATTTCAGGTTCTTCTTCTATCTGCTCTTGTTCTGGTCTTGTTGTTGCTTCTTCAGTTGCTTGTGTGTGAGTTTCTACTAACTGACCCAGTTTAGGATTGACGTTTTCATGATTGATGCTTTCTTGCTCGATGTTTTCTTGATTTTCTTCTCCCTGAACGTGTTTTTCTTGTTCTAACTGGTTCTGATCAGGGCTTAATGCACTTTGTACTTCTGCAGCCTGACCGCGTTCTTCTAAACCTGTCTGTCCCTGCTCAAAATTTGCTGTTTCGTTGTCAATTTGAGCCCAGTTTCCTTTCCCTATCTGGTCCTGCTCAGGTTCTCTTATTGTTTTGTTCTCCCTATCCTGAGCTGCTTCTTCTTCGCCTATCTGGTCCTCACTAATTTCTTCCAATCTAGCTCTACTTCTTGTTTTGTTGTAAACTTCCGGTATTTCAACCACTGGTATCCAGTCCTGAATTGTGCTCGGTTGTTCTTCTTCAGCTTCTCCCGAATCTATCACTTGAGATTCTTCAGCTGGCCAACCTTCAGCTTCCTCAGCTATTGATGCTGACTGAGGATCTTTTCCTTCAGGAGCTGGCACCCTCTTAGTGTGGCTTACATGAATCCAATTAGGTAATCCTGCACATTTCACTGCTGTGTTCGTAACCAATATAACCTGGCAAGGTTCGCCCCACCTGGGTGATAAACACGTTTCTCTGGTGTGATGCTTCACTACCACCCAGTCTCCGGGGT
Organism: Calotriton arnoldi; assembly: GCA_963921515.1. NCBI lineage: Eukaryota > Metazoa > Chordata > Amphibia > Caudata > Salamandridae > Calotriton > Calotriton arnoldi. Next base: position 850,030 of record CAWUFW010006824.1, read on the forward strand.
TCAGATCATGCTCTTGTTCAGGCTGCCTGGAAACTGCGTCTTCTCCAACCTGGTGAGAGTCAAAACGCACTAGGTCAGCCAATGCCTTACAATAATCTAGAACCATATTATCAGTTATGTTCAGCAGTTTATTTCCAGGTACATGTGCTTGTCTCATTGCTCTTCCCATGATGATTTCATGTGGACTCAATGCTGTATTTCTATTAGGAATGCTTCTGAGTCCCATTAAGACAATGATGATGGATTAAACCCAGATCAGTTGACTGGGGGTGAGTGTTTGATTTGCTCTAGCGCTCCGTCCATCATCCCCTTTGGTATCGCTTTGTTCGCCCTAAGTTGGCAGGGAATGCCCAAACGTGGGTCCCTTGCTCACTTTGCCACTGGATTCAAGATAGCCTGGCTGATGAGGGTTTTGAACCCGAAACCGGTCCCAGGATGCTTGTTTCCGGTCCAGGGAAGACGTGGCTTGGCAGTTCGGGCTGGACTGTTCCCATGAGGCACAGGGTCAGACTGATTTGCATATGGCCATGTCTGAACTGGGGTGGTGGAGTGAGCTAAAGAATGATGATGGATTAAACCCAGATCAGTTGACTGGGGGTGAGTGTTTGATTTGCTCTAGCGCTGCTCCGTCCATCATCCCCTTTGGTATCGCTTTGTTCGCCCTAAGTTGGCAGGGTATGCCCAGACGTGGGTCCCTTGCTCACTTTGCCACTGGATTCAAGATAGCCTGGCTGATGAGGGTTTTGAACCCAAAACCGGTCCCAGGATGCTTGTTTCCGGTCCAGGGAAGACGTGGCTTGGCAGTTCGGGCTGGACTGTTCCCATGAGGCACAGGGTCAGACTGATTTGCATATGGCCATGTCTGAACTGGGGTGGTGGAGTGAGCTAAAGAATGATGATGGATTAAACCCAGATCAGTTGACTGGGGTGAGTGTTTGATTTGCTCTAGCGCTCCGTCCATCATCCCCTTTGGTATCCCATTAAGACAAGAGGCAATGCATCTGGCCAATCTAACGATGTAGATGCACACATTTTTGACATTCTTGATTTTATTGTGCCATTCATTTGTTCCACCACTCCAGAAGCCTCTGGGCGGTACGCACAGTGCAATTTTTGTTCAATTTTAAATGCTTCACGGATTATTCGAATTACATCATTATTGAAGTGGCTTCCTCTATCTGATTCCAAAGTTACTGGGAAACCGAACCTAGGAATGAGTTCTCGTAGCAATAGCCTTCCGACTGTAATGCTGTCATTCCTCCTAGTAGGGTAAGCTTCCACCCACCTTGAAAACAGACACACTATGACAAGTACATATTTCAGTCCTTTACATGGTGGTAACTGAATGAAATCTAACTGCAATCTCACAAATGGACCCTCGGCCTTTCCAATTTTCCCTAAGCCAATTACTGTTCTCCTTCCTGGATTATTCATTTGACAAGTTAAACACCTCTGGCAAAGACTTTCTGCTGCAGCCCTAAACTTTGGATTATACCAACTTTGTCTGAAAAGTCTAATCATTGCATCTCTCCCTACATGTGTCTCTCCGTGATACATTCTGGCCATTTGTGAAATCAAGCAGTCGGGCATGACTGCTCTGCCATCTGAATATACCCATACATCATCTTCTGTTCTTCGGGTACACCCTATTTTTATCCAAACATCTTTCATTCTCCTCAGCATCATCTTGTAATCTTTTCACATCATTCCATGTTTCAGGTGTTGAACATAGCATAAGTTGGCAGCTGATTCCCATCCTTTCAACCTTTCTGTTTACTGCCAATCTGTTTCTGGCACAGTGTTGAGCAACTAGATCTGCATATCTGTTACCGGCTACCACCCAGTCATCTCCTGACTGGTGTGCGGCACATTTCACCACTGCCAATTCTTTTGGTGATTGTATTGCCTCCAATAATTCTTTTACAAACTGCCCATTTTTGATTGGGGATCCTGAAGAGGTCATGAAATCCCTCTGCATCCACAGTTGGCCAAAATCATGCACAACCCCGTACCCATATTGACTGTCCGTAAATATGGTTACTTTTAAATTTTTCCCAATTTTGGAGGCTTTGATTAAAGCAATCAATTCAGCTACTTGTGCAGATTTGACTCCTGGTAAATAGGATGCTTCGACTATTCCAGAAAGTTCACATACAGCATAGGCTGCACTCAATTTGCCATCCTCATGCCTTAGGCATGAGCCATCCACAAACAGCTCCCTGTCTTTGTTCTTTAGGGGCATTTCCTGTATGTCAGGACGAGGTTTGGTACACAACTCTGTGACCTGTAAACAGTCATGTTCTGGATCGTCCTTAACTTCTTCACAATATTGATCTGGCAATAATGTAGCAGGATTTACAACTGTGCACCTAGCTATGGTCACATTTTCAGCTCCTAGAATTATTCGCTCATATTTAGTCATCTGACTAGGTGTGAGATGCTGAGTTCTAGTTCTTGTTAACAGGATCACAACTGCATGTGGGACAAATACTTTAACAGGATATCCCATTACTATTGACTCGCTTTGTTCAATGCTCATACAGGTGGCAGCAACTGATTTTAAACAGCCTGGCAATGCTGCAGCCACTGGGTCCAATGTAGCAGAAAAATATGCTATAGGACGCCTGTCTAGTCGATGTCTTTGGGTTAACACTGAAAATGCACAATTTTCTCTTTCATAACAGAACAGTGTGAATTCTTTTGTATAGTCAGGCATGCCCAGGGCAGGTGCCTCACATAAAGCATTTCTTAGTTTTACAAATGCACCGGCACTTTCAGCATCCCATTCAACTGGGTCTTTTGCTTTCTTTTTGGTTAGCTGAATTAAAGGCTTTGCTAGCAGTGAAAACCCTATAATCCATTGTCGGCAGTATCCTACTATTCCAAGAAACATTCTCACTTCTCTTTGTGTTACTGGCATTTTCATTTGCTTGATTAATTTTATTCTATCAGACGTTATTCTTCTTTCTCCCTTTTCAATTTGGTGTCCCAAATATTTAACTGCCTTTTTACAGAACTGTAACTTCTCAGGTGACACCTTGTGTCCTTCCTCAGCCAAATGGTTGAGTATTGCAATTGAATCTGCTTCACAATCGTCATGAGTTTTTGACGCTACCAATAAGTCATCTATGTACTGGACCAGGACAGAGCTCCTGGGCAGTACTAGTTTCTCTAGACACTTTTTCAGGATTTTATTAAAAATGGAGGGACTTTCTGTGTACCCTTGAGGAACACGATTCCACACATAGACATGATTTTCGAATTTAAACGAAAACAGATATTGACCATCTGGATGCAATGTTATTGAGAAAAATGCTTGGCCCAGATCAATCACGGTAAACCATTCTGCATCCCATGGTATCTGATATAGGATCACTGCAGGATTTGGTACTATCGGACAACAAGGTACCACAATTTTATTAATTTTCCGCAAATCCTGAACGATCCTATATTTTCCACTAGGCTTTTTCAAACCCATGATTGGAGAACTACAAGGGCTACTCAGAACTTCTTTTAATATACCTTGTTTCACCATTCTGCCAATTTCTTCAGTAACTCCTGCTTTTACTTCTGCACTCATTTTATACTGTCTGGTATTGGGGAAAATTGTGCCTTCTTTTACAGTGCTCTTTACTGGATCTATTTTTGCCATAAGACCTACTTCCTTCCCAGTAAAATCCCATACCTTAAAGTTCACTGTAGTTCTTAACTCTTCTGGTAACTCATCTTTGGTTATCAAGGAAAACATCTCATCCTATTTCCGTACCTTGCTTGGCTATCATGAATTTGTATACATGATCTTCATCCGGGGTCTGGATTGCAACACCATCCGGTGTGCAAAAAATAGTGCAATTCATTTTGCACAGTAAATCTCTGCCCAATAAATTTACTGGACTGGAATCACATACCACAAATTGGTGCATTTCTCGGAAGTTTCCTATTCTTACTTCCATGGGCTCAGTAAGGGGTGTTCTGATTTTTGATTTGCTACACCTACAACTTGGATAGCTTCTCCAGAGAGAGGGAGGTCTGGGATGTCTGCTGTTCTTACAGTAGAACGGGTAGCACCAGTGTCCAAAAGAAAAGTGATATCATTACCTTTTACTTTCCCTTCAACATATGGACCTGACTGATCTACCGGCAAGGATGCGCCAAGTACACACTCCTTCTCCCCTCTCCTAGGCACCGTCATTGATAACTATAGGGATTAAATTCATCCTGTAAAAGAAACTGTGATGTTACATATTCATTCTTACCACTTCCTCCTTGATATCCGATGTCTGTACCGTGCCTTCCTCTGCTTACATTACCCTGTATAGGGGCAGGTGGCAACTGACTCTGAGGATTTACACCCTGTTGTGAGTCATTCTGCGTCTGTGGATTTAAATTATGATTTGGGCCATTATTATTTTGAATCTTTTTACATTCGTTCTTCCAATGTCCCAACTTGCCGCATCCATGACAAGGAAATTTCTTTTTAGCCTCTTCTCTACTCATTCGTCCTCTCACCTTTCCACCATTCCCTGTGTCACCATTCATTCCAGATTCTTTTCCCTGACTTTCTGTTGGATTATCCAAATTAATTCCCTGCCGCTCAGCCATTTTCACTTGAGCCCACATCACTTTTTCTTGTAGTTTCTTGTGCCTGTCTTCAATGTCATCTCCACAATATTTAGCGTATTTCAAAATGTCATCAATAGGCTTTCCCTGCCAACATAACATGTGTTGCTTAATCATCTGACAAATCTCTGGTTTTAGACCATAAACAAATCGATAGACAAACTGACTCATATTTTTGTCTCCAATATCTTCAAAACCACTGTACTGCTTAAACATCTGTAATAAACGTTTGTAGTAGGCATGTACCGATTCATTTGCCTCTTGAGTAGTTCTGTCTATTTTTACCCAATCTGTTTCTTTTGGTGGTATTTTCCCTTCCAAATAAGTTATTACCTGGTGATACTTTTTCATCACATCATTTGATGGAGCACCTGTCTTTGCATCTCGAGGATATTCTTCACTAGGCCAGTCGATTGTAATTTTACAATCTGTCCATAAATCGGCAGGTACCACTATGTCAAACAAACCATCCAAATCCTTTAACAAAACCTTTGAAACCTTCACAAACCTCTCAACCTGCTTGTACCATTCAATTGGTTTTTCTCTCAATTTTGGAAAATCAATTGTAAATGACAAAATGTCTTGCCTGCTCCATGGGACATGAACATAACCTTCTCCTGGAACCTCCCGCATCGGGTACATCTGTTCTACTTTTCCTGTTTCCTTCAATAAATATTCGGAATTTGTTCTACTGAAACGTGCCTCTTCCTTTTTCTTTGTCCAGCTAGTTTTCCATTTATCTAGTTCTCCCCATTTCTGTAATACTGACATTAATTCTTTCACTTGTAATTACCTACCAGATGCATTCATATTTTCTAAATCTTTGTCAGTAAAATCTGCTCTATATGGTTTCTGTAGTACTTTTGATTTTCTGATTTCAATTCCCATTTCTGAGGCCAAATCTGTTAACTTTTCATGGAATATCTTTACATTTCTTGTTATGCTCCTACATGCGAACAATAGTTCTTCTTCATTGTAGGTATTTAAACGATCTACTCCTACATTGCCTGCTATCATTTCTTCTAACTCGACTTTTAATTTATAAATGTCCAAGATCTTTGGGGGTGAACTCTGTCTGTCTACTCCTTGTGCCCATCTTTCTAAGTTTTCTGGAGTTACTACAGTTGCACTTTTAGTTCCTGACGATGTTATTATATTCACGTCCTTTGAGCAACCAGGTGTGACTCTTCTGCGTGTGCTATTTACGGAATCTCGAATAGGCAAATCCATTAGTGAAATCATAGATTCACAATCACTGATATGGTCATCAATTATTACAGCTTCATGTTTAGGAATATCCACAGGTGTAGGCATAACTAGAGGTTTCGGACAATTTATTTTGTCACCATATAAAGGGACCACGGGACCAATGGTTACAGGTATGGTCAGAGAATCAGGATGTACATTCAACTGTGTTATTTTCTGTATCAATTCTGCTCTGTTTCTGTCTACAGCCTCTCTTTCCTTATCCTGAAGTACCCTATTAACTGGTGGATTATGCAGTACTTGAGGTACCAATGGTGTTCTCAAAATTGGTGCACTTGGGGTACAACCACCCAACCCTTCTTGGTATGGTGGAGGATTCTTTAATATTTCTTCCATAAATTCATCTTCGGATTCTCCAAACCCTGTCATGTGTTTTGTCTTTTCTTTGCATTTGCTCCCTAATGGCTCATCTGCCATGAATACTGGATACAAACCCTCGGTAAGCATTGCTCTTCTCCACTGTTTCATCTGACTCTCTCTTGTCTCATTTTGGTGTCTAGGGAAAAATCCACTATAACCCCTATTGCTTCTGGGTCTATCACGTTCAAATGCCTCTGTTTCCCACTCTTCTAGGGCTTCGTATTGCGTTAATCTTAGTCTGGGTTCTAATTCATTCATTCTTATTCTTACATTTTGAAGAACTCTCCCATTGAAAGTACCATTCTCTGGGAAAGCTAATATTCCATCATCCTTGGTATATTCTATCCAATTTTCTAACCAGACGCAAGTAGGATAACCCCTTTCCATCATCATGAATGAGGCGGGCGTTTTTGCTGGTGGAATGATAATTCCTTCCCTAGTTTTGATTGGCTTATCCTTTTTGAAATAGTTCTTAATCTTTTGTAAAAATGAAATTTTTCTCCTTTCTCCGTACATTTTGGGTAAATATCTATTTATTGAATTATAGTCTGCAAAACCTAGGAATCTCTTGTCTGGACGTGTTCCTATTAACGTCGGATCACGTTTCCACATACAATTTCCACTGTCCACTAAATTCCGATTTCTATGCTGTCAACCAATCAAATTTCAGCTAACATTTGTCTCGGGGCCAATCCTAGCGCGGCTTTTCTGTGACGTTTGTCTGACGACCCCTCCTTTACAATCTGCGCTTCTCTGTCCCTCACTGTTTCAACCAATCCCAGCGCGGCACCTGTGACGTCAGTATTACTCCTATCTACCGACCCCTCCTTTACAAGCTCGCTCCACACCCGCTGTGTCGACCAATCCCAGCGCGGCGTTTGTGACGTCAGCTTTTACTCCGACAGCTGACCCTCCCTTTACAAAAATCGTACGCAAAACTTTCAACACTTCTTATTAAAATTCAGTAACAACATAAAACATTCGCTATCGTGCCAGTTTCTCTAAATTGAAAAGATAGATTCTCTCACTTCTTAGTAAAACCCTTCCGTTTACTAATCATACACTACGAGTAAAACCACTTCCGTTTACTCTTCACATAAGCTTCGGAAATACCTATTACTCCTTCAATGTTACTCTTTCTAGGTGACATAACATCAAATTTTCACCAGCGTATTCCGTTGCTGTCACTCATACGCACAAAGTCCCTAACAAGTACTGATAGCCCTGCTTAACTTTTCAGTACTATTTCTGCCTGACAGATAACCTCACTGCAGTATGGCTTCCACTTACCATCCGCTATTCAAATTCCCCGAGGATTCTAGACAACATAAAACAAAACTTTAAACAAACGGATGTTAGTTCATAAAAATAAAATTCTCATTACCCAATTAACAAAGTGTAACCATCCTCTGATTACCAGAAAACTGATCCAGCGGAATACTAGCAACAAGCATTCATACACAAAATACTCACCTGGGCCCATTCATTCACGCTAACTAATAGACACCGCTGGTGGGAATCAGTTGTACTCTTTATCAAACTCCCTGCTACCAATTACCTTTCCTGATTGAAGAGTAATGACTTACCAATGGACCTTTGATAATTGGGGAAAAATGAGATCATACAACTACAATTTCATAAAACACCTGAAATAACCACTGACTCAGGAAGTTTTAAAATGTTTATCTAATATTTAGCAGAGTAATTTACAAGCCACATGGCACTTAATCGCATATCAAGGAGGAAATATACTATAATATCACTCATTGAGCATCAATGACGGTCCCTCAGAAAGGAGAAGATAGAGACAGCAGTACAAACTAGATTACGCATTTATAGTTACCTAAAGGTGTGAAAACCAAACCCCTTGGCCAAGGAGTTGGAAGAGGGTCCCCAAGAAAGGATGAAGACCAAGACCTCCGGACCAGGTTCAAGACAGGATAGATGACCTCTCTACCAACGACGCCTGCGTCGTTCCCCTCTCTGACACTTCGTTTCCTCCTCGATTCTTCCGTGTCTTCTTTCTAATGGAATCCGCCGCCCCCACCTCAGGATCTCTCTGGACAGCGGTTCAGTCTGCAATCGATCAGCTCGTTGAGCACCAAAAGCCTGTTCTCCTGAACTAACTAATTAGCAAATTCTATATCTATTATACCCTTCTACACCCAGGCACCTCCCATTAATGTTTCAAATTTATGGGCCCACTACTTCTGATTGGACAGGGACAGGGGGTTGATCCTCATACCATGACAATTTAGTTCAATTTCTTTAAGCCCATTGTTTTAAAATACCGCCCCTCTCAATTAATACATTTGCTTTATTTCCCACCCGTCTCATGACAATTTTTAATATAAAGTGTATACAAAATGTTGCGATTGGTAGAACATCTCAGATGTACAGTGGAGGTGACCAACGGGTCGTGTCCTTGGATATCTTCCAAGTTGACTTCATCGCTTTGTTTTGTTCGTTTTCAGAGCGCATGCGCAGGTCCATTGCTCTTGAGCTGCTGTTCAGTTAACCCAGGCCCAAATTTACGAACTAATAGAAATCAAAGAAGAAAACATTAAAATAAAAAAATAAATGTTATCACTGTTTACCCCCTACTTCTACTCTATTCCCATTTAATTATATAATCTATCCCGCATTAGTAGCGTTAAAATACCACATTATTAATTGCAGCAACGCAAAGCTTTAGCATGTGAGAACATAAAGCAGCCATTTTAGCATACACTGCGCAGAAGCAGAAATTTCCCTCCAAGCAAAGAAAAGACGTCATACCACGTGATATGGTTGACACATGCGCAGTAGAATTCCCGCGCTTTAGCGGCCATTTTGGATTAGACAAGGATTACTTATTAGTGGAAAACACATAGGCAAGCTTCTCTAAGATAAATGTTTGTGTTTGCACCTTATTAATAATGACATTACAAATTTTAGTACAAATTAACCAATACTGTGAGAAGATTGCCTCCGAGCAAGTCTCATTGTGAGTCCTTGCTCCATCAATACGTAGAGTATTTAGCCCTTGTATAACAGTTTTTTTATCCTGTATGCTCCCAAGCAAAGTTTAGCTCTTGATTGAGACTTTCAAGCCCCCCTTCTCAATGCAGTTCTTTAGTGTTTAATGACGGTATTTCCAATGCTGAATTTTTAGTCTCCCGTATTCTTGAAGCAGACTTATTAGTTATGGTGTGCCCAAGTACAGGGGCTTTGTTGTGTTTACGCCTGGTATCCCAAATGCAGAATTTGCACTCTCGGTACCCGTGGTGCTGTGTTTAATCCTGGTATCCCCAATGATAAATGCTTAGTCTGTATATCCCAGAGGCAGAGTTTTATTGCGAACTTTAAATCCTGCTATTCCAGATGTAAAGTGTTTAGCCCCATTACCAACAATACAGTGTTTACTCCTTTTAGCCACAATGCAGAATTGTTTTTATGTTTGTAGTTTTAATATGCCCTATTTGTTCTTCTGGTAGCCCCTTTGGCCAATGTTATGGTCCCACTCTCCCCCCAATAAAGTTTTTTTAATTATTATTATTTTTATTATTGTTTTTGCCCCTGATCGACACAGTGTAGAAGTTTTTTTTATCTGTTTCCTTCGCCAAAGCAGGGCCTTGCCTTGGTATCACACAAGCAGACTTTTTAGTTATCACCAATACCAAAAAGGTAACGCTTATACTTACCTTGTTCTCCTCGTATACCCATACAAATATCTAGTCTTAACGTCTCCAGGGCAGAGTGTAGGCTTGTAGGAATTTAAATGCAGTACAGCAGGAGCTGCACATTAGCGCCTCTTTACAGAGTTTGCCAGTAAAGTGCTACTTTAGTTTTCTCCTCTTTCTTAAAACAACATTGTTTTCACCGGATGAGGAAGTGCACCATTCCTAGAGGTACTGGAATGCCTGTTGCAGCCTGGGCAGAGAGAAAAAAAGGTTCAAAACACAAAAAGCGGCCGGAGTCCTGCTCAGCTTTATTCTGCATACATACATATTGACACTAATGGCAGATTTGTTAAATACTGCTAATTCAGCCAGGCTAATAGGATTCTCTCCAGGCCACCTCTCTCTTGGGTTTATCTCTCTCACAACCAGACACAATACTTGTCTTATATCTCTATCTCTCCTCTCCTCAAACACTACCTCAATCATCCCCATCTGCATCCACCACTCTCCCCCCTCACATGTATTTCCTTACTATCCCCATATCCCTCCTTTCCCCTCTAACCCTGCCCTCTGCCACTACATCTTGCGATGCACTCTCAACCTTCCCCTCTGTATTTCCTCCTCACTTTGTCCACTCCAAACAAAAACACATACATTAAACACATTTTCATTTACGATGCCATTAGCTCTAACTCTCGCAAATGCGAGACCTATTGCATTGCAAATGCTTGTTTATTTAAAAAATGCATCCCATGACGGCAGAAATAGCCAAGGCCTATAGATAAGATTCAGCCGTTCGGAGACAGGTGGGGCGGGCGGGGTGGGCAGAGAATGAAAAGGACTCTGTCTCTTCCTTCTTGCCCAGAGAAGACAAGGACAGTGTCCACTTCTGCTCTGCTGCTGTCAGCTACCTCCTCTCTCTCTCTCTTCCTCTTCTTCCAACTCTTTCTGTCTCTGAATCGCACCGCCTCACTTGCTGAATGAAAACCGTGACTTCAAGAAACTATTCTAACCCTCTCTTTCCTTTCTTTTCATTCATTCGTTCCACTGTGAAAATGGATCCAAAAAAGAAAGAAACACTTTTGCTGGAAATCTTGTCTTTTTCTGACATTTTTCTATTCCAAAGTGTAACCTCGCGATGGAGAGAAAAAAAGGTTAAAATATGAAGAATAACTTAAAGCAAGACAGAATGGTCGCAAAGTGGCCAGATTGGTTTTATTCACACCCAAGCACATTAGCATCACTTTACAGAGTTTGCCAGTGAAGCGCTACTTTGCTTTTCAGTCTATCCTTGAACAACATAGTTCTCCCTGGGTGGGGAAGTGCACCATTCCTGGTGTACTGCATTACCTGGTTGATGCATGGAGTAGAAAACGTTTAATGTGATCCTTATCAATCAATCAATCAATCAAAAAGAGCTTTATTCGATTTTAGTCTTGTAAAATCACAAAAGCAAACAGATAAAAACATATAAAAACATTTCATAAGATCAACTTTAAAACATTTTAAATGCACACAATTACAATATTTAAAATCATCATTTCATAGAATTGTCTAAAAAAAGAACATAAGTACACAGTTCTAGTAATTCATTATTTGCATCTAGGCTTGGTCGGGGCATGTTGTTGGTATAATACATTAAGTGAGACAGTCCTACGAAATTTTAAAATAATCTATTTCTATTTTCAGACAGCGTTAAGCATTGATCCTTTTCCTAGCTCTCAATATACTTTTCAAGAAACCCGTCATAACTCCAATGCAATAATCGTTGTCTAGCTGTTGTAAATATAGGACGGCCGGTCTACATTGTCTCCATCCCCCTGATTTTAACAAAGGCAAAATCCATCTAATTCTTTCCTTTACATATAGTTTGCAGAAAAAAATTACATGGATTGTTGATTGTTGGGAACGACCGTCGCAAGGACAAGGGCATAATTCGCTGGACCAAGTGTTCATTTCAGGGTAGCTGGTTAAACGATGGAAGGTCCCAAACCTAAAACGCGTTAAAACATACCTGTCATACCCCCCCTGGCAGCGTACGAGATACGGTTGTATATCATATGATCATATGTGCTTACGGTCAATTGATGTTGGATGACCGCAGGTTTATTAATCTCCATTGTCAGCCTATTTGCTTCCAGGTGGGCCATGCAGATTACTTTAAACTCCTTCCGGTTAATACTATTCAGTGACTCTGGGGAAGTATAGTACTCTAAATGCCCCAGGTCATGCATAAAGTTTTTTATATACTTTAGCCATGTAATCTTTGTGGCGTGGTCCAGCTTCATAGAGTCCCTTATTATTTCTTGATTTAGGCCTGTACTACTGGAGGTCCAGACTCTATGCCAAAGAAGCACTGGTTGTACCCGAATAATATCTGAGATGTATGGTATCCCTAACTCACAATGGCAATTAAAAACGGGGGAGCTAGGAGGAGTTTCCTAATTTTAGTTTATAAAATGTGTACCATGGTTCTGTGTTTAGGGATGTGGTATTTTTAAACCATACTGCTTAAGTTTTGTAAGGATATAAGCAATGGACATTGAAGCGGGTCCCTTCCGGGCCCTGTAGCCATGTCCTTAACCTTTCAGGCAAAAACACTTATTGATTTCTTAATAATGAGTGTAAAAGCGTTAAGGTAACCGTGTTGTTCTTACTTACTTTACACATGCTTTACTTAATCTTTCATTCCTTGTGGGTGTTTTTTTCCAGTATGTTATTACTTTTTTTTCAGGCAGCATATTACTTTTGTCTAGTGCATAATATGAGCTGAGACGCATCCAGATGTTTCTAGCAGAGCACAATTGGGTTGTAGCTGAAGGCAGTGAAAGTTTCTCTCAATGGGGCAGAATGGTGTTCCGTGGGGGAGAAGATGTGTCACTATAGCCAGAGCTGCCGAATTTGGAACTGGGGAAACAGGTTCAGCCTTCATGACAAATCGACCAGACTACTCTTCTGAGGGAGCACATTCCCCTGCTAGACCTTAAAAGGCCTCACTAGAACTTCGAAGCCCTGGTGTCTTAGTACCAGCAGGTGGACCTTACCAGTGGCAAGTGTGGGTTAACCTTGAAGGCCTGTCCACCACAATCCATACTGAAGTTCACCTCCAGTCTTGCAGGCAGGCCTACCAAGCAGCACACCCAAGAACGACAGTGACTCTGTCACTGAGGTCACAGGACCCTGGAGGCCAGTCCGCCTCAACCATTGGTACCTCCATTGGCCTTGTTTCAGAAGTAGTAGTGCAATTCACCATGGATTGGCAATGCAGGATTTGCATGCACACGAAACTAAGTTTGCAAACTTAACGGTCTCTCTGCTTCATGCACAAGCACTTTTAACATGTGCTGCTTGCTTGGGGGCCATTTGAATTATGCAACAATAGAGTACAAAATGATGTCACAGTGTAGACTAAATTATGTAGCAAAAAAAAGGCTGCAGTGTGATGTGGTACATTTTCTGATACTTTCACGTGGCCCAGCCACTGCAGCAGCAAAAAACACAGTCCCGAAAGTAAAATGTTACCATTGCAGAGAAATAAAAAAGGCAGCAGTCCTGACCCCATTATTTTATGGGAGCCAGACAAAAATATAGGCTAGCTGGGCCTCGCTCAGCGTACCCATTGCAATGGCCCAGTTCACAACCCTGCGCCCCCTTTCATTCTCATTTGTTGCTCACCCCCCCCCCACCTTCTTCATTGCTCCTATCACTGTCAGAAAAAACAGCAGGGACCAGCTCGCAGAAACACAGAAGCAATAATATGATAACCGTCCAGTGTGTGACTGCAGTTGGACTTGCTAGTGCGGAAATTTGTCTCCTCAACTTTTTGTCAATTGTTCTTTTTAAGCAGCATGAGAGGTAAGGAACTCCTCAATTCATTAACCCCAAGAAGGAACTTTTTCAGGAACTCAGGTCCACAACTGGTTTCTGGTTAGTCTCTTTATTGTAAATTTTGAAACAGATTCAAATATATCACTCTTAACATGACAGTATAAAAATAAAAAATAAAATAGGATGAAGCCAAATCTCCCGAACCAATTCACCCTATACAACAAAAAGAAAACTACCAATTCGCTTATAGCCACAAGGTTATTAAAACACAACAATGTAAGTAATATTGCATCGAGCTTTCAAAAGAAAAAAAAAATTCCAGTTCCCTAACTATCCCTACACTACGTTAAAGGGGAAACCTAGACTGAGAATGATTCAGAAGAAAAGCATAAAAGGTGTCAGCCGTCAGAGTCCTCCGAAGAGGAACCTCTAACTATGGTCATGTAGTCTAATGCCACAATCACCGAGAGAGGTCTGTACCACGAAGCGTCTCCAAGAGAAGTGTAAGCTGTCCCTAACTTCATTAGTACAAAAGCAACCATCCAATACAGGCACCTCCTACAACCTTGGGGTAACTTTCCATTATCCCAGCCGCCTTCATTAACTTCTTTCTCCACCTCCTGCTTCATACGGTAAACTTCCCACATGTCCTTGGTGCAATCTCCGTCTCCCATGAGAATTCATCCCTTCTTCGTTATTGCATTCCTTCCCAGGCCTAGCTATCAACTAAACAATAGGCCCTTCTCTAAACTAACAATGTCTTGTCCACCTGCAGTGGGAACACAAATACATGCAACATTGCACAGTACTAGCAAAAGCAAAATAAAACACTAGTCGGGAAGCGTGTTACACAATATTCAGGCCTACCATTAGGCTAACTTAACTTCACACAGGTTACATACAATACAGCTTCTCAGTGACTCCTAAAACAGGTTATGTCATAATCCCCGACGTTATGAAAACCAATTTCTACTAAGTTATTATTACAGTGGCAACGTAAAGCTATTTCACAAAAACGTTTAAAGGATAGATTATACTTGGGTGTCAATAGGATGTTCGAAGTTATCAGTTACATTTTTAACACATGTATAATACTGTAGGACAGGGAGGTCCAAGTCACTTTTGCAGCTCTGTCTTTGCAGGTGTCTTCCTGCACCTCCTCTCTCTGGTTCTCTCTTTGTGATGTCCTGAGAATGAGATTGGTGCTATCCTTTTAGGTGCAGTCCCCATGCTGACGTGAGTCTGTCCGAGAATGAATGATATCAGCATCCAACATGTGTCTATGTATCTGTCTGCAGGCTATGTTTATTTGTGTAGTATGTTTATATCGGTGGATATGAAAGTCAATTCAGCAAAAGGCCAGGGGTAGCGGAAGTGACATCACCCCGCATTTGAACTATACATTCACTCACAAACATGCATGCTTACACATTAACACACAATCACCCATTCACACCGCTCACATAAACACACACTCACCTGCACGCATACACACAACACACATTTAAAAGCATTTTTTATTTACCTCAGCTGCCAGGGAGGGTTATATTTTAGCTAATTGTACTCCATTGTTATTGCACTAATAGTGAATAATATACTGTTGTTCACTATTAGTGTAATAAACAAGCATTTGCAATGCAATAGGTCTCGCATTTGCAAGAGTTTAAGGTATTGCCATTTTAAATGACAATGCCTTTTATTTATCTGTTTTGATAATTAACACACAAATAAAAGGCATTGTCATTTACAATGCTAATAGCTCAAACTCTTGTAAACGCTAGACTATTTCATTTTAAAGAAGCAGCCGCCATTGTCCCAGGCTGCTTGGAAAGTGAAAGCGCGCATGATGCGCTGAATGTTGCAGGAAAGCAAGCCGTGCCTGCAGTAGGAGGAACTCATTAAAGAAAATAGTGCTTACAGACATACCGTGTAACACCAGAAGTAATAGGGCCAGTCCGCATGGGAGGTTACAAATGAGGTTCATTTGTAACCTCAAGGCGGTACTAAGGAGAGACTAACAAGCCTATTAATGAATCAGAAGCCAGCATTTACAAAGGACGGTGACAAAAGCCAATAAAAAATATGGGCGGGGAGTGGGCGGAGCTTCAAGTCCATACTCGAATACAGCATGCCTCGCAGAGCAGCACATGCGCTGCCCAGACTCAACCTAAAAAATGATTGCAGCCCCAACCGATGTCTATAAGGACGAGGTGCCCGTGTTCCTGGCACTGATTTTGCCACCTCTGAGTCCAGGGGTTGCAAATGCAGTGCCAGGGGTCCCAAAAGGTAAGCTAGGGGTCGCAACTGCAATCCCTGGTGACCCCTAAATGACGTCCATGCCTGTGGGCTTGTCTTTTATTTGGTGCTTCTTTTGTGATACTACAGTCATGTAGCATTGTCACTGTTCTGCATACCTTTATGAGATGGGATATTTGATGAATATATGAATGTCTGTTGGCTTTTCTTGTATGTTGTGACCTCTCGTCGTGACCCTCAGGCCCTCAAGAATGGTGATGTAGCACCCCGTAGAGAGGGATATGTACCAGGCCTTACCTTGACACACCGCACACTAAACACAATAACCACACTTCGCTTAGATGTGTCAGCGGAACTCCTGAGTAACTTTGTGCCCGTTTTTTTATACTCTTGGCCACGCCCAGCCGAGAGGTGCGTGCTTACATCATCACCCTACCCGTAGGGGATGGGTGGTGTATTGCATGCCTCCCCAGGTTAGTGTGCAGATATGACAACAAAAAAACAGGAAAAAAACCAATCACAACAGGAACTAACCTATGTAGGTGATGGGTACTGTTTGCACCAGTGCGTTTTTACAGAACAAAGTCACGAAGACGAGAGTTCGGTCATGGTTGGGCCTCAGATGATAAAGTTGTCTGGGGAGCCGGCCGCTCAAGTCCCTTTCACTGTCCTTCTGCGACCTGGACAGGCCTTCTGGAGGCATAGCTCCACCATCAGCACTTCCCACTTGTTTGCCTTCTCAACATAGGGCACGGCTGGCTCTGTGTCGGGCGGATTGGGCTACTCGCCAACATATGCCCACGCATCCCCATCATCTCCTGCTTCCGTCTCTTCATCGAGGTCCGGAGAGCCATTGCAAGTTGGTTCCTGCTTAAACCAGGAGGCATTTCGGATGACTACTGCCAGTCCTCTTGCAGTAGTGACCATGATGCCTCTTCGCTCCATGACTTGCAACTTAACCCTCTCAAAGGAAGTTCTGAACTTCCATACAGGACGCTGGTCCTGTAACATTACTGCGCTCCCTACACACGGTTTGGGGCATATGGCCTGTTGGCCTGGCTGGCCTGATCGTTGGCGGCTTTCCTTTTGGCCTGCACTGCGGTGGTGTCCAAGAGTTCGGGTTTCCACCTAGGCCCAGTTGGGATGCTGTCTTTTGAATAGTAATGCCATAGGCGACTAGTATGTTGTGTTAGGATGGGTGTTTCGGTAGCTTCTGAAAAACTATTGCAAACACCTCTCCAGCTCCTCGTGTTTGTACCCCCCAATGCGTAGCGTCTTGTTCAGGGTCTGCCTCGTCATTAGCTTGAGGTCATTGTGGTGTTATTCTCCTGTGGGATATCCCCAGGGACTGGAGGTACTTCCGGAGCTCTTGAATTTGCAATAGGGGACCATTGTCAGTCTGAATCACGTCGGGTAGCCCAAACATGGCAAACACCTTTTCCAAAATTGGTCAGAGGCTGGAGAAAGCGGTGGAAGGGGTTACCTCCACCACCGAATACTTTGAATAACTGTCTATAAGCACCACCATATGGCACCCGTCCGTGAAGTTGCCAAAGTCCATCCTCAGGAGGGTCCACGACTCAGTGCTGGCTTCTTCTGTCAGAGTCATTGCCCGGGCTGGCTTGGCGCCACTGATCTGGCATGGGGGATGCCTTTATTTTATCTTCTACCATCTAATCCATCCCTGGGAACCATACTTTTCACGCAGCTTCACCTTTGTGTTAGCCGCCCCATGGTGACCTTGTTGGGCCAGGTCAGGTTGGGCGCTTTCCTCACATAATGACGCCTTCTGCGGTAGTGCTGAGGTTATCTCTCACCCTCCAGAGCTGGGACATCACCATCCAATTCACGGAGTTCCTCTGCCTTGTGCCTTCAAGGAACCTTTTCCGTAGACACATCTGAAGGGCCTGAGACACTTTTTTGTAGGTAGCAGTCCTCCACTGTGGTTTCCTTGATTTCCTCTACTGACAGTACTTTGGAGCAGGCTGACTGCAGGGCCATGTTCACAAAGCCTTCTGTTGCTTCAGCGTCCTGGCCCTCCATGGCCGTCTCAGGGAGGGATTGTATGGAGGGATAGCCCCCTGGGTTACCAG
This sequence comes from Calotriton arnoldi, assembly GCA_963921515.1. NCBI lineage: Eukaryota > Metazoa > Chordata > Amphibia > Caudata > Salamandridae > Calotriton > Calotriton arnoldi. The sequence goes on from CAWUFW010006824.1 coordinate 868,115, forward strand.
CACCAGGTCAGTAGGTCACAGTGAAGTTGTAGAGATACAGTTGTACTGCCCACCTCTCAGTCCTAGGAGGGGGCTCCAGGAAGTGCCTGTGAACAGGGCCACTAGTAACTTGTGACCTGTCACCACATTGAATTTTTACCCGCATTAGCACAGGTGGAAATGCTTGCATCCCCACCTAATGGTGAGGGATTCACATTCAATTTGGGCATGCCTGGTCTCAGCCGCCAACAACACCCGGCTGGCGTATGCGATCGGTAACCTTGTTCCAGTGGCTCGTTCTTGGGTGATGACCACCCTGAGATCTATTGGGATGGCATCTACTACTAGCTCAGTGGGGCATGGTGGATCAAAATAGACATCGCTGGGTCCTGCAGCAGCACTTTCTTCACTTCCTCGAATGCTCTCCACCTGCTCCGTCCATATCCACACTGCCTCTGCCCTCACCAGCGCTTGCAGAGGCTCAGAGATGGTCGCTAGTTTCGGAGGGAACCTTCCACAGTATGTCGCCATCCTAAGGAAACTCCTTACTTCTGTCGGTGTCTGGATGGCGTCTGCCTTCCATGGATCCACAAGCAGTCCTTCACTTGAGAAGATGTATCCAAATAACTTGATGGTGGACTCGAAGAAGGAGCATTTGCTCTTGTGTAGGGTCAGTTCTTGTTCTGTCAGTCTCTGAAGTGTTTCTCAGTGCCTACTGTGGTATTCCGCAAAGGTTGTGGACTAAATGAGAATGTCATCGCTTATGTTGAGTACCCAATTCAGCCTAGAGAGTGCTTCACAAATGGTGTTTTGGAAAAAAACTTTCACCGCTGAGGAGATACCAAAGTTGAGGTGACGATACCTCCTCAGCCAAACGGTGTGAAAAACATTGTTATATACCTGCTTTCAGGGTCGAATTGCAGCTGGTGGTACCCTGCATTTCAATCAAGCTTGGAAAACCAGTGGGCATCGGTCGAGATCTGCAAAGATATCATCCATGGTGGGTGTTATATGGTGCTCTCGCCAGATCGCCTTGTTGGGCAGCCTCATGTCCACACACAGCCTGACAGCCCCTGGCTGTTTTGGCTTCTGGGCAACCACCAGTGGACAGACCCACAGCACTGGCCCCGATACTTTCTCAATGACTCCTTGTCATTCCAGCTTGTATAACTCCTCTTCTACCAAAGGGTGGAAGTGAAACAACACCCTCCAGTGACGTAGGGCAGTTGGCTGCACTGTTGGGTTTATGTATGTGGTGCTTTACTTGGGTGCCCTTGAGGCACCCCAGTCCTTGGATGAGCTGCTGGAACTTTTTTAGGCTATCGTATGCTTGTGCCTCTGGCAAAGATTACCAGCTGTAGGTCTTCAGCAGTCTGGCAGCTAAGCGGGGTACCGCTGCGTTCTTCACATCGTGCGAAACTTGGTTGGTGTTCGAACCTCTCTGTTGGGCACTTCCACTTCAATGGCCAGCGCTGGCAGTTTCTGCCCTCCATAGCCATAGATTATCACCGAGCTAGGCTACAGCTGTGATGGCAGGGCCAGTGACATGTATTGGTGACCGTCCATGACATTCACAGATGCCCCTGTGTCTATGAGGGCATTGACCTTGCACCCAGCTATGAGGACAGTACACATTCGCGGAGGGCGAGAGTTTTTACTCGCTACCCTGGCATATGATATCATAAACACCTCTTCCTCTTTGCTGGTGCCTTTCTCTGGGGCATGGCTGTCGGCTGGAGATAGCATCTACCTTATCTTCTTTCATTTTTACTGTTTTGGTCAGTTCGGGAACGGTCGGGGCTGGGCCAGTGTTTGCTCCATCGTCTCAGCTTGACTGTTGGACAGCTTGTGGGAGCATGCGAGGATCAAAATGTCCTCCAGCTTGATTCCCTGCTGGCGAAGAATGAGGCGCCGTAGGACAGCAGTCCAGCAGCTTTGGATAAGCTGCACCCAGACCTCCTTGAGCTGGTCGTCATTCAAGCAGGTACTAGCTAGGGCTCTCAGTCGTGCGTAAAACAAATTAATGGTTTCATCCTCTCTCTAGCGGGTTTGTCGCAACTTAAAGCATTCATAGTCTGGGTTTAGTTGAGAGTCAAAGTGGGCATTCAGGGCCACCACGGCCGCGTCATAGTCTTGATCATCTCCTGTGTTAGGGAAGTTCTGAAACAGTAGGTATATCTCATCTCCCCCAAAATAGAGTGTTAGAGATCTCTTCACCGCGCCATCTGTCTAGCGTGTGTGGCATAAAAGTAGTTGCTGAGCCTGCCAATCCATGTCTTCCACCGCAGCGCTGTCGTCGCTAGGTCAGTGAGTTTGCTGAATGGCTGAAGGACAGGCAGCACGACATGGACAGCTGAACTTGGAGGCAGTAGGCATTGGGCTGCCGGGGGCATTTGTTGATCATCAGACATTGTGGGTCAAGATGTGGAAAACTGAACTCTTCTTTTTCAGGTTACAAACAAAGAAGCCAGTAGCCGAGGGTCAGCCAAAGTATCTGCTATTTATTGTCATCATGAGGGTGCACAATCTCACAGGGCTAGGATGGTTACGGGAAAAGTGAACACCGTACAATGATCTGCAAGGTTATTTATACACGTTCAATGGTCTGGGGATGAGTAAAACATTTACAGGTGAAACAATCTCTGATTAGATAGCATGGACATTGCTTGTTCTCTCCTAAACATTGAAAGACAATTGAACAAACAAGTGCAAACATTACAAGTGGATCATGGATAAGCCTCAGACGGGCAAGGAGTAGGTGTACAAAGATACAAGCAAAACAAGTCTTGTTTGTGCTGACCGGAAACAAACAGACCTCAAAGTTCGTGATTCAACATGTCGGAAAAATACAAAATGGAAGAACTGATGTTCGTTATGATCCAGCGCGATATTAGAAAACAGCATTCATACACTAGATACTCACTTGGGCCCATACATTCATACTACGCTAATACTTACGCTGGGTTTTATCAGTTGTTACTCTTTATCAAATCCCTGCTACCAATTACCTTCCGATTGAAGAGTAATGACTTACCAATGAATCCTTTGCTAATTGGGAAGTTTAAAATGAGTGACATTCATTGTAATACATAATCCTGAAATAACCACTGAGTCAGGAAGTTTTAAAATGTTTATCTAAAGATTTAGCAGAGTAAATTACAGAAACACATGGTACTTAATCGCACATCACAGATGAAGTAGAGAAAAATAATTATTGATTACTGACGGTCCCTCAGAAAGGAGAAGATAGAGACAGCAGCGCAACTAAAAGTTGCATTTATATTTACCTAAATGCGAGAACCAAACTCTTGGCCAAGGAGTTGGAAAGATTAGGACCCAGGAAGGATGAAGAGCAAAGACCTCCTCCAGGATCAGGACAGGACCGGTGACCTCTCTACAACGACGCCTGCGTCGTTCCCCTCTCTGATACTCGACTTCTCCTCGATTCTCCCGTCCTTTCTTCTAATGGACTCCACCGCCCCCTCCTCAGGACCTCTCTGGACAGCGGTTCAGTCTGCAATCGATCAGCTTGACGGTCTGGAGCTAGAAGCTAGCTAATTAGCTAATTCTATATCTATTATACCCTTCTACGCCCAAGTACCTCCCCTTAATGTTGCTAAAATATGGGACCACTACTTCTGATTGGACAGGGACAGGGGGTTGATCCTCACCCCATATTAATTTGGTACGTATTTCTGAAGACCTTTGTTTTTAAACTTCCGCCCATTAAATTTAATACATTGGCTTTATTTCCCACCCGTCTCACGACAAACTTTATTCAATTTTCATATACATAGTTGCAAGTTTGGCAGGAACACATGAATACATCAATATCGGCCATTAGGTCGTGGCCTTGGACGACGTCCAGGTTGACTTCATCCTTTTTCCTTCTGGGCAGTCTTTCATAGAGCATGCGTGGAACCCACGTCATTCGAGTTTTCAGTTCACCAACCCCAGGCCCAAGTTTACGAACTAATAAAAGTCAAAGAAGAGAATATTAAAATCACAAATAATATGTTTCACTGTATACCCATTCTTTCTACTCTATCCCCATTTACGTATAAATCTATCCCACATTAGTAGCGTTAAGAAAACGACAAATTAATAATAACACAAGAGCAAGCTGAAGCATGTGAAAACATCAAGCAGCCATTTTAATGCACACTGCGCACACCACGTGATATGGTTGAGACATGCGAAGTAAAGTTCCCGCGCTTTAGCGGCCATTTTAGAAAAAGACAAGCGTTACTTGTTAGTTAGAACACATAGGCAAGCTTCCTTGCTATTCGTATAATGTATGCAACGTTAGTATAAACAATACAAGATTAATAATTTAATACTATGAGGTGATTGTATTCGAGCAAGTCTCATTTTTGAGTCCTTGCTCCATCAATCCCCTCTCTGATGGCGTTTAAGAGCCATCAAAATACTACCCTCAATCAGGTGCCAACTTCTAGCAAATTGTCTCATTCTCATTTTTACATTTTCTATTTTTAACATCCCCTTTCAATTTCTTGTATAATTCACTTCTGACATCCTCAAGTTCAATTTCATCAATTTTTCTCCTTTCCTCTTCCTGTCACACTATATGATTCATTCTTTCTACAACATTTGCACCATATTATTATCGTCAGTACTATTATTGCTATTCCTGCTAAAGGTACTAGTATTTGACCTATAAGCCCTTTTCCTACATTAGAAAACCAGGTACCAATTGACGCAATACTACTTGTCAATCTTTCCCATACACTATCAACTTCCAGTGGTTTAAGTTCCTTCTCAAGTTTAGTTATATTCTGTATATACGTTCCAATTTCTGCACTTTTATCAGGAATGTAAGTGCAACAATGTTTCGTCTTCAGTAATTTACAGACTCCGCCCTCTTTTGCCAATAAAATATCAAGAGCAAGTCGATTTTGCATTACCATAGATCTAATCGCAACCATTTCTGCATTAATCATTAGAAATCCTCCAGCAGTGTCAGTTGATAAACGATCAACCACTGTAGACAATTTACATATTTTCCTTGAGTTCAAAATTATTCCCACCGAAGGTATCAATGCACCAAATATATCACCTACAATTTCAGAAAAACTAGGGGGCATATTAGCAAGGCGATTATCGCCACTTTAGCGGGACTTTTTCCCGCTAAAGCGGCGATAATATTATCGCCTTATCAACAAGCTTTCGCTAACTGCTGTTAGCGACAGCTTGTAGGCGATAGCGACCGGGTTGGGTGCCGCTTTGCATGCCAGCGATATTTATCGCTAATGGCATGCAAAGTAGGCGTTTCCCACCTAACAGCGACTGGAAACAGTCGCTGAGGTCGCTAACGCCTATCAGCGAGGCAGGGGCGGTGATTAGCGAACCAGCGCTAAACACGTTTAGCGCTGGTTTGCTAACACCTGGTCCCACCCTGACTTAGCCATGTAATCCAATGAGAGGTGGATTACATGGCTAAGTCCCCTCGCACTATCAGCAAGCAGAACTGGGGAACAGTGTGAATATCGCCTGTTTTCAGGCGATATTCACACTGTTCTCCAAGGTTTCTATCGCTTTGGAGATTAGCATTGCTGATTGCACGCTAACTCCGCGATAGAAACCGGCGATGCCTGGCAATAATTATCCAAGCGCTAATTGCGCTTTGCGATAATTATCGCCAGGCATTGCTAATATGCCCCTAGTTCTTTTACTACGTGTTAATTCGCCATTGTTTTCATTGCTCCCAGTGTTTCTTTTTACGTGGTATATTTTTGGAAATACTATTCCAAAATAACAACTTCCATACCACCGTGCAGGAAGCCTAAAATAAGCCTTATTCCCGCATACATAATAGATTCCAGGAAAAACTGAATCTGTTCCTCCTTTGATTCCCCAACCTCCAAGAATTAAGAAATTGTGTTCACATTCACTGGTACCAATGAAAACATTGTTATAATCAGTCCTTAATCTATGTAGACAAATTTTCCCCGTCTTTACAAAATCCAGAGCCATAGCAGCTTGAGCCTTGCCAGGTGTGTAACTCCCTTCTTTCTCAGCCCAAGGTGGCAAATGAGCCTTATGCTCAGAAGCTTTCTTTTGAAAATCTTGTCTTCTATCTTCTACTAAATTCAAAAATATATTTTCTTCTTCGTGTAAAGAACATGTTAGATTGTGTCTATGTGCATGTGTTATGTCTATCGATTTCATTGTTAAGAAAAATTCTCCCATAAACTGTGCGTCTTGATTACTAAGCACTGGGTTCATACTCTTTCGAATCGGAACCTCAGAAAATATCACATCTATGTTTGAATAATAATATTGAAGTCTCCCTGTTCTATAAAATAAACTAGCTAATACACTACATGATATGCCATATGTCAATGGTAAGTGATGATATGTTAATCCTTCTGCTACTGATTCGGGTAACTTCATACAGACATAACAATTACTAACTTCCATGGTATCTACATATTGAAATAATAACTTTGTGAAAACATTTAAACTAGTGTCGTTATCAGTTATTTCATGATGAAATTCTGGTTCATTTTCTGCCATTAGTTCTACTCTATTTCCCTTCATGTGTGCTGTCTTTCCTTTAGTTTCGTTGTTAATCTTTTTATCCATTATCATAAGGTAAGGGACTGCTACGATCAGAACTAACCATACTATAAGCATCATTACTAGACTACATATGCATATTGCACAGCATCTTCTACAACATCTCTGTTTTGGTCTCCCAGCAACTCTATCATCAGACATTTCGACAAGGAAGATTGCTCTTCTTATCTATTTTTCGTTTTTCTTTTATGACTCTTTTGCGTAGTCAAGGTGGTCTTGTTTCTTTCTCGTACGTCAATTCTGCACTTGTTCCTTCGTCACCACTTTCACTTGACTCTGAGCTCTCGTAATCTTCAAGAATAATGTAAGTCCAATCAGGACCCTTGAATTTGTTATTTACAAGTTTCAGTCTCTTGCTTCTTCTTTTCTTAGTTCTGTTTTCTTGTTCGGTTTGACTTGTTACTTCATTTACTTGATCTGGATCGTCACTTCTGGTTGTTATGTGGTATTTTACTCTTTTAATGACACTAGGCCAATGATCACCTTTTCTTGTTTTCTTTGTTTGCACTGTTTCTTTATTTTTGTCTTCAGCAATCTCTTTATTTTCACTGTTCAACACCTTTTCGTTTTCTGCAATTACTGTTTTTCTTTCTTGCTCTTTTTCAGGCCTTATTTGTTTTTCTTCTGCAGCTCCTCCGTGAGTTTCCAATAATTGACCTTGTTCTTTGTTTAATTCTTCACGCTCATGTTTTTCTTCTGTGTGATTTTCTAGATCTAACTGGTTCTGATCAGGGCATATTGCACTTTGTACTTCTGCAGCCTGACCGGATTCTTCTAAACCTGTCTTTCCCTGCTCAAAACTTGTTGGTTCTTCGTTATTTTGAGTCCAGTTTCCTTTCCCTATCTGATCTTGCTCAGGTTCTTTTATTGTATGTTCTTCTTTTCCCTGAGCTGCTTCTTCTTCACCTATCTGATCTTCTTCAATTTCTTCCAATTTTGCTTGACTTCTTGTTCTGTAGTAAACTTCAGGAATTTCTACTACCGGTATCCAGTCCTGACTTGTGCTCGGTTGTTCTTCTGTAGCTTCTCTCGAATCTCGAGCCTGAGATTCTTCAGCTGGGCAACCTTCAGCTTCCTCAGTGATTGATGCTGACTGAGGATTTTCTTCTTCAGGGTCTGGTACTCTTTTGGTGTGGCTTACATTAATCCAATTAGGAAATCCTGCACACTTCACTGCTGTATTGGTAGTCAGTATGACTTGACAAGGTTTTCCCCATCTAGGTGATAGACACGTCTCTCTGGTGTGATTCTTCACTACCACCCAGTCACCAGGATTCAAATCATGTTCTTGTTCAGGCTGCCTCGAAACTGCGTCTTCTCCGACCTGATGAGAGACAGAACGCACTAGGTCAGCCAATCCTTTGCAATAATCCAGTACCATATCATCAGATATATTCAGCAGTTTGTTTATGGGAACATGTGCTTGTCTCATTGCTCTTCCCATCATTATTTCATGTGGGCTCAATCCCGTATTTCTATCGGGAATGCTTCTGAGTCCCATTAAGACTTAAGACAAGTGGCAATGCATCTGGCCACTCCAATGATGTTGAAGCACACATTTTTCCCAGTCTTGATTTTATAGTGCCATTCAATTGTTCAACCACTCCAGAAGCCTCTGGGCGATATGCACAGTGCAATTTTTGTTCAATTTGGAATGCTTCACAGATTCTTTGAATCACTTCACTGTTAAAATGTTTTCCTCTATCTGATTCCAAAGTTACTGGGAAACCAAACCTAGGAATGAGTTCTCGTAGTAACAGCTTTGCGACTGTAATGCTGTCCCTCCTCCTGGTAGGGTAAGCCTCCACCCTCTTTGAAAACAGACATACTATGACTAGTACATATTTCAACCCTCTGCATGGTGGTAGCTGTATAAAGTCGAACTGTAGTCTTATAAATGGACCTTCTGCCTTTCCAATTTTTCCAAACCCAATTATTGTTTTTCTTCCTGGATTATGCATCTGGCAAGTCAAACATCTCTGGCAAAGGCTCTCTGCTACAGCCCTGAACTTGGGATTGTACCAGTTCTGTCTGAAAAGCCTAATCATTGCATCTCTCCCTATGTGTGTGTCTCCATGATGCATCCTGGCCATTTGAGAGAGCAAACAGTCAGGCATGACTGGTCTGCCATCAGCACAAATCCACACTTCATCATCTCCCCTTTGGGAACAACCCACTTTGATCCATGTTTTCTTCTCACTTTCATCAGCACCATCTTGTAATCTTCTAACCTCATTCCATGTTTCAGGTGGCATATACAGCATAAGTTGGCAACTGATTCCCATTCTTTCCACCCTTTTATTGACTGACAACCTATTTCTGGCACAATGTTGAGCCACTAGGTCTGCGTATCTGTTGCCGACTACCACCCAGTCATCTCCTGACTGATGTGCGGCACATTTCACCACAGCCAATTCTTTTGGTGATTGTATTGCCTCCAGCAATTCCCTTACAAATTTCCCATTTTTAATGGGGGATCCTGAAGAAGTCATGAAATCCCTCTGCATCCATAGTTGGCCAAAATCATGCACAACCCCGTAACCATATTGACTATCTGTAAATATAGTCACTTTTTGATTCCTCCCAATTTTGCACGCTTTTATCAAAGCAATCAATTCAGCTACTTGTGCCGATTTTACTCCTGGTAAATAGGATGCTTCGACTATTCCAGTTAATTCACATACTGCATATGCTGCAGTCAGTTTACCATCTTCATGCCTCTGGCATGAACCATCAACAAACAGCTCCCTGTCTGGCTTTCTAAGGGGCTGTTCTTCAATGTCCGGACGTGGTTTCGTGCATAATTCTGTGACTTGTAAACAATCATGTTCTTCTTCTTCATCATTTTTAATTTCCTCATGATACGGGTCTGGTAATAAGGTTGCAGGATTTACTATTGTACACCTCACTATGTTCACATTTTCAGCACCCATTATTATTCTCTCATATTTAGTCAGCCGACTAGGAGTAAGATGCTGAGTTTGTGTTCTTGTCAACAGAATCACAACTGCATGTGGAACAAACACCTTTACTGGGTGTCCCATTACAATTGACTCACTTTGTTCAATGCTTAGACAGGTAGCCGCTACTGCTTTTAAGCAGCCTGGCAATGCGGCTGCCACTGGATCCAACGTAGCAGAAAAATATGCTATACGACGTCTGTCCAAACCATGTCTCTGGGTTAGGACTGAAAGTGCACAATTTTCTCTCTCGTGACAGAACAATGTGAAGTTTCTCTTATAGTCAGGCATGCCTAGGGCCGGTGCTGAGCACAAAGCATTTCTCAATTTTACAAAAGCTCCTACACTCTCATCATCCCATTCAACTGGGTCTTTTGCTTTCTTTCTTGTCATTTGAATTAGGGGCTTCGCTAACAAGGAAAATCCTAGTATCCATTGTCGACAGTAACCTACTATTCCTAGGAACATTCTCACTTCTCTTTGGGTTACAGGCATTTGCATTTTCTTAATCAACTGTACTCTTTCCGATGTTATTCTCCTTCTGCCCCTCTCAATTTGGTGTCCTAGGTACTTAACTGCTGTTGTACAGAACTGCAATTTTTCTGGTGAGACTTTATGTCCTTCTTCAGCCAAATGATTTAATAGTGCTATGGAATCAACAACACAATCATCTCTGGTGTTTGATGCCACCAGTAAGTCGTCGATATATTGGACTAAAACTGAGCTTCATGGCTTCACTAGCTTCTCTAGGCACTTTTTCAATAATTGATTAAAAATAGAAGGACTTTCCGTGTACCCCTGAGGAACACGATTCCATACATAGACTTTGTTTTCAAATTTAAATGAAAATAGATACTGGCTGTCTGGATGTAATGGTATTGAAAAGAACGCTTGGCATAAATCAATCACTGTGAACCATCCTGCACTCCAAGGTATTTGATATAGGATTACTGCAGGATTTGGCACTATAGGACAACAAGGTTCCACGATCTTATTTATTTTGCGCAGGTCCTGAACAATTCTATATTTTCCGCTAGGTTTCTTTAAACCCATTATTGGTGAATTACATGGGCTACTCATCACTTCTCTTAGTATGTTTTGTTCTACCATTCGATTTATTTCTTCAATGACTCCTGTCTTTACTTCTGCACTCATTTTGTACTGTCTGGTATTTGGGAAAATCGCACCTTCTTTTACAGTAATTTTAACTGGGTCTATTTTGGCCATAAGTCCTACTTCCTTTCCTGTAAAATCCCATACTATGGGGTTTACTGTAGTTTTTAATTCTTCTGGCAGCTCATCTTTTGTTATTAACGAAAACATCTCATCTACCTCTGTACCTTGTTTTGCAATCATAAACTTATATACATGATCTTCATCTGGGGTCTGAAATGCCACACCATCCGGTGTGCAGAAAATTGTACAATTCATTTTGCACAATAAATCACGACCTAATAAATTTACTGGACTAGAATCACACACTACAAATTGATGCATTTCTCTGAAATTTCCAATTTTAACTTCCATTGGTTCGGTAAGAGGTGTTCTAATCTTTCTATTAGCTACTCGGACTACTTGGATAGCTTCTCCAGAGAGAGGAAGGTCTGGAATGTCTGCTGTTCTCACAGTAGACCGGGTAGCACCAGTGTCCAAAAGAAAAGTAATATCATTACCTTTTACACTCCCTTCAACATATGGACCTGACTGATCTACCGATAAGGATGCGCCAAGTACGCACTCCTTCTCCCCCTCTCCCAGGCACCGTCATGAACTGTATTGACAGAAATCGTCCTGTAAAAGAAACTGTGATGTTACATAATCATTCTTACCACTTCCTCCTTGATATCCGACGTCTGTACCGTGTTTTGCTCTGCTTACATTACCCTGAATAGGTGCAGGTGGGAACTGACTCTGAGGGTTTACACCCTGCTGTGAGTCATTCTGCGTCTGTGGATTTAAATTTTGATTTGGGCCATTATTATTCCGGATCTTTTTACATTCATCCTTCCAAAGCCCCAATTTTCCGCATCCATGACAAGGAAATTTCTTTTTAGCTTCTTCTCTACTCATTTGTCCTCTCACTTTTCCACCATTCCCAGTATCTCCATTCGTTCCAGAGTCCTTTCCTTGACTTTCACTCGGATTATCCAAATTAATTTCCTGTTTCTCAGCCATTTTCACTTGTGCCCACATCACTTTTTCCTGCAATTTCTTGTGTCTATCCTCAATATCGTCTCCACAATATTTCGCATATTTCAGAATTTCATCTATGGGTTTCCCCTGCCAACACAACATGTGCTGTTTAATCATCTGACAAATCTTTGGCTTCAGACCATAAACAAATCGATACACAAACTGACTCATGTTCTTGTCTCCAATGTCCTCAAATCCACCATACTGCTTGAATACCTGCAATAAACGCTCATAATAGGCATGTACTGATTCACTAGCTTCTTGGGTGGTTCGGTCTATTTTCACCCAATCTGTTTCTTTCTGTGGTATTTTGCCTTTCAGGTAAGTTATCACCTGCTGATACTTTTTCATTACATCATTTGATGGGGCACCTGTTTTTGGATCTCTAGGATACTCATCACTAGGCCAATCAACTGTAATTTTACAATCTGTCCACAAATCGGCAGGTACCACTATGTCAAACAGACCATCTAAATCCTTCAACAATACCTTTGACACCTTCACAAACCTTTCAACCTGCTTGTACCATTCAATTGGTTTTTCTCTCAACTTTGGAAAATCATTCGTAAATGACAAAATATCCTGTCTACTCCATGGGACATGTACATAGCTCCCCTCCGGGAACTTCTCGCATCGGGTACATTTGATCTGTCTTCCCTGTTTCTTTCATCACATATTCAGAGGCTGTTCTACTGGATCGTGCTTCTTCCTTTTTCTTTGCCCATCGAACTCTCCATTTATCTAGGTCTCCCCATTTTTGCAAAACTGTCATTAACTCCTTTACTTGTAACTTTCTTCCAGATGCGTTCATATTTTCTGAATCTTTGGCTGAAAAATCTGCTCTATAGGGTTTCTGCAACACCTTTGATCTCCCTATTTCAATTCCCATTTGCAAAGCCAAATCTGATAATTTTTCATGAAATATTTTTACATTTCTGGTGATACTTCTGCATATGAACAATAAATCTTCTTCATTGTAAGCATTTAGGCGATCTAGTCCCACATTTCCTGCTATTATTTCTTCTAATTCAACTTTTAATTTATACATGTCCATGATCTTTGGAGGTGTACACTGCTGATCTGATCCTTGTGCCCACCTTTCTAAGTCTTCTGGACTAACTACAGTGACACTTTTTGCTCCTGATGAAGTTATCAAGTTTACCTCTTTTGAGCACCCAGGTGTAGTTCTTCTGGGAGTACTATTGACAGAATCCCGAATTGGTAAATCCATTAATGATATCGTAGATTCACAATCACTAAAATGATCCTCAACCATTACTGTTGCTTCAGGTTTAGGAATATTCACAGGAGTAGGCATAACTAACGGTGGAGGACAACTTCCCTGATTACCATATAATGGAACTACTGGACCAATTGTTACAGGTATGGTCAAAGAATCAGGATGTACTTTTATCTGTGTTATCTTCTGTATTAATTCTGCTCTTGTCTTTTCTAGGGCTTCTTTCTCTTTATCGTGAAGTATCCTACTGGGGGTGAAATCATGCACTACCTGTGGTACTAATGGAGTTTTTAACAATGGGGCACTTGGGGTACATCCACTTGTCCCTTCCTGATAAGGTGGGGGATTCCTTAATATTTCTTCTATAAATTCATCTTCAGAATCTCCATTTCTCATTAAATGTTTTGTCTTTTCTGTGCATTTCTTCCCTAACAGTTCTTCTTCCGTAAATATTGGATATAATCCTTCTGTAAGCATTGCTCTCCTCCACTGTTTCATCTGACCGTCCCTATTCTCATGTTGGTATCTGGGGAAAAATCCTCGATAACCCCTATTACTCCTGGATCGGTCACGCTCAAATGCCTCGGTTTCCCATTCCTCTAAGGCTTCGTATTGAGTTAATCTAGGTCTGGGTTCTAAGTCATTCATCCTCAATCTCAAATTTTGAAGAATTCTTCCATTGAAGGTACCATTCTCGGGAAATGCTAATATCCCATCATTTTTGGTATATTCTATCCAATTCTCCATCCATACACAAGTATGATAACCTCTCTCCATCATCATGAATGAAGCGGGCGTTTTAGCTGGTGGAATGATAATTCCTTCTCTAGTTTTGATTGGTTTATCCTTTTTAAAATAGTTCTTAATCTTTTGCAGAAAGGACATTTTTCTCTTTTCTCCGTACATCTTGGGCAAATCTCGATGTATATAATTATATTCTGCAAAACCCAGGAATCTCCTATCCGGACGAGTTCCTGTTAAAGTCGGATCGCGTTCTAACATGCAACCTCTATCCACTAAGATTTTAGCTTCTAAAATATCAACCAATCAAGTGTCTGCTAACTTTTATTTCTGAACCAATCCTAACGCAGCCTTTCGGTGACGTTTGTCTGTCAACCCCTCCTTTACAATCTGCGTTTCTCTGTCCCTCGCTGTTTCAACCAATCCCAGCGCGGCACCTGTGACGTCAGTACTGCTCCTGACTACTGACCCCTCCTTTACAAGAGTCGTTCCACACCCGCTGATTCAACCAATCCCAGCGCGGCGTTTGTGACGTCAGCTCCCTCTCCGGCAGCTGACCCTCCCTTTACAAAATCTTACGCAAACTTTATTTTCTCTATAAATCTTAATTAAATTTCAGTAACAACATAAAACATTCGCTATCGTGCCAGTTTCTCTAAAATAGAAAAGATAGTTTTCTCTCACACTTAGTAAAACCTTTCCGTTTACTAAACATACACTACGAGTAAAATCCTTCCGTTTACTCTTCGCACAAGCTCCAGAAGTACCTGTTACTTCTCCAATGTTACCCTTTCTAGGTGATATAACATCAAATTTTCACCAGCGTACTCCTTTGCTATCACTCACACGTATATTCCCTAACCAATACTGATAGTCCTGCTTAACTTTTCAGTACTATTTCTGCCTGACAGATAACCTCACTGCAGTATGGCTTCCACTTACCAACCGCTATTCAATTTTCCCCGGGGATTCTAGACAACATAAAACAAACTTTGAATACACAGATGTTAGTTCATAAAAATAAAAATTCTCATTACCCAATTAACAAAGAGTAACCATCCTCTGATTACCAGAAAACTGATCCAGCGCGATATTAGCAAACAGCATTCATACACTAGATACTCACTTGGGCCCATACATTCATACTTCGCTAATACTTACGCTGGGTTTTATCAGTTGTTACTCTTTATCAAATCCCTGCTACCAATTACCTTCCGATTGAAGAGTAATGACTTACCAATGAATCCTTTGCTAATTGGGAAGTTTAAAATGAGTGACATTCATTGTAATACATAATCCTGAAATAACCACTGAGTCAGGAAGTTTTAAAATGTTTATCTAAAGATTTAGCAGAGTAAATTACAGAAACACATGGTACTTAATCGCACATCACAGATGAAGTAGAGAAAAATTATTATTGATTACTGACGGTCCCTCAGAAAGGAGAAGATAGAGACAGCAGCGCAACTAAAAGTTGCATTTATATTTACCTAAATGCGAGAACCAAACCCTTGGCCAAGGAGTTGGAAAGATTAGGACCCAGGAAGGATGAAGAGCAAAGACCTCCTCCAGGATCAGGACAGGACCGGTGACCTCTCTACAACGACGCCTGCGTCGTTCCCCTCTCTAATACTCGACTTCTCCTCGATTCTCCCGTGCCTTTCTTCTAATGGACTCCACCGCCCCCTCCTCAGGACCTCTCTGGACAGCGGTTCAGTCTGCAATCGATCAGCTTGACGGTCTGGAGCTAGAAGCTAGCTAATTAGCTAATTCTATATCTATTATACCCTTCTACGCCCATGTACCTCCCCTTAATGTTGCTAAAATATGGGACCACTACTTCTGATTGGACAGGGACAGGGGGTTGATCCTCAAACCATATTAATTTGGTACGTATTTCTGAAGACCTTTGTTTTTAAACTACCGCCCATTAAATTTAATACATTGGCTTTATTTCCCACCCGTCTCACGACAAAGTTTATTCAATTTTCATATACATAGTTGCAAGTTTGGCAGGAACACATGAATACATCAATATCGGCCATTAGGTCGTGGCCTTGGACGACGTCCAGGTTGACTTCATCCTTTTTCCATCTGGGCAGTCTTTCACAGAGCATGCGTGGAACCCACGTCATTCGAGTTTTCAGTTCACCAACCCCAGGCCCAAGTTTACGAACTAATAAAAGTCAAAGAAGAGAATATTAAAATCACAAATAATATGTTTCACTGTATACCCATTCTTTCTACTCTATCCCCATTTACTTATAAATCTATCCCGCATTAGTAGCGTTAAGAAAACGACAAATTAATAATAACACAAGAGCAAGCTGAAGCATGTGAAAACATCAAGCAGCCATTTTAATGCACACTGCGCAGAAGCAGAAATTTCCCACCAAGGAAAGAAAGACGTCACACCACGTGATATGGTTGAGACATGCGCAGTAAAGTTCCAGCGCTTTAGCAGCCATTTTAGAAAAAGACAAGCGTTACTTGTTAGTTAGAACACATAGGCAAGCTTCCTTGCTATTCGTATAATGTATGCAACGTTAGTATAAACAATACAAGATTAATAATTTAATACTATGAGGTGATTGTATTCGAGCAAGTCTAATTTTTGAGTCCTTGCTCCATCAGTTATAATAAAGGAAAATACGTTTTTCACAATGACACCACCCGTGCTTGGTACTTACGAAACACAGCACCGACCAGGTGCGTGTAGGTGATGACAGGTGCCCAAAGATGTGAGGATCAGGAACGTGTGCTCACCTTGTACCGTTTCACCCTCATTCCGGGCACACAACAGTCTGACAAGGAGCTGACCGACTCGGGCACAGCAGGTGCATGAAGAAAATGCCCAGGTGACTTTCTCCTGGGCATGGCAGCAACGAGGGCAATCACTGGCTGACTAGACTCTACGAAGCGTGAGGAGTGAGGCAGCAGTATGCAGCAGGGTGGCAAAAATGGTGCTCTAGAGACTGGACTGAAGGCAGCAGGCTGGAGACTGCGGTACTAGCAGAGATTCCTTAGGTGGGTCGGCTCCTGCTAGGAGTGCGCTCACCAGAACTGCAGTCATGACCGGCTGTCACTGTTGGGAGCGCGGGCAGGAGTGCTTACAGGTGCCAGCAGGAGGTGAAAATTGCCTCCCTCAGAAGCGCTGTGCAGCCGGCCAGACACACCGCGTGAGGCGAGCAGGCAAAAAGTGCACACGTGTCAGGTGCGGCACGCAGCACGGTGGGTAGGCTCCACCTTCTTCGTCAGTTGTTGCAACCATTGCCATGAATGACCCACAGGCCCTCAGAGTCTGTGATGTAGCACCCCGAAGGGAAGGGTATGTACCAGGCCTTGCCTTGACACACCACACACTAGACACAATAGCCACACTTTGCTTAGATGTGTTGGCGGAAGTCCCAAGCGACTTTATGCCCATTTATTTATACTCTCGGCCGCACCGAGAGGTGCATGCTTACATCATCATCCTGCTCATAGGGGCTGGGTGGTGTATTACATTATAGACATCTTAGGAGCTGCACACACTGCAGATGCACGAGATGATTGCAGTTCCTCCTACATAGCTGTTTCTGTAAGTTGTAAAATTAACATGTGCATGTTTCTTCTGTGAAGTGCTGGAGTGTCGGTAGTAAAGTAGGATCTGCTTTCATGGCTACCCCCACTTTTTGCTGGTATCATTCTGCTTTCTGACTAGTCTGACTGGGATCCTGCTAATCAGGACCCCAGTCTCTGTGCTTCCTCGCTAATTTGGACCATGGTGAGTACTTAGGTACCCCCCTGATTGGCTACTGCGGTGCCCTTGTGAGTCCCTAGTATATGGTACTAAGGTACCCAGGGCATAGGTACACCAGGGGTCCCCCATGGGCCGAAGCATGTATTATGCCACCCATGGGAGACCTCTCATATTGTGACTACAGGCCTGCCATTGCAGCCTGTGTAAGCTGGTGCTAGCACCACTTACGACAGATGTACGTTTTCTTATATCTGAGATCACTACACCTAAAACCTATAAGTCACCCCTAAGGCAGGCCTTTCAAACAAAACCTGAAGGCAGGGTGCTTGGTTATAAGTGTGAGGGTGCCCCTGCATGAGCAGGACACCCCTACAAATGCCGGCGTCCATTCTCCAGGCTTTGTCAGTGCATCAGCCATTACGATACATAGAGAGCCATGCGTCATTACACGATGGCTAACTCTAAACTGGCTGTAACGAACCCTGGCATGTTTGATATCAAACTTGTTGGAATCATACCCCAACACCGTAAACGGTATTGGAGGTATGATTTCATGCACTGTGGGCTCCTCTGGGAAGCCCTCCATGCTCCCGGTACCAGTCATCCAGAGTCTGACAGCAAGCTATGGCTGCTGTCGACCACAGACATTATTCTACTCTCCTGCTGCTGAACCAAGCTCAAGCAGGGGAAGGTAGGACAATAGGTGTCCTGTCACAGGGAGGTGTGACCACCTCCCAGACAGGACTTAGTGTATTGGGCCAGGGTGGGGGTGCTTGCCAGCGCCACTAAACTGCTTTGAAGGGCACATTTGGTGCCCTCCTTGCATACTCCACTATGGCAAAGCGTTTTTTCTTTTCCCAATAACTTTGGCGCCGGTTGACGAATCTTCGCGAAATTTTCAAAACTAGTGATCAGCTCCGGTCAGCTCCTGTCTTGAAAGTTTCGGGGAGATTCGTCAAGCGGGGGCCGAGAAAAAAGGGGGGTCCCAAAACGCGTTTTCCCAATGTTAATTTCCATAGGAAACTTTAGACACGGCTACAGCCCGAACTGCTGAACGGAATTACACCAAATTTGGCAAAAAGGTAGGTCTTGGTTCAGAAAGAGTCCTTTTTGTTAAATGGTGTAAATCCGTTCAGTAGTTCCTGAGAAATTCAAAAATAAAAGTTTCGATATCTATGGCTGCGGTGGATTCGCGAACCCTCCCGACCACGAGCTTCACTGTGATTGGCTGCCAACACTCCAAACCAGGAATTGTTGGCAGCCATCTTGTGACTCAGTAGAACCGAGTCACAAGAAAACAGTGAAACAAAGGTGAAAAACAAGAAAAGGGGGCAGGGTAGAAACACCCTGACCCCCTAGGCCTGCTCAGGGGAAAAAAAGCATTTTTTTTTTTTAAACGGCAGAATTTGCGCTGGGTGCGCGAATCCTGCCGATAAAATTTAAAAAAATGAAGCTCGGACTCCCGTGCTTCGTTATTTTTAAGCCCCCGGGTGGGCCAGGTCCCGGGGGCATGCAGGAAATGTATAGCGGGGGCCCACGGGGGCCCCCACAGCCCCGGGGACTGCCACCTCCCTGGGGCTTCATTTATGTTTTGCGGGGGGGCACGCAGCCCCCCCGCAGCCCCGGGGACCGCCACCTCCCCGGGGCTCTATTTAAAAAAAAATAATCTGTGTGGGGGGCTCGAGCCCCCACACGCCCGGAGACCACCACCTCCCGGGGCACTAAGTATGCAAATGTGGGGGTCCGTTACGGACCCCGAGCCCCGGGGACCACCACCTCCCCAGGGCTTTGCAATGGTAGGGAGGGGGGCCGCGCGGCCCCCCTCCTGGAGCCCTTGATGGCCCTGGGGACCGCCACCCCCCAGGGCCGGCTCCTGCAGTGTCCCGGGGTGCCCACCACCGGGACCCTGCTGTTTGCTATGACAGGGTGGGAGCACGGCTCCCGCCCTGTCATAGCAAACTCTGCTTTGGATTTTGGAAGCGAGAGCAGGAAACCTGCTCTCGCTTCCAAAATCCAAAGCAGAATTGCTTTTCCACAAGGGGAGCTGCATGTCAGCAGCTCCCCGTGTGGAAAAGCAATGCCGGCTCCCGCAGGACGTAGGGAGCCGGCGGGACCATGGGGGCATTGGGGCTCCCCCCTCGGTCCCCAACGGACAGGCCAGGCCCCGGGGGATGGGGTCCCCGGGGCCATAATTGGCCATAGGAGGGGGGCCACGCAGCCCCCCTCCAAATATTATTAAAAAAAAATATATAATTCTGGCCATGCCCCGGGGGATGGGGTCCCCAGGGCCGAAATTGGCCTTGGGAGGGGGGCCGCGCGGCCCCCTTCCCGTTTTTAAAAAAAATAAAAAACGGGTCAGGCCCTGGGGGATGGGGTCCCCAGGGCCCCAAATATTGTAAAAATAGGGGGGCCACACAGCCCCCCTTCTACAAAAAAAAAATAATATCAAAAGCCGGCATTGCGCCGGAGGCCCCGCCCCCTTCCTGTAGCACTCAGCAAACGCTCCCCTGGCGCGTTGTAAGTTGGGGAATGAATTCCCCTTCAATCCTGAGGGTCCCTGGGGGCCAAGTAGCCCACCAGGTACCTTCAGTTTGCGCCACAGAGCTGCGTTGCAGAGAGGTGGTCTGAGGCCACGCCCCTTTTTACACCACTCTGCAACGCAGCTCTGTGGCGCTTACTGGAGGTACCTGGTGGGCTAGTTGGCCCACAGAGACCCTTAGGATTCAAGGGGACTTAATCCCCCAACTTACAACGCGCCAGGGGGCGCGTTTGCACAGTGGTGCAGGGAGGGGGCAGGGCCTGATATGGCAAGTGTTCAAACAGGCCCCCTGGCGCCTTGTAACTTGGGGGATTAAGTCCCCTTCATCATCGTCATTTGAGATGTCATCAGTGATGTCACTGACCATGTCATGAATGATGTAATATGTGACGTCATCAGAAGTGCATTGCGGGTGCGCGAGTTATAGTTAGCTGAACTAACTATGTCGGGGCAATTTCTATGGTTTTGTAGAAGAGAAATGTCCAACTAACTATAACGTCCCTGAAACCTATGGTTTTTTCAGTGAATTTCAAAGGTTTTTTAAATGGTAATTTCTAACTATAACGTCCCTGAAACCTATGGTTTTTTCAGTGAATATATATATATATACATACATACATGTCTGGCCCGAACAATAATTGCTTATTGTGTGTGTATGACTAGATCTGTGTATCTAAGGCATCTGCTCTCATACAGTTTTCAGACCAGCCCAAGATCTCCCAGTGCAGAGAAGTTCTGAGGTATCTGTACACAGCATATACATGTTTCCACAACAAAGATGTGATGTCAAGCAGTTTAAGTTATATACTATTTGTATTCTTCTCTATACTTCTGGTATGTCTGGACCTTGCATATACACACTGCTGTACGCTACTGTCTAGCTTCAAAAGTAGAAATTTAGAGTTCCTGCGATTTTGGAAATGCCATTAGGCCAGGCTTCTAACTAAAAGGAAAGTGAGACCTAATAGCTTTACAAAAGCGTGTTTAAATTGTTTTGCCAGTCATATGCACCGGGTCCTTTACCCAACCATGTGGGACATGATTTTGCTTGTGTATTCATTACTGCTCTGTGTAAAGGATGTGTGTGAACAGTATGTTGCACATTTGTCTGTAGCCACATTGAAATCCATTTTTTGTGTGTTTCCTGCACTTAAGTGGTACCCCAGCCGCAGCAGATGTTAATTTCAGGGTTCCTCAAGAACATTCAAGGGATCCTCGTTAGTGGATCAGACGTTTTAGTGTGGAGTAAAGGAGACAGAGGGCCCCTTTGAAGATTAGGGAGTCTTGCCATGGCACTTTCCTTGCCCATTGTTCACTGTAAGGGCTGTCCTCCACGCGTTTTGTGTACCTTTGTTGTGGGTCTCATCTGACATGACGCTCCCAGCTGCATCCAACCTTCCTTCTAGCACCTTACAAAAAATACCATGGAAAGACCAGTATGACTGGAAAATGTAAAAGGACAGAAACAGCCCGGTGCCAGAATCAGAGATGCATGTTGGAATATACAGCAACTATATGCCAAGATTTTTCAACTAGATTCTGCAGTCTCCACACCAGTGGCATCTGGGAATCTCTGTGCTTTAAGGGTGGGGCAGCGAACGTCCTTTGCCAGGTTCAGGTCCAGAAATCTGGGAACTTTGACCAACAAGTCATAAGGGGCTGCCTCAACCCTGATTCAAGTGAAAGTGCTGACTGACTGCTAAGTAGCAGCCTTAGAGGTGCCCTTCCATGAGGGAGACGCTGCTCAAAAGGAGAGTTGCTGTGAAAGGACCTAGGTGGGGACGAGCCAAAAACATCCACTGCAACGTAAAAGTTGGACTTGCAGCTCTCTAAGTTGAGGCCAGGGACCCCGAGGTGTCTTCACAGCCTGGAGAAAACTGTGCGCATCCCCATAAGAACTGTACCATGGAACTTGACTCTACCTGAGCTCTATCGTGAGCAGAGCGCCAAGAAGTATTACAGCACTAGAAGAAACTGGTACACAACCCGTATTCTCTCTGAATGAAGAAGATTACCAGAGAAAATCCTACATCAACAGAGAAATCTGTGTCAAGGCTTAATGTAGTGACCACTAGGACCAGGGTTGACACCCCAGTAATACTGTAACAAGCAGGCAGAAGGGACTCAAAAGCCCGAAAAATGCTGAGCTCGTGCCCTCAGGGCAGGGAAGTGTTGAAACTCCGATACTCTTTAAATCAGCACTATAAAGCCTGTTCCTTCCATTTAACCTCTTGGAAAACCGCATTCACCCTCCCAGCCTCCTGAGGTCTGGGTGCCAATACTCAGGTTTCTCTAAGAGGCTCAGGATAGGGCTGATGCTTCCTCTGACCCAGACGCAGCATGCCACAAAAGAAACCCTCCAACCCCTTATTTCTTTCCTATACTCGTAAATCTCACCTAATAATCCATATATTAGCCAATGCAGAGACAAAATAGAAATGATTTCATAAATACATTTTATTATATCACAAAGAAAGCTTTGGAAAAATATATATACATTTTGTACAATCATTATTTAATAGTCCGCCTTATCTGAACATTGGACTGTTCCATCAATATACCATGGTACTAGTAATATATATACCCACATCATTTTCCAATGACCACCTAACAACCCCAGCCCTCCCTTAAGGGTCAAGCCTAAAAACCACAATCATACCCACTACATTGATACACAACTGTTCAAATTCACCCAAATAAAACCAACTTGACGTTTTCAAAGTTTGAATATTAAGGGCCTTATTTATGGGGCCTTGCGACACTTTTGCGCCACCGTTACGCCACTTTTTGTGAAGCACTTGAGGCGTAAAAAATGTGCCATGTTGCGCCCTATGTAAGTAGATGCGTCACTTTGTAAAACCCTATACTACATTATACCTGCATCAGGTATAATGTATGCAGGGTGGGTGTTCCCCTGTAAAAAGCCTTGTAGAAGTGGCGCAGTAAAATCTATCATATTTCACTGCGCCACTTCTAGGACACCACTGCGTCAAAATCTTATGCCTGCCTCACAGCAGGCGTAAGACTGTCCCAGGCACATTTAACATGGGACTTGCCCATGTGTAATGACACATTGCTGTTGTCGCGTCACTTTTGCGACACACTCCAGCAATGTCATTACTGCGCCTACAGATACGTCAGAAATACTGACGTATCTGTAACTCCTTGCGACATGGAGTGCTGTACATTAAATACGGCGCATCCATTGTGTTGCAAGGAGGGCACAGTGAAAACTGTTGCATCGCTGTTTTCATTTAGGATTTGGCAGCAATAGAGAGGTTTGCAGGGTAAGAAAAACAGATGGGTCCTAAAGGCTCGTATTTGTGCTCTTTCCAGCCCAAACTAGAACTTTATGTCTGGCACTATTAAAAAAAAGTCTTATTGAACATCTCTCAACATTGTCACAACACAGTTGAAGTTTCCATTTTTTGACTGGGTCATTTCCCCGCAAGCCTCCAATTTATGCCCCTATTTATTACCTTTTTGACTCTACCTCCTGTTTGTGGATACCTTCAGTACTCTCTTCATCTTGGTTAGTTGGTTGTTGTGCCTTCATCAGTGAGCCTGCATTATTCTGAGTCTTTTTATTCTGGATTTCTTTTACCCTGGATCCAATTGATGATCTACTACGGTACTGGTGTGTTTTTTATGCATTATGAGTATTCCTCCAGGTTTTGGATTCCTTCTGGCTGATTCCAGCTCTTAACAGGTCCTATAATTGTGTGGAGCAAAGTCACTACTGGTTAACGTCATCCCTACCTCCGATGTGCCAGGTCAAAAAACAATGCAACAGAATATGCGTCCAGTCATTGACTGCTTGGTTGGTGAAGTTTGTGATTGGGCCTGAAGATGAAAACAAACTGCAATATCCAGTGAGCCATGAGCAATAGGATTCTGATGCTGCCTCCTCGACTGGTACCAGCTGCGCCTCCAGATATCTTCTTCATCGGTGACGTAGATGTCAGGCATGCACAAGTATGCTAGGTCGGGAGAAGGACACTGCCTTGTGTGCTATGGATTGGTCATGCAACCCAACCAGTGTGGCGCTGCCTCCGTCGACTACTGATCAATAGCGGACAATAAGGTACTGTGCAACCCACGGGAATATTGAATGGGTGAGGACGAAGCCCTCATAGATGGGGAAGGAGTAATTGCAAGTGTTGGCCATAACCAGGTTAGCCTCTCCATGGACACACTGTGCTCCCAAACACCCCAGGAAACAGTGCAGAGACCGTTTGCACAATGAATACCATTAGAGGTAGTCCAGTGGGAACAGCCCAGGCTCAATCTCAGTAATGATTCAGAAATATAAGAACACGCGGTATAATTTGTTGCTGTGAGGAATGAGAGGTATAATATGGTATGGTTGTGTGCCCCTATTGCAGAGGTCTTCAATCTGTGGGGCGCGACCCCCAGGGGGCCCCGGAGTCCTGGGAAGGGGGTCGCGCATTTCCAGGCCTAATTCTGCCAGGAATACAAAACGTGCTCTTCCTTTTGGACAAAGTCAAATGTGATCCTTAAAATGCTTCAGCTGAAGTTAATTGAGTGTCATGTGCTGTAAAAGGAAGAGGCCCAGCAGACAGGTAAAACAATCCTTCAAATCAGCCTTCATGCCTGAATGAAATGGAGTTAATCTGCACATGTAAAGGGTGCTTGGGAGAGGTTCTGGCTTTAATTGCTGGAATCACTTCAAGCATTGTGATGGCAAAGATGTGTGTTTTTGTGTGGTGGTTAACAACTGGGCTGTGAAGTGTGTGCTTTTTATCATAACTATATTTACACAGTGCTTAGTCCCCCTTAGTAGGTGTTGAAGGGACAGTTATGCAAAAAAATGCATTACTTATGGTCTGACATTACACAAATCTACATTTTGGAAGCTCCATTTTATCCTAAAACTCTTTGCACATTTTGTAGCAGTCTATCTTACAATGTGTGCAATGCAAGTATAAAATAATGACTTGCACATTCACAGTGCTTTCTGTCACAGGCTGTGACCTCATAGCACTAAAAATACACAAGTCACTATTTTCCACTGCACCAACCAAATTTAATTCTGTGGCTCTCTGGTTACACACAGACCTATGCAGTGCATTAAATAATAGAGGTTTTATAATGTACTATATAGTAACAACTTTTAAAATGTATTTTTCATTTGAGCTACCCATTATTTTATATGTAGCTACCTGATGGTGAAAGACCTAAAAAAAAGAACAAAATATTTTGGGGCTGATTTATGAGAGGCTTGCGCTGCTGCGTGGCCTCATAGATATGGAGTAAGACAAAATAGTGCAAGTCGCTGCGTTTCCTTACTCTATGTCAAGTAGGCGTTTCATAGGCGTTGCAGTGGGTGACAACGCCCATGGATTCTGACGCTGCCCCAGATTTACAAAACCATGTAAAACTGGGGCAGTGCCAAAACCTCACGCTTCCCCACACCAGGTGTAACTCTCCTTGTTTTTTCCTCTTTCCATGTGTGCTGCATTCTGCAGCACACATGGAACAAGGAAAACCCCTCTCAGGATTGTTTTTATGCAGGAAGGTGCCCCTTCCTGCACAAAAACCATCCTGCCTATGATGGCGCTAGGCAGAAATTTGTGTGCCAACATAGGGGAAAGGACAAGAATGTACCATATTTCATAAATAAGGTGCATTCCTGCCCTTTCACATTGGCGTAGTGCAGCGCCGCAATAAGACTTGCGAAGCTGCCCTATGCCAATGCCTCGTAAATGAGGCCCTTTGTCTTTAGCCACACCTTTGATCACGCCCCCAACCACTGACCTTTGGTTTGCTAAACACTTTCATTTATTTCCCCAATGTATAAATGATTTGCTGTGGGAATTGGGGGCGTTTATGGTTGTCGATAGTTCGCAATGATGAAGAGGCCAAAGTTCTAGAAATTTTTGTCAGGAAGGGGTCCTTACGCCTAAAAGATTTTGACAGGGGGGTCTCGGCATCAAAAAGTTTGAAGATCTCTGCCCTATTGTGTAATACACTCGCAAAACTGTCTTGGGTCCAGTCAGGCTCGTTTGTAAAACCTTTAGCTCAAATCTGGGTAGCTGTGGCTTGAAGCAGCAAGGCTTTAACAAAGAAACTGTTCTAAAGCATTTGGAAGCACCAAACAAAATAAGAAAATCACACAACACGAAAGAAATCCGACACCAGTTTACAAAAATAGATTATGTTTTTATTAATTTTTAGACACAAAGATGAGCAAAATCCACAAGAGGGTTCCGGAGATATAGATTTTTAAAGAAAACGTAAATCTCAGCTTTTTAGTCCAAAGCTCAATTGGGCAATTGTAACTGTAAAGTTTAGAAACTTTTGAAAAGTTTGAAAGAGTTGTGTTTGGCTACTCTGGCCAGAGTCGGGCAACCAATTCCAGCAGGGAGAAGGGTAGGTGGGCCAATAAGGAGTATTTGGATATTTACCTGGTCACCAAAGCAGTTTCAAGTCCAGTTCCACACTTTTTTTTTTGGGAGTGTTTTATATAGCGCAAACTTGACCCGAAGGTATCAGAGCGGTTTACATGAGCACCAGTTGCATTATAGACGGACACATTCATTTTTAATTTTTTTTTGTTTTTTTTTGTTAGGCACAGGGAGATTAAGTGATTTTGCCCAGAATCACAGGATGTTGAGTGTCCCTGCTTTACATTAAGACCGCCATAGACTTCGATGAAGGGGTCCTGATGCTGGGGATGCAGGATGCTCCAGATGCTAAAAGATGCTCTGGGTGCTGTGCGCTCGACGGGGGTGTCCTTGCAGTTACTCCTTGGCCCACAAGTAAGGTGGGGCGACTTTGGCCAAAGGGGTCAGTGTCCCTCGAAGCACTCTTTAAACAAGTAGAAGGCCAGCTGTGTTTGGGCTACAAATTGCCGTACACAGCAGGTCCAGCGATTATCATTTGGTGAAGGCTGGTGTCTGTCTTTGCCAATCAATCTGGACTCAGATGACACTCCCGGGTCCAGTAGACTCGGTGCAACGTTTGGCTGTCAAGGATCGGTCTCTTAGCTTGCCTGTCAGCGGTCAACAATGATTCAAAGATTGTGGCTACTGACTTGCCGCCAGGGGCTACTTCAGCTTTGTTGGCCCTGGTTCTGGTTCCAGGGGGTCAGCTACTGACCTTGGAGTCACTGCTTTGGTCTGGGGTTCGGGAGTGACTTTTCCACAAAGCAGGAGCCACAGGCCCAATCCTCTCTTTGCTAGCCCAAGGAGCAGCAGGTGCAGTCCAGAAGTCAGTGCAGCCTCTCTTGCCAGTTTCAGCTGTCAGCAGGGCAGTACTTCTTTGATCCTTTCTCCAGTTCCGTTGTAGTCTGCGTTTCAGGGTGCCAGAGGTGGTCTATTTATGCCCAGAAAGTGCCCTGGGGGAATGATGCAGTCACTAGCCAATGGGCTACCAGGATCTCTCCCACCCTGTGATGACGTCTGGCTATGTGTGCATCTAGCAATGCCAGAGATCACTATTCTGCACACTCTCAAAATGTCTGAATCCTTCCTTGGATGTTAGGAGCTTGGTATCTCATGCCCCTTGAAAAATTGGTTTGGCCACTGATTTCCCTTCTCTGTTCCCACCCCTAACCTTTCTACCTGAACAAAGGGGCAGTCCTACAGGAGTGTTCGCCATTTGCCCACCAAAGGTGAGAACCCCCTTTGAAGCTTGCCATTTCGGCCAACACCCTGTGTGGCTTTTGCAAGGGATAGTAACACCTGCCTCTGTAGCAGGCTTCTACTGTTCCTGAGCCTGGGAGTCATTCACACTACTCCCATGGATTGCAGACGGCTGTCTGGTGGCGGGCAGCTGTGCGAAGCTACTGGACAAACTGGGCAACAGAGTAGGGACTTTTTAAAAGTTGCCTTTCATGTCGGGTTTAATGCTACAATTAATTTGATACTCATTTTAGTAGTGTCATTCAGAAATTAGCCGGACTGAGAGGTCAGCAGGTAACTCTGTGTTAGCCAATGAGGTTACTAACTTTTCCACAGCAAAAACGACAATTGGGAAGTTTTGCTGGTAGGACATATGAAAAGTATAAGTTCTACGTAATAATATACACCTCCTTGCCTTAGGACTCAATTTTCCTTCCTTAGAGGAGATTGTATATATTGGTAAGTGAAGCAAGGACTTTGTCACTGGTTTGAATTGCAAAGTCGGAATAGCAGTTTTAAAACTGCCCTTCCAGGCTGCACAATCAGTAATGCGGCCCTGGATGGACACCCCAACTTACATGATCTGGGTACCCTTGGTGCCATAAATTGGAGACTTATAAGTAAGTCAGCTTTTGCCAATCCGAGGTAGCCAATTCAACATACACTTTATAATGAGTTATATTGCTGGCACTGAGGTCTGGTTAGCAGGCCTCGGTGCACTCTCAGAATCAGAAAACCAACAGCATCAGTTTAAAACCTTGGGGGTGAGCATGCAAAAAGAGGCATTTCCTTTCACTCCCCCCCCCCAGACAAAAGGTGATGGGCAACTAACCCTCATCCTGGTAGTTCCCATCATCTACGTGGAAAAACCTGGAAAGGCCATCTGCATTGACATGGTCAGTCCCAGGTCTGTGTTCCTCTGTAAAATCCATACCCTGTGGGGAAATGGACCGCTTCAACATTTTGGGGTTCTATCCTCTCATCTGCATCAACCACATGAGAGGTCTGTGGTCAGTTTGAACTTGGAAGTGAGTCCCAAACAGGTAGGATCTCAGCTTCTTCAGGGACCACACCACAGCAAAGGCTACCCTCTCAATGGCACTTCAACGCTACTCTCTGGAGAGGAGTTGACTACTTATAAAGGCAACTGGTTGATCCTGACCCTTGCCCCAATCCCATGTTCTGAAGCATCAGTTTGGACAACAAACTATTTGCTTAAATCAGGTGCCTTTCAGAAAGATGCTGAGCACAAAGCTTTCTTTAGAATATCAAAGGTCGTTTGACATTGGTCAGTTCGGATAGGCTGATTCTTGGAGGTTAGCTCTGTCAAACATGCCACTATGGTACCATAGACATTGAACATTCTTCTATGATACCCATTCAGGCCAAGAAAGGCTCTGACTTGGGTTTGTGCCTTAGAAGCTTCACAGGCCAGAATTGTCTGGCTCTTGGGCTGGAGAGGCTGTACATGGCCTCCGTCTACTTGGTGACCCAGGTACACAACAGAACCTTTCCTTATCTGGCATTTGATTGCCTTGATAGTTAGTCCTGCCTATTGTAGGGCTTAAAGCACTTTTCTGAGGTGGACCAGGTGATCCTCCCAGGTGGAACTAAACACACCAATATCATTCAGATAAGCAGAATTGAAGTCTTCCAAGCCTGAGAGCACTCTATTCACCAACCACTGGAAAGGGGCAGGTACATTTTCAAACACAAAAGCATCACTTTGAATTGAAAGTGGCCTTCAAAAGTTCAAAATGCAGACCTCTGCTTGGCTCCTGGCTTGAGGGCTATCTGCCAATAGCGTGAAGTCAGGTCAAAGGTGCATATATATTTAGCAGTCACTAACATGTCAGTATAATCTCTACCCTAAAACCTTCCTCCCACACTATGGACCCCCTCCCATCCACAATTATAAAAGAACTCAACCACACCATTTCCCCTTTCTGGACAAAAATCATCAATGCCTCTCTCATCTCAGGCTGTGTCCCAGACTCCCTTCAACTAGGACAAATCACACCCATTCTCAAGAAACCAGGGGCCGACCCTAATGATCTTAACAACCTCAGACCTATCTCCAACCTCCCGTTCCTTGCGAAAACATTGGAGAAATGCGTTCTCCACCAACTCAACAAACACATTGATGAGTTCAACCTCCTCGACACCTTTCAATCAGGATTCAGGAAAGGCTGTAGCACTGAAACAGCTATGCTCAACATCTCTGACGATATTCACAAGGCTTTAGATGAAGGTGATGCCTGCCTTCTCATCCTTATTGACCTATCTGCGGCATTCAACACTGTAAATCATCCAGCTCTTCTGGAGACCTTGTCGAAACGCTCCGGCATTAATGGCACAGTACTAAAATGGTTCACCTCCTTCCTTCAACACCGCTCGCAACAAATTAAAATCAACCTCTGTCTCTCGAAGCCAACAAAAGTCACACTTGGGGTCCCGCAAGGCTCGATCCTCTCCCCGTCCCTCTTCAATCTCTTCATGGAGCCCCTCACAATCATCTTGAAAAAAGCGGGAGTGAACTACCACCTCTACGCTGACGACACCCAAATCTATTTCAAAATCAAGTCTCCCAACGACATCCGACACCTCAATGTCACTCTAACCGAGATCCAAACTTGGTTCAACACTAACCACTTAAAGCTCAACCCAGATAAAACGGAACTAATCCTATTCTCTCCAAAAGCAACCATCGACCAATCCAAGAGTGGCTCAAGAATCTGGTTGCCCTAAACTGCCCCCTCGTCCTATCCGACTCAGTGAAGTCGCTAGGCATCACCCTTGACAAGAACTTATCAATGGAGGCCCACATCAAAAACTCTGCAAAAGGTGCTCTTTTCTCACTAAAACACCTCAAGAAATTGAAACCTTTTCTTCCCCAGGATGACTTCAAGACAGTAGTTCAATCCCTAGTTCTCTCTAAAATCGACTACGGGAACGCCATCCTAACAGGGACCCCAAAAGCTCACCTAGCCCCACTAAGGGCAGTGCTGAACATGGCCGCTCGACTCATATCTGGAGTGAAAAGATTTGAACACATCACTCCAGCTCTCAACTCCCTCAACTGGCTTCCTATGGAAGGGAGGTGTATTTACAAGCTGGCCTGCATCACACACAAAACCCTTCACTCTCCGGCCCCCAACTACCTGAACAACAAACTGGTAAGAGCAGGTCAATCCAGAACACTGAGAAGTTCCAACTCACTCCTTCTTATCCCTCCGAAACTGAAAAAGAAAACCACCCAATACCGATCGTTTTCTGGCAACGCTCCCAGGATATGGAACGCTCTCCCTAGAGTCCTCAGATGCAACCCCTCCTTCTCCTGTTTCAAAAGGGACCTGAAACTCCATCTCGTTAACAAATACTTTCCTGACCAACATAAACTATCCTAGACTTCAATATCCGAATTAACTCCTCTCTCTCTTGACATTCAAGGATAGTGGTGACCGGTCTGTGTTAACCACCTTCGTTTGTTTTCTCTCCCTCCGCTGCACTGTTTATCTATTTTTCATGTTGTATTTTTTATCTCTGTTGTTGCTTCCCTACTGCCTTCCTACTAAGTAATGCAATTTCCTTTGGTTTTGTACAGTGTGTATGTAAAGCGCTCTAATACCCACGGGTCTAGCTAGCGCTATATAAAACTTTTTTAAAATAAAATAAATGATTGCATCAGCTTCTGGTATGGGGTAGGCATCAGTCTTGGTGACTGCATTTAATCTCTGTAGTCCAAACAAAATCACATTTCTGGTCTTCCTCCCGTGGAGTAGGGCTTGGACACCAGAACTACTGGGCTAGTCCATGGACTACTAGTGTTATGTTTCGTATATAGGCCCTAATGTAGACCCGTTCATATATGTCATAATGTAGAAATACTCGTATATGCCCTATTATGGTCATACTCGTATATGCCCTATTATGGTCATACTCGTATATGCCCTATTATGGTCATACTCGTATATGCCCTGTTATGGTCATACTCGTACATGCCCTATTATAGTCATGGCTCCTAATATGGCATGATCTTTCACCTACATTAGTTCCCTACAGTACACAACGAGCTCTGAGGGTTGAACGTTATCTAGTCTGTGGTTAGAACACTGCAAGGTCTTTCCAGAACACAGGCCTACAATGTACTCATAAATTATGCATGAGCATTCACCAGCTACATCTCCCGCATAATATGTATGCACAAAGTTCACCCCTGACGTCTTCCTCATGTCTAACAAAGACCAATACAGACCATACTGAGGGACGAGACACTTTAGGGTATAAATACACCACATCTTGCCACGGTAAGATAGAGGGAACCGAGACTTCCAGGCCGACACACTGACCAGAGACGCTGAGGCTCCTGCATGCAGTCGCTCCAGCCGTCTAACACAGCCCTTGCGGGGTGTCCAACTCGAGACCAGGACGGGGTCCCACACTCTCTCTATCCAGGTATGGGGGTTCGACTAAATCCTACAGGGATTCTTGGCTCTTAGGCTTTTAGACCTACACATAGGCTAAGTACACTCAGGTACATCTAGTTAGGCATCGTAGGAGTACGCGCACTTTCATAATGCTTTTTATATTCACGTATGTATTCATGATTATTGCAATATGGTAGAACTATTCTATCCCTTCACTTTTATCGTACTGCTGATAATATATCTCTGCTATTGTCTGCTGGTTGCTGCAGCACATATATATATTTTACACTAGAATAACAACTGTTCAATAAATACTTATTGAAATGCCCAGACTGTTTATTCTGTGTAACTCTCTGAGACAAACCGAATAAGTAAGCACGAGTGACTGAGCGAAAGGTAGTACATTGTTTCCACGATTCTGAGGAATTAGGGTTGTCATGATCTAAGGTTGCCAGAAACTAATCTCTCCCCGATAAGAGGAGATTCTAGTGGCACTGTGAGCTAGCTAATGTAAATCCGGCTAACATAAGTGGTGGGGGTGCACAGAATCAGTCTAACACCAAGCCCACGGTTTATGTTATCCAAACGCGCAGGTCCTGCAGGGGTACTATAGGAACTACACGACATGGCGCCGCCAACGTTGGTTGGGTACTTATTTAACAGTAGAATCTGAGTAGTTCAGTTGTGCTATTCTCAGAGAACCTACTCACAGAACCCCAGAGACGTCTGGAGTGGGTGGGCACAAACTCCGCCATAGCTGAGTAGGCGAGATATCCTATTTATCGGCTGTTGGTTAATCAAGCTTGACGGACATTTAGTTCCTAAATTGTGCATAAAACCTTTAACTAAGTTCTCTTGGAAAAGCTTTTCTTTTCAAAATGACTGAGAGCGATGAAGAAAGAATAAATCTGGAGGTCTCAGCCGGAGAACCACCCGAAAATGCAATACAGATTGCACCAAAATTCAGAATGACAGTCACCCTAAGACTATTAGAAAATGGTTTACAAGTTAGGGGTGGCATGGTAGTTTTCGTGATTGAGGCACACGAATCAAACAAAACAGAGGTGTTCTATTCATGGGTTACATTCCCAGCAGCAAATGCCATAACAAAGACATTTCACTACTACATAGCAGGAGATGCACCACCGGAACATGCCCCGTTTGAGGACATAGAGATTCCACTCACTTACCAGGAACATTATTACTGGTTTAATGGCGCCCTACCCCACATAAGAAACAGAGTAAGGTTAGGCCCACTCGGAGGAGACGGGGTCACATGGCCAATACTAGCGGCTTACCACCGCACCCTGACATTGGCACAATGCCACAGCCAGAATTACTCATACAACACAGAGATTTAATTAAAATCTACAGAAACCTGACACAATTCGTCATGAGGACTCTCACAGTTCAACCAACAACAGTTGCAACAAATGGGACCCAATACTAGGGTACAGCAACTAAAATTACTCCTCAAACATAACACGCGGTAATGGGCAAAATGCCCGCAAAACGCGAACAAATACCATTCTGGATAGCTCAGAAAATAACTCAGCTTGAGGCGGTATTCCCGAATACTACCACTTATGATAAACACAGAATTCTAACAATCTGCTTGCCCATGGGGATCACACCACAAGTAGAGGATTGCACCTCTTGGGGTTCAGTCTTTGCTGGCATATATACCAGAACACATGGTATCCCGTCCTTAGAAGTAGTGCCAGACGTATTGAGACAGATACAAAATGAGTACGGAGCAGAGCCTGCCCTAAACTTATGGATGAAGTTACTAAACAACTTTGATCAAGTATCAGCCATAATACTAGCTAACGTTAAGGGGGGAGCAGCTTCAGTGGCGATCCACCAATGCCTAAGGGAGTTCAGTCCAATAGATCAACAACACGAACTACCCAAAATAATTGAAACTGCATATGCAGAATTAGGCAGAGACAGTCTAGGTGGAAAAGCATTAAAACCACAACTGGTGGGCAGTCCTGAAAAGGACACTACAAAGCAGACACCTACTTCTTCTAAGAAGAAGTGGGAAAATAAAAAGCAACAAAAGTCTAAAGACAGCAGATCTCAATCCCGAGGCAGGTCTCCTCAACAGGAACCCTCTGAAAGGAGGTATAACATCAGGAATAGGGATAATATTAGGAAACCTGACAGGTATCAGGATACTGATACACGTTCCTCTCGTTCCTTTCAGGGTTCATCAAAAAACTCAGAGAGGGAAGGAAGGTCAGAACACAGACAGCGTACAAAGTCCAGAGACGTGCGACGCGCTGCGGACTACGCACCTAAAAAAGAAGATAAACAAAAACAAAAACCTCAGTTCAAAAAGAAGAAGGTAGCAGGTCTCAAGATCAGACATGCCCAGAATTCTGAGGACACAGCTTCTGAACGGGGAATAGGCTCTGACGATGCTAGACAGCACGGCAGAAGTAACGATAGCTCGCCAGAACCTGAAGGAATTTCTGGTGACAGCGGAGTTGAGTGAGTATATCACGGTGGAAACACCTGATCCTCGGGTAAGTGTTCCGCATAAGTTACATGAGATAACACTCCGGATGGAGGGGGACAAGCCCAGAAAAGTTAAAGGTCTATTTTGGAAAAATCTGTCATCTGGATATGACATCCTATTAGCAGAGCAAGACTGGCCGCCAGCATTCGTCATGGAGTGCCCAAAGGGAGAAACAGTAATTTTTCCAGCATTTTCCGACCTCGTTCCCATACATCTTGAACATGCATATGCGCAGGAGTGGGCGGTTGCCATAGCTCCAGCATTGTACAAAAATCATGCTGGTTGGGATGAGGATTCAACCCACCTGGTGATCCCGTTAAAAGTTTCCCCAAATGCTCAAAGGCAATATCCAATAAAGCAGGAAGCTAAAAAACAAGTCAGGGAGATCCTAGATCAACTTGAATACCAGGGGGTGATAGAAAATTGCACTTCACCTATGAACAATCCTTTGTTTCCCGTATCAAAACCCGACAACACATATCGTCTAGTTTTGGATTACAGACATTTAAACACCTGCACAAAGACATTTGCAGTTCAAAATGCACACAGTGCTGCATTAATGAATAACATTGTGCGACAAAAATACAAAACAACACTTGATATCTCAAATGGATTTTTCGGCCAAAATATAGCACCTGAAAGCAGGTATTTGACCGCATTCTCAGCGCTAGGGTCTCAACGGCAATTTTGTCGACTCCCCCAAGGGTATAAAAATAGCCCAGGGTTGTTTTCAGCAAGGGTAACAGAGTTACTCCAAAATTTGGATGAAGAAGCATTGTCCTATGTGGATGATATTTATCTGACGAACGATAACTTACCGAGGTACTTGACCAGGGTGAGCACCATTATTATGGGATTCACCTCTGAGGGCTATAAATTTAATTTAAAAAAATCAAAAATTGCCCATCTCAATGTCCTATTTTTAGGGTATGAGCTGTCAAGTGAAGGAAAAATCCTAGCAGCTAACTTTTTAGAAAAGTGTGCGCTGATCCAACCTCCAAAATCATTAAAGAATTTACAATCAATTCTGGGACTCCTAAATTTTGGTCGAACATACATTTTGGATTACGTAGAAAGAGTAAAACCTTTCTACGACTTAATAAAACCTGATTTTTCAGTCAGACAATGGACACAGGAACATACAAATATCCTACGTTCACTACAGGAAGACATGATAGCTTCAACACATTTACAGACACGCGTAAACGTACGCAACTTAGTGATCCGAGTAATAGCGGGTCAATGCGGGTACACTTATTTATCTTTCAATGAAGGCGAAACGGTACCAATCGCATACAAATCACATCTGTACACAAACGCAGAGATGCGTTTCACTTCAACAGAAAAAATCCTGACAGCAGTGCAGACCGCTGTAGCAAGAGAAAGAGCTCTGGCTCAGGGAAAACGCATAATTGTTGTGACCCAGTACCAGCTTTAGAGGCTGTTACCAAGGCTAGCATTCCAAATGCGAAAGCCTTACATCCCAGATGGATACAATGGGCTAATTCTCTTACTGCAACGGATGTTGAATACAGATTTGATCCAAGTTTAAAAACATAAGCATTTCTGCAATACGAACAAGAATATCCTCTACCAAATGAGATTTTGCCTCTAGATCAGTATGAATACATTATTTACACTGACGGATCTGCTCAACCAGCCATAGGGAGTAAGCAAGCTTACAGCGCGGCGTGTGCAATCGTTAAAGGTCGCATGCGCGATGGAAAGTTCCATCCCAGTAGCACTAAAACGCAATCTCTAGGAGACTGCACGGCTCAGTTAGCAGAATTAAAAGCACTGATACTGGCACTTGTAAATACGGAACATGAATTCCCCACACTAATTGTGTGTGATTCCTTTTAACTGTGTACAGTCGTACAATGAATATTTACATCATTGGGAACAAAACGGGTTTAAAGACGCAAAAGGTGGCACAATTAAGCATAAAATGCTATGGGAACAGGCAGTGGAGTTGAGAAACGAACTACCAAGGGCTCACGTGATACATACACTGAGTCATCAGCGTGATGGCGTTCACGTTGAAGGGAATTCATTGACTGATGAAGCCGCAAAGGGGGCTGTACGCACAGCGTCCGTAGCTGCAATCACTCGTTCAAAAACGAGAATAGACGGCGAGATTTTGGTAGCTGTCAATGCTTCACGCAAAGGCAGCACAGCAGTATCTAAGAAATTTCCACTCAAGTACTCCTACAAGTTAGATGCACAAAACATTCCATATGCTCAGATTCCTGGAGTGGGGGATAGAGTAATACCAAATATGGATCGTAGGCAAGGCTTAATTCTAGCAGCACTCGAGGGTTTGGGTTCTGCGCATACAGGCGTTACAGCGACTATTTCTTTATTGAAACAGCGCTACTGGTGGCCAAGGTTAACAAAGCTGACCAAAGACTACGTCTAAAAGTGCGACATCTGCCAGCAGATGAAAGGCTCCACCGTAACTCGCCCAGCACAGACACCATTACTAAAATCAGACAAACCACTCGCATGTGTGTATTTGGACCACTGCGGACCCCTACAATCGGATGGGGCCAAGAAATATATCATGGTTGCAGTGGATTCCTGCTCTAGATTATGG
Source organism: Calotriton arnoldi (assembly GCA_963921515.1). Taxonomy (NCBI): domain Eukaryota; kingdom Metazoa; phylum Chordata; class Amphibia; order Caudata; family Salamandridae; genus Calotriton; species Calotriton arnoldi. The sequence goes on from CAWUFW010006824.1 coordinate 905,302, forward strand.
GTATGGCCTCAGCGCTGTGCTGACGCTCGAGCTGTTATAAAAGATTTGCGAGTCTTTATCGGCACATACGCAGTTGGCACGTTACATTCTGACCGTGGCCCGGCGTTTAGCTCTCGGGCTTACAAAGAGGCCATGGAAGGAATGGGCGTAGCATTGCGGTACTCCTCTCCGAACCATCCTGAGGGAAATTCGGCTGTGGAGAGGAAAAACCGGTACTTAAAGCAATCTTTAAACAGCTAGGGTATTAGGCAAAGGCTGTAGATGGGTCGATCACCTTTATGGGGTCCAAAGAGCAATAAACAATCAGCCAAGAAGCTCTCTAGGGGGTGTCACTCCTTACGAGGTCCTATTTGGGACAAGAATGTGGGTACCTGATCTTGATTGTGAAGGCGCAGTGGCGGATGAAAAACTATTTGATATCCATGATCGTTTGGCTGTTTTACAGGATCTAAATGTATCCAGGACACAACAAAGCAACGTCCACTTAAAACAGACCGCCACTGAGGAAGTCAAGGCAGTGACGACAAGACCTGTCTGGATCCCAAAAGTTGGGGATCTGGTCAGAGAGAAGATTGCAGACAAGAAAGAATTCGGACCATCCTACAGAACAGCTGTACCGGTCCTAGCAATCCAAGGCACAAGAACTGTACTTCTGCCGCCTCTTGCCGGAAAAAAGGAGAAAAGATTTGTCTCAATCGACTTAATCAAACCACACTATGTGGCCGATACTAAACAGTAGGCCTCGTGGACTCCACAGTAGCAGACACCCTCCTCTCGCTACAATCCAAGAAGTCCAAACAGAAAGACTCATCACGTTTGAAGAGCCACCTGTACGGAATGAAGGACTAAGCAACAATGCTATGGAACTCGTTCCACTTCAACAAGAAGAAAATCAACTTAACAACCAAGTTGCAATCAGACCGACTACAGACGTCTACGTCAACATGCCTCGTCAAGAGCAAAATCCAATTTCAACAAATCCCGATGCAATTCCAACAATTGATCGAACTGCTTCTGGCTATTTCATGCACTTTGATACGTTTTCACTGGATCCAAGCGAGCCGGAAACAACGCCAGCCGAAAAATCTCAAGCAGAAACTCACTGACTTTTTGAACTTTTTTAGAAAGACTTACCTGGTGTCACCTTGGATTGAACTATGGTATATCACTGGGATTTTATTCTTTTCTGGCTAGGTTTAATAATAACTTTTAGTATGCTTATTAATGGACAATACCTCCAGCAGAGCTCGACAGCCCAAAGAGTCAATTTGATTTTAAAACCACACTAGTCTTCACATCGTGAACCAAGAGACTTGTCTTCAGTGAACATCACAGCAGTTCCTATACAGGACGGTATAGTATGGGACAAGATTGATTATGATATATTCGGTCCGACTGAACTTTTAAAGCTTAAACATGTATTTAAAATTTCTTTAAGTGATATCATTACCTCCAGTACATTTTCTGATGATTGGGACACTGAAACTGTGAATAATTTAATGTCTGATTTAGAAAGAACTGCAGCATTTCCGAACAATGAAATGTTAGAAGGTACTTCAGACTACGATACATTGTACTGTAATCAACACTATGGTCATCATTTCTTGCACAAATCTATAACACCTAGAAATGTATTTGAATACCACCAGTGGGAACACTGCCCAACACCTCCAAAAGGTAGTTCGCAAACCTTTGCACATAAATTCACATACTTTTCAGGGTTTAATACATCTGACCCGAAGTCATTTTATTACAAAGTGGCAACAACATCAGCACAGAAAATTATGTTGACTAACACCAAACAGATTTACTCTGCTTCCTTTATGGCCCAGTTGTCTACACAGGGTTTCGACCTATGGAAGGACACTATAGATTCAAAATCAATCTGGGGTTCTAGGGACTGGCAGGTCCAGGGAATGGAAGCGCTTTTTAGAGCATGCCTCATTCCACAGCAAATAATATTTCTGAATGAAACTGTGCAACAGACATCCTGTCTTGGACTAGCCAAGAACAAGGAAATGAACACACCGGGGTTTCCAACACCATCACAGATGGGTGGGGGGCAGAATTCAACTACACATGGAGTAAGATTAGATGACATTCTCCAGTACAACAGGTCAGATCCCAATCGGACAGGATGGCTGATTTGACCCATTGACACGAACACTTGTCAACAGAGATTCCTAGGTACACCCGAGGGATTTAGTATCCATAGGCCAGATCCTCGCTATGTGCAGAGACAACACCCGGGGGTAGTGACATCCTATAGTGTTGGGAAGTTGTGCCTTGATTGGCTAGAAACCTCAACACTCACAGAAGTGAAACATCACTTGACCTTACTCACACCTGATGTAAACCTTAGGGATTTTTTACTAGGCCCAAGGAAACCACGTCAGAAACGTTTCATATATGCTGGCCTTTTTGCCTATTATAATGAAAACTGGAAAATATCCCAACAGGAGACCGCAGAAAGAATACGGGAAATAGACCGTATTAACTTAGAGAAGGCATTAGCTGTAGTGGATAATGGGTTAACAACTTTGACCTCCAGGATTTACTCCCTGGGCAACATTGTGTCTTCAGCAATCAACATATTAGAACAAGATCTGGCCTTGTTACAACACGGGCAATCTCAGCTACGTTCTATAATGATGTTAAGCTGGACACTGAAACCTTTGCGTGCAGGCTATGTGCCCTGGCATTTTATAAACACCACGTCTCTGTTTTCAGAATACAATCTAACCGATAAACAGACAGAAATGGCACAGAGGGGAGCCAAATATACAATGCTGCGTATTGAGAAACTGGAAAGGTTACCATTCACTGTAGCCGAATCACCATCAACCGAATGGCTAATTCATGGCCAGATCACTCTGCCGGTCACTACGTTTCAGTTTCAATATTGCCTTGAGCAAAGGCAGGCAGGCAAATATGAAAAGATGGGTAAGGGATACATCAAGGAAACTTGGGAGTTACCCTATAGATATCGATACCGGAGCGGGGATCGAGAAGTGTATCTGAGTGGTACAAACTGCAAGAACGCTTTGAGCGGTTCTCTCATGTGTCAGGATGTTTCTCTACACGGAGCATGTAGTGGTTCGGTAGCGAACTTATCTTGTCACATGTCAGGGACCCCAGCGGCCATGATCAAGCCGGTTTTCCAGCTGCTCTCGAATGGGAGTTACTTAATGCTAAATGATCAAGGTTGCTGTGGGATGCTTCTGGGCGTTGCCTATCTGGTCACTGTTAACTCCAGGGTTACTTGCTGTATGCAAGTATTGTTTCCACCACTGAACACAGTCAGGGAGGCACCGTTATGGCCTTCGTTGAATGTTTCCTTTATACAATTTGATACTTTGAGCAGACTGAAAGTCACGCTTTTACAGCAACCTGTGCCCTTAACCTCCGCTCGAGAAATCTTTGAACTTCAAGTTGCAAGGACCTCGACTGAGATACAAGCGCTTATACGTACAAACTGCCCCTTTCATTTCGCAGAAATGGTGGGTCGTATCTTTAACATGTCTGATACGAGCGGTATTGTACACCTATTTAAGACCATAGGGTCAGGACTATTAAGCACCTTTCAGACAGTCCTCGGAGTAATCCCAAATTTTATACACTCCGTATTGGGAAGCGTCTTTGGATGTCTCCCGCTTATCCTGTTCCTAATTGCAGGAGACCTGATTGTAATATTACTGCTACGCAATGGATGGCCCCATTTCAGAGGAAATGGCAAACACGCTCATGGAACGGAAATATTGTGAACGTATGGTGCAGCTTCTGGGCATACCTTGCCTAAGAGAACTGAACGCCTCTTGGTTTCTATCATTTAGACCAGTTTGGGTGGACTGCATCTTACCTGTTCTTCTATGCCTGTTCTGCGGAGAAGAATGCACGTTGGATCTCTGTCTAACGTTTCCATCGGATACGCCACTGGACCTAGATGCTATGCTGGACCCCCTAAAGGCCCATGCTCTGCGTTGTCCCCAGCGTCTTCCAATTCTGATGAATGCATTCCTTGAGAATCCACAGGTGCCGTTTGCTCCTGCTGGGTTAGGTGGCTCCTCCACAGGCACCGAGGTAACAACTGCCACAGAAGCTGCCGCAGCAACGACTGTTGGCAGTACCGAATTCCATCTATGTGCGATTGACGTTCTCTGTGAAGCGTTGGATTTGTCGTCTGCAGTAGCTAACACCGATAATGCTGTATCTCCCAGCCAGGACACTTAATCTTGAATTGGCTCATCGCGTCCTGGGAAAGAATTCGGCTTCTCCACTTCGTTTCATAAATAAACGAACACAATTTGGAACATTTCCTAAATTGACACTTTCGCTTGAAAAGCATGGCCTTCTTCAGCTTATGGTGATGCAACTTTTATAAATGGGACAGAATTGACTTTTTCAAGTGGTAACTAAGAAATAGCTAATTTTTAACATTTTTTTTTTTTTTAAAGTCCTTTTAAAACCCATGTTTTAGTTGTTTTTAAGTGAATATATTTAAATTGTCCAGATTTTAAGTATGGTCATTGTCATCCAATTCGAAAGTGGAGTGGGTGTTATGTTTCGTATATAGGCCCTAATGTAGACCTGTTCATATATGCCATAATGTAGAAATACTCGTATATGCCCTACTATGGTCATACTCGTATATGCCCTATTATGGTCTTACTCGTATATGCCCTATTATGGTCATACTCGTATATGCCCTGTTATGGTCATACTCGTACATGCCCTATTATAGTCATGGCTCCTAATATAGGCATGATCTTTCACCTACATTAGTTCCCTACAGTACACAACGAGCTCTGAGGGTTGAACGTTATCTAGTCTGTGGTTAGAACACTACAAGGTCTTTCCAGAACACAGGCCTACAATGTACTCATAAATTATGCATGAGCATTCACCAGCTACATCTCCCGCATAATATGTATGTACAAAGTTCACCCCTGACGTCTTCCTCATGTCTAACAAAGACCAATACAGACCATACTGAGGGACGAGACACTTTAGGGTATAAATACACCACATCTTGCCACAGTAAGATAGAGGGAACCGAGACTTCCAGGCCGACACACTGACCAGAGACGCTGAGGCTCCTGCATGCAGTCGCTCCAGCTGACGGCGGTCTAACACAGCCCTTGCGGGGTGTCCAACTCGAGACCAGGACGGGGTCCCACACTCTCTCTATCCAGGTATGGGGGTTCGACTAAATCCTAGAGAGATTCTTGGCTCTTAGGCTTTTAGACCTACACATATGCTAGGTACACTCAGGCCCATGCTCTGCGTTGTCCCCAGCGTCTTCCAATTCTGATGAATGCATTCCTTGAGAATCCACAGGTGCCGTTTGCTCCTGCTGGGTTAGGTGGCTCCTCCACAGGCACCGAGGTAACAACTGCCGCACAAGCTGCCGCAGCAACGACTGTTGGCAGTACCGAATTCCATCTATGTGCGATTGACGTTCTCTGTGAAGCGTTGGATTTGTCGTCTGCAGTAGCTAACACTGATAATGCTGTATCTCCCAGCCAGGACACTTAATCTTGAATTGGCTCATCGCGTCCTGGGAAAGAATTCGACTTCTCCACTTCGTTTCATAAATAAACGAACACAATTTGGAACATTTCCTAAATTGACACTTTCGCTTGGAAGAGCATGGCCTTCTTCAGCTTATGGTGATGCAACTTTTATAAATGGGACAGAATTGACTTTTTCAAGTGGGAACTAAGAAATAGCTAATTTTTAACATTTAAAAAAAAATAAAAAATTTTAAAGTCTTTTTAAAACCCATGTTTTAGTTGTTTCTAAGTGAATATTTTTAAATTGTCCAGATTTTAAGTATGGTCATTGTCATCCAATTCGAAAGTGGAGTGGGTGTTATGTTTCGTATATAGGCCCTAATGTAGACCTGTTCATATATGCCATAATGTAGAAATACACGTATATGCCCTATTATGGTCATACTCGTATATGCCCTATTATGGTCATACTCGTATATGCCCTATTATGGTCATACTCGTATATGCCCTAATATGGTCATACTCGTATATGCTCAACGAGGAGCTGCAGAGGGAATTTATGTGCCAGATCACCCTCCAATCAACATATACTCAAACATTAAAGACCTGGCACAAATGGGCACTCTCAACTTTTTATATATACATAGGATTGGTATGAGGAGATATTCTTATCTTCTCCCACACTCAGATGCTCTTTTACGCACTCTGACCTAATCCCCTGTGCCTAATTGATTAATAATTTAAAACGACAGAGAAAAGACACAGCCAGTAGTCAGTCACTCAACAAACAGCACTCTAACTGAGTGTGTGTGTACCACAAAGAAAAAGTGTGGAGAAAATGAGAAAGTATCTCACGTGCGCACCACCGGAGGAGCTACTGGCAGGTTCTCACCAGCTTGCCCACGTACTTGTCATCATAACTTTCTCATGTAAAAAGGAATGTGTGTCCAGTGCGGGAAAGGTGTAGAAACTAAACATAAAGAAAAGACCCCATGCGAAATAAGACACAAGACGTCTCTAGTAAAAATTGAGGAAAACTCACACACGTACTCGTAACTTTTAATCCAAACGTGAGCTTGCCCAATGTTAAAAACACGGCATGTTGTGAACCACTTCAAGGACGGCCAACATGTTTCATTGCCTATTATACAATAGCGGCAAATTCGTGAGGGCAACCGAGGTCAGCAATCACCTCCCTGGACATCTAAAAATGAGTCAAGAGTGACTGACAAACATAGAAGAAAAGACAAATAGGCTGGTAAATTCTTTAGAGACACACCACCCAAATTAGGCTTTAACTTCAGTACAGGTAATAATAAAAACAAGGACTGGACTACATTATAGCCCACCATCATATTCTGTAGGCAAATAATGATATTTACCTAGTGAGACCATGGGCCCACATACCAGCTCTCACTTAGTCGTAGGGGTGTATATCATTTATACTTCTCTTCCCCTTGAAATCAGCACATTGTTGCTTATAGGTTCATCTGTGGAAATAGACATATCACATTAGGTCACTCCGGACTAAATGTAACGTCGTTCACATAATATTCACCACCTGGGCGTCCAATAGTTTCGGGAATTTCTTTTGTGTTAGAGCCTCTTTTCGCAGTTTGCTGATTTCTTTTTGAGAGAGTCGGTGTTGAAACAACTGTCCTATGTTCAGGACACCACTGACATCTTAAATATCATTGAGGAAATGGACTTTGATCCTTCACAGCAGTTCCTAGTCACTATCGACATCGAATCTTTGTACACTAGCATACCCCAAGAGGCGACACTGGTGGCAGCAGCTCGAGCTCTTGGGGGTCAGGAGTGGTTTTATGACACTCCACAGTCCTTTGTGATGCAGTGTGTTGAGGTGGCGTTGACCCGGAATTACTTTTGCTATAAGAACGAGCTCTTCTTGCAAACATCGGGTACATCTATGGGCGCAACTTTTGCGCCCAGTCTGGCCTGCATATATGTAGGCCAGTTTGAAGAGCACCATCTGTACCATTCATCTAACCCCTTCCAGAGGCATATTTGCCTCTGGAAGAGGTATATTGATGATGTTCTGTGTGTGTGGTCGGGACCAGAGAGCCAACTCCGCACGTTTGGATTAAAAGTTACGAGTACGTGTGTGAGTTTTCCTCAATTTTTACTAGAGACGTCTTGTGTCTCATTTCACATGGGGTCTTTTCTTTATGTTTAGTTTCTACACCTTTACCGCACTGGACACACATTTCTTTTTACATGAGAAAGTTATCGATGATGACAAGTACGTGGGCAAGCTGGTGAGAACCTGCCAGTAGCTCCTCCGGTGGAGCGCATGTGAGATACTTTCTCATTTCTCCACACTTTTTCTTTGTGGTACACATACACTCAGTTAGAGTGCTGTTTGTTGAGTGACTGACTACTGGCTTTGTCTTTTCTCTGTCGTTTTAAATTATTAATCAATTAGGCACAGGGGATTAGGTCAGAGTGCGTAAAGGAGCATCTGAGTGTGGGAGAAGATAAGAATATCTCCTCATACCAATCCTATGTATATATAAAAAGTTGATGAGAGTGCCCAGTTGTGCCAGGTCTTTAATGTTTGAGCATACTCGTATATGCCCTGTTATGGTCATACTCGTACATGCCCTATTATAGTCATGGCTCCTAATATAGGCATGATCTTTCACCTACATTAGTTCCCTACAGTACACAACGAGCTCTGAGGGTTGAACGTTATCTAGTCTGTGGTTAGAACACTGCAAGGTCTTTCCAGAACACAAGCCTACAATGTACTCATAAATTATGCATGAGCATTCACCAGCTACATCTCCCGCATAATATGTATGTACAAAGTTCACCCCTGACGTCTTCCTCATGTCTAACAAAGACCAATACAGACCATACTGAGGGACGAGACACTTTAGGGTATAAATACACCACATCTTGCCACAGTAAGATAGAGGGAACCGAGACTTCCAGGCCGACACACTGACCAGAGACGCTGAGGCTCCTGCATGCAGTCGCTCCAGCTGACAGCGGTCTAACACAGCCCTTGCGGGGTGTCCAACTCGAGACCAGGACGGGGTCCCACACTCTCTCTATCCAGGTATGGGGGTTCGACTAAATCCTAGAGGGATTCTTGGCTCTTAGGCTTTTAGACCTACACATATGCTAGGTACACTCAGGTACATCTAGTTAGGCATCGTAGGAGTACGCGCACTTTCATAATACTTTTTATATTCATGTATGTATTCATGATTATTGCAATATGGTAGAACTATTCTATCCCTTCACTTTTATCGTACTGCTGATAATATATCTCAGCTATTGTCTGCTGGTTGCTGCAGCACATACATTTTACACTAGAATAACAACTGTTCAATAAATACTTATTGAAACGCCCAGACTGTTTATTCTGTGTAACTCTCTGAGACAAACCGAATAAGTAAGCACGAGTGACTGAGCGAAAGGTAGTACATTGTTTCCACGATTCTGAGGAATTAGTGTTGTCATGATCTAAGGTTGCCAGAAACTAATCTCTCCCCGATAAGAGGAGATTCTAGTGGCACTGTGAGCTAGCTAATGCAAATCCGGCTAACATAAGCGGTGGGGGTGCACAGAATCAGTCTAACACCAAGCCCACGGTTTATGTTATCCAAACGCGCAGGTCCTGCAGGGGTACTATAGGAACTACACGACACTAAAGGGCTCAATCACCCCAAAATCTAGCATCTTTGCAACTTCAGCTTTGATGTTAGCTTTGACCTGGTCTGACAGTCTGAAACGTTTACTTTTGACAAGCAAGCTGTAACTTGGGTCCACATCATGTGTACACCAAGTTGTCAGACCTGGGGCAAATGAGAAAAGACTAGCAAACTGACTGAGCCGGTTGTAACTGCCTGTTTGCTGTTGCTCTGTTAACTGAGAAGAGAGAAATACTCTCTCCACTGAGCCATCTTTGACATTGGTGGACAGGAGGTCAGGGAGAGGTTCACTTTCCTCTTCTTCTTCCATATCTGTCACCACAGGCATGTAATATCTGCTCTGTCATGGTGGAGCTTGAGCCTATTCACATGTATCACCCTGTGAGTGTGTCTGGGGGTTCCCAAGTCCACCAGATATGTGACTGCACCCTTCTTTTCCAAGATAGGGTAAGGCCTAGTCCATTTGCCTTGGAGGGCCTTAGGGGCCACAGACTCTAAGACCCACACAAGCTGTTCAGTTTGGTACTCAACCATGGGGAACTTTTCGTCATACCAGTGCTTGACAAGCTTATGGCTAGCCTCCAAGTTTCTGTTTGCTTTCTTCATGTACTTAGCCATTCTGGAGCGAAGGCCTAGCACATAATCCAAGATATATTGTTTAGGTTCTTGAGAGGTCTCTCCCAACCATCTCTCACCAAACTCAATGTACCAATTACAGGGTCCCAAAGAGCAGTTCAAATGGACTGAAACCTACTCCTTTCGGAGGAAGCTCCCTTGTGGAAACAGTAGGCATGGTAGGAGAACATCCTAGCCCCTTATTAGTTTCTGAGGTAAACCAATGATAATGCCCTTCATGCTCTTATTGAATCTCTCCACAAGACCATTTCCTTGGGGATAGTAAGAGGTAGCAAACTTATAAGTCACTCCACATTCATCCCACATGGCTTTCAGATAGGCAGACATGAAATTCATGCCTCTATCTGAAATTACCTCCGTAGGGAACCCAACACTTGTAAAGATGCCAAGTAGGGCTCTAGCTACAGCATGGTCCACTACTGACAAGATGAACCTATTGCCGGAGGCCATAGCTGGGTCTAGGGGACCAACAATGTCAATACCCACCCTCTCAAAGCGAGTCCCCACCTCAGGCAGTAGTATAAGGGGAGCCTTTGGCTTTCCACCTTTCTTGCAGCGGCTTGACAAGTGACACAGTAGCGACAAAACTCCTTCCCCTTTTCTGACATTTGAGGCTAGAAGAAGTGATTGACCAGCCTTTCTTGGTCTTCTTGATCTTGGTCTTCCCAGATATCCAGCTAAGGGGATGCCATGGGCCAGGTTAAGGAGAGATACTCTGTACTATTGGGGGACCATCACTCACCTTGTTGACCCTGGTTTGGGGTCCCTTGCCTCATTGTACAGGATCCCCTCCTCCCAGAACACCTTGTGGGTTCCAATGATATCTCCTTCCTCCTGTTTGACAGCCAGATGTCTCAGGCCCTCAAGAGTGGGACAAGTCTTTTGCCCAAGGCTCAATCCTTCTCTGGAAGGTCCACCTGCTTCTTGGAGTTCTTCCAGTTCAGGCAATTCTTTCAAAGAAGCAGCCTCATCTTAAGATACCAGACCTTTCCCCTGCGGGTTATGCTCCCTCTGGGTCTCTGGACTTTGGGAAGTGGCTTTGCTAGACTTCCTGCCCTTCCACTTGGAACTCGGGTTTGGGGCCATTATTCTAAGTGCTGAGGTCCCTTGACTTTCCCTTAAGGCCTTCTGTGCTCTAGTGGAGATACATACCCACTCAGGGAGACGCAGCACTGCTGCTTGATTCCTTCTCTCCACCTCTGCCCAGGCAGAAGTTTCAAGGTCGTTGCCCAGCAGACACTCCAGTAGGATGGCAGGGAACAAAGCTACTTTTTTAGGGCCAGGAACCCCTCCCCACTCAAAGCCTACCTTATCTATGGGAAGAGACTTTGTAACATTGGCTGAGTTAACTATCTGGTGCACCTCATCTGGTATAATCTGCCCTGGGGAAACCAGCTTGGCCATAACCATTGTGATGCAGCAACTATATACCTCAGAGCCTGGACTTTAACCCCATTGACCCTTGGTCACTCTATTTTACCATAGTGGCAGGCCAGTGGGCCAAGGGTTCCATTTCCTCCCCACCTCTGGAGACTAAAGTGGCTTCAGTGTATCCCTTGCAATCACCAGGGACAGCTTCTATCCCCATCCCTACACTTGCAATGCCTTTGGGGTGGTCACCAGTGGGTGACTTATTGGTGCACACATTATCTCCCCTCTTGTGCCCTGACTGTTTACAGTCATAGCACTTGCCAGCCTTTGTTAGGTCAAAATTATTTCCCAGGTACCCCACCTCCCCCCTTTGAACGGGATTTGGGTCTGGGCTTCCTTCCTAGGGAATAGTTTGGGGACTCTTTGGGAGTATCTGTCTTTTTATGTCTGGCCCCATCTTTCCACTGAAGGGGGGCCTGTCCTTCTTTCTTGTGATCATCACCTTGAGCCAGGAGATATGGACACATTCCTCTCTTTACTATCCAGAGGTGCAGCATGTGCAGTCCAGCAGTCGGTGCAGCTTCTCTTGCCAGGTCCAGGGATCAGCAAGGCAGTCCTTCTTCGATCCTTTCTCCAGTCCCATTGTGATCTAAGGTTCAAGGTGGCAGGGGTACCCTATTTATGCCCAGAAAGTGCCCTAGGGGATGATGCAGCCACTAGCCAATGAGCTACCAGGTTCCCTCCCTCCCTGAAACAACTTCCGGCTATGTGTGGCATCTAGCAGTCCCAGAGTGGACTATTGTACCCACTGTCAAGATTTCTGAACCCTTCCTTGGACATTCAGAGGTTGGTAGCCCACCCTAGAGGTGTGGCTGCCTGTGGGATACATGCCACTGGCTTCCTCTCTCTATTTCCACTGCCAGCCTTTCTTTTGGAACAAAGGGGCAACCCTACAGGAGTGTGATCGCCATTTTCCCACCTAAGGTAGTTTCCTCCTTTGTAGCTCTCTTTTTGGGCTAACACCCAATGTGGCTTCCTGCAAAGCGGAGGTAGCACCTGTATGAAAGTGGCCCTTTTTGCATGGTTAGCCCCCACTTTTTGCCTGATTTCTGATGCACTTTGACTGAGTGTGCACCGGGTCCCTGCCAATCAGGTTCCCAGTGCCTGTGTTCTTTCCCAAAACTGTACCCTTGTTTCCACAATTGCCACACCTCTGGCTCATATGTAAGTCCCTTGTAAAAGGTACCAGTGATACCAAAGGCCTTGTGGCCAAGGACGGTCACTAAGAGCTGCAGCATGCATTGTGCCACCCTCAGAGACCCCTCAACAAGCACATACACACTGCCATTGAAGACTATGTGTTCTGGTGCAGAAAAAACTTAAGGGTCGACATGGCACACATCCCTGTGTGCCATGCCCAGAAAACCACTGCCTGTGGCATAGGTAAGTCACCCCTCTGGCCGGCCTCACAGCCCTAAGGCAGGGTGCACTATACCACAGGTGAGGACATAGCTTCATGAGCAATATGCCCCTACAGTGTCTGTACCATTCACAGATATTGTAACTGCAGTGGAGCCATATTGAGCCCATGGACTGGGAGCTTGTCATTACAAACTCCACAGCTCCATGATGGCTTTACTGAATGCTAAGGAGTTTGGTATCAAACTCCGCAGCATAATAAACCCACACTGATGCCAGTGTTGGATTTATTACAGAATGCACTCAGAGGGCATCTTAGAGATGCCACCTGAAAAATGACCAACTCCCTCATGTCCAGCTGACTGGTCTGCACCAGCCTGCCACACACAGACATGTTTCTGACCCCCTAAGTTGGGAGCCCTTGTGCTCTCGTGGGTCAGGGACAAAGGCTGCTTGGGGTGAAGGTGCTTCACACCTACCCCCAAGCAGGAACAGCATTCAGGGCGGTGAGCCTCAAAGGCTTCCTGCCCTTTGATATGCTACAGTCAACAAAAAAGGAGTAATTCCAGGGAAGGATTACTGCTTGATGAGGTGAAAAAAGGAAGCAATTCCTTTTTTAAAAAGAGCCGTCACCCACCAACCTAGTTGGTGGCATGCTTCATCATAGGGTTGCCACCCAAGGGGCCGAATGCCTCCCGGGTGTGCTACGATGCCTGAATTACAGTGAAGCTGGGTTTTTTCAGTGCAAAGTAAGTGACAAGTGAAAGTAAATAAAATTGCCTCTATGACACGTTGAAATGTATTAGTGGGGTCATAGGACAAGATTAAAACAAAGTCGGGGGATGTCCTCTGTGACTTAATTGGTCATAGACATCCATGGTACAGTCGTGATAAGGTCTACATGTTTCAGACTTTCAATGCTTAGTAGCAAGGCTTTCTTCAGGACCAGTGAAAAGCTGCGTGCACTCGCTAGGGTGCACACATACAGTGAATATGTGAACCGCAAACTTACAGTTCTGCTGTCAACGATTTGTTCTGGAAGACAAAATGACACATGAGGTTAAAAAGCCTACATTCAGGCAACTCATGCAGTCAACAGCAGTAATGTGATTATTAGGTTCATCAGGTGTGATAAAAAAAGATCCACATGCCTGGATCTGCATTAATTTATTCCACCCGTGTCGCCTAATGTGCATCGCGGACACTCAAGTTTCCAGATGGCCATCACTGATTCTAAATCAGGCGCATGCTTCCAAACACACATGTGACACTTGATGTGTGGTCTATTTTTAGGAAAATACGTGTGATTTTTCGAAATTCTCCTGTCAAGGGAGAGAGGCCAAGTAATGCGCCTTACACCAAAACGTATCCATATGCCGACCCAGAATTTATACCACCCACTAAAACTGACAAGAACTCAGATTTCTCTGATGATGACTCCTCCACTAATAGTGGCTCTAGCGGAGGGAGTTATAAGTCAAGGCAGAGAGGAACGAATAGATTTCACAATTGGCAGCAACCGTGGCAGAACTATCCAGCCCCAGGGATGGTCGGGTTCCCAGGCCAATTTAACCCACCACACCAACATCCTATGTTTGGATGGAACCCGGCGTTTGCACAAACACAAGCCCCTTTCCAAGCGAACACTTACAGGCCTCCTTTTTTAGGGAGGAGCAGAAGGGGAAGAGGCAGGAGAAAAGGGACGAACCAGGTACACTGGGAGGAGGACGGCCCGATAGGGAATTACACCATGAGCAAAACAAGGGAGCCTCAAGCAGGGATGAGCACCCACAGAGTTTGATAACCAACCTATCATCCCTGACCTTGACAACCGCTGAGAGATAACTGAACAAAGGCTTGGGCTTTGTTCCCACTGTCCGCTTAGACAAATTCAATTTACACTGTGAACTCTCAGAATTTTTTAGAAAGCTAAGGCTAAAAGCTTTCTTTGAGAAACAGAGTCCTAGAGAAGATACCAATACCTCTGGCAGGGACAGGGTGTGAGGGTTACGTAACAAAAAGCAATTGCTTCCTTCCCCGCGCCTGAGCGGTTGACGCCCCGAGAGTTTGGCTGAGCTTTCATTATACAGGTGGGATACCTCAAAGAACTAGCATTTGATTCGGGAGGACGTATCCACATCCGGGAATACCTCTCTACCCTTCCGGCTTAGGTGGAGGGTCCCTCCACCTAGCCAAAGTACAGTATAGTTAGTGCAGCGGACAGCTGTAGGGTACATGGAAAATTTCCAATTCTCAAATCACTAGAACACCTTCAATAGAACTCCACTACAATCGAGAAATAACTCCACGACCTCTATAGATACACCGTGAAATCCACTCGCGTATTCACCTCCTATTCGTGTGACAGTCCACATTCCCTCTAAATATGACTGAATTACTGGGAATCGGATACTCCGATGATATGGCATCGGAAATTCTGGCAGCACCATCTCTCTTGCCAGACACTAACATCACCCAATGCCTTAACCAATCCCAAAGTTGGGATGAACTTAAAGAACTAAAAAGGAATCAAATGACGATCCTGCTGCATGGAGCAATCATGACGGAATATTTGAGGGGGAATGCAGCCCACCACAGGCTTATTGGTTACCAATGAACCTAGAATTTTCCTAGAAGACCCCATCTTCAAGAAAGAATGGTCACTTATTGCGTGGAGGTGCACGCGTGATTGGTTGATTTTATTCATCAACAAGGCGAAACGCCTATCGGAAGCCCTACTCATCAACATCAAAACGAGTGAGGATGCATTGAGCACACAAATAAAGATAACAGTATACAAGAAGAAACTTGAGGAGGTTAACAAGGAAATCAGCGAACACAAAGATTACCTAATGCAAAGCAAAATCAATAAATTACAAAAGGACCTGAAGAAATTCTCCCATGAGAAAGTTTACCCGTACATTAGGGACGACTACTGCAAACAGCCAGACACCGATACTGCCTCGTCTCACAGAAGTGACTCCGGGTCCTCATATTCAGACCAGGACGAGTGGTCCAGTGATAATTCCTCCAAGAGCTGAAGAGAGAAGCCAAGAAGACAGAGGAGAGGTGGTTATAATCAAACATACCCTCCACCACAGATGTACCCGTGGCCAGGCCCATACGGGCACCCACAATTTCAAGGACCCCCCCAATATCAAAGCATGCCATACTTCCAGCCTAACCAAAACCAGCAATAGTTTTTAGGCCGGGGCGGGAGACGAGGCAGACGCGGCAGACGAGGCAACAGGAGAGTCCAATGGGACAACAACACAAGAGGGATGAACACGAGAAGCCAGACGAAGGACCAACAGGCAGGCCCTAGCTCAAGGTAGACCTAGTTGTCAACCTCACAGACGAGGAGCTCATCCCGGATAAACTAGGGGTACTCAACAAGGGCCTTGGATTAGTCCCCACAACCAACATCGACAAATTCAAAACTCGATGTGAAATAGGTGAATTCTTCAGGAAGATCCGTGTCAAGACATTCTTTGAAGGGAAACCTCCACAGGAGATGGATACAGGGTACACCTCCTTATGACAGAAGTCTACATTCAGTCTACCCCCATCCCTTATGCCCCCCGAAGTAATCGCATTTGAGGAAGCAGTCACCAAGGAGATTGAGTCACTACAACCAAAAAGGAACATCTATAACAATCTAAGGAGAAAGGAATGAGAGGCACTGAACACCTTGGGCAATCGAAACAACCTGATTATAAAACCTGCTGACAAGGGCGGAGCGATTGTGATACAGAAAGTTAATGCATATAGGACAGCATGCCTATCCCTCCTCTCGGACGAAAGACATTACAAAAAACTACAGAGGGATCCCACGACGCGTTTACTGAAAACTATATCCACAATCACCACTGAAGCACCTTAGAGGAACTGGATCACAAAAAATGAGAGAGACTTCCTAAACACAGAAGAACCTAGAACGCCCTTGTTCTATACTATCCCCAAAATACACAAAGGTAGAACTCCTCCACCAGGCAGACCCATTGTCTCCGGCATTGGGTCCATTTTGGAACCTCTCTCTAAGTACACAGACTGGTTCTTGCGTCCCCTCGTGACAAAGATTAGATCATACGTAAGGGAGACAAAGCATCTGCTTAATATCCTAGCAGATTTTGACTATGACCCACTTAGTGAGACTATGATATGTCTGGACGTGGAGGCCCTATATACAAGCATTCCACAAGAAGAAAGTCTACGGGTAATTGAAAACATGCTCAGTACACAGGAGCGGCCCAGGGAGGCCCCTGTTAAATGGATCATGGAACTTATGCATATTGCCCTCACAGAGAATTTCTTTAGGTTTGAAGATCAACTCTACCTACAAGTACATGGGACTTAAATGGGTAGTACTTTTGCCCCGAGCATTGCTTGCCTATACATGAGCCAGCTGGAGGATGAGCATATCTGGTCAAGCAATCCGTTTGCAGGTAAAATCCGCAGCTGGCTGAGATACATAGATGACATCATTATCATATGGCATGGAGACCAAGACAGCACAGTGGCATTTGGAACGTGGATTAATAACCTTAACCCTTTCCTGCACTTCACAATGACAACCCATAATATGATGGTTTCATTTCTGGATATTAACATCATAGCCAGGAACGGGAAATTGGAGAGCACGTTATATACTAAACCCACTGATCGCAACAGCCTGCTGCACTTCGATAGTGCCCACCCCTGGTCACTGAGAGAGAACCTCCCCATTGGGCAGAACCTGAGAATACGCAGAAACTGCTCAGATCTTGAGAGTTACAACAAAGAAGCAGACAAACTCACAGTGAAATTACGAGAGAAATCATATCTTAGAAAGGTGATTGAACAGGGGCGGAAAAGATCCCGCAGTATACCACGGGCAGCTCTACTTGAAACAAACACAAAAAGAGACACTGAAGCTTTAATATGTGTCACCACTTACAATTCATCATCTAACACCATAAAGAAAATAATCAACAACAAATGGCATATACTAACCTCAAACAAACTGACATTTGAGAAACCCATGTTCTCAAGAGCATTAGGAACACCCTGATACACACTGACAGTTGGAGACAAAAACAAAATACCCAACTTCACACTGTGGAGCCAACCACAGGTGAAGGGCCATTACCCATGTGGCTCATGTGTGGTATGTCGTTTCACTACTCACACCACTAGTTTTGATTTGGGCCTGAGACGTCAATGGGAACAAAGGGACCACACAAATTGTAATACTGCGAACGCAGTATACATGATCACATGCCCCTGTAAGGCCAAATACATTGGCATGACCACTAGAAAGGTGAAGGTACGGATCAATGAGCATAGGAGCACAATCAGACGAGCAATCACGGCTACCAAACTCACTGCCCACTACGTGGAAATGGACCATCATTGAAAAAGTAAAAGGTGGGACCAATATATCTAAGAGACTGTTGGAAAAGGAACAGCGATGGGTCTATAGACTACAGACACATACCCAGGGACTTAACAATTCTATTCCCTGGAACCAACTGAACCAGCACAGGTAGAGGGGGACTGATAACCCTATAACCTCCAATCCTCACCCATACTAAGGGTAGCCCCCTCCCATGTGACTAAAATTCCTTTCATCCCCTCTACTGTTTTACGTAGTACAGGAGGGTGGAAGATGGATATGCACTACATTCCATTGGGATCAACTTAATTTGTCACATTATACGTTAGAGGGATTAAGAATCTGCTCCTAATGACACAAAGTAATGTAGGTGGATCCCCATTATTGATCGCGGATGGCATAAACCATTGATGCAAATTTGTATCCCACCCACGTTAAATTCACCTATACACGCTAGGTTCGCATATCCAAATGATTGGCCGATCTTGATTTCTCCATAAGAGATACTATTTCACTATATGGATAACTGCCAAAACAATGGAGACGAGGCATTGATTTAATGTTTCCGGGAGATGTGAAAGTATGATTTCCCTAGGTTTTGGGACTTCATCTCCCATGAGGCTGTGGGTTCTCTGTAGTCCCTCCTGGGGCCCGCGGTAATGGCGCAATACAAACGCGCCATAGGCGGGGTTCTGCTCCCGTCCTGCCCGTAGGTGTGCGGAGAAGACGACTTCAAAAGCAGCGCTCTCGGCAGAGAGAACTGCTAACGCCGGGAGATGCGGGGCCCAAGTAGGTGGAACTGAGGGGCAGGGCTTTTGACAAAGTAAGTGGGGACACGGGTTTCTCTCCGAATGCGAAGGGGCCCATTAACATCGTAGTTAGAGTTTGGGACAAAAGGTGCTAATTATGTGAGTCTTGTCTTTCTCTCTTTCTCCCACTCAACTTCAATATGGCCATTACGCAGAGTTTGACTACAAGACTACCCCAACTACCGCTCCCCCTGAGACACATATAATCCTCCTCAATAGGGTAAGAAGTATGTGATATTAGGACCATCACGAGCGAGAGGAGGAACAAGAGCATAACCTCTGGTATGATGGTGATGTGGTTGATTGCGGATTATCTTTGTGAGATCATAATAATGAGTTTATCTTGGAGTATTTTAATAGGATGGTGTTCACGGACTTGAACAAAATGAGGTGATAACTTGTCGCACGCCGCAAAACACGACTAGAGGGGACAGCAAGGCCCTTAAAGAGCTCTTCCTTTTGATCACAGATCACTACGAGTAAATGGAGTGAGAGCACATGACAGCACCCAGTACGCTGGCATTACATGGGTGAAATGTATGAAATGTAAAATATGGTTTCTTCTCACTTTTCTCTTACAGGCAGATACAGAGCATAAGGAAATTGGATGGGAGATAAGTATACCTTCCATACCGTTCACGAGAATGCAGCTTTCTGCATCCTCATTTTGAAAAGTTAGGGAAATACCCCCCATTTTTTGAATATCCAGGGAGGGAACCTCTGTTTGCCTTGAAAAAAGCCCGGGACCCAAGCGGGCATTCTATAGGGCTGAAACATGTTGGCATGACACTAGGGTCATAGGACCATCAATTCCTGACGACCCCTTTGTTAATAATTTTTAACATCCCCTACGTCTCCACTAATAAAGGGATACCTGGAGACGGAGGAGGATTTTTATCTTTAGACCCCCTGGCCTATCTCTCGTAAGTGCTCCCTGAAATACGGTCAAGCCCACCCTGACCTTTAGGAGACAGGGTGAACCCGATGATGAAGCATGACACTACTAGGGTGTGTGAGGGTTACTTAACAAAAAGGAATTGTTTCCTTCCCTGCGCCTGAGCGGTTGACGCCACGAGAGTTTAGCGCTGAGCTTTTATTATACAGGTGGGATACCTCAAAGAACTAGCATTTGATTCGGGAGGATGTATCCACATCCGGGAATACCTCTCTACCCTTCCGGCTTAGGTGGAGGTCCCTCCACCTAGCCAAAGTACAGTGCAGTACCTACCGTAAACTGAACCTTGTGCAGTGTTCTAAACACTCGAAGACTGGAAGAGTAAGTTGTGTACTTACCTGATAATGCATATACCTGTTTATTCTTCCATAGGATTGCATTGTATTTTCTCCTGTTGCATTTTACTGTCTATCTTTTCAACAGCTAAGTTTGCTACTGTTTTTGATTGACAATAAAAAAGTATTCCTATTACTGTAAAGCATATTTACTGCCTTGCAAAACAATTCCCACTGCATTTTGAAAAGTATTACTACTCTTAAAAACTGCTACTTACCTGCACCTGAGTTCCTCTTGGTTCTAAAATAAAATAACAAAGTAATAACTTTTTATACACAACAACTGGTCTTGGATTCAGTCTTTGAGTGTGTGTAATCATTTGTTACCTGAATGTGTGCAACAAATGCTTACCAGAGCCCTCTGATAAGCCTAACTGCACGACCACACAAGCCCAAAAGAGCTTTTAGTATTATCTACTTAAGCCTCTGTAAGCCTCTAGTGATCCACTGGACTCTCTGCACACTATACCTTACTTTGGTATAGTATATGCAGAGCCATCTTCCTACAACATCTCCCTCTGTAGTAGGCTTCTACTGTTCCTGAGTCTGTGAGTCATTCATACTACTCCCCAGTAGGGCAGAAGGCTGTCTGGTGGCAAGCAAATGTGCAAGGCCACTGGACACACTGGGCAATAGAATGGCAACTTTCTAAAAGTTGCCTTTCCTTAAAAGTGACATAAAATTCGACTTGGGCATCAAGTCGGGTTTAATGCCACGATTAATTTGATACCTTTTTAGTAGTGCCATTGAAAAGTTAGCTGGACTGAGAGATCAGCCAGTAACTCTGTGTTAGCCAATGGAGCTACTAACGTTTCCACAGCAAAAACAACAATTGGGAACTTTTCCTGTTAGGACATATTAAAAGTATATGTCCTACTTAACAATATACAGCTCCTTGCTGTAGTGCTCCATAGTCCTTACTTAGGGGAGATTTAAATATATTGTTAAGGAAACTGGGGCTTTGTCATTGGTTTGGATGGCAAAGTCAAACTAGCAGTTTTAAAACTGCCCTTCCAGGCTGCAGTGACAGGCTGGGCGTCATTGTGTACTTTGTCACACACAGGGTAGCATAATCAGTGCTGCAGTCCTGAGTGGGCACTCCAACTTACATTCCCTGGGTTCCCTTGGTACCATATACTGGGGACTTATAAGTAAGTCTGCTTATGCCAATTGGGGTTGCCAATTCAACATACAATTTGTAATGGGTTAGAACACTGACACTGAGGTCTGGCTAACAGGCCTCAGTGCACTCTCAGAGTTGAAAAACAGGCATCATCAGTCCAAAGATTTGGGAGTGAGCATGCAAAAAGAGGCATTTTCTTACAGCTGCCCGCTGAAATTAAATGTACAGAGTTATGTTACATTAAAAGATAGCAGGCTGTACATTGAATTATAAAGTTGTATTACATGATTTGTTGAGCTCTGAGTCTCTAACTCTGCATCAACTCTCCCAACCAACATTGGTAGACTCGAAGATTGTTGGATACCAGAGAGGAGAGAGCAGCACGCAGCCCTGTATAGCGTGCCTCTCGTCAGCCTGATACAGCTGCTTTATTGTGAACCCTCCCCTCTGAAAACAGCAACAAGCATTTGCAATGTAATAGGTCTCGCATTTGCGAGAGTTAGAGCTTTTGGCCTTGTAATTGATAATGTATTTTACGTATGTGTTTTTGTTTGGAGTGGTGTGGCTGTATGTGGTGTCTAGCGGAATTATTTTGGTAGTATTGTAATTGTGGAATTGTGTGGGGTAGTATTGTGTGGTATGTAGTGTATTTGTGAAGTGGAATTATGTGGTATGGAGAATAGATAGTGGTGAGAGATGCAGAGAAAAGACAGGAAGATAGAGAGGGATAGGTAGTTTGTGCACAAAGTGGTCAAGGAACTCCAGAGAGAAGAGCAGAAATAGTGTGTGAGAAAGAGAAAGAAGGGGATAGCAGGCTATAGATGTATACAAAGTGAGCATTTGTGTATGCATGAGACACCCTAAGAAGATGAAGAGGAAGAGAGAGTGGGTTTTAGGGACGGAAACCTAGAAAAGGCAGAGGAAAGATACTGTGCTCGAAGACATACAGTGAACCAGATGAGAGAGGCATGAATAGTGTGTGAAAGAGTGAGAGAGAGGGGTGAGAGATGGTATGAGAGAGTGAGAGAGAGGGATGAGTGAGAGGCACCTGGGGGTGGGGAGGCAAGAGGTGTAGCAGTGCACAGGGCGAGGAGGTACAGGAAGTGTGAGGTAGGAATGAGAGGGGGAAGTGAAATTGTGAGATGAGAGAGGTAGAGGGAGTGTGAGGGAGAGATGAGGGGGTAGTGGGTGTTTTGGAGAGAGATGATAGTGTTGGTGGAAGTGTGAGGGAGAAATGTGTTGTATTGGAATTGTTTGGTGTGGAATTGTGTGGCGTGGAATTGTGTGGTGTGGTGCGGAGTTGTGTAACAGAAATATATTGCATGGTGTGTTGTAGAATTATGTGGATGGTAATTAAATGGTATTAAGTGTAGTGGAATTAAGTAGAGTGAGATTGTGTGTTATGGAGCTAATTATGTGGAATGGTATTGTGTGCTGTATATTGGTGTGTTGTGGATTTGAAGAATATGGTGTGTGTTAAATTTTGTGGCAGGATGTGAAAATTGTGTTGTGGATTGGAGGTATGTGGTGTGTTGTGGAATTATGTTGTTTAGTATGTGGTTTGGTGTGGAATAATGTGGTGTGTATTAGAAATGTGTGGAGTTGAACTGCGGGCATGAAACTGTGTGGTGTCAATCAATCACTCAATCAGGGGCTTGTAAAGCACGGCTACTCACTGTGAGGGTCTTAAGGCACTGGGGCGTTGGGGGAGGGCTGCTGGACCCTCTGGGTGTAGGATCAGTCGAAGAGCCAGGTCTTGGCATGTTGTGTGAAATTATGCTTTTTAGAGTGCATTTATGTGGGGGTGTATTTATGTTGTATTGAGTAGTGTGCAATTATGTTTTGTGTAATTATATTGTGCTGAGTGGTATTATGTGAACTGTATTTATGTACTTAATATTATTATTATTATTATAGTGTGGTGCAAAATTGTGTGGAGTTATGTGGTGTGGTTTGGAGTGGTATTATATGGTGTGTCACTATGTGGTATTGTGCAAGTAGAATTTATTTTGTGTAGTGTAATTTTGTGTTTTGGATTTGAGTGGATAAATGTGGAGTGTAAATATGTGGCATGAAATGTCACTTGGAATATAATTTTGTGTAGTGGAATTATATGGAGTTGAATTGTGTCATGTGTAGTGCAATTATATGGTTTGGAGTGGAGTGAAATTATGTAGTACAGTGTTATTATGTGACGTGGAATTATGTAGCGTGGAGTTGAATTATGTGTAGTTTATTTTATTGGTTTGAAATTATTTGGCATGGAGTGGAATGATGTGGGGCGGAAGTGTGTGTAGTTGAATTGTGTGGTGCATTATTATGAGATGTGTTGCGTGTAGGGAATGTATGAAGTATGGATTTTTGTGGAGAGAGAGAGAGAGACAGAGAAACGAGAGAGAATGAGTGAATGTGAGAGATGGTGAACAGACAGTGCTTGTTAGAATGATAGTGATCACAGTAGATATGAAAAGAAATAGAGGATTTGTTCCTGTGTTATTGTTTGATAGTGAAAGTTCTGTAGCAAATTTGCAATTAATGCTTGTGATGGAAAATGTTCTATGGTCTGTGTTTTTCCTTTTTGAATGCAAACCTCCCATTAAACAAATTGCAATTTTATTAAGCTGGTGTGGTGTTATGTTATTTGAATGCCTTATATTTTTATTTCCTGTGCGGGCTACTAAAATATTTTACTCTAAGAGGATACAAATGATATTGCCACGGTGCAATTTTTATTACAAATGCTACAATGTAGTAGCGCTTTCTTTTAAGGTTCTCTATAATATATTTACTCGTCCATCATCTGCACTTTGCAAATGTAACTAATAACTAAGCGTCTCTCACATTATGGGGAAATTGCAAAAAAGAAAGCTATAGACTAACTGAACAAAATGTGGGCAAGTTGTATTAGGACAGCAAATCTCAGCAAGCTAACAAAAAGCAAAAGCAGCGATTAATTAATGCAAAAACATCTACTCGTCCATAGTGTGCACTCAGCGAATATGACTAGAGGTCAACAGGTAAACGCATATTAAAAAATACTGAACCAATTTGCCAACATGCTCCTTTTAAAATATAAATAAAGTGCCTGATTTACAAAGGGCCTCTGCACTCGTGGCGGTGGCCCCACAGTCATGGGGGAGTCTCCACACTCGGGTCAGAATCGCCCTGATGAGAATTCTCATTGAGGAGTTTCCACCACGAGTGTGGAGACCCACCCACAACTGCAGGGCCTCCGCCTCGACTGCGGAGGCCCTTTGTGAATCAGGCCCAAAGACTTTCACAACAAAATAAAAATATGAAATGAACAAACAATAAGGGCAACTTAAAATATATGTACTGGTTGCGCAACTGGATAAGTGACAGCAACAGACATTTAATTTTGCTATACCACCACCTATTCTTCCCTCAATGCTGTTTTTGCAGATGTTACTCTGCTCTACCTATATTCTGTGATTCGTGTTTAATCCACATAAAAAGTAGTGATGAGTGATCACTTACCATGTCCTCAGATGTAAGTACTGCGGGGCATATTTACAAGCCCCTTGCGCCACTTTTGCGCCGCCGTTGCGTCACGCATGTGACGCAGCGGTGACGCAAACCATGCGCCGCGTTGCGCTATATTTACAACGTGATGCATCTAGGGAGATGCATCACGTAGTAAACCCCTGCGCCACATGAAACCTGCGTCAGGTTTCATGTGGGCGTACCGGCGCAGGGGGGGGGCGTACCGGCGCAGGAACGCCTCGGAAAAGTGACGTAGTGAAATCTACAAGATTTCACGCAGTCACTTTTCCGACAGCTGGTGCGTCAAATCCTTACGCCTGCTTCAAGCAGGCGTAAGAATTGACGCACCATGTTAAGGGATAGGAAGGTTGGAATAGTGCTGGAGTTGCGTCGCGCTTGCGACACAACTTCAGCACTGCGCCAACCTTCCGCCGGCAGATGCGTCACGCATCTGCTTATCCTTGCGCCACGATGCGCCGCATTGTAAATGCGGCGCATCGGCCGTGGCGCAAGGGTAAACTTGCGTGACGCATTTTCCCTGGCGCATCCCTGCTGATATGCAGGGATGAGCCAGGGAACGTAAATATGCCCCTGCATTGCGAAGTGTAATATGGTGGAGTAGCGCCTACAACACTTATTGGCACTTTAACAAGCTCAGTTACATGCGCTTTAATTTAGCAGCACTTTCTTTTAAGGAGAGATATGGTTAGGAACAAACAAACAGAGAAGAAGAAATGTGGAAGAGAAAAAGGGCTCTTGCTGCTTTTGATATAGCTGCACTGTCCAATACAAAAACTGAAAGGAGTGCTGCCTTTTTTTGTTTTTTTGCAGTTTTTCTTATGCAATGCTAACTCGAAGGTATTGGAGCGCTTTACAGGAGCACCAGTTGCATTTCACAAGGTCACGTTAATCTTTGGTAAGCACAGGAAGATTAAGTAATTTGCCCAGAATCACAATATGTTGAGTCGACACCGAGACATGAACCTGGTTCCCCAGAACTAAAGTCGGCAGCTTTGGCCATTATGCCACATCCTCTCTTTTAATTTCCACAACAGCAAATTGTAAACATATTTTTAAAATAAATACATTTATTAACGTGAACGCGAAAAAAACATAAAGCAACACCATTTTGTCGCAAGTTGTTTTTAATTATCACAAAGGGTAATGTTGCCTTTAGGCTACCTTTACACTGTAAGCTAATTGTAATGTATTCATACGTTTTTATCAGAAAAAGAAGGGAGGATGCGGCAAGTAGTCTGGACTTGTGTGATAGGTTTGAATAGTTTCTCAAGTGTTGGGAAAGGAGACAGCGATGGGATAATAAAGTGCAAATTAGGCTCCTAGTGAAGATCGTTATCTTTACTGCAGTGGCATATGTGGAACACACCGTGAATCAGTTGCCATAAACAACAGGATCTCAAACTTCCCACAAATACTATAATTTGCTTCGTAAGCTGCCAAGCGACGTACAGAGCACAGTACACAGTAATAGCGCCAAGGGAAAAAATACATGTGTAGTTTGTCTATTCATGCCCACAGGAGTACGGGATGAAGAAGGCCAGTGAAAGAAAAGCGCGTGAAGACATTTACCAGCCGAGGCAAAGGGTGAGTGACGCACATCTGGAGGTGCTTCCGACTCCATGATGTTGCAATGGATGCGGAAGTCCAGAGCATTTATGTGAACTGTACATGACATCACGTACAGGCAGAGGTGCTGCTGTCTTCTCGATGTATGGCAGTGCGATTGACTGCTGCAAGAAGCCCAAAAGAAGACACCATTTGACTTTTAAAGGCACACACTACGAAGTGTTTTACCGGGCACCTACTACAAGTGTTATGTTAATTATTAAATACATCTGCCGGACACCTCTGCTTTGGAAAAATGGGGTCAGGAAAATTTGGCAGAATGCTTTTTGAAATAAAGAATGTTTTCCCAATCAGTTTGTTGTGTCCCAATCAGCTGCGCTACATTTTAACAGACTTTCATGAGTGTGTGCCTCCACCTGTTCGCTGGCTGGAACAATTTAAAACAAGCATTGGCATAGCCAATAGGTCTCGCCTTTGGGACCTTTTAAGTGTTTAGCCATGCAGCAAATGAATACACAGGAGGAAGGACACTGAAAAAAACATGCAAATATGCTAAAAAAAAGAATAAAAAATGAAAAAACATATATAGATATCTCTACTCTCGAAGACCAACAGACTTACAGTCAGCTTTGGACTTGGGGAACCTAGTTGAATGTGACTCTTTTGTTATTCATGCCTCCACAGTCAGGTGCTACTCGGAAGATATGATCACGTGATAGAGATCTGAAAGCGCACGTGCTGTGATCTGCAGCGCGCAGGAGAGGCGAAGAGCAAAGGTCAGGCTCTAAATGTGACAGGTCTGCATGATAAAGGCGCTTCAGGGTCCACAGCTGCCAAGCATTAGCAACTTCTAGACATGTTTCAGGCCAACAATAAATAAAAGTAAATATTTCATAAAGAGTTTGGCTTAACGTCCCTCAAGGAGCGTTATGGTTATTTCACCAACTCACAATTTCAGAATTGAAGCATTTTCAACATTATTCACAACAAAGTCAATGTTGTTACTCCTTTATTTTATGCAGAAAGCAACCACTGACAAAGCCAATAGTCCTGGTTTGTTTTAGGAGTGATGTCAGTTGTTGTAATAGATCTGGATGCATTAACAGTAAGAGGCATCAAAACACCAGTCGGGCGGCACACTGTGCTAAACACAGATGTGTAGCTTACCTGTTTAAATTAGGGTGACCAACTGGCATGGGTGCAAATTCAGGACGGTGAGTGTAAAAATTCAGGACAAAGGGTCAAAATTCAGGACAAAAATTCAGGACAGGAGGTCAAAATTCAGGACAAAACTTCGGGACAAAAGGTAAGTTTTACAGACACATCAGAGGAGGTCGCGCAATAGAATATAATTAAGCCCATCCATATCCAAACACATTCAACCATTTGAAAACCTATCCATCATGTATCTTTCCATCCATCATTTCACTCATCCATCCCTCCATCCATCATTTCACTCATCCATCCCTCCATCCACCCTTTCACTCATCCATCCATTATCCATCCATCCATCCATCCACCCTTTCACCCTATCCATCGGTACACTCATCCATCCACTCTTCCACCCATTCACTCATCCTTCCAGCCTTTTAGCCTTTCACCCATCCAGCCATCCTTTGACTTACTCATCCATCCACCCAGTCACTCATCCTTCCACCCATTCACACTTTCAGTCATCCATCCATCCTCCCTTTCTCTCTCCAACGACCCTTTCACTTAGCCATCCCTCCTTCCACCCATCCATCTACTCATCCACTCATGAATCCATCCATTGACCCTATCACTCATCCATCCACCCTTTCACTCCTTCACTCATCTATCCATCCTTTTGTCCATCTACCCTTCCTTTCACTCACTCATCCATCCTTACATCCACCCTTTCACTCATCCGTCCATCCATTCACCCTTTCACTTATCAATTCATCAATCCATCCATCATTTCACTCATCCATCCACCCATTCACTTGCCCATCATCCACCCTTTCACTCATCCATCCATCCTTTCACTCATCCATCCACCCTTTTACCCATCCTTCTACCTTTCCACCCATACATCCATCTTTTTACCTTTTCTCTCATCCATCCTTCCACTCAGAAATCCATCCATCCTTTCTCTCATTATCCATCCATTCACCCTTTCATTCATCCATTCACCCTTTCACTAATCTATCCAGTCATCCACCCATCCCTTCACTTACTCACTCACCCACCTTTTCATATTAATTATGAGCTGAGTCTTTGTCTGCAGAGTTGCAGACAGAAGAGGCCCATCAAGAATTTCACCCCTGCTGTAGTTCATAAAGCAAGGGGTGGGGTGGCGGTAGGGTTCACTATGCCCTTGCACATAGGCAGTCTGAGTCATGAGTCATGCATGATGCACAGTGCCAGGACGTGAGGTGACTGTGACATGGTGTTGTTTCCAGGGCTTTAAGTGGGATGACAAAACTGGGGGGGTCTCTCCAAAGGGGGTTGTTCGATGTAATTAAGGGCGTAGCTTAAAACACCTAAGCTAAAAATCTGTGCTTAGCATAGTGTGCCGCCCGATTGGTATTTTGCCTCTTCTGTCATTGTATCCAGATATATAATACAACAAGTAACGTTTCACCTGCAACAAGCCAGAACTATTGGCTTTGTCAATGGTTGTTAGTTGCATAAAATAAAAAAGCAGCAATAATGGCTTCCTTGAATATAATATTGAAAATGCATGAGTTCTAAAATGGAGAGACTGTGAAAGAACTCTAGCCCCTTCTTGTTAACTTCTTTCACCAGCATCTTTTCTTGAAC
The DNA here is from genome assembly GCA_963921515.1 of Calotriton arnoldi. Classification (NCBI taxonomy): domain Eukaryota; kingdom Metazoa; phylum Chordata; class Amphibia; order Caudata; family Salamandridae; genus Calotriton; species Calotriton arnoldi. Next base: position 934,395 of record CAWUFW010006824.1, read on the forward strand.
TGGATTCTCAGGTAGCAGCATTGGCGTTCTTGTTCATTTCTTCTGTCTGACAGAAAGCCCTGCCCTAGACCGAGGCTGGGGGAGGCCCACCACATGCTTTGCAGCCCAGACTGCCCATTGTCATTCTGTATGCGGCTATCAGCCAGCATACAGAATGACAAAGGGCAGGATGGGGCTGCTCTTGTGCTCTAAGGAGGAGTGTGAGGCGGCCCCATCAGGGAGTTGAGGCTTCATGAAGGGAACAGTGCTGTTCCCTGCAATGCTCAAAATTACGGACAAAAGGCGTCCGTAAAAAGGATCCTCACGGACAACGGACGTGAGGTCCAAATTACGGACGGTCCGTGAAATTTACGGACGGTTGGTCACCCTAGTTTAAATCTCACCCTTAATTTCACAGGCCACGCCCCTTTGAGAGCGTCCCGCCCCTCCAGTTTTTTCATCCGACTTAAAGACCAAACTAGACACATCCATAGGAGCAAACGTCATCAGGGGAAGCTTGTGCCACCCGCAGTACCCAGCAGCGACATCGCCTAAAATAAACGCTACAAAACTTGCGGTGTGGAAGGTAGCACGTGTTTGGCCCTGGAGATTGGGTCTTTCTCTTTTTGTCTGACTCTCCCTTGACCGTATCGCCTGAAATAGAAATGTTCACCTGCAAACATCCGTGGCAAGTAAATAAGGCATGCATTATGTTGCCTAAGCAAATACATAAATAAACAATGCGCTACATGTCCCCTTCTGTGGTAGATGTTAAATGAAACAGAATGAAAGAACTTCATTCTCAAGGTTGCGAAGTTTCAGTGTTTTTACAGCTGCATTTCACATAAACGACACATGAACAGCCCCTAAGGGGGGTCGAAGAAGCATGAAAGAGCGCGCCATGAAAACACACAGGAACCTGGCAAAGATGTGTGACAAATGCTTCCTGTACTCTGACTAGTCACTGAAGGAAACATATCTCCTGCAGTGCCCTGGGCATTCCCTTTTAGTATTTATGACGGGAAATTGCTCAAGAGCTGAAGCAACGCGTCCAACACATTTTTAAAAAGTGCCCCCGGCGGCCCTTGGAGTATAACGCCGAGCCCTGAAATGGTTCCGAGGGGGCTACAAGCACCGGGCAGGTGAACAGCAGCGCAGTTTTTTGTGCTGTGAATGTTATTTCATGCAGAAGATTGCACCAACAGGGACCCAGAGTAGGCCTCTGGCTTGGTATTTAAGAAATCCGCTGCTAGCGTTTCCTCGCTGTATTTTAAGATGTTATCCGCGTGTTGTCGGTTATGTCACCACAAAGGTTAGGCAAAATGTACCACAAAGCAGACAATCTGTTTACTTTACACGCATCTACATAGGTCTCCAACATTTTGCGAAATAAATACAAGGTACCTAAATGTGCTTGTTTCTTATGGTGACTTTCCGGAGTGCCAGAATCAATGGAAATAATTGACAGGGTCGCAACTGAGATTTTAAAGATCACAATTAAACTTGCTCGTTCGTTCTCCTGTTCTAGTTTCCACCCTTCCGTGACTGTAAAGCAATGTTGTACACATAGGTGTCTCAACCAAAATCCAGTTTTCAGTTCAGAAAAAAATAAAATCCATTCTAGGTGCAACGCTGCCACCTAGTGGAATATTGAAATATAAACAAAATAGATTTAATAAAAAGTGTTCGCACAGTAGAACAAGCGCGGCCACGCGGCCGCGAAAGTGAAACCGACCCTTGGAAACATGATACAGACCACATGGCGCCCTGCGCGCCGCTGCTTGCTCCCGCAAGGTGGATGCCACCACACGCACGAGTGTCAGAAAAGTGCAGACCGATTCCAAAAGGTCATCTCCTAGAGCAGCGCATGCGCGCTGCGCTAGGCTCGACCTAAAAAAGCAGGTGGAAGAGATTCTGAACCTAGGCACGGTAACAGCAAGGAAGGCAGTAAAGAAGAACACGGGGAAAAGAAACGGAAGCAGGCTGCAAACGGAATTTCGTGATGGGAGCAGGGGCTGCTCATCGGTTCCCTTCGAGGATCTTCCCTCTTCATGCACAGTTGGCTGATCACGGAGAGCTCTTTCTTAGCTCCGCCTCCGCCCCGTCTGGGACAGAAGCTTCTCAGCCAGACAGAAATAGTTGCAACTCGCAAGCTGAGCTGAGCTTCGGTTGTGAGATGCGAGATTGGGGCTAAGCGTGCGCCATTTTAAAAAGCAAACAGCAACGTGGGAAACAAGCATTTTTAAATAAAAGCACCACTTTGTGCTTTCAATTTAAAGTTACCTTAAAGTGTAATACAACCAAACCTTCGGCACAGTGATTAATTCTTTCTTAGCACAATCTGAACAAACAGCGACGCGGGAAACAAGCATTTTTTAAGTAGAAGCACCACTTCGTGCTTTCACATCAAAGTTGCCTGAAAGTAGATACAACGGTGGCTGCTACTAGGCTGCAGCTGTTGTAAAATGGTGGGAGGGGTGAGAGATGGGACAGGAGCACCAGGAGGAGTTGGAGACGAGACTTCAACAAGTCCAATCCCCTTGAAAAGAAAGCCCAAAACAAAATGAACATCCTACCAAAAAGAAGCCCAAATGACAATGGGCATGAAAAGTGCAAAAAGGCTAAATAAATACAATTAAGGGAGCAGGAGGCATGGCACAGGAGGCAGCACTAGCACAAATGTGGCATTAGAAGGAGGTGGGAGGGAGAAATATTATATTTATGTGTAAGCAGCTATGTCACCGAAGCTGAACACAGGAAAACAGTAACAGACCAGGAAAACAAGAAAGAAATAGTCCTCCATAGAACACATAAAGAACCATAGTAGAATGAGACAGTACTTAGTCCCTGCTGCATGGGAGGAACAGAAGGAAAAAAGGAGGGACAAAGAGGCATGACTGACCACTAGCAAGCAAGGAATTTTAAAGGTCACTGAAACAAACAAATCAAAAGTAGGGGGATGTCTTTAAGCCCACAAGAAAAGTTACAACAGGTCTCTAATGCTCGACCTAAAAAGGAGTCTTTTGAGGCAGAGGCAAGCCAGGACTGAAAATGTTATGAGGAGGGATTTGGATTGGATGCAGTACAACAAGCGAGGTTCGGCTACCAAGGAGAATCCTTCACCAACACCACACATCTCAGCGCCCCTTGCCGACTGACACAGGAGCCCTGAGCAGCAAGAGTCAGGCCACAGGAATTACATCACTGAAGAGCCAGTGAGAAACAGGAGCCTGAACTGAGAGGAGCCACCGGGCTGCTCCATCCACAAGTGCAGAGAGGTCAGTCGCATCTGCTCATTGGATACTTGGGGGCCTGACGAGATAACCTTCTTTCGTGAGAGACACCATCCAGCCAGGGGACTGCTGTTGCGATGCTGACTGGAGAGGGCCCCAGAGCTGCCTGCATAAGAGGTAGGCCAGGATCTCTCCAGTGCCACGTGTGAGTTCTCTTACTTTTCTTTGAGTTGTTCCAGAGTGACAAGAAGGGTGAAGTCTTTATTTTGTGGGGACTTCCTGTCCCATAGTCGACCGTGCCTGCTCTGGTCAGAAGGAGGGGCCAGAACTGCGATCACACTCAAAAGCGCTTGTTAAGTCCTATACCACTGAGGAATGCTGCCCAGAGATAGCTAGGCCACCCCTGTTGGCCTAACATTACATCCTAAGAGGTTCTGTGACTCAAGTACCCTGCACTGCCTTTAATGTGAATTTGCTAATGCGCCTGAATGCTGCCAATACCGCCCACTGAGAAATCAACTTTTAAATAATGTGTGCGTCTTGTTCCACCCTAACGTTGATTCCTGACTCCTTTTAAAACTTTTACGGAACATAAATATCTGGGAGTGACTTATTGTGAACCTTACTGTTGGGGTTTGAACCCACAGCCACATTCTGTCTCTGCTCCTGGTAATTCTAAAGCCCCCACCATTCAGTCGGCACAGGCTGGATATCTGCCTGGACAGTTGTCTTGCGGATTAATATGTTTGAAATGTCGCTATCAGGCTCTGTATGATCCATTTTGTAGCTCCTAGGCATTCTAAACTAATTGCCTTTTTAACTAGGATTGTTAATAGTTTATTTCAACTTACTATTGTGTTGTTACATACCTTTGTCAGCATTGTTATGCCCCGACGACCACACTACATATTTCCCACGATATCCCCAACACCTCAGGGTGGGGACCTTTTGCCGTCAGCTTGCTCTTAGAGAAGGTGATTTGTATTACCTATGATCTGTGAACTGAAACCTCATTACCTCTCTCTCTCTCTCTCAAAATGTTGTAAATAGGTAAAAGGAAGCTGGGCAATAAAGTCCAAGGGGCGGGAGGGGAATCAGTTGGTAAAAAAAGATCCTCTAAACACCCAACTGTCAACCTGCCCCTGGAGGTAATAGACAACCTAATAGAGGAGGTCGAACAATTCCTGGTAAATTAGAAAGTTCACAATTCCACTTGACAAAAAAAAAGGATTGCAAAGTTTTTTTTAAAGGAAGCCAGAGTCATGCAAACCTCCAGTTGTAGTGGCTCCTCAGGCATTTAGTGGCCCTATTTTACCCAGTGTCTGTGCAGAGTCAAGTAATCAGCGCGACCACCTATTCCATTGGAACCAAATACAACATGTACAAATTGTTATACCCCCCCTGGCTACCTTAGCCCCAGAGAAGGAAGACCCTGTTCTTCCTGGGGGACATAATGGTACTAGGACTGCCAATCCCATACATAGAGATATAATTTACCTCTGGGAGATCATCAACCTCTTAAGAGCTGAAGTGCGCCACTTGAAGCTTAAGGTACGCAATTTGACCCAGCTAGTTTTGGTATGGAACCTGGAGGAGCATGGAGATCGTGGGTACAATATTGAATTACCAAAAGAGATTTGCAACACAGACCCAGGTATACTTCAATCCAATAGAGGTCTATTGGGCTGTCAGGGTAACCAACATTTTCCAACTAACAGGCCTATCAGCCTTTCCAGCCACAATGGTTCCCTTTAGAAGTGCAATGAAATTAGCACGCATGAAGGCCCACACCTCTTGGGCCCCGTCCCCTAAACATAGAACGGCATCTGCTCATCATTTCCAATCACACCATAATCAAGCTTCCCAGTATAACGGAATCCATCCACATATAAGAAATCCACCTGTTTCTTATTCTAAGGGGAAAATTGTAAGTGGAAGATATAGCCTACACCAGCAGTCTCTAGGCTCAGTATACATGACCAACGTTCCAAAACTCTTAAAACGATTGCTGGAACCAGAACGCTTATTAATCAATAAATCCATTAATTGCATTAGACAAATTTGTAAGTGCTACAGCATAATTCGCTCTGATATAGTGAGCGCTTCACGTCATCCCACACCACATGAAAACACTGATTATATTAAAATAGTATTACAATGCAATTCCCTGAGTGATGGTCTCCTGGCATTAGATATACGTACATCGCCTTCCGCAAATGTGAATATCCAATTCAAACCCTATGCTCCAGTCCCATTATACTCTCAATAAGTCCTGGACGAATCTCCATTGTCTAACATTGATTGACTGGAGCCCTCTAATATTTCCTTCCTACAAGGAATTCTAATCAATGAAGCAACTCACATTGAAAGTAGGGAATTCTGATTGAACTCCTGAATCAAACAAACTGTTGCTCAAATGTCTTGGGGCAGAGAAGTAAAACTCATATTATTACTCCCACAACTCATTTAACAGTAGTTGCATGAAACATTGCGGGATTAAAATCTAAAATAATTGAACCTGACTAGGACAAATTTATAGATGGTATATATATATATATATATATATCATCTTATTTCAAGAAACCTGTGATATTTAACTATCATATAGACTGGTGTTCAGGTCCTTTTCCATCCCTGCAATCCAGCCAGGGTCAGGAAGACTGTCTGGAGGTCTAGCAATTTGGATTAATATATCTGTCAAATCAAAAATTAAACAAATTCCTGTTGATTTCCCAGACATTATGGGCATAGAAGTATTTACCAAGCTAGGCCAGAGGTTACTAATTCTAAACGTTTACAACAGAAGTTCCAATAGGGCATCTTCTTCACCAACTCTGGAAACTTTGTATCAAACTCTGGAAGCTGGCGACAGGAATACCACTGTCCTAATGGGTGGGGATTTCAATATTTGTTTTGAGCCTTCTGCGATTGTAAAAGAGCTAATCAGAAAGGAGGATGAAACCTGGGGAATTCCGGAACTTTGAAGGAAGTGGCCCGATTGGGGTCACCCTGGTCACTCACGACCATCTCTCAGCCTTCCATACCAAATGAAGAGTCGGTCAGACAGTAGAGAATACAAACCAATATCTGTTTATTCAGGTACACTCAGAGTGGAGCCCAGTCTGCTCTGTCGCTAGGACAGCTGCAGAGGGACTAACTTCAGCAAGCATAAAGATACATTATGTACATTTCAAAACCAATGAAGGCACCCACTGTGGAATTTGCCAAGCAGATGCAGCAAAACAGTAAAGTACAGAAAATAAGTTTTGATTCTGAGGCTGGGCACACACTATCTACTACTCAAGGTCGCTCTGCCCGTGCCCGCCACTAGACAAGTGGGAGAAGGCCTCTATATAGAGGGAAAGGTATGCACTAATAAGAACAGTGTATTCATTAGTGAAGCAAAACTTAGCCTTGGAGAAACACAACTCAGAGGCCTCTTCTCGGAAATAGCGAAGAATAAGTTTCGATTATAACTCAAAATGGCGCTGACATGGAAAATAGCGCAGCGAATGCTAACAAACATAGATCAATGCGCAAACATGAATTTTCTATTCTAACAGACCCTCCTTTTAGCATGAGCGAAACATTTTCTAGTATTAGCAAAGAGTATATAAATCAATAAAACAAAAAGTCATAGGTAAACTTCTTAGGAGCACTCCATGTTGTCAACATCAGGAAGAGAGTCAGTAAGGAGGGAAGAAGTCCCGAAAATGCCCTCATCTATCAGCATGAGGCCATCTATCTCCTTTTGAATCATAATTGCAGCATTGGTGTTCATGAATCAATATTTTCCTCTTAGGGGTGAGAAAAGTGGTGAAATAAGAGCAAAAGAAGGGAAGGCATTGAACAAGGACACAGCAAGAGACCAAGATCACAATGAAATAAATCACCTTTTCAAGGATCCAACCCCAGCTGCCGAAAAGAGACCAACTCCAGTTCCCACTTTCCATTCCTTTAACATTTTCTAGGATGTCTAAAATGTGTTGGCTAATATTCTTTTTCATATTTGTGATCCCGACTACACACTGGTCTCCTACTACCGCGCACACACCACCACTCTTAGCTAGGATGAAATCAACTGTATATCTAGTCTGCTCGGAATATATTCGCATACTTTCAAATTGGGTGGTGATGTCACGCAAAGCTGCTTCTGTGGAGTTAGACAATATTTGCAGCTTACATCTGAAATATTCTCTAGCTTTCTCACCCCTGGCCATAGCAGTACCACCAAATGTAATTATGGAGGAAAGAATGTATCCAAAAGTAATACCATTACTATAATTATTGACTTCGAGATATGTCACTCCTTCACAGAATTCTTTGGTCAACGTCCTTTTAGCCCATCTTACTTTAGGCTTCGCATGTTTGCAAGGTACACCCAAAGGCCGTACCATCCCAAGTGCCACATCATCAGTACCATTATGGACATTTGATAAGTCCCATTAGATAAAAAGAAAAAACCTAGGTGTGCATACACCGGTTTATCATAATCTACTGCAGAATACCTGGAATTCCTCCCAAAGGTACTGGGGTCCTTTGTATTTACCAAAGAGTATGTGACCCTACGCAATACTATCCCTGAACAATTGACATACAATATAGTGTCAGTAAAATTGATAATTGGACAACAAGCAGGGTAATAACCAGCTTCTCGGGGAACTGTCAATTCCTTATACTGGTAACCCACCAGAGTTACATTCTGTTTTTCCATATAGAAGTTGTCGCAATAAGTGTTGTTGTCACACCCCGGATAGCCCATGCCTCGTGGCTTTCTATGATATAGACAAGGACCTGGAGCCAAACCCAAATACTCCTTGCACTTCTACGAAGTCAAGGGGCCGAGTATAGGTATAATTGACAATTGACAATGGATATGCTGTCCATAGACTAGTGACAGATTCAGTGGGGTAACAAGCAGTCCCTTCTCCAAAGAACCTCTTGTGAGTATCTAGAAACACATTGCTTGGGGCAGTCCTTTTCTTTCGGACTTGAGGAACAACCTTATCCTTACTATGTAAAGGTACACTTTGATCACTTTCCAAAACCCAAGATACCCCACATAACATGATTAACAGAAAAATCACAAAGGCAATACATGTTAACTTTTGCTTACAGGTCCACACTGCATTGTGCTGGGCAACCAGAATCACTGGCTGCTCTTCCTCAGCAATCATTCTACCAAAGGGATGCATAACGAATGATGAAATGGGGGCAAAATACAAGGAAATATGCAAGTTCCCAGTTTCCGTCAGAGCCTCACTGGTACAGGCTCCTATTGTCCATCAATATGTTGGCGCTCTTGAGCGCCAGCGGTGGAGTTTGCTCTGTCCTAAGCTTGTATCCCAAGTCGGCCACGGTGGTATACCTTTGCAGTATACTTCGATCTATCCTGTCCAATGTTCAGACAGTGCACAAGACTCATCAATCTGAACTAACTCCATTGGTACTATAGCAAAGTACACCCTGACTTACAAGGTCCATCCCTAACTAATCTTTCTTCTCTTTTGGTGCACTGTCCCTTAGCCGAGGGCGCAAATTGTACCTGGTGGCCCCAGGCACAGAAGGGTCAACGAACAGGGGCTCCTGGATAGCTCATACTTCCGGAGGAACTGCTGCATTCAACACGTCATCATTTTCCTTGTCTGTTCGTGGCATCACTGAAGGGGACAAACTGAGGCACTGTCTCGCACTAAGAGTCCCCAATCCCGTCCTTCACCCACTGGTCATAGGGCAGGGGCAAAGGAATCCGGTGACACTGAGTCGTGTGAATCCAGTTGTTACGGCCAGCGACCTTTACTGTGGTGCGCATTGCCAACAGGACTTGTTCTGGCCCCTTCCAAAGCGGCTCCAAACTTTTCTTCCTCTGGAAGTTCTTGATGAGAACAAAGTTACCAGGCTGAATGTCATGGCCGGGCCCCTCTGGTGTGGCTGGTAGGGTATCCCGGACCTGTTGGTGAATAGAACACAAACTTTCTGTTAACTGGCCGAGATAATCAAGCAACAGTGGGTACTCAATATCAGAAAACCGCCGAGGTCACGGGACGACCCAGACATTTGCCGGGCGCCCGAACACGACCTCATACGGTGACAATCCAGTCCTAGAATGTGCTGTCGTTCGTGTTGACAAAAGAGCTAATGTTAGAGCATCTGGCCAGTTTAACCCTGTGGTCTCCTGAATTTTTGCCAGTTTGAGCTTGAGAGTACCATTGTACTTCACAACCAAACCTGCTAACTGCGGGTGATTGGCAGCATGGAACTTATGTTTTATGTGTAAACCATCACAAATCAATTGGATCACTTTTGCATTAAAATGACTTCCGTTATCACTCCAAATCAATCGGGGCAAGCCAAAACGAGGAAAGAACTCCTTCAGGAGTACCTTTGCAGTCGTAATGGCTGTATTGTCTTTAGTGGGATAAGCCTCAACCCATTTACCAAATGCACAGAGAACCACCAAACAATACTTCAAATTATTGCATCTCTCTAGTTCAATAAAGTCCATTTGAAGGACTTCAAAAGGAAAAGTGGGCGGTGCAAAAGTACTAGGCGGTGTAGGGGTACCCTTTCCAGGATTGTGCATCATGCACACCATACAGTACTTCACTAAATGTGCAGCTGTTTTAGGGATATTGCCATTCTGCCATACAGGGTCCAACAACTTGCAAATAATCTTAGCACTAATATGGGCTGGACCATGGGCCATCGTAACCACAGGGATAACATATGCATTGGGCAACATCCATCTCTGCTTCCCTGACTTATCAATCCAACAACCCTCATTGTTCAATTGTGCTGTACTTTCCTGCCACACTGCTAACTCTTCTACTGTGGCTTCGCTTTGTATCTCTTTTACATTCTCAAGGGTGTCCTCGAACATGACAACCTCAGGCACCCACCTAGCCGGACCTGCTACAAACATTCTTTTCATCTTTGTCTGAGACGTTTCCTCTATCTACATCATCGGTGACCTTCGGGTGGGCGCTACACTTCACTATGGCCAATGTCTTCGGGAGTGTTAAAGTGGACAAAAGCCTCAATATAAGGTGCCCATGCTGGATTCTGGTGCCATGGGAAGTAAGGAACCCTCTCTCAACCCAGAGTCACCCAAAATTATGCGTGACCCCAAAGGCATACTGGCTGTCAGTATAGATATTGACAACCAGCCCCTCACTCAATTCGCAAGCTTGAATAAGGGCAGCAAGCTCAACAGCTTGAGCCGACTGATAAGGGACTCATGATGTCTCTACTACCGTACGCAGTGTGGTAAAAGCATAAGCCACAGTTGTGCCATCTGGTAATTTGAAACAAGAGCCATCAACATATTGTTCCCCTTGTGGGTCAGATAAGGGAATGTCAGTCAAGTCTACCCGTTCTTTCGTCTCTTCTTCTGTCCGGAATATAAAGTCGTGTTTGTCGACTTCATCACTCTCGGAAGGGAGGGGTAGTAACGTGGCTGGATTCAGAGTAGCACATCTTTTGATCATAATATGTTTAGCAAACAATGTCAATTCATAGCCAGTAAGACGTGCACTGGTGAGGTGCTGTGTCTTTGTCTTATTCAGAAGTGTATCCACAGCATGGGGTACCATAACTGTGAGGTCACTATCTAGTACAATTCCAGCCAACTGTCTAATCGAAGTGGCCACAGCCGCAACCGCTCTTAGACAACTTGGGAGGGCTCTTGCAACTGGATCAAGGACAGCAGAGAAATAAGCACAAAACCGTTGCTTATCTCCAAATTTTTGTGTTAGGACAGAAAGCGGCCAACTAGCCATCTCATGCACGTACAACACAAACAGTTTGCCGTAATTAGGGGTGCCAAGTACTGGAGCCAAACAAAGCGAAGTTCTCAATTGCTCAAAAGACTACTGACATTCAGGCGTCCAAGGCAAAGGCTCATGCACTTCTTTCGTTGTTAAGGCAAGCAAGGGTTTGATTAGTAGGGAGTAGTTGGGTATCCACTGCCGACAGTAGGAAGTGATACCTATAAAAGCGCGCACATCTTTCAGAGTCTGTGGAATATGCATTTTAACAATGGTACTGATGCGCTCAGGGGTTAACCTCCTACCCTCCTTCGACATTAGGTCACCTAAGTAGGTGACCTGTCGACAATACTGAAATTTAGAAAGAGAAACTTTATGTCTATGCTGAGCTAAACGTAGCAATAACTTAACTGTACTGTCTTTACATCCTTGTTCGGTATCAGAAGCAATAAGGAGATCGTCAACATGCTGCACCAATACATTACCTGCGGGAAGCGACAAGGACTCCAACTGACCTTTCAGTGCCTGGCTATAAATGCTTGTACTCCCTGTATAGCCCTGAGGAGATCAACAGAACCTAAAGCTCCTACCAGCTAGGGTGAACCCAAACAGATATCTGCTATCTGGATGGATAGGAATGCTGAAGAATGTGTTTTTCAAATCAATGGCAGAAAAGAATTGAGCGGTGGAAGGAATCATTGTCAAAAGTGTGGTAATATCTGGAACCACTGGAAACTGGGGAATCACTATTTTATTAACTTCGCGCAAGTCAATCACAAAACGGTAAACATCTTGAATTGAATTGAAGAAGATTTATAACGCGCATGGCTGCCCCAACACCGAGGCGTCCCAGCGCTACCCAAGTACAGATGACCAGAGAACAACTAAGGAGAGGAATTATGCCGGGAAGAGCCAGGTCTTTATGGCTTTGCGAAACGCCAGGTGGTTCTGGATCCCTCTGATGGACACTGGGAGAAAATTCCAAAGTCTAGCTGCTAAAACTTTAAACGAACGGCCTCCAGCTCTGGCTCTTAGGACTCGAGGAGTACATGCAAGCACTTGGTCATCTGAGCGTAGAGAGCGCCTTGGGACATAAAGCGTTAGCAGATCAGCCAGAACCAGAGGTGCTTGGTGGGTCAAGATTTTATGGGCGATGCACAGCGTCTTAAACTGAATTCTTTTTTCAATTGGCAGCCAGTGTAGCTTAGGTAAGAGCTTGGACACTGAGCAGGTTTACGGGAGCGCTAGAAGAGTGCGAGCTGCCGCATTTTGAATTCTTTGAAGGCGCTTAATACTGGTTTTATTGGCGCCTAAGTACAGCGAGTTTCCGTAATCTAGCCTAGACAAAATCGTGGCCTGAATGATAGTCTGGCGAGTTTTGGACTCAAAAAAGCCGAGTAGAGGTTTTAGTCCTCGCAAGAGTCCAAAGCAGGTCCCTGCAACTGATTTGGATTCAGTGTCAAAAGACAAACGACTATCAATCCAAAATCCTAGGTTTTTAACTGCCTCTTTAGGTAAGGGTGCCGGTTTTAGCTTATCTGGCCACCACTGCTCTGACCACAGATCACAGACTCTCCCAAACAGTAGTATCTCTGACTTACTTGCGTTCAGCTGCAAGCAGTTTGCGGCCATCCAATCAGCGATCGCTAACAAATCCTCCTTAAATTTAACGAGGTTGTTTTTACATTTCTTGGAAAAAGCAATGACTAATTGGGTGTCGTCGGCATACGACACCAAGGACAACCCTCTGCTTTTAGCTACGATGGCTAAGGGTTGTACATAAATATTAAAAAGCATAGGGCTCAATATAGAACCCTGTGGCACCCCATGTTGCAAGGCATACTCTCGGGAGTGGAAGGGTGGCACAATGACCTGAAAGGTTCTGCCTGCCAAAAAGGATCTGAACCATGCCAAGGCCGACCCCTTGATCCCTATCTCCTGCAAACGTCTCATTAGTATCTCGTGGGAAACATTGTCGAAAGCGGCACTTAAATCAATAAGGATTAAGGCCGCAGAGTTTCCCTCATCAAGACTGCTACGAATTTCCTCCGTAACTGCCAGTCAGGCAGATTCGGTGCTGTGGCGGGATCTGAAGCCGTTTTGAGAAGGGTCCAGAATTTCATTATGTTCAATAAACTCTGTGAGGATAGCATTTACATGCGATTCCACCGCCTTGGCCAAGAATTGAAGTTGTGATATGGGACGGTAATTACCCGGCTCGGAAGGCTCCAGAGACGGCTTCTTCAGAAGAGGTATTACTTTGGCGTGCTTCCAAGCGGAAGGTAAGGACGCTGAATTCAGAGATAAATTGATCAATTCCCTACCCACTGGTGAAATGAGGGTATGAAACTGGTGAAATTGATCAGGTTTCAGCGGATCTGCTGGAGAGCCTGATTTAATTTTCTGACAGAGAGACTCGAACTCAATAGGAGACAATGGAGGAAAAGAGGACAGTATTTTTTTCGCCGTGGGTCCACTATCCCAATGCTTTTCTACAGGGACAGTGTTGGCAATTACCGGTGGGAGACTGTTATAGATAGTTTCCACCTTATTCACAAAGTAGCTGGCCAATTTGTCACACTGATTGTTGGAGGTGACAGGAGAGTCAGCCTTCCGACTAGAACTCTTCATGGCCTTGAGAAGGGTAAAAATAGTTTTGGAGGGATTGTTACTTTCCGCGATTTTACCAGCAATATACTCAGCTCTGGCTCTCCGAGCCAGTTTGTGGTATGACGTGATAGATGCATGGTATATATATTTTGCTTCTCCATTGTAGGTGCGCCTCCAGGCTTGCTCGAGTTGTTTACAATGTTTTTTTGCTTTAATCAAGGATTCATTGAACCAAGGATTAGACTGCCCACGTTTTTTTGCACTCAGTTTAGCCGGGATGCAACTATCCAGGACTTGAGTCAGCCAATCCTGGAAGAGCGTATTGGCAGCATCTATATTGAGTGGTAACTGAGGCTTGTACCTTAGCAATAGATCCAAAAAATGGTTTGTATCTAATTTATGCCAAGGCCGTTTTAAAACTGGCGACGGGCAGTTCTGTACTAGCTTTCCTTGCCAATGCAGGGAAAATGAAACAAGAAAATGATCTGTCCAGGCCATGGGAATCGGGGATAACACCTTAATCTCACCTAGGTTGGAATATATGGGATCCAACAGATGGCCTGCTACGTGTGTGCTGTTCGAAACACATTAGACCAGCTGACAGGCCTCTAAATCTGCCAGAAAACTCGAAATGTCGGCCTTGCCGTACTCTTCCAGGTGTAAATTAAGGTCACCTAAGATGGTAAAATTTGCCGCTTTGCTGGCATAAAGCGTTACCTTGTTCAATAGTTTTTCCCTAAAAACTATAGATGACCCGGGTGGTCGGTATATAAGGAGACCAGAAACCGTGAGATTGTGGTTTAAAGTGATCTTGAAGAGAGCACTTTCGCAGTCAGGGATGTCCTCTTTTAAAAAGCTGCAAAGGTAGGACTCCTTATGAATTACTGCGATACCACCCCCTCTGTTATCTACTCTGTTGATTTGATTCATAATGTAGCCATGAGGGAGAGCCAGCCAAGACTCCGCAACGGAATCCTGCGTAAGCCAGGTCTCCGTCAAGAATAGCACATCTGGGGACTCTTCTATTAATAAGTCGAAGACCTCAGCGTGATGTTTAGCCAACGACCGGCAGTTTAAGCTTAAAAACTTAAACTCAACAGAGTCGGGGGGAGGTGCACCTATCTCATCTATTTTAATTTGAAATGAGCATTGTTTACATTTAAAAAAAACACCCAGAAGAGACCAAATTTGGTGTGAGCAGGTAGAGCAGGTAGTGTTAAGAGACAGAAGCTCAGAGCGGGAGTATTGTAGTGTGTCGGTTAGGGATTGATCAGGGTGTATGGCGCCTGGTGGCGTCCCGGCGCGGACGGGCACCCACTGCGCGCGTCCGCTGCGCGTCTGCATAGGGTGTGGACTAAATAGCCGGTGGGCGACAACAGGCTCCTCCCGACTAGCGTCTGATTGGCCCGTGACAGCCAATCAGTGCTAAGCACTCTCCGTTACACGGAAGCAAATGCTTCAAAGTGCGATGTGCAAAGAAATCAATTAAAAAATAACTCGACATGCTCTCAACTTAATTAAAATGAGCTTTTCAGTAAAACAACAATTTCAAAGCAGCATTAATTCCCCTCCCGACACGAATATCTTGGGACCTCGCGTCCGTGACACGGTGTGCTCTAAATAGCCGGTGGGCGACAACAGGCTCCTCCCGACTAGCGTCTGATTGGCCCGTGACAGCCAATCAGCGCTAAGCACTCTTTGTTACACGTAAGCAAATGCTTCAAAGTGCGATGTGCAAAGAAATCAATTAAAAAATAACTCGACAGGCTCTCAACTTAATTAAAATGAGCTTTTCAGTAAAACAACAATTTCAAAGCAGAGGAGGCAAGAAGGTTACTGGACCAAGGAGGAACAGCGGCAATCATCCTCCTGGATCTCAGTGCCGCGTTTGACACTGTTAACCATAACATCTTAGCCCATCGACTTAAAAGCATGGGAGTGTCAGGCACGGCACTGACTTGGTTCCAATCCTTCCTCAGCAACCGCTTCTTCCAAGTCTTTGAAGGAGATGTGGTGTCCTCTCGGTTGCCTCTTAGCTGTGGGGTTCCTCAGGGCTCTGCCCTGAGCCCCACGCTTTAACATCTACATGAGTCCCCTGGCGGAGATTGTCCATCCATTCGGCGTTAAGATTATCACCTATGCAGACGACACTCAGTTAGTGGTAGCATTGAATCACTCTGAGGGGTCGTCTAGCACCCTAGGTCCTTGCCTAGAGGCGGTGGCCGAGTGGATGGAACTCTCCTGCCTCAAGCTCAACGGGGACAAAATGGAGATTATGCTCCTGGGCAACCCTTCGTCCTCCATCCCGTGGCCGGTATGCCTGGGTCCTGCTCCACCTCCTAAGGCACAAATTAAAAGCCTTGGCATATGGCTGGACAGCTCTCTTGATTTTAACCACCAGGCCACCAAGCTTTCAGCCACGTGTTATGGACTGATGAGAATGTTGCGGAAAATCATTCCCCTTCTCCCCTTCCAGGCGAGAAGAATTATGGTACAGGCCCTTATTCTTTCTCGCCTTGATTATGGGAACGCCCTATATCTCGGTGCTCCTCAATTCACCGTTCACAAACTGCAAGTAACTCAGAACTGTGCTGCCCGCCTGCTTCTCCAGATTCCGCGGTGGCAATCTGCTAAACCAGCATTGAGGAGTCTTCACTGGCTCCCTATTCCGGCTAGGATACAGTTTAAAGCTATGTGCCTAGTTCATAGAGCCATCCGGAAGACTGGTCCGTCTATTATCCACTCCTTGGTCACTCCCTATCTCCCTCACAGAACCCTGCGATCCAGCTCCTTATGCTTGGCCGCCCCCAAGAAAATTCGAAGATCCAGGTGGGGTGATCGCTCCTTTTCGTTTAATGCTGCAAAGATCTGGAACACTCTTCCTCCCACCTTACGTAAGGACAACAACCTCTTGGCCTTCCGGAAGCTCTTAAAAACCTACCTCTTTAAGACAGTCCCTTAACATCACGGCTTCTGTTTTCCTCTACTCTTCTATCAAACAGCGCTGGGAGGCCTCAGGGTAGCCATGCGCTATACAAGAACAATTTCATTCATTCATTCATTCATTCAAAGCAGCATTAATTCCCCTCCCGACACGAATATCTTGGGACCTCGCGTCCGCGACACGGTGTGCTCTAAATAGCTGGTGGGCGACAACAGGCTCCTCCCGACGAGCGTCTGATTGGCCCGTGACAGCCAATCAGCGCTAAGCACTCTCCGTTACACGGAAGCAAATGCTTCAAAGTGCGATGTGCAAAGAAATCAATTAAAAAATAACTCGACAGGCTCTCAACTTAATTAAAATGAGCTTTTCAGTAAAACAACAATTTCAAAGCAGCATTAATTCCCTTCCCGACACGAATATCTTGGGACCTCGCGTCCGCGACACGGTGTGCTCTAAATAGCCGGTGGGCGACAACAGGCTCCTCCCGACTAGCGTCTGATTGGCCCGTGACAGCCAATCAGCGCTAAGCACTCTCCGTTACACGGAAGCAAATGCTTCAAAGTGCGATGTGCAAAGAAATCAATTAAAAAATAACTCGACAGGCTCTCAACTTAATTAAAATGAGCTTTTCAGTAAAACAACAATTTCAAAGCAGCATTAATTCCCCTCCCGACACGAATATCTTGGGTCCGCGCATCCGCGACACGGTGTGCTCTAAATAGCCGGTGGGCGAAAACAGGCTCCTCCCGACTAGCGTCTGATTGGCCCGTGACAGCCAATCAGCGCTAAGCACTCTCCGTTACACAGAAGCAAATGCTTTAAAGTGCGATGTGCAAAGAAATCAATTAAAAAATAACTCGACAGGCTCTCAACTTAATTAAAATTAGCTTTTCAGTAAAACAACAATTTCAAAGCAGCATTAATTCCCCTCCCGACACGAATATCTTCGTGATCATAAGAGGAACCTGAGGGTGTCCGTTTAAGAATCGGAAGAAAGGGACTATTACAAATATTAGCAGACGTCTCCTCAACTACTCCTTTGCATATTAAATCCTGAATAATTTGTAAAAGGGCCCATTCTCCCGCCCGAGGTATTTTATACTGAGGAATACGAGGCAAAATAGCATTGTCTTTGACCTGTATCGAAACCGGTGGTATATGCAACAGCCCTACGTCTGTATAGCCCACAAAGTGGGTAGCGCCTCAGCAAATTTAACAGGAAGAGGCGCATCCTTGGACAAACACTGTTTAACTCCTTCTAAATCTGGGCGCATTGTCATATAGACATATAGACACCTGCCGGGGAACAATAAATAGTGGCATGCAATTTCTTCAACAAACCCAAACCGATCAAATTCTCACCACAATTAGATGTCAGCAAAAATGGAGAATCCACAGTGAAAGGACCAATAGTCAATGCAAGGGGTCTTGAAATGGGGCTCACAATCAGTTCACCTGAAAAACCTACTGAAACATTATTATGGCAAGACAGAGCTGCCCCAGGGACCATATTTCGAGAAACAGAACTTTTCGTCGCACCTGTGTCCACCAAAAATTCCTTAGTTGAACCTTGCAGTTCCGCTGTTGCATAAATACCTCGCTGGTCTACAGGTATCGGAACTGGTCCTCCACTCTGTCCCTGGCTGTCCTAGCTGTAAGACATTCCTGTCGCTTTCCTTTAAGATCATTAGGGAATCGTCATTTTTACATCATGGCCGCCCGAACTTTAATAGGCCGGGGTTTTCACATGTGACCAGTCACATGACCTCCTCGGAACCATCTTTAAACGGAGGAAGTGCGCGCCCAGATCTTGGATCAATCCGGACCGGACGCCACGCGCGCTTTGCATCCTGCACGCAAGGTGTCTCCAGGCACTTCGAGTGCCGTAGTGGAGCCGTATCAGCACCTGAAAATAGCCGCAGCACGGTGAGTGCATAACACTCGGTTTTTTAATGCTCCACCTCATACGCCCCCAAACATAAACAGACTTATTTTTCAGGGATGGTGGGTGTTAGACTTGGCATCTTTTGGCGTGTTTCCCCCGAGTTTTTGCTTTCTGCCCTCCCGGTTTTGACTCTGTTTTTGCTGGTGTAACGTTTCTGCGCACTTTTCGCACTGCTGATTAGTGGTAAAGTGCTGGTGCTCCTGTGGTAAATTGTGTTATGATTGGATCAAGAAGACTGCCAAGAAGAAGAGCCGGAGGAGCTGCAAGAAGGAACGACTGCTTTGCTGCGTGCTTTGCTGGGCCGACCTGCAGTGGCTGCTTCTGTCTTGGGCAGTGAAAGGCCTGGACTGGACTTTCTGCAACCGCATTGGTGAGACTCTCCAAGGGCTTGAGGTAGAGCTTGCCCCCTGTTCACGGAGTCTCAGGAACATCAAAGACTCCAGGTTCTTTGACCCGCAGCACTGGGGACTGTGTGTTTCGTACTGCAACCCGAAGAACCCCACCTCGACGACGCCTACGACGACCCGGCCAACCCCGTGTCCTGAAGGCACCGCAGAGGGTACCGCGGCAATGCCACACCGCGACCCTGGTCTCACCCACGTCGCCGCTGACACCATCACTGAGCCGCTGCTCGCACCGCGACCTTTGGGCACCGCACTCTGCACCGCCTTGCTTCACACCGAAGCTTTGGCACCACAGAGGGCACCGCCGCAATGCCGCACCGCGACCCTGGTCTCACTGACGACGCCTGCTGACGCCATCACCGAGCCGCTGCTCGCACCGCGACCTGTGGGCACCGCACTCTGCACTGCCTCGCTACACGACGACGCCGTGGCCTTCCTGACACCGCCACTTCCCGCCGAGATCGACTCCGCTGCTTGCACCGTGGTTCGGGGCACCGCTCGTAAGTTACACGACGCACCGCCCTCATCCCACACCACAGCCTTGGCCCACCGACGCCGGTGCCATCGACTCCCGCTCGTCAACCGACAACAGCGCTTCAGCAACGACGACGACGCTGCTTGCACCGTGACCTGCTAGCACCGTGACGAGCACCGCCTCCATCTCGCACCGCGACCCTGGTCTCACCGACGATGCCATCTGACGCCGCCACTGAGCCGCTGCTCGCACCGCGACCTGGGGGCACCGCACCGCTGCCCTTCGCCCCGCAGCACCCGACGCCTGTCAGCGCCAGCGCTCCAGATCCCATCAGAAAGGAGCTCGACCTGCAACGCGAGTGACTTCAAGGGCCCCATCGCCCTGCATCTCTGAAAGGTACTGTTTGCGGGTCTTCCCGACACTGTAGCTGGCCTGCGACCCCGCGGTCAGCCAGAACTGTTTTTGGATTTGTGTGTTCACGACGCCGTGGTAGCCCGGACGGAGCTATCCACACAAGGAACTCTTTTAATCAGCGTATTTTTGAACTGTGAACTTTTAAGTATAGTATTGTGGCTTTTTATCGTTTTTGGTCTTGTTTTAATTATATAAAAATATTGGATATTTTTCTAAACTGGTGTGGTGTCCTTTTGTAGTGCGTACACTGTATTACTGTTGGTTATGTGCAAATGCTTTACACACTGCCTCTAAGATAAGCCTAAGAAACAATTGATGGACGGAATGCTGGACAATGCAAACATTCACCCCCCGTCACAAGGATCTGGGTTAAATCCATCATTCTTTTGCTCACCACACCACCCCAGTTTGGACCCAGCCATATGCAAATCAGTCTTGACCCTGTTCCTTGTGGGAACAGTCCAGCCCGAACTGCCAAGCCAGGTCCTCCCTGGACCGGAAACAAGCATCCTGGGAAAAGTTTCAGGGCATCACCCTTCTTCAGCCAGGCTAGCTTGAATCCAGTGGTGTAGTGAGCACGGGACCCACGTCTGGGCATACCCTTCCCACTTAGGGCGACAAATGCAAAAGAAACAATTGATGGACGGAATGCTGGACAATGCAAACATTCACCCCCCGTCACAAGGATCTGGGTTAAATCCATCATTCTTTTGCTCACCACACCACCCCAGATGCCACTGGAATCAAGCTATCCTGGCTGAAGAGGGGTGAAACCCCGAAACCGGTCCTAGGATGCTTGTTTCCAGTCCAGGGAGGACCTGGCTTGGCAGTTCGGGCTGGACTGTTCCCATAAGGCACAGGGTCAAGACTGATTTGCATATGGCTGGGTCCAAACTGGAATTGCATGGTGAGCAAAAAAGCGATGGATTTAGGCCCAGATCTCTGTACTGGGGTGAATGTATGACATTGTTCTGCATTCTGTCCATCAACTGTTGTTTTTGCATTTGTCACCCTGAGTGGGACGGGTATACCCAGACGTGGGTCCCGTGCTCTCCATGCCACTGGAATCAAGCTATCCTGGCTGAAGAGGGTGAAACCCGAGACCGGTCCTAGGATGCTTGTTTCCAGTCCAGGGAGGACCTGGCTTGGCAGTTCGGGCTGGACTGTTCCCATGAGGCACAGGGTCAAGACTGATTTGCATATGGCTGGGTCCAAACTGGAATGGCATGGTGAGCAAAAAAGCGATGGATTTAGGCCCAGATCTGTGTACTGGGGTGAATGTATGACATTGTTCTGCATTCTGTCCATCAACTGTTGTTTTTGCATTTGTCACCCTGAGTGGGACGGGTATACCCAGGCGTGGGTCCCGTGCTCTCCATGCCACTGGAATCAAGCTATCCTGGATGAAGAGGGGTGAAACCCGAAACCGGTCCTAGGATGCTTGTTTCCAGTCCAGGAAGGACCTGGCTTGGCAGTTCGGGCTGAACTGTTCCCATGAGGCACAGGGTCAAGACTGATTTGCATATGGCTGGGTCCAAACTGGAATGGCATGGTGAGCAAAAAACGATGGATTTAGGCCCAGATCTCTGTACTGGGGTGAATGTATGACATTGTTCTGCATTCTGTCCATCAACTGTTGTTTTTGCATTTGTCACCCTGAGTGGGACGGGTATACCCAGACGTGGGTCCCGTGCCCTCCATGCCACTGGAATCAAGCTATCCTGGCTGAAGAGGGGTGAAACCCCGAAACCGGTCCTAGGATGCTTGTTTCCAGTCCAGGGAGGACCTGGCTTGGCAGTTCGGGCTGGACTGTTCCCATGAGGCACAGGGTCAAGACAGTGCTGGCCGCGGGAGGAGCGGCGCTGGAGCCTGACCACCTACACACTACTAGGGAGGAACCCACCCCCTACTACAGCTGGACAAGGAGGTAGCAGTGCTGACTGGAGCCTCACCACCTACAACCTTCACTACAAGGGAGGAGCCCACCTACTACAACCTACACTACTAGGGAGGAGCCGACCACTACTACAGCTGGAGGCTGGACAGGAGCAGCGCTGGGACCTCACCGCCTACACTACTAGGGAGGAGCCCACCATTACTACAGCTGGACAGGGAGGTAGCAGCGCTGACTGGAGCCTCACCACCTACAACCTACACTACAAGGGAGGAGCCGAACCCTACTACAGCTGGAGGCTAGACAGGAGCGGCGCTGGGACCTCACCGCCTACACTGTTAGGGAGGAGCCCACCCCTACTACAGATGGACAGGGAGGTAGCAGCGCTGACTGGAGCCTCACCACCTGCAACCTACACTACAAGGGAGGAGCCCACCTACTACAACCTACACTACTAGGGAGGAGCCGACCCCTACTACAGCTGGAGGCTGGACAGGAGCGGCGGTGGGACCTCACCCCCTACACTACTAGGGAGAAGCCCACCCCTACTACAACTGGACAGGGAGGTAGCAGTGCTAACTGGAGCCTCACCACCTACAACCTACACTACTAGGGAGGAGACCACCTACACTACTAGGGAGGCGCCCACCCCTACTACAGCTGGACAGGGAGGTAGCAGTGCTGGCTGCAGAAGGAGACCTACCACCACATACTACTAGGGAGGAGTCCACTCCTACTACAGCTGGACAGCAGTGCTGGCCGCGGGAGGAGCGGCGCTGGGACCTCACCGCCTACACTATTAGGCAGGAGCCCACCTCTACTACAGCTGGGCAGGGAGGTAGCAGCGCTGACTGGAGCCTCACCACCTACAACCTACACTACAAGGGAGGAGTCCACCTACTACAACCTAGACTACTAGGGAGGAGCCAACCCCAACTACAGCTGGAGGCTGGACAGGACAGCAGTGCTGGCTGCGGGAGGAGCGGCGCTGGGACCTCACCGCCTACACTATTAGGCAGGAGCCCACCTCTACTACAGCTGGGCAGGGAGGTAGCAGCGCTGACTGGAGCCTCACCACCTACTACCTTCAGTACAAGGGAGGAGCCCACCTACTACAACCTACACTACTAGGGAGGAGCCGACCCCTACTACAGCTGGAGGCTGGACAGGACAGCAGTGCTGGCCGCGGGAGGAGCGGCGCTGGGACCTCACCGCCTACACTACTAGGGAGGAGCCCACCCCTACTACAGATTGACAGGGAGGTAGCAGCGCTGACTGGAGCCTCACCACCTACAACCTACACTACAAGGGAGGAGCCCACCTACTACAACCTACACTACAAGGGAGGAGCCGACCCCTACTACAGCTGGAGGCTGGACAGGAGCGGCGGTGGGACCTCACCGCCTACACTACTAGGGAGAAGCCCACCCCTACTACAGCTGGACAGGGAGGTAGCAGTGCTGACTGGAGCCTCACCAACTACAACCTACACTACAAGGGAGGAGCCCACCTACTACAACCTACACTACTAGGGAGGAGACCACCTACACTACTAGGGAGGGGCCCACCCCTACTACAGCTGGACAGGGAGGTAGGACAGGTAGCAGTGTTGGCTGCAGAAGGAGAAGCGCTGGAGCCTCACCACCTACCACCACACACTACTAGGGAGGAGTCCACTCCTACTACAGCTGGACAGCTGTGCTGGCCGCGGGAGGAGCGGCGCTGGGACCTCACCGCCTACACTACTAGGGAGGAGCCCACCCCTACTACAGCTGGACAGGGAGGTAGCAGCGTTGACTGGACCCTTACCATCTACAACCTTCACTACAAGGGAGGAGCCCACCTACTACAACCTACACTACTAGGGAGGAGCAGACCCCTACTACAGCTGGAGGCTGGACAGGAGCGGCGCTGGGACCTCACCGCCTACACTACTAGGGAGGAGCCCACCCCTACTACAGCTGGACAGGGAGGTAGCAGCGCTGACTGGAGCTTCACCACCTACAACCTACACTACAAGGGAGGAGCCCACCTACTACAACCTACACTACAGTCCCAGCAATAGACCCAACCGGGTCACGTGCCGGCGGTCGCTGCGGCACCGCAACACCAACACCCCAGCTGAAGCGGTAGCGGAGGAGTGGTGCGGTGACCGTGGACCGCGAGGAGACAGCGTGGGGATGAGCCGGATACGCCCAGAGCAGTGAGGCGAGGCCGCAGACCGGAGAGCAGTGGGCCCGTCCCGGAGGCCTCGCATAACCAAGTAAGGCGGCCGGGGCAGTGGGAGGCGAAGCAACAGGCCCTAGAAGTGCAGCAGAGCCCGGGCCGCGGAAGGTGCACACGGGAGACCGGGCAGGGGAAGTGTGAGGTGTCCCCCCGCCAGCATAATACCTACTGAGCCCGGCAATTTTAGTAGGCTGACTCTTGGACCCAGAGCAGTTGGCTGCGTGAGGGGCGGACGGTGGTGTTCCCCCCCGGACTGGAGCACGCCTGACTAGGTGGCAGCCGGCTTGGAGCTAAGAGGAGGGCCCCCTGACCCACAGATACAGAGGATGGCAAAAGCTGGATGAGCAAGGTGCGACGGGCCGCGTCAGGCCTTGATGGAGCGGGGAAGCGACAGCCGCCATTTTAGATCCCCTGAAGAACAGAGGTGGGGCGGCGAGAGCACCCACTCGGCGCGAAGGGGGGGACGGCACCCTACCAGAGCGTACCAGCAGGCGAGGCTGGTTGAGACTGAAGGACCAGGAATCAGACGAAGCCGGGGGCCACACAGCTAGTGAGAAGCAGCTGTGACCAGTGGGGCTTGGAGATAACGGAAGGCCTGACGAAGTTAGAGCCCTCACTAGGACTCCCTATCACATCTAACAAGGTTCACTGGGTCACCTGGCAGATTGCACCGGAGAACAAACGGGAGGTGGCCTGGTAGCTATACAGCATACACCGAGGCTGCCCTACTCTGTTCTGCGGAAACATTGACTCTTTCTCCATTGACCCCTCCCGGGAGTCGTGCCCCGTCCGGCTGGTGCTGGCTCACCTCTCGATCGGCGCTGCTTCTAAATCGATGCTGCGAGATGTGACTCCAACAGTCCGCGGACCGTGAAATGCTGAGCAGGTAAAATTAGGAGCTGTGGTGCCATCTAATCACGGGCGCATCCCTCCCGGAGGATGGAGTGGGTGCTCTGTCACAGTCCGCGAGAGCCCACACGAGACTGCGAGATGTGCTGCACCTGCTGTGAGTGAGTGCCTGTGCTCTGCAGTGCTGGAGAGTGCAGAAGCAGTGCAGCTGCTTTCTACCAGGAGTGCAGGAGCAGGGAGGGGAGTGGGACTCTCTCATGAGAGTGCAGGAGCAGTGAGGAAGCGGGTCTCTCTCATGAGAGTGCAGGAGCACAGAGGGGAGTGGGGCTCTCTCATGAGAATGCAGGAGCACAGAGGGGAGTGGGGCTCTCTCGTGAGAGTACAATATCAGTGAGGGGAGCTGGTCTCTCTCGTGAGAGTGCAGGATCAGTGAGGGAGCGGGTCTCTCTCATGAGAGTGCAGGAGCAGAGAGGGGAATGGGGATCTCTCATGAGGGTGCAGGAGCACAGAGGGGAGTGGGGCTCTCTCATGAGAGTGCAGGAGCACAGAGGGAGTGGGACTCTCTCACCAGGCCTTATTACTTCACAGCTGCCCAGCAAGTAGTGGGCAGCTGCACCGTTTAGGCTATTGTTTATTTGGGGGACATACCTTGGTAGCTAGGAGTGAGATGCACTCCTTTAGCCCTGACCTTCACAGCTGCGCAGCACTTAGTGCCAGCTGCAACGTTTAGGCCTGCGCTGATTGCGCACCCTTGACTTTCGCTGCTTAGGCAGCGCGCCCTGAACTTTTGGAACATAGGGCATTTGAGCCCCTCTTTGAGATGGCCAGTTGGCCAGGGGGACTGTTAGGATTGTAGGGCGCCAGGCCCTAATGTGATTGATGCCTCTGCTATGGTTTCTACCGTGAGGTTATGTGCTAATGTGGTTTCTGTCCTAAATATGGTGCTAGGAAATGTGATTCATTTACTATGGTTTACGCACCCTGTTTCTTACCTCTAAATGTACTTTTATGGTTGTGAGGTTTTGCATAATGTGGTTATGCTAGCGAGGTTATTATTCCCTAATACGTTTAGGTTGTGAGATATTTCCTAATGTGATTTATGATTAGCATGTTAGTGTATAATGCGTTTAGACCGATGAGAGAATTGCATAATGTTTATGATGGTGAGGTTGGCGTCTAAGGTTTTGCGCCTAATGTGACACTGTGCATAATGTGGTTTATGTTACAGGCTGATGTGCTTATGGGACTGATATTGGAATTGGCTTGTGGACATTGTCTCCTCCCAATATGGCAGGCATTGAAAAATGCTGATACTCCCCCTGCCTTTGGAGTGTCCCCCTGGTTTGGGCCAAATGATGCTTACTGTAAAAGCATGGTTACTGCTTGATTCCTGATTGCGCCCCGGCATTTTCTACCATTCAACCATGCGCCCGCCTAACCCCTCCCGTAACTCGAATCTCGTGCGTTACGGACCCAACTCCTGGTCCATTAACTACCCAGACAAATTGACCAGTAATGCAAAAAGAACTTCAAGCACAGTACTCTAAAACAACACCCGGAAACACTCATTGTAGATAACTACCACACAGCGACCAACGGCAACACGAAAACTAACTTCATTTTTTACACTAATCGCCCGACTAAATGGAAAAACACCTTCTCTCTTCACCTTAAAGTCGCCAAGTCAGTAATCATTCCCTATGGTGAAAAAATCTCCACCACTATCTCTCCGACCTTCAAAGGGGAACTCACCATTTCCATCTACAGAACTGGAACCATTCTCATACAGGCCACCGACCCGCACCTCACCACTTTTGACCGCCACTTCCCCACACTTCTTTCCTCGTTAACTCAACTGAGCCACCAAACCCTACCTCCCCTATCCCCCACCACCCTCACTAATAACGTGGAACTGATCCAATCTCCCTGCCCTGAAGAACCTCTCTTCAACTCATGGACATCCACCATCACTCACTACAATCACACTACCCCCATCATTACTCTCCGCCGCCAAACGCCCACCATTATTACATCAACTGATCACACCAGGAACAACAAAATCACAATTAACAAACACCACAAGGCCGATCTCGATCTCGTCAGCTCGGACTTCACCCTCAGCCCTCCCACGACTGAAATCCCCACAGGCACTCCCCCTCGACCTCTGATAATCTGAACCCTCCCTCTCAAACTACCCCTTCTTCCAACACAGACCCTCTTCCCCGACCCTTACTTCCCCCTTGTCCAACGTCATCTCCAATCCAGCGGTCACTCTCCCCCTACCACCACTGCACACTCCCCTTCCGATGTCCCACAGGCACAACCCGTCTCCACCACTTACCTCACTGACAACCCCCGTGACTTCCCCATGTCCAACGTCTTCACCAATACAGCAGACACTTTCCCCCTATTATCACCGCCCACTCCCCGTCCGCCGTCGCACACCCACATACACAACCTGCCTCCACCGCTAATCTCATTGACATTCCCCGGAACTCTGACTTCCTACCCAGAATTTCTCTCCCTCCTCACTTGGACAGTAGACCCTCTACTCCTCCTCTGAACTCCTTGAATGGGAGCATTACTAATCCGGCTCCCCGCGTCCAACCTCTCCCCTCTCCTAATCCCACTGATTCCGTCCAATCCCTGACCCTTGCTCACTCTCCCTCCATAGGCCCAAGTCATTCTCGACCCCTGCCAGAAACCTTAAACTTTTTCAGCTCAATAACACAGCAACTGAACAGAATGGAGCAGAAAATTAACTCCCTTGCTGCCGATCTCCTACACTTACAACAAGACCTTCTCAACAGGACCAAGCCACCGTACTCCCTCTCGTCGGGTAGATTAGCTCAAACCCCCTCAATACCTCTCCCATGGCCCCACAGAGCACCCCCCGACCCTCCAGTCCGTCAACGAGTCAGGCACTTCAACCCAACCGGGATCGCCTCCCCCTTTCGGTATTGAAACCTGATGTGACCAACGACCCTTACCTCGCTCTGAGCCAGAAATCAGCCCCTTTCCCCATCCCTGTTATTGTTGGTACTAACAGACTCCCTAAAACTGTCCACTCACCTAGACCTCCTGCTCAATACTCCTCTATCCACCTAGCTCCCCCACCACCAAGGCTCCCCGCCCTCTCTCTTGCATGCTCCTAAACTGCAGATCAGCAGTACAACACGCCACAGACATTGCTGAAGCTCTACTCGCTGAAGAAATTGACATTGCTTTCCTCACAGAATCCTGGCTTAATGTCCACTCCACCCCCATTCTTGACATTCTCACCCCTCCAGGGTACAACATCATCAGACAAGACAGGCCAATCAAAACTGGGGGGACTAGCCATCATTCACAAAGCTGGAATACAGATCACCAAACTTAAACCTGCAGAATACCTATCGTTTGAATACCTGGGTGTCGAACTCACTGCCAAGGGCACCTCTCCCATCAAATTCCACACCATCTACCATCCTCCTGGAGAGCGTACCCTTTTCCCCGAAGAACTAACAGACCTAATAACACGTTTCTCCATGACAGACACAAAAGATGTGTTCCTGGGTGACCTCAACATCCACTGGAATGACCCAGAAGACTCCACTGTCCAGAACCTATCCAACCTACTTGAAATATACAATCTCAAACAACTCTGCAATGAACCAACTCACATCAAAGGTGCAACACTGGATGCGATCATTACCAACAATGAACTGGTCTCTCTGAGAGCGATTTCTCCCATTGACTGGTCAGACCACCACCTCATTCTGTTCAAGATTGATGCACTTGTCAGACACCAACCTATTCGTGATGACAAACCTAAGCACTGGACCAGAAACATCAAAAAGTCCCTTTACCCGAACTTGAATCCAGGATCCATGCCCATCTACAACCCCAACCCTCATCATGGACGGCCGATGACCTCA
The DNA here is from genome assembly GCA_963921515.1 of Calotriton arnoldi. NCBI lineage: Eukaryota > Metazoa > Chordata > Amphibia > Caudata > Salamandridae > Calotriton > Calotriton arnoldi. Next base: position 963,051 of record CAWUFW010006824.1, read on the forward strand.
CTACACACTTTAACTCTAAAATGACAGAGGTCTTAGACCAAGTAGCTCCACTCAAACTCAAACAAATGAGGCGAACCAAATCTAAACCCTGGTTCAATATGGATCTGAATAACGAAAGGCGTCAACTCAGACAAACGGAAAGGTGTTGGAGACTAAACCCCTCGACCTTGCACCTAGCGCAACTTAGATCTGCTCGGCAGGCATACAAAAAACACATTTTCAGTGAAAAGGCGTCTTTCTTCCGCAACCAACTAGATCTGGTGAAAAACAGACCGAGAGAACTCTTCAACATTGTCAAAAGCCAAACAAACTGCACTCCCTCTAACGAAATCATAGCCACCAAAGAGCGATGTGAAGAAATTGCCACCTTCTTCTCTAATAAAGTCTCAAAAATTGATCAATCCTTCCTCCAAACCGCAAACCCTCCTTCCCTCTTAACCTGCCCCCTTTAACCACCCTTGACCAATCAGAAAGAGTTCTTACCAAGGACAATCAGGTCTGCCTCCAGCTAAAAAACAATGCGCATTGGTCCGACTTTGAGCTAATGTCGGAAAACGAGGTCTTCAGTATAATCTCTACCCTAAAACCTTCCTCCCACACTATGGACCCCCTCCCATCCACAATTATAAAAGAACTCAACCACACCATTTCCCCTTTCTGGACAAAAATCATCAATGCCTCTCTCATCTCAGGCTGTGTCCCAGACTCCCTTCAACTAGGACAAATCACACCCATTCTCAAGAAACCAGGGGCCGACCCTAATAATCTTAACAACCTCAGACCTATCTCCAACCTCCCGTTCCTTGCGAAAACATTGGAGAAATGCGTTCTCCACCAACTCAACAAACACATTGATGAGTTCAACCTCCTCGACACCTTTCAATCAGGATTCAGGAAAGGCTGTAGCACTGAAACAGCTATGCTCAACATCTCTGACGATATTCACAAGGCTTTAGATGAAGGTGATGCCTGCCTTCTCATCCTTATTGACCTATCTGCGGCATTCGACACTGTAAATCATCCAGCTCTTCTGGAGACCTTGTCGAAACGCTCCGGCATTAATGGCACAGTACTAAAATGGTTCACCTCCTTCCTTCAACACCGCTCGCAACAAATTAAAATCAACCTCTGTCTCTCGAAGCCAACAAAAGTCACACTTGGGGTCCCGCAAGGCTCGATCCTCTCCCCGTCCCTCTTCAATCTCTTCATGGAGCCCCTCACAATCATCTTGAAAAAGCGGGAGTGAACTACCACCTCTACGCTGACGACACCCAAATCTATTTCAAAATCAAGTCTCCTAACGACATCCGACACCTCAATGTCACTCTAACCGAGATCCAAACTTGGTTCAACACTAACCACTTAAAGCTCAACCCAGATAAAACGGAACTAATCCTATTCTCTCCAAAAAGCAACCATCGACCAATCCAAGAGTGGCTCAAGAATCTGGTTGCCCTAAACTGCCCCCTCGTCCTATCCGACTCAGTGAAGTCGCTAGGCATCACCCTTGACAAGAACTTATCAATGGAGGCCCACATCAAAAACTCTGCAAAAGGTGCTCTTTTCTCACTAAAACACCTCAAGAAATTGAAACCTTTTCTTCCCCAGGATGACTTCAAGACTGTAGTTCAATCCCTAGTTCTCTCTAAAACCGACTACGGGAACGCCATCCTAACAGGGACTCCAAAAGCTCACCTAGCCCCACTAAGGGCAGTGCTGAACATGGCCGCTCGACTCATATCTGGAGTGAAAAGATTTGAACACATCACTCCAGCTCTCAACTCCCTCAACTGGCTTCCTATGGAAGGGAGGTGTATTTACAAGCTGGCCTGCATCACACACAAAACCCTTCACTCTCCGGCCCCCAACTACCTGAACAACAAACTGGTAAGAGCAGGTCAATCCAGAACACTGAGAAGTTCTAACTCACTCCTTCTTATCCCTCCGAAACTGAAAAAGAAAACCACCCAATACCGATCGTTTTCTGGCAACGCTCCCAGGATATGGAACGCTCTCCCTAGAGTCCTCAGATGCAACCCCTCCTTCTCCTGTTTCAAAAGGGGCCTGAAACTCCATCTCCTTAACAAATACTTTCCTGACCAACATCAACTAACCTAGACTTCAATATCCGAATTAACTCCTCTCTCTCTTGACATTCAAGGATAGTGGTGACCGGTCTGTGTTAACCACCTTCGTTTGTTTTCTCTCCCTCCGCTGCACTATCTATTTTTCATGTTGTATTTTTTATCTCTGTTGTTGCTTCCCTACTGCCTTCCTACTAAGTAATGCAATTTCCTTTGGTTTTGTACAGTGTGTATGTAAAGCGCTCTGATACCCACGGGTCTAGCTAGCGCTATATAAAACTTTTAAAATAAAATAAAAAAATATGCCTGGGTCCAAACTGGAATGGCATGGTGAGCAAAAAAACGATGGATTTAGGCCCAGATCTCTGTACTGGGGTGAATGTATGACATTGTTCTGCATTCTGTCCATCAACTGTTGTTTTTGCATTTGTCACCCTGAGTGGGACGGGTATACCCAGACGTGGGTCCCGTGCTCTCCATGCCACTGGAATCAAGTTATCCTGGCTGAAGAGGGGTGAAACCCCGAAACCGGTCCTAGGATGCTTGTTTCCAGTCCAGGGAGGACCTGGCTTGGCAGTTCGGGCTGGACTGTTCCCATGAGGCACAGGGTCAAGACTGTTTTGCATATGGCTGGGTCCAAACTGGAATGGCATGGTGAGCAAAAAACGATGGATTTAGGCCCAGATCTCTGTACTGGGGTGAATGTATGACATTGTTCTGCATTCTGTCCATCAACTGTTGTTTTTGCATCTAAGATAAGCCTGGCTGCTCGTGCCAAGCTACCAAGGGGGTGAGCAGGGGTTATTTTAGACGTGTAACTCCCTTATCCTGACTAGAGTGGTGGTTTTTGCCTGACTTTGGCCCACGCCCTAGCCTACCAAAAATTCCATTTCTAACATTGGTTGTCAGCGGTGAGGATAGGACTTGCGTTTGCACTTGACTTACAGTGATTGGTGTGCACTACTACCATATCGCAGACCCTTACGTGCCACATACTAACCCGGTTTCTTTTTGGCCGATTTTTGTGATCTTGCCAGGTGAACTTTCTGCTTCATCATGCCGGAATCATTAGCATCATCCATTGCATCCATGGACATTGCCTTTGAGGAGGATAGGTTGGAGCTCTACACTGTTCGGAAATTGAAATCCTGTTGCAAAAACCTAAAAGTCCAAATCAGAGGCCTCACTAGAAAGGACGAGCTACAAAAGGCGCTGAGGGCCTGGGTAGCAGCCAGAGACGCAAGTGGGCAATCTGGTGACCTTAGTGGAGAGGCGGGGAGCCTAGTCCTAGGATGGATGTGCTTTTGGGAGGGGGGAACCCTTCCGACCAGGCAGCAGTGGCCTGTCCCCAGAGGAGCTGGAGGACAGGCGGGAAGCAAGGAGAGCCGCCACGGAGCTAGAAAAGATTAGATTGGCCATGGAGGAGAAGAGAATGCTATTGGATCATGAGCGAGGTCTTAAAGAGCTGGAGCTGAGGAGTAGGCCCGGCTCGGATGGTGGCAGCAACTCGTCAAGGCAGACAGACCAAATCATGCACATCCCTAAGAATGTGGGCAGAGAGTTCAAGAAGGGGGATGACATACAGAGGTGGTTTCAGGGTTATGAGGCAGCGATACACATGAATGGGGTCCCTGAGGAGAATTGGGGAGCAGAGGAAGCCAGGGATACTTTGACAGCTTTGGGTAAGGGGCCTAACCTCACCTATGCTGATATGAAGGAAGCCCTCCTCACTAGGTATGGTCTCACTCCTGAAAAGTACAGGGTTCAGTTTAGGTCCTGGAAGAAATCTGATGCCAACACGTGGCTGGAATGTGTGGATGGGTTTTGTCGATTGTTGGATGGCTGGGTGAAGGGCAGTAATGTGACAGATTTTAAGGGGCTCTACAATTTGATTGCGTGGGAGCACCTGTCCAGTCTATGTTTTGCAGATCTGCGCCAGCACCTAGTAGATAGTAAGCTGACTGACCCCAGGAAGCTTGCTATGGAGGCGGACCGCTGGGTGAGTACCAGGGTCCACAAGAAAGCGTTTGGGAGAGACTCAGCCAAAGGTGGGCAGGGTCCCCAGCCGAAAAGTGGGGGGGACAAGGGTAAAACACAGGAGTTCTCGAAAGGGCCCCAAAATAACACCCACGGTAAAGGTTCCCATCCCCCCGGAGATAAGAAGCCAGGGGTCTCGACAGGAAAGCCTGCCGAGACCGGCCCCCGCAAGTGTTTTGCATGTGACCAGGTGGGGCACTTGAAGGGAGACTCCAGGTGCCCAAATGGGACACAGCCACCCACCGGTGGACCGTCCAAAGTATTGGCTAGCGTAGCGCTTGGGGAGGAGGAGGAGTCCCCACAGGAGGGTGGGGACCCTGCAGAAATGACTCTCGTCTCACTAGGGGACAGTGAGATGGTCCCAGGAGCCCAGGTGCCCCCTAACACAAAGAAATACAGCACCTGGGTGACCATCAACGGGAAAAGGGTAGAGGCTCTCAGGGATATGGGAGCCAGTGTGACCTCAGTTCGGTGTCACCTAGTCCCTGAGACACAGGTAGTCCCCGGGGCATTCCACCAGGTGATTGCAGTCGACAATTCAGAGCGCCAGTGTCTGGTGGCGCAGGTTCCCTTCGAGTGGGGGGTCTCAGGTCCTTTGAGGGTAGTTGTGAGCCCTTCCATGCCTGTCGATTGTCTGCTCGGTAATGACCTGGAGCAGTCCTTATGGAAGGATGTTGAGCTCAGGTCCCACTTGGAAATGCTGGAGTTGCCAGAGTGGGCCTGCATGTCCACTCGGTCGATGGTGGCCAAAGAGGGTGATCAGAGGGACCCGGAGCCTGAAACAGTGGCCCAGGTCCCTGCCAAGAGAAAGGGCAAGGGGCGCGGGAAACCAGCCCCTGAAGTTCCCACGGCCCGGGAGGAGGCGGACCTCGAGGGGGACGCCCCGGTGCCTACAGGGGAGCAGGTAGCCGAACTGAGGGACATCTCTGAGCTGACCCATTGGCAGCAAGAAGGGGGTCCCACCAGGGAGGAGTTCTGCCGGGAGCAGAAAGAGTGCCCTTCTCTGGAGGGTCTGCGGCAGCAGGCCGCAGCCCAGGCGACTGGTGATCAGTCCGGATCACATTGGATATATTGGGAGAATGATCTCCTGTACAGCGAGCCTAAGGTCGCGGAACCTGGGTCAGCCCGTGTGCTGGTGGTACCCCAGCGCTTCCGGACCTTCCTACTGGGTCTGGCTCATGACGTGCCTTTGGCAGGACATTTAGGGCTAGACAAGACCTTTGACCGGCTTGTCCCACACTTCTTCTGGCCTCAAATGCGAAGGCAGTCGGATGTGCATTGTCGGTCTTGCCAAACTTGCCAGGCCAGTGGCAAGAGTGGGAGGAAGGTCAAAGCTCCTCTCCAACCGTTCCCCGTGGTGGGGGCACTATTTGAAAGGGTAGGGATGGACATCGTGGGGCCACTGGACCCCAAGACAGCCATGGGCAACAGGTACATCCTGGTCTTGGTGGACCATGCCACCCGGTACCCGGAGGCAATCCCTCTCAGGACAACGGCGGCGCCAGTGGTGGGCCGGGCGTTAATGGGGATCTTTTCCCGCGTGGGGTTCCCCAGAGAGGTGGTTTCCGACAGGGGGACTAGTTTCATATCGAAGTATATGACATCCCTGTGGAAGGAGTGTGGTGTTACGTACAAGTTCACCACTCCTTACCATCCCCAAGGTAACGGTCTGGTGGAAAGGTTCAACCAGACCTTGAAAGGCATGATCAAGAGTCTCACTGAACCCATGAGGCGTAAGTGGGACATCCTCTTACCGTGCCTTCTCTTTGCGTATAGGGAGGTACCCCAGAAGTCTCTCGGGTTCAGTCCCTTCGAGCTTTTGTACGGTCACCCCGTGCGGGGACCTCTAAGCTTGGTGAAGGAAGGCTGGGAGGCCGCTCCCAGGAAGACACCCCAGGATGTGTTCAGCTACATGCTGGCCTTCCGCAACGAAACTGCCCGCTTCAGGAAACTCGCTCAGGCGAACCTCGAGGCCAGCCAGGAAGAAATGAAGAAGTGGTATGACCAGAATGCCACTCTGGTCGAATTTCAACCTGGACAGAAAGTGTGGGTCATGGCCCCTGTGGAACCTTGTGCCTTGCAGGACAAGTGGACGGGGCCCTTTGAGGTGGTGGAGCGCAAAAGTGAGGTCACCTACCTGGTGGATTTACAGGCTCCTTGGAACCCATTACGGGTCCTCCGCGTGAACCGCCTCAAACCCCACTTCGAGAGGTCCGAAGTGAGCATGCTCTTGGCGACGGACGACGGGGAGGAAGCGGAGAGTGAGCCTCTCCAGGACCTCCTGTCTGCCCAAGAGGGGGATGGCTCGGGAGATGGTGTGACCCTCTGCCCGGCCCTGACCGCTGAGCAACAGAGCGAGTGTCGCCAGTTGTTGGGGCAGTTTGCCCCACTGTTCTCCTTGACCCCAGGTGTTACTCACTGGTGTACCCACGACGTGGATACCGGTGACAGCCCCCCGGTGAAACACAAGATTTACCGGCTGGCTGACCGGGTCAAGGCCAGCATCAAAGAGGAGGTCTCGAAGATGTTGGCGTTGGGGGTGGTTGAGCCGTCCAGCAGCCCATGGGCCAGCCCCGTGGTCTTGGTCCCGAAGGCAACGGCACCCGGTGCCGCCCCAGAACTGCGGTTCTGTGTGGACTATCGGGGGCTCAATGCCGTCATGCGGACGGAAGCACACCCCATCCCCCGAGCTGACGAGCTCATCGACCGGTTGGGAGCGGCCAGATTCCTGAGTACGTTCGATTTGACATCAGGATACTGGCAGATCGCTCTAACCGAGGGAGCCAAAGAGAGATCAGCATTCTCAACCCCAGATGGGCATTACCAGTTCCGGGTGATGCCCTTCGGATTGAAGAATGCCCCTGCCACCTTTCAGAGGTTGGTCAACCAGGTGTTGGCCGGGCTGGAGGAATTCAGCGCTGCATACCTCGACGACATTGCGGTGTTCAGCTCCAGTTGGGACGAACACCTACAACACCTCAGGGAAGTGTTGAGGGCGCTGCAGACGGCAGGCCTCACGATTAAGGCCAGTAAGTGCCAGATCGGGCAGGGTTCGGTGGTGTACTTGGGACACCAGGTAGGGAGCGGCCAGGTGGCGCCCCTACAGCCCAAGATTGACACCATTCTGGCTTGGGAGCCCCCCAAGACCCAGACAGAGGTGAGGGCCTTCTTAGGACTCACCGGATACTACAGGAGGTTTGTTAAGGGGTATGGCACCATCGTGGCCCCCTTAACTGAGCTGACTTCCAAGAAGCAGCCGAAAAAGGTGATCTGGACTGAGTCCTGCCAGAAGACGTTGATACCCTGAAGGCCGCCGTGCTCAAGGCCCCCGACTTCTCCAAAGAATTTGTTGTGCAGACCGACGCATCAGAGCATGGAGTGGGAGCGGTGCTCTCACAGCTGAACGAAGAGGGCCTAGATCAGCTGGTAGTCTTCCTTAGCAGGAGACTACTCCCCAGGGAGCAAAGGTGGAGTGCCATAGAAAGGGAAGCTTTCGCTGTGGTCTGGGCACTGAAGAAGCTGAGACCATACCTGTTTGGGACTCACTTCCGTGTTCAACCGACCACAGGCCCCTCAGGTGGTTAATGCAGATGAGAGGGGAGAATCCAAAACTGCTGAGGTGGTCCATCTCCCTACAGGGAATGGACTTCACGGTGGAACACCGTCCTGGGACGGAACATGCCAACGCAGATGGCCTGTCCCGGTTCTTCCGCCTTAGGGAGGAGAACTCCCAGGCGTATGGGTAGTTCCCCCTACTTTCAGCTGGAGGGGACGTGTGTTAGACTTGGCATCTTTTGGCATGTTTCCCCCGAGTTTTTGCTTTCTGCCCTCCCGGTTTTGACTCTGTTTTTGCTGGTGTAACGTTTCTGCGCGCTTTTCGCACTGCTGCTCAGTGGTAAAGTGCTGGTGCTCCTGTGGTAAATTGTGTTATGATTGGATGTTTGACTTACTTGTCAGTCCCCAGTAAAGGGCACTGCGGGTGCCGGGGCTTGTGAGTCAACCGCTACTCGTGGGCCTGCAGCACGGATTGTGCCACCCACATACGTAGCCCAAAAAAGTGAAGTGAGTGAAGTTTGGTATGCCTGAACTCAGCGTCTAAAGACGCAGCCTTTAGCGAGGGTTCCCTTTTCATTCTGAGTTCATAAAGGCCACTTTTAGAAAGTGGGTATTATTTTGCTCGGTCATCCCGTGTGCCTCTGCTGGAATGTGGATTGCCTGTCTGGGTTTTGGACGACAGATGGCTAGGAAGCAGGGTGGCTCCCGATAGTCTAGGTAGGTCAGGAAAGGGCTAAATAGACCTGGGCTGCGATGGGAGGAAGAGGGAGGAGATTTCCTCGCACCTCAAAGGGCCTGGTCTGCCTCTAACAAAGCCGTCTCCACCTCCTGCCAGGAATTCACACCAGAGAAGGCCGAACTGGTTCTGGCCGGGCACAGACACCCTCTGCCTGGAAGATCAAAGGATTGTTGTGTACAAATACTGGGGCCCAGACCCCTGAACTTTAGAACTCATCTGGATCAAGAAGACTGCCAAGAAGAAGAGCCAGAGAAGCTGCAAGAAGGAACGACTGCTTTGCTACGTGATTTGCTGGGCCGACCTGCAGTGGCTGCTTCTGTCTTGGGCAGTGAAAGGCCTGGACTGGACTTTCTGCAACCGCATTGGTGAGACTCTCCAAGGGCTCGAGGTAGAGCTTGCCCCCTGTTCACGGTGTCTCAGGAACATCAAAGACTCCAGGTTCTTTGACCCGCAGCACTGGGGACTGTGTGTTTCGTACTGCAACCCGAAGAACCCCACCTCGACGACGCCTACGACGACCCGGCCGACCCCGTGTCCTGAAGGCACCGCAGACGGCACCGCGACCCTGGTCTCACCGACGACGACGCTGACGCCATCACCGAGCCGCTGCTCGCACCGCGACCTGTGGGCACCGCACTCTGCACCGCCTTGCTTCACGCCGAAGCTTTGGCACCCCAGAGGGCACCGCCGCAACTCCGCACCGCGACCCTGGTCTCACTGACGACACCTGCTGACACCATCACCGAGCCGCTGCTCGCACCGCGACCTGTGGGCACCGCACTCTGCACCGCCTCGCTACACGACGATGCCGTGGCCTTCCTGACGCTGCCACTTCCCGCCGAGGTCGACGCCGCTGCTTGCACCGTGGATCGGGGGCACCACTCGTAAGTTACACGACGCACCGCCCTCATCCCACACCGCAGCCTTGGCCCACCGACGCCGGTGCCATCGACTCCCGCTCGTCAACCGACGACAGCGCTTCAGCAACGGCGACGCCGCTGCTTGCAACGTGACCTGCTAGCACCGTGACGAGCACCGCCTCCATCTCGCACCGCGACCCTGGTCTCACCGATGACGCCATCTGACGCCGCCACCGAGCCGAGGCTCGCACCGCGACCTGGGGGCACCACACGCCGCACCGCTGCCCTTCGCCCCGCAGCACCCTACGCCTGTCGGCGCCAGCGCTCCTGATCCCATCAGAAAGGAGCTCGACCTGCAACGCGAGTGACTTCAAGGGCCCCATCGCCCTGCATCTCTGAAAGGTACTGTTTGCGGGTCTTCCCGACACCGTAGCTGGCCTGCGACCCCGCGGTCAGCCAGAACTGTTTTTGGATTTGTGTGTTCACGATGCCGTGGTAGCCCGGACGGAGCTATCCACACAAGGAACTCTTTTTAATCAGCGTATTTTTGAACTGTGAACTTTTAAGTATAGTATTGTGGCTTTTTATCGTTTTTGGTCTTGTTTTAATTATATAAAAATATTGGATATTTTTCTAAACTGGTGTGGTGTCCTTTTGTAGTGCGTACACTGTATTACTGTTGGTTATGTGCAAATGCTTTTCACACTGCCTCTAAGATAAGCCTGGCTGCTCGTGCCAAGCTACCAAGGGGGTGAGCAGGGGTTATTTTAGACGTGTAACTCCCTTATCCTGACTAGAGTGGTGGTTTTTGCCTGACTCTGGCCCACGCCCTAGCCTACCAAAAATCCCATTTCTAACAGTGGGATATCTACCCACTAAATTGTCCGCCGCTTTATCTGTGCCCGTCTCTAGTATAAAGAGTGTCTTTTCATTTAAGGCGGGCTGGTTCAAACTTTTTGCGTTTTGTAAACTTTATTTAAATTTTTTTTTAAATGGACACAATTAGCTGCCTAGCTAAAATGTTTTTTGTCATCACTGTCTCATTCGTTTTTGCGATAGCATTTGACCTCAATGTACAAAAGATAATCTTGAAAAACGATCGATCTGTATTTGAAGGTTCCTGACAGCTTTTTATATAATTCTATAAAAAGAATGCTAAATGTCTCATTCTTTCATGTTTTACGTTATTTTGTTAAAATTAGACATCTGCCCATAGAACCTTGTACACTCAAGGTTGCTGTTAAAGCAGTCACATATAGGTAGCATTACCTCTACGTCCCTCGTCCTCGACCCAGGCATCACTAATGAGGTATTCCACTTGACAGGAAACAAAACAGGAAACGCTTTTAGGCTCCACCCACCCTCCTGCCAGGGGCTATAAGTACATAGCCAACAGAAAGCACATCCTGTTTTGTTTCCTGTCGGTGGACCTGACGGGGGACGCTTGGGTAGGTGCTGGGCACTTACCTGCTTCGTGTTGTCCTGTGGTTTTCCTCCTTTGCTGGGCTCTGGGGGTGATCCTGGACCTTCGTGGGAGCTACTTGAGTCGGGCTGCTGGGCTTCCTGGACTCCTTCGGTCTCCTGGTTACCGGTTCTGCTGGGCTGCGCTGGTTTCCTGGAGTCCTGCTGTCTGGTGAGTCCTCCTTTGTGCTCCGTGTGTTCCGTGGAGCTGGGGATGCGCAGTCAGGCTCCTCCTGCCTTGGGCCTGCCTGCTCCTCTTTCGACGCCTTCCTGGTTTTGGGGAGCGTCCGGGTTGGGTTCCGGCCGCTCCGTGTGCCGCATGTCTTTGTGTGCACTCGGGTTGGGGTCCGAGTGCTCCAATTCTGCTTCCTCTCATGCCGCTCTGGCGCGACATTGGTGGGGCGCCCGGTTTGGGGTCCGGGCGCTCCATAGGCAGCGCTTCATTTGGGCTCTACCACAGCAGTTGTGGAACGCCCGGGTTGGGCTCCGGGTGCTCCGCTGCTCGTGCTCTGTGCGGGGCTCCAGGGTGCTCCGCGGCGTTCAGGCTTTTTGGCGTCTTGTTCCCGGCGTCCTCATGTGCGGTAGACGCCGGGGCTGGGCTCTCGGCATGATTTTGGCCTTCGGCGGCCGTAGTTGGTCGGGTTTTGTGGCTTTGGTTGGTCACGCCCCCTCCCGCCTCGCTTCTCCGTTGTGCTCAGCTGTTTACCATGCCGGCTGATTAGGGGACGATTTCCGGCTTCTATCTTGTTTAAAAGGGGGGGGTCACATTCAGTTCTGTTCCTACCCTCTGTTGGTTGTATACGCTGGGTCCTGTGTTTTGGTGTTCGTGATGGGGAAACATCACAGAAAACGGAGGCATGTGTCTCCTGTTTCCTCTTCTTCTTTTTTCCCGGCGGTCAGTGGGGATTCTGCCCCTCCGGTGAAGCGGGCCAAGTTGGATGACGGCAGGTTGAAGCGCCTGATTATGGAGACTTTGTCTGATCTGCGGTCCTCCAAGAAAGCTGTTGGAGGTCGTTCTGCTGGAGGTGTTGGTCTATATTCAGACATTTCTTCCTCGGATTCTTCTGATGCCTCTTCCTTGGGAGCGGTGGATCTCAAAGGCAAATATGTTTCTAAGGAGTCGTTGCCTGACCTTCTTTCTCATGTGCGTGTGAACATGGGGTTTCCTGATGATGCTGTGGCCAGCACTTCCACGGATGCTGTTCTGCCGCAGTTTCGGAAACCTGTTACTACTTCTCTTCCTCTTCATCCCTTTGTGATGGATGTCCTCTTGAAGGAATGGAAGGATCCGGATCACATCATGTTGCCACGCTTTATGTCCAAACTGTATCCTTTGCAGGACATGGAGGAGTCGTTTCCTGAGTCAGTGCATGTTGATTCCATTGTCGCCAGTTTGGTGGGTCGTCCCTCTATGGCGGATGATAATATTCTACGTGATGGGGTGGATAAGAAAATTGACTCTGCGTTGAGGAAATCTTATGCTGGCTCTCACCTTGCTATCCGTTCTGGTGTATATGGGGCTTATGTCGCTCAATCACTGTTGACTGACTTTAAGTCCTTGTTTTCCACCATGCAGGAGGGGGGCAGTTGTCCGGATTTGCTGGAGTCCATGGAACGTCAGGCTGAATTTCTCTCGGACATTGCCTTTGATTCTGTGCGTGCTTCTGCATGGTCCTGTGGTTTCCTCTATTGCTGCTCGTCGCAACTTGTTGCTGAAGGGTTGGAATACGGACGCTGCGCAGAAATCCATGGCTTTGCGCTTGCCCTTTACTGGCCCTCGTCTTTTTGGGGACGCCCTTGAGGATAAACTTCACAAGGTGTTCAAAGAGCGGAATCATTCCTTTTCCTTCCGTCGGCAGCCTTCTCGTAAGGATTTTTCTTTCTCTCATGCCCGGTCCTTTCGTCAGCCTTCCAGGTTTCAGCAGTCCTCCTTTAAGAACCCAAAGGGTGCTGGTAGGGGTTTCCCGGAAGTTCCAGAAGAAGCCCCCGGGATGCTGGACAGGGGCCGCAGCGTTCCTGACTATGCCGCCCCGAGGTTGGTCACGCTGGTGTTGCACCAGCGGTTGGTGGGAGGTTGCAGTTGTTTCTTCCTGCTTGGCGACGGACGACCTCCGATCAGTGGGTGCTGGATGTCCTGGTCCAGGGGTATCGGATCGAGTTTCTGTCCCTTCCTCCTCCCTCGGGCGTGGTGCGGACTCCGACGCCCTTGAACCAGTCTCGGCGTCAGTCTTTGGTGGACGGTGTTCGCACTTTGCTCTTGAAGAAGGCGATTGTGCCCGTTCCCCGGTTGGAGTGGGGTCTGGGGACCTATTCGATTGTCTTTCTTGTTCCGAAGGTCACAGGAGGTTTTCGGATTGTCATCAATCTCCGGAGTCTGAACTTGTTTGTCCGGAAGATCCCCTTCAAGATGGAGACCTTGCAACGGGTGATACCTTTGATTCAGGCCGGCTGGGTGTTTGCTACACTGGATCTCCAGGACGCTTATCTTCATGTGCCTGTGGCTCTGGAGGATCAGAGATTCCTGCGCTTCTGCCTGGAGGGTCGTCATTGGCAGTTCTGTGTCCTTCCGTTTGGTCTGCGGTCCACTCCCCGTGTGTTCACCAAGGTGGTGGCTCCCTTGGTGGCCCATCTTAATCTCCTGGGTGTGTCGGTGCTTCCTTACTTGGACGATTGGCTGCTCCAGGCTCCTTCCTCCACGGTCCTGTCTCAGCACCTGTCCTTGACCATCCGTACGCTAGAGCTGCATGGGTTTCTCGTGAACTTTCCGAAATGCCAGCTGATTCCTGCAACTCGGCGGTCTTTCATAGGGGCCGTCTTCGATTCGATCCTGGGCAAGGTGTTCCTTCCGGACTCCCGGCTTCTGCGGCTTCAGTTCCTGTTGCGGAGGTTGTTGTCCCAGGCTGCGGCTCCCCTCCTTCAGTGGCTCGAGGTTCAGGGTCATATGGCTGCGACTGTCTTCACGGTGCCCTGGGCCAGGGTTCATCTTCGGCCTCTGCTGTGGCATCTTCAACGCTGGGTGCCTTTTCCAGTTCGGGACTATGCTGTCTCTGTGCCGGTGTCTCTGGAGGTTGTGTCCGCTCTCCAGTGGTGGCTGGATTCCTCCAATCTCTCCAAGGGAATGTGGATTCACCTGCCGCCTCCTTTGGTGCTGACGACGGATGCCAGTGCGTCCGGTTGGGGGGCGACTCTGGGCCAGTGGACTGTTCAGGCTCGTTGGCTCCGGTCGGAGTCCCGCCGGTCCTCCAATTGGAGGGAGCTGTCTGCAGTGGACCGTGCTCTTCGTTTCTTCCAGGGTCGTTTGCTGGGGTGCAATGTCCTGGTTCGGTCCGACAACTCAGTTACTGTGGCTTACATCAACCACCAGGGCAGTACTCGCAGTCCTTCATTGAACCTGGTGGCCTGTGCGATTGCGGGTTGGGCGGAGTGTCATCTTCTGGCCATCTCTGCTCAGCATATCAAGGGTGTGGACAATGTGGTGGCGGATGCCTTGAGTCGCAGGTTTCCGTCTTCTCTGACCCTGTGTCTCTCCCCCAGGATTTTCCGGCTGCTCTGTCGGAGGTTCGGGACTCCCAAGCTGGACTTGTTTGCCTCGAGGACCAATGCGCAGCTTCCCCTCTTTTGTTCCCGGACTCCGGAGTTGGGTGCTTGGGGGGTGGAGGCGTTGTCTCTCCGGTGGCCCCCTTGGTTGCTGTACGCCTTCCCCCTCTTTCCCCTGATTCCGGCCTTCTTGCTGAAAGTCCAGCGGGTGGGTGCCCGGGTGGTGGCTGTCTTGCCTCACTGGCCTCGGAGGTCCTGGTTCCCGTTGTTGTTGAGCCTGGCGGTGGGTCCTCCTTGGATTCTTCCCCGCTACCCGTCTCCCCTGAGGTCGCCCTCTCCCTCCCTCCTGGTCCCTCTCACCCTGGCGGTCTGGAGGTTGAACGGCTGTCTCTTGGGGTCCGGGGTTTGCCTGACCACCTCATCACTGTGATGCAGGGCTCCCGTCGGCGTTCCACTTTGTCCTCCTACTCGAAACATTGGGCTTCTTTCTCCTCCTGGTGTTTGGGGTTTGGTCTGTCTCCCTCCTCTTGCCCTATCGCTTCTATCCTTCAGTTTTTTCTGGATGGGTTTCAGAAACACTATGCCTTGTCTACACTGAAGGGGCAGTGGGCTGCTGTTCGGGCATTCCGGGATCCGGCTTCGCTCCCGTCTTCGGATGGGTTGTTGGTTTCCCGGCTGTTCCGGAGTTTTTCTCTGTCCTCTCCTTCTGCTCGTTCTCCGGTTCCTCCTTGGGATCTTTCTTTGGTCCTGGGTGCTCTGCAGTCCTCTCCCTTTGAGCCCTTGGAGTCTGTTGACCTTAAATTCCTCTCTTTTAAGGTGGCTTTTTTGGTGGCTGTCACTTCTGCTCGGCGGTTGGGTGAACTCACTGCCTTGCGGTGTTCTCCTCCCTTTTACGTTTCTTGGATGACGCGGTGGTCCTTTCTTTGGATCCTGCCTTTGTTCCTAAGATTCGTTCTCGTTTTCATTCCTCTCAGGAGTTGATTCTTCCTTCCTTCTGTCCTTCTCCTTCCTCACCTGCTGAGTTGTTGCTTCACTCTCTGGATGTGAGGCGTGCGTTGTCTATTTATGTTGCCCGCTCTGCGGGGTTTCGTTCTTCCGACTCTCTCTTTGTGACCTTTGGTCTGGCTGGTCGTGGTAAGGCTGCTTCCCGTCTTACTCTGGGTCGCTGGATCAAGGCTGTTTTTTCTCTGGCATATCAGGGCTCTGGTTTGCCTTGCCCTTCTGGGGTTCAGGCCCGCTCCACTCGGGGTGTTTCTGCTTCCTGGGCTGCTTTTCATGGGGTTTCCCTTGATGAGATCTGTCGGGCTGGGACTTGGGCTTCTGATTCTACTTTTGTGAGACACTATCGTCTGAATTGTGCTCTGTCTGACCGGACCAATTTTGGTTGTGGTGTGCTGCGTACTGTGGGGGTTGTTCCCCCCCCCTGATTCTGTGTGTTTACATTAAATTGTTTTTCTCTTTTTGCACTCCACTTTTGTGTTCGGTCTCTGTTCTCTGTGTGATTTGCCAAAGGCCTGCTTGTGGGGTTGCTTTGGTATGCCTCATTAGTGATGACTGGGTCGAGGACGAGGGACGTAGAGGTAATGCTATGATTACTTACCGGTAATCCCCATTACTCTTAGTCCTACTCGTCCTCGACCCAGTCATACTTCCCACCCACCCTCCCTGTTCAGGCCTTTGTTGCTTGGTATGTCAGGATGTGCTTTCTGTTGGCTATGTACTTATAGCCCCTGGCAGGAGGGTGGGTGGAGCCTAAAAGCGTTTCCTGTTTTGTTTCCTGTCAAGTGGAATACCTCATTAGTGATGACTGGGTCGAGGACGAGTAGGACTAAGAGTAATGGGGATTACCGGTAAGTAATCATAGCAATACCGAGCAGTGCTCCGCTTTACTACATTTCCTGTCAGTACATAGTGAGACATCTCCTCTACTGCATTTTTGCATATTTAAAGTTGGTGCCATAGCAGCCACATATAGGTGGCAACACATAGCAGCATCCTGCTTTATTATACCTTATGTCAGCTCATAGTGAGACATCTTCTCTTATGAGTCGCCTTAATTTTGTTTTTCATACAATTTCGAGGCTAATTCCCTGACCTATTACTTCTTGCCATCGAAATATACTTTAAAAAAAATAACATGGTTGGCATTGGTATAATATGAACTATGAGAGAAAATCTCTACCTTAGTACAGCTTATAGCCTAATATCACCTAACCAATGGCTGTGTATCCTTTTACTCCCATGCAGGGCATCTTTCACCCATGATTCTTTCGAACCTGGGGAATTAAAGGAGAAACTAAAAAGAAAATCACAAAATTACCCGTATGGCATTTTCCCACACATGAACCTTCCTGAAACGTATGGTAAATATAACCCTGATATGCCTCAACAAACCTAACTACCTGGTTTTAGAAACAACCATAGATCCCTCATTATGTGTATTTTTTCTATCCAGTTTTTGAATACACAGTGACGCTTCACCTGGAAGCCTGTCTTATGGTTCTATACAATTTGGTCAAGCCGAAAAGGTTACAAATTCATTCGGTAACTACTTTGTACACCTTTTCTAAATACTTCTTTGGAACGCCACAAGATCGTGTTTGTGCACAGAGAACTCTCTCTTCTTTTTTTAGTCACAGTTAAGCATGCATATGAATCACTATGTTGGCCATACTACCACTCACACGTTTGGGTGTCTTTATCACTTTGGTGTGAATCTACATCTCTTCATCACTCTTTATCTGTTCATTTGCTTGAACATTGTTTTCCTAAGTGAAGGTATTCAAATACGAATCTCCTTTTTAAAATTCGTTTTTAAAAATGTTCTTAGACATTGTAAATATTATGATAGGAGAGATGGTATATATTTGTCTTGTCTGTTTATCATTCACAGACAGTACCTGTATCTGAGGTGGCTTTTTTCCTGAAAAAGGCATTTTCATGCCGAAACGCGCGTAGAAACCACCCGGGAGCAGAAGTCGCTTCACGACACAGACAGATACTTGTATTCTATAAGCCTATATACAAGGCACATCTACAGAAAATGTTTAAGACGACTATATGTGTTATGAAAATATAAAATACATCAGAAAATATATAGAACATTTTGCTGGATGAATTCTTAAATTGTTGACCATATTCATATATGTATATATCTTTGGGATTGTCTAGTCTGAATGCTGAGATGGATGTGGTGTGTATGTGGTTTGTTTAATTTTATGTTAGAATAAGGAATATTTCAATATCAATAAATAATTTTTGTACTTTTTCATCATATTGGTTTGTGTCTCTCCTAATATTTCATTCATTTTTTTGTCATTCATATTGTTTGAAGTTGCCCTAGGAATTTACAGTATGTATTCCTGTCGCTTCATCCATATCATAGTCATCATGGTAGTACTGCCCATCACGGGAGTCATCAAAGTAATTATTATCAGAATGACCCTTTGAGGCTGCAGCGTTCTGAGCTCTATCAGCCCCACCAGCTCCATGACCCCGTCCACGAGAACCTCCTCCTCTAGGGACCGTCACCTTCTGCAAAAGCACAGGACACTCGCTACGCTAGTGACCCTCCTCCTTACAATATGCACACTGATTCGGCCCCAAAGGCATCGTATTCGGATGCCTACTAGTGCGTGGAAGCTGTTGGGTAGGACCATCACATCCTCTACCATTCCCTCTAAATGCCTGTTGCAACAATACCTTTGTCTTCAAATCCCTAGGCTTTTTCTCTGTCCTCTCTTTCTCCTCTTGGTCCGGATGCTCATAATATTGAGCCATATTCAAAATAACAGAAGGGGAAGAGGTGGGCCAGGTACTTTCAGAAGCATGTAAACGAGTCGCAACTTCAGGAAGTAAATTAGAAACAAACCTGTTGAAAAACAACCGAATACCTCCTTCAATAGACATATCCTGCCCACGGTAATCCAAAAATGTATCCTCTATCCGGGTGAAGAAATCAGAAGCACTCTCATCTTTCTTTTGTCGGCACACCGTCAACTTGTCCCAACTTACTTTCTTCGGCGGAATAAGAGAGTGCATATATGTAATAATGCGGCCTGGCAAAGCAAGTATCTCTGCTCGGGGCTTATCACCTGGCTTTCTTTCCTGATCCCATACTTTAATTTGATCCCATGTACCACCCAACTCCACAACATGATCTTGAGTATGAACCTGCCTCCAGATATCAACCTGAACAAGAAGACCAAAAACATTTCAATATCAGCAAGAGTCATTACCGTTGTAGAGGCAGCTTCAGTCAGTTCTTTATGATAAGCAGTAGGATTTTTCCTAGGTTCGCGCAAATGAGTCTTAAGGGATAAAACCTCACTTCTTTTCCACGGAGCATAAACCCATTGCTCCTGGAAACGGGCTGCTACACCAGCTCGAGTAACATTACCTCGCTTATCCGTTAACTCTGGTATCTCTGGGTGATATATGGGATGAACTTCTCGCATCAGAAACTGAGATACCATGGTAGGACTCTTCTCATGCAACCTGCCCCTATAGGCAACCAACGTGGTAATGTTCCCAAAAACTTGGCCTGGGTCCAAACCACTGGCATACACAAGATCTCTAATACTGAATAAAATTTGTGGTGCATTGTCCCCAAAATGTTGCTGCCAAAGGCCAATCAACATAGAGGACATATGTTTAAGAGCATGCTGCTGTATAAAAGGCTCATAATCTTTCATCACACCCCAAACATCCTTCACACTGTAAATGGGATTACAACCCAACTGCGCAGCCTGATTAGCTACTACCTTCTTCTCTTCATTCCCCACCGCAGACCGTACAAAATAGCCCATACGCTCCTTAAATTTTGTCAAATCTCCATCCTCAAATTCACGTGTTGGCATCTCAGCACCCAATAATGCTGGGAAATGAACCATCAAAGATGGAGAAGCAACAGAAGCACCGGGTAGGATAGTCGCAGGCGGGTGCATCGGGGGAGAAAGAGCTGGAGATAGGGATGCCGAAACAATAGGTGTGCTTGGTGTGCTAACAGTCAAAGTTTCCACAGACGGTAAAGGCAAAGAAGGAGGAAAAGGAGCCGAAGCCACAGCCGTCGAGACGACAGCAGAAGATACAGGGACAGTGGGAAAAGCTGTAACAGGCGGCTGTGATGGCACAGGGACAGTGTGATATATCCTTTGCGGGGCATATGGGGGCAGGGTCGGGTGTCTAACAATTCTTCCACAAAAGTATCAGTTTCCTCCTGGGCCATATACGATTTATCATCATGCAATCAAAATCTCCTATCTTCACATTCAACTCCCTTCTCCTGTTTTTCTCTATCATATGCTACAGCTTTCTGAGTCAGTGTCTGCATCTTCCCTTTCCGTTCCTCCTTCTCCGTCTTCTATCGTCTCTGTCTAGCTGCTTTCTGCCACGTTCTAGAGAGAATCAAACATAGACTGTCTACTTCGTCTCTTGAACAACTGTTCCCGTAAATATCCAATCTTTTGTTCATCGAAAGTGCCCGTCAACAGCCACTGCAACTCTGCATTGTCCCTCGTATATTTGTGCCATAATGTACTAAACATAATAGGGCCAAGACCATGCTTCACATACATATCAAAATTAGGAGTGCCTTCTGGAGGCGCCAGCTGAGCTTCTTCCAATCGAGCATCTGCAGAACAACAGCAACAGCACAAAGAAAACAGTTTACTGATACCAGGCATTCTCAAAAGAAAACAAGTTCACTATTTATGCCTGGCAAAGCAATTGCAAATGCTTTTATCCCAAATACGGTCCTCAGACCATACAAAATTCAAACCTAAATGGTACCATATCCACAAAGAACCAAAACAAACTCACCTGATATATGCAGGTCAAGCGAACTAATTCTCCACTGCCGACTCTTCAGACCAAACGGTCAGATCCAAGGGTTTCGCCGTTCAGGACTCCAGTCGAGATGACCACTGGGTGAGGCACCGTCCGGCAGGACGGAAGGGGCAGCTGCGAGCAATCAATGCTCCTCATACAGGGATCCCTGAACCGTCAGTCTGACCCGATGATGGCCTCGACCTCCCCCCGTCCTCGGAAGGGCATGGGTCACTCACCCGAAGGAGTCTCTGTTCGGGCACCAACTGAAGGAAGTGGCCCGATTAGGGTCACCCGGGTCACTCATGACCACCTCTCAGCCTTCCATACCAAATGAAGAGTCGGTCAGACAGTAGAGAATACAAACCAATATCTGTTTATTCAGGTACACTCAGAGTAGGGCCCAGTCTGCCCAGTCGCTAGGAATGTGTAGTAAGGAGGTCCACGCTGGTAGGATGTAATTAAAGATGATTTATTCAAGCAGGTAACATGTTGAATAGTTACAGACAACAGGTAGTTGAGTTGTGAAGGGGAGCCCCACCAGGAGCAGCCTGCCTGCTGCTCAGCCCATGCTCAACTGTCGCTTCACCTCTCTGTGTCCCAACATTCCGAGGCACATCCAGACTCCAACATTCTATTGAGCACAGGGCACAAGCACTGGCTGAGCAGGAGGTGTAAAATACATCACATTAACAAATGCAGGATACTACATATCCCCTTTCCTTACAACAGAAGCACAAGTCCAATGTATGAATAAAATATAACGAGAGTGAACAAAGAACAGAATGCATAAGAGGAACAACGGTGTGACAGAGTAAACATCAAGTAAAAGAGCAAGCAAGGCGGAGCGAAGAGATAGATGGGAAAAGACAAGAAGGAGGCAAAGTGTAAGTATACAAATAGTGTAAGTATACAAATAGAACTATCCATCCACTACAGCAATGAAATAGAAAGAAGGAGACAGTGAAACACAGAAGAAGAAACCAGAAGAAGAGAGAGACATAGACGCACCCAAGACTACCCCCAAACATACCCACTGGCCAGGCAGGCAAGCAAGGAAGGAAAGACGAGGCAGAACGCGAACTGGACACAAGACTGACACCCAGACACCCGGAGAAGAGAGGGAAAGATGTCCTCTAGAACAAGGATGAATGTTAAAAACACTCCAAAAGCGGAAAGACAAGAGGCAGAGGTAGAATAACAACAAAGTGTAAAGTTCAGGTACCAAGGATGAGAAGAGGTAGAACATCACATGGATCACTGAACAAGTCTGAAAACAGCGGAGAAGAATAAAAATACAAATAAGTATAATTCGACTTCCCCCACTTTCATAATGATAATAAAATAATTAAGAGAATGGTGTTGTATGTACAACAATGTAAAATGAAGTAAGCCTGACAATTTAAGTAAATGACAGCAAATGGGACTGTGACCCATAATGTGAAAGCCCGTGAAAGGCCAACCCCCGTGTAGAGGTCACATGTATTGATATGTTGTAATGGGTCATAACCCATAAACGCACCCTGAGTGAGGGTAAAAGTGTAAGTGAGGATGGGAATAAAACCCATATACTTCCCCGTGACGTAAGGGAAGTAGCTACTGTAAATGGGACTGAGACCCATGCAACGGTGCCCTGTGTAAGGGAGAAAACCATAAGTAGCCCATGTAGGCACGTGTATATATAGCAAATGGGGCTAGTACCCATTGCCATCCCTGTGTAGGGAAGAAAGAAGTGTAAGGTGTACACATGTGAAAAGTAAGAACCCCTGAAGGTCTGTACTCAATGTCCATGAATTAAAGATCATGGACCATTAAATCCCACCGAACAATCCCATGCAGGATAAGTAGGAGAAAAGCAATTCCATAATGTAACGTTCCACAATCCAAAACAAGTATGCATATGGGGCATAACAGCACATTATAATATTGTTTGCGGTCAGTTTGCGTTAATAATGTGCATGTCACCATAGTGAAAGTAAAATGCGTAATCATAGCGAAGCATACATTAGGCATAGGAACAGAAATGGATTGAAATTACATTTGCTGAAAGTTATAGTAAAGGGTGAGCGTGTCACAGGAAGATAAAATCCAGCGTGGAAAGAGAAACTGCCGATCACCCAGGTTGTAGCTGTCAAAACCAAGAACATGTGAAAATGCTGCATTCATAGTGAGCAAAACTTGCCTGTAGCTGTTCGGGATGCGTGTGTACTCAAAAGAAGAAATTAGACAGCATGCAGCTAAGACACAAGGAAACCTGTGGTGAACACTCATTAAGGAGACCTCTGTAGATTTGAGTCTGACGTCAATATTGAGCACAGACGCGGACGTTCCTCCAGTCGGCACACAACACTAAAGACTAGACAAACTGACGCTCATGAAAAATGGCTGCACGTAAGCTGCGCAGTGCAGGGAGGATCCAGGCGCGAACAAGCGCCAAATAGTGTCACTAAGCAAATAGAAACGTGACATCACAGAGGGCTCTCGTCAAATTGATGATCCACGCAGAATGCAGAGGTGAGCAGCGCGCGCAACAGGCACATTGACAAGAAACGGAAATAACGGATTAAACGGCCGAAATCCAGGTCGGTCGTTGAGTTCTGTGGAAAACACACGATGTTGAGGAAATCACAGAGATGCGTGAGGAGAGGGAGTGAGACAACTTAGATTGTACTTGTTGATAAGACGATAGGAAACTGACACGTCTAAGCACCGCCATAAAACACCATTGGAAATCCGTTAAGCTGTGGAGCAGAAATGCACCAGAACACACAGCGTAAACAGCAAAATGACTCCATAACGTGCCGCTTTTAAAGACACCAAGGGGCATATTAGCAACGCTTTGCGATAACTATCGCAAAGCGTGCTTAGCGCTCATTTTCCTAACGCCGGCTATCGCAGGTTTTTATCGCGGAGATATCGCGTTATTAGCAACGCGTATCTCCAAGGCGATAAAGATTCCTGCAATAGCGGGAAAATCGCCGTTTTGCATAGAACATCGCTGGTTTTCCAGCGATGTTCCCTGCAAAACGGCGATAACCTTGCTGATACGACCCTGTGGTCGTATCAGCAGAATCCACCCCCTATGTTAGGGATGGCTAAGTCAGGATTTTAGCAGACGTTATATTTTGGCGAAAACGGCCGTTTTCGCCAAAATCTAACCTCTGCTAAAATCATGTGGGCTGCCTTGTAAATATCGCGATGTGAACATCAGCGATATTTGCAATGTAGTCCATCCGGGTACGCCCAGTAACGCTCACTTTGCATCTCATTGGAGATGCAAAGGGAGGCGTTGGGAAAAGGGTGCTAACATGCGATTATGCATGTTAGCACCCTCTTGTTGATAGGGCGATAGTTTTATCTCTGTTTTTCTGGCTTTTAAAGCCAGAAAAACGGAGATAAAGCCCTTGCTGATATGTCCCTGAATTTGTCTTCCACAATTGGCCCGAACCAGCTGGCAATAAAGAGACCGCAATGCACATTGTAAAAGCAGAACATGTCCCAGTGACTGTATCGCACACTATGTAATGCGCAAACAAAAAACGAAGTCACACACAAAATAATCTTCACAGACAAGCTCTTCATCCCGAGTGAACTCCATGTCTTTAAAAAAAATGCGAGACACACTGTTTTCCCAAAGTCACAACACTAGCCCGGCATGGCCCCATAGACAACCCAGGAGCGAGGCAGAGCCATCCAAACAAACATCGCGATCCTCAGCTTTAGATGCAAGAGACGTGACAATGAGGCTTCGTGCAGCCAAGCATCTCCTCACAAACAGATAGAAGTTTTATTTCATAGGCAAGACTGCTAATGTTGACAGGGATGAGTAGCTAATTCCATGTATTTGTCCTTTAAATTTCGTTTGTCCTCCGGTGCATACAGAATGTGGCTGGAAATGCACATACGTGACACAAATGAAATTATCAGGCTGTAAGTTGATGTGCTTTTGAAAACTCAAGCTGTAGAAGTTTCACCAAAGTCCAAAATACGAAATGTAGATGAGCACAGCAGGTTATCATAGGCTGTGTGATGTGAAAACATAGGTGGGAAAAAAAACAGAGTAAATAAGTAGTAATTCATATGAGCACTGAACGCCTGGGCTAGGGCTGTCCGATGGTGAGGCTGGTGGGGTGGGGCTGAACGGCGTAGTGCTTCATCTTACTTGTATTGTTGTCTTCTTTTCTGTGTAAAACTTGTTTCTTTTTTGTTGTCGTCTTTGTGGTTCTGTGTGGAAAATACATATTTCTTCTTCATGTTTCTGTGGATACCTCCTCGTGCACTTCTTGTGGTTGTCGCAACTGTAGTCTCTGTGGATTGCGCCATCTTCAGGTCCTCTTTTTCTCCAGGTTCCAGAGATCCGTATGTAGGTAGGTACGTCACCTCCTCGTCGCCAAATAAATGTAGTAAGGAGGTCCACGCAGGTAGGATGTAATTAAAGATGATTTATTCAAGCAGGTAACATGTTGAATAGTTACAGACAACAGGTAGTTGAGTTGTGAAGGAGAGCCCCACCAGGAGCACCCTGCCTGCTGCTCAGCCCATGCTCAACTGTCGCTTCACCTCTCTGTGTCCCAACATTCCGAGGCACATCAAGACTCCAACTTTCTATTGAGCACAGGGCACAAGCACTGGCTGAGCAGGAGGTGTAAAATACATCACATTAACAAATGCAGGATACTACAGAATCAAACATAAAGATACATTATTTACATTTCAAAACGAATGAAGGTACGCCCACTGTGGAATTTTCCAAGCAGATGCAGCAAAACAGTGACGTACAGAAAATATGTTTTGATTCTGATGCCGGGCATACACTATCTACTACTCAAGGTCGCTCTGCCTGTGCCCGCCACTAGACAAGTGGGAGAAGGCCTCTATCTAGAGGGAAAGGTATGCGCTAATAAGAACCGTGTAATCATTAGTGAAGCAAAACTTAGCCTTGGAGAAACACAACTCAACAGAGGCCTCCTTTCGGAAATAGCAAAGAATAAGTTTTAATTATAACTCAAAATGGCGCCGACATAGAAAATGGCGCAGTGAATGCTAACATACATAGAACAATGCGCAAACATGAATTTTCTATTCTAACAACTTGTTGGTCCAAATTTGATCCAGCAATCTAAGCCGGCCCTCCAACTGATTGATCTACTATTAACCTACGGTGTTCATGCGTGTAATGGTCGCACTAGCTCTGATTGCTTGAGAAAACCCACTTTCACAAGGGAATCATATAAAAATCATCTTGATTACTTTATTCTGGATGTCAACTTTTTGTTAGGAGTTACTGGATATGGAGGTAATTGAAAGGGAGGAGAGTGACTATTATCTGCTGATATTACATCTTAAGGGGAGTGCCGATAAGTATAATCTAGACCTTCACCAGAAGGGAAGTAGTACTATAGCAATAACTAATAACAGGAGAAACTTAATTGGGGAAAAATTGCTGAAAATGATACCATCTTAAGTACTGAATTGAACTTATTCATGATCAATTACTTAAAATCATTACATGAAGCAGCGTACATAATATTTACTAAGTGCAAATATAGAGATATAAAATCAGAATTATAAAAGCTGTCAGAGTTAAAAAAAATACTTAAAAGATAAAAAGAATAACATCTCAAAGTGCAGAGCTCTGTTGGAACATCTCAGCGGGCAGCAGAGTCTGAGTTGTCTTTTCGTGAGTTCTTGGGAGCATAAGAAATGGTCCCACTAGTCAAAACTGCTGATGCTGTTATCTGGCAGGCTGGAGACAATCATTGGCTCTGGACCTAGTGGAAAAGTACTTCAGTGGGGACTGTGCGTGGCTCAGGTAGAGCCTAGTCCAGTGGCGCCCACCTGTGACATTTGGAGTGTTGATTGGATAGCATTGGCAAATTTACCCAGCCTTACTAGAATCATTGGGGTGTTAGAGAAGCACAGGTCCGAGGCCATTCTGCAAGATCCCTGTTCCATGAGCCAGAAATAACGAAACCAACAGGCGATGGGGGGTCACGGGCGAGTTTAGGGCAGGAGCACAATAAGTTAAGACAAGATTCTTTGTGGTTGCACAGCCTGCATTTTTTGCCTCACCCTTCCTTGCCCAAGTTGGGTTGAAATCCATGATTGGTAGGGTGACCAGCCGCATATATAAGATGTTCCTGTGGGTATGGGCTGTTAAAGCTTGATGTAAATAAAGCTGCACTTTCCAAGCCATATTAGAAGCATCTAATCCCTCAGTGATTGATGTACGGCAGAGGCTTTCTATGTCTAGGGAGATATGCTTGACCTGCAAGTTCGCTATCTTTTTCCAGACTAAAAAAGGTGTGTCAGGACAGTGAAGGTTAGTAGCTTCTATTTTTAGGTTCTTAATCGACTGAGCTAAGTACTCTTGCCATGGAGTACTCCCTGCCTCAAAAACTGCTTCAAGTAGTGCCTTAAGTGTATTTTTGGGAGACTGCAGAATCATGATATAATATTTTAGTAGATCTCCCTGGCATTCGAGATCCATTCTCCCGAGGCCGAGCTCTAATCTCTACCTCGCACTTTGAGCCTGCCGAGGTGCATGAAAGTGCTTTTGTGTGCTGAGATTTGGATGTTGTTTAGTTGTGTTACTAGTGCTCCGGGAAAGGCTAGGTGGCCATTATTTAGAGGTGGGATCAGTTTTTCTTTCAAGACTTTTAGCATAGGCTCAGCAGTTGGATTCAGCAGGCGCCTATTAAGACGTTTTTTGGCTATGGAGAACTCCTGCATCCTTTATTTTGAAGTGCTTTAAGTAAGCTGTTGGTTTGGCCCCTTCGGTGAACTAGACACCTAAATAATTGTAGTTTGGAACTGTTGTCATTTGTGACTCCCCGAACTGCCAATGTGCTTGTTTCTTGTTGGGATACTTTCCAAAGATGATGATTTTTGTTTAGTCCTGATTTATGTGAAGTGCGTTGGCCTTGTTCTACCTGTGACGTGCTTAGAGGGCTCTCTGTAGACCTGATTTAGTGTGGTCCATGATCACTATGTCGTTTGCGTACTGCAGGATTGGGCGCCCTGATGATCCTTTCCTGGATGTGACTAGGCTGGCACCTTCTAATGCTTTGCCCAGATCAGCGGTGTAAAGGTTTACGAGAAGAGGGGCCAGCACACAGCCCTGTTTGAGGACATTGTTGGTTGGGACTTTGGCAGTCGCTGTGGAAGGGCCTGTTTTTATCCAAACCCAAGTCCCCTGGTATAAAGATATTATTGCTTTTTGGAGCAAGTGGGGAACCCCCCCCTCCTGTTAGTTTTTCCCACAGTGTGACCCGGACTACCCAATCAAAAACTGCACTGTAATTGATAAAACAGCTAAACAATGGTGGCTGTTTTTTTCATGTTGCATGGTTCGAAGGTTATAGGCTAATGCTGTGATGTTATCAATTGTGGAGCTTGCCAGTCTAACTCCTGATTGAAAATATGGAAGAATAATGTTTTCTTTCAACCACGCCTCCAGGTCATCTAGCAGGGTTCGTGCTTTTGCCTTTGCTTCCAGGTCTAAAAGGGCAATAACCCGGTAATTTGCACGGTTTGGATGATCTCCCTTTTTATGAATTAGAAAAAGGATGGACCCCCTTCACAAGTTCAGAATCATGGCAGTGGTGAAAGCATGGTTAAAAAGCGGTGTCAATGTCCCGGCCCAGTAATCTTGTGCTGATTTAAATACTGTTGAAGGAAGACCGTTGGGCCCAGGAGCACCAACTCTCCTCATTTTCCATATTATAGTTATGACAAAGACTTCAGTGAGGGGAAGGATGACTGTGCGTGGCATCTTAAGTAACCTCATCCCCATATCACTGCAGATCAGTAAAATAGATTCTGTAAATAAGTCATTAATGAATAAATCAGAGGAAGCTTGGGAGATGTCACTATGGGAGAATCTTCTCGAGGCAGTGCAAGTGAAAAACCAAACAACTTTCTTGCACACAGTTAGCCAGGGGGGTCGAGCTCAAGTTATGCGCCCTGAAATTAGCATTCCAGCTAAAGATTGGATTATGCATTTCCAGTTGCTGTACAGCCCGGACAATGGTGACTCTCACCAACTAGACGCTCTCGATCCATCAGATGTAGTAGCTTTGGGCCTATTTCTGCCTTCCTCGAACAGGGTTGACCTGCAACCCAACCATAGAGAAACACTCACTCTCCCGTATTGTTCTTATGGTTACACTATAAGAGCTATTACTGCTCAGAACACTGGAAAGGCCCCAGGCCTTAATAAGATCTCTGGCAACTTATTCCGAGCAGAACCCTCCGTCTGGGCTCCATACATGTCAACAACATTTCTAATACCATTATGGCTGGAACCCCAATCCACCCTTCATGGAGGGGCACAGAAATTGTCCCCATCTTTAAGAAGGGTTAACGTACGAATCCAGCAAAACTACTGCCCAATTAGTTTCCTGGATAACTTGAAAAAAATATTGTGCAAGCAAGTACTTGATGAGTTGTCTCTGTGGGTGGAGACTAATGAAATACTAATGGAATTCCAAGCTGGCTTTCGAGCGAAGACCAGCAAAATCGACCAGGTCTTCTGCTTTCTAATGTTGAGATGGAAAATGGTGGACTTGAACAGAGGCAGCTTACACGTAGCCTTTGTAGATTTGAAGGCTGCCTTTGATTCAGTTCCCAGAAACAGATTGTGGGAGATTTTAAAAGAGTTTGGTCTCCGCTCAACATTATTAGATATCATTATCCCCCTGCACAAATATAATTTTGAACAAATCCAGTGGGGTAAGAATGGTGAGCTTACTATTTCAGTAAAGAGAGGAGCACGCCAAGGGTGTGTACTCGCTCCAATGCACTTTCTTTTATATATTAATGGCTGTGTTAAACACCTAGCTGACAGCGTAAAAATTTCCCCTATTTTGGGTGGCGACAAAACCCCAGCACTCTTGTTTGCCGGCAACACTTTATTGGTGTCACAGACTCCCAAGGTCTAGAAATTCTCCTGGAAAAATTTAATGGGTCTTGCTTGTTACGTGGCTTGAACTTAATTCAGCTAAAACTAAGGGGCATATTAGCAAGAAGAGGCGATAATCATCGCTAACCCTGCTTAGCGTGATTTTTTTTATCGCCGGCTATCGCTGGAATATATCGCCACGCTAACGCTGTATTAGCAACGATTAGCGCTATGGCAATGAATATTCCAGCGATAGCGGGGAAATGAGCCAACATCGCTGAAAAACCAGCGATGTTGCATGGAGAAGGGAGAACACCTTGCTGATACGACCCTGTGGTCGTATCAGCATAATCCACCCCCCCATGTTAGGTATGGCTAACACCTGCTAATTGCAGGTGTTAAATAAATGGAGATGATCCCGGTTAGCGCGACTTTTCACGTCGCTAACTGGGGCCATGGCCAACTTGCTAATAGGCGATAAGCCTGTTAGCGGGTGTTTCCCAGGTTTGTTCGTCGGGAACGCCCACTTTGCATGTCATTAGCGATAAATATCGCTGACATGTAAAGCGGTAAAAAAACGGGCGCTAATGCCCGCACACTGTCGCTAACTGCTGTTAGAGACAGTTTGCTGATAGGGCGATATGAATATCGCCGCTTTAGCGGCAAAAAGTTCCGCTAAAGCGGCGATAGTGCCCTTGCTAATATGCCCCTAAATTTTTGACCAACAGTACCCACAAACACTTTAAGAGAACTATATGTATGAATGAATCAAAGTTCGCAAGAGTAGTCGATTTCGACTACCTAGTGGTTCGCCTTTCTTCTTCAGCATCCTGGGAAAGCCATGTATAAAAAAGCACTTTGGGGCATATTAGCAAGACCCACGTTAATATTATCACCGTTTTAGCGGCAGGAAACTGCCGCTAAAACGGCGATAATGGGCTTGCTAATATGCGTTATAGAATTCCAATAGAAGCCCAGGTTAGATGTGCAGGACATCTAACCTGGGCTTCTATTGAATTCCATAACGCATATTAGCAAGCCCATTATCGCCGCTTTAGCGGCAGTTTCCTGCCGCTAAAACGGCGATAATTTTAACGTGGGTCTTGCTAATATGCCCCTTTGTCTTTGTTGCTGAACAACAGGGCCGTGATATTAGGTAGATTTGCCAATAAAACACGCTTCCGTCCAGTTTCTCTGCTATAGAAATATAGCGAGCACAAGCTGTGTCCGGTTCCTCATATGGTGCAGAATTGTGGGGCCATGGTAATGTTGATCAGCTGGAAGTAGTTAAGAAGAAATTTGTGAGGTCTTTCCTGAAATTCCCTTAAGTGACCTTATCATACCCCTGAGAGCAGACCTGAACCCAAAATCAATAAGAGCCCTAATCAAACTAAAACCGTTACTGTTTTGGATCCGGATCTGGGCCGTCGCCAATATAAATCCATAAAGGGATTGTCTGACAGATATCTTAAATTCTCCAGGAGCATTAAAACTACCTTGGCTCTGTTTTTTTAAATATCCCTCGAATATTTGGGGTTACATGAACTCTGGATGGACAGGGCGAGTATCAATCTAGCTTCGAGTAAGCTTTTGAAGTTGCCTACCTGTGAGTGTGAATGGGGGAAATTATATCATTGTCCCAACTTAGGGAGATTAACCCTGCAGTTTTTAGAATTCAAACTCACTCTCAGTTTTGAAGCTTTTTCGGTTACATTAATCCCCCCCTTTGTAAGGTCACTTTTTGTGCAGGACATCTAACCTGGGCTTCTATTGGAATTCCATAACGCATATTAGCAAGCCCATTATCGCCGTTTTAGCGGCAGTTTCCTGCCGCTAAAACGGCGATAATTTTAACGTGGGTCTTGCTAATATGCCCCTTTGTCTTTGTTGCTGAACAACAGGGCCGTGATATTAGGTAGATTTGCCAATAAAACACGCTTCCGTCCAGTTTCTCTGCTATAGAAATATAGCGAGCACAAGCTGTGTCCGGTTCCTCATATGGTGCAGAATTGTGGGGCCATGGTAATGTTGATCAGCTGGAAGTAGTTAAGAAGAAATTTGTGAGGTCTTTCCTGAAATTCCCCTTAAGTGACCCTATCATACCCCTGAGAGCAGACCTGAACCCAAAATCAATAAGAGCCCTAATCAAACTAAAACCATTACTGTTTTGGATCCGGATCTGGGCCGTCGCCAATATAAATCCATAAAGGGATTGTCTGACAGATATCTTAAATTCTCCAGGAGCATTAAAACTACCTTGGCTCTGTTTTTTTAAATATCCCTCGAATATTTGGGGTTACATGAACTCTGGATGGACAGGGCGAGTATCAATCTAGCTTCGAGTAAGCTTTTGAAGTTGCCTACCTGTGAGTGTGAATGGGGAAATTATATCATTGTCCCAACTTAGGGAGATTAACCCTGCAGTTTTTAGAATTCAAACTCGCTCTCAGTTTTGAAGCTTTTTCGGTTACATTAATCCCCCCTTTGTAAGGTCACTTTTTGTGCAGGACATCTAACCTGGGCTTCTATTGGAATTCCATAACGCATATTAGCAAGCCCATTATCGCCGTTTTAGCGGCAGTTTCCTGCCGCTAAAACGGCGATAATTTTAACGTGGGTCTTGCTAATATGCCCTTTGTCTTTGTTGCTGAACAACAGGGCCGTGATATTAGGTAGATTTGCCAATAAAACACGCTTCCGTCCAGTTTCTCTGCTATAGAAATATAGCGAGCACAAGCTGTGTCCGGTTCCTCATATGGTGCAGAATTGTGGGGCCATGGTAATGTTGATCAGCTGGAAGTAGTTAAGAAGAAATTTGTGAGGTCTTTCCTGAAATTCCCTTAAGTGACCCTATCATACCCCTGAGAGCAGACCTGAACCCAAAATCAATAAGAGCCCTAATCAAACTAAAAC
The DNA here is from genome assembly GCA_963921515.1 of Calotriton arnoldi. Lineage (NCBI taxonomy): Eukaryota > Metazoa > Chordata > Amphibia > Caudata > Salamandridae > Calotriton > Calotriton arnoldi. The sequence continues at coordinate 994,965 of CAWUFW010006824.1, forward strand.
CATTACTGTTTTGGATCCGGATCTGGGCCGTCGCCAATATAAATCCATAAAGGGATTGTCTGACAGATATCTTAAATTCTCCAGGAGCATTAAAACTACCTTGGCTCTGTTTTTTTAAATATCCCTCGAATATTTGGGGTTACATGAACTCTGGATGGACAGGGCGAGTATCAATCTAGCTTCGAGTAAGCTTTTGAAGTTGCCTACCTGTGAGTGTGAATGGGGGAAATTATATCATTATCCCAACTTAGGGAGATTAACCCTGCAGTTTTTAGAATTCAAACTCGCTCTCAGTTTTGAAGCTTTTTCGGTTACATTAATCCCCCCCTTTGTAAGGTCACTTTTTGTGTGGTTTAGATTGGGTACATTGACACTCGCCCACTTCACAAATTGAAGCCCCACTTCTCTGAGCAACCCAACTGTTGTGCATGTGGTGTCACTCCAAAAACAGAGGACTATTTTCTATTCTTCTGTAAGACGTATGGTAAGACGTATGAAAGACAAAGGAAGGACTGAATCCTACCTCTTTGTAGGCTACTGGGGGTTAGACAACACAGAATGGCCCAGAGGATTTGTAAGGTGGATACCAGCACCTGCATCGTATTCTCGGTTGCTAAATTCTTGGAAGCAGCTTGGCCTATAAGCAGTTGGAAATCGAAACATGCAATTCAAGTGTAGAGCCAGATACCCTGGGGGACATTATTTGAGTATTTGTGTTATATTAGTTTCAGCCCAGCATGTATAACCCAGCACTGTATAAGGAATGTGGTTCTGGTTTTTATTAAGCATTTGCACTTTACCACAATAGCCACTTGTGGGTAATCTAACATTGTAAGAGGATCCTGGCCCTGATTTGGATTTAGCATGGTGGTGTACGTGAGGGTTCAAACAGGTGTGGTGCCAAAAATCGAAACCCAGCATTCACCCCCCCCTCCTTCAAGGCCAAACAAACATCTAATGACTCCAACTTCCAGTAGTGAAATAGGCTTTGTAATTACTTTGTGGTACAATGTTTTTCACATAATGGTTTTTGCTCAATGGCTAAACATTCCTTAATTGTTCTTTTTATCATCTTTTAATTGTACTGTCCCATGAAACATTCGAGGGGATAATGCAAAGGGCCTCCCAAAAATGTCCTAGACAAAGTCTGAAACTCCCCTGTAGGGGGCCTTAGGAATTATAATGCTGGAGGCCATTAGGTAAATAGTTGGGTCCACACCCAGTATTAGGCTTGTATGTATCCGGTTGACATGGCAGACCAGGATAGATGTTTGTCTGGCGCTCGTTCGTACTTGTGTGATCCACCATTTGTCTGTTTTATTTAAACTATGATGCTTGTATGTACATATTTATTTTCTGGAACAAACTGCAGTTTTAATACATGTATTTGTACATGACTTTTATGGCCTTTGAACCAAACAAAGTACGTTTTGTCCTTCCTGAGTATGTCATGGAGTGTTCAACTTCGAAATCCTGAGTGTCAAGCGCAAAAGGGGTGTAATTTGTCCTCTGGTTTGAACTCGATAGGAGCTGAAGCCCCCTGAGCACCAGAGGTAAAGAACTCAGATTGATAGAATCTGAGCCCAGTAACCCCTGTCTGCCTAGAGACTCCTGAAAAAGTTACTTTGGTTCCTTTGTGCTTGTAGGAAGGACACATATGTGCATGAAATTCGGGGCACAACAAAACAAGGTACATTGTAAGTAATCAAAAGAAGCCACGCTCTGCTCTCTCTGCCGGACGCGCACCAACTGACACCAGTGAAACACCTCCACAGAGTCCACAGAGGTGGAATTCCACACTCCACATTCCACACTCCCAATACATGCATATGCCCACAACATATTATCTCCACTTTTTAAAAAAAGAAAAAAATCCCTACCCCAAATAATAAAATTACATAAAAGAAAAACAAAACAGAATCAAAACCCCAATAGATCTAGACACAAATAAACCTTAAACAACAAGAAAAGAAAGAAACATCCTATGAAAACTATAATCAAATATCAGTGCTACAATATAAAACTTTTGGAAACAGTGTCTCACGTAAAATACACAGGGGCAGATTTACAACTTCTGGCGCATCCCTGCAAATCAGCAGGGATGCGCCAGAATAGTTGCGACACGCAATTCCCTCCTGCGCCACCACGGAAGCGCCGCATTTACAATGCGGCGCACCGTGGCGCAAGGAAAGGCCGATGCGTGTCGCATCCTGTGGCGCAAGGGCGGCGCATTGCTGGAGTCGTGTCGCAAGCGCGACGCAACTCCAGCAATGCTCGTGGGCCGCCCATACCTAACGTGGTGCGCCACTCCTTACGCCTGCTTGAAGCAGGCGTAAGGATCGTCGCAGCGGCGTCGGAAAAGTGACTCAGTGAAATCTTGTAGATTTCACTGCGTCACTTTTACGAGGCATTCCTTCGACGGAACGCCCACCCTGCGGAGGAACGCCCACATGAAACCTGACGCAGGTTTCATGTGGCGCAGGGCTTTACAACGTGACGCATCTCCCTAGATGCGTCACGTTGTAAATAATGCGCAAAGTGGCGCATGGTTTACGTCGCCGCTGCGTCACAAAAGTGACGCAACGGCGGCGCAAAAGTGGCGCAAGGGGCTTGTAAATCTGCCCCACAGTCTACTACATGTACCCAACACAGAGTTTCCATGGTACAGATCTACACAAAACCTGTTGTTCCACTTCCTCGTGACCATTTTTAATATTTTCACTATTTTTCACCTGTCTGCAAAACGGATCTCACGGCCCTCTGTTCCATTCTGGACTCCATCTTGGACTTTCACAATTTTTCCAGCATTCCACCAATGGCCACCCTCCACCATCACTGCATTACCACACCTTCATTACTGTCAAGGGTTCACCAAAACTGGTATTACCTTTCTTCACAAAATATTGACATTTAACCCGAATCACATCTCCTGGGCGAAACATTGTCTGTTTGACCGACTTTTTAACATCATACCTGTCTTTCATTTTCTTCTGAAACCCTTCCACTCTGTTCAGCATTGACCTCTGATCCAGCTTTGTAGTAACTTTGCTTTGTACAGCATTGGCCAACCAGGTAGGGAAAAGTGCAGAGGTAGAGTGGCGTCCTCTGAGGAGCTCAAAAGGAGACACCTTAGTGAGTGAATGGAATGTTGTGCGATAAAACCACACCATAGACTTCATGGCTTCATCCACATCATACTTATTATTTTTGTTATGTTATGTTATTTGCTTTTGTAGCGCGCACAGCTACTCCGAAGAGTATCCCGGCGCGATCAGGAAAGAGTCGTGAGTCTCTAAAAACTGAAGCTAAAAGAGAAAGGTTTTCAACTTTCTCTTAAAGTCCACAGAATCGTGAATACAGCGTAAAGCTAGCGGAAGGGCATTCCAAGCCCGCGCAGCCTTCAGGGCAAGGGAACTCCCTCCCAGCCTCTGGCGGGTGAACCGTGGGGTCCGGGCCAAAAGTTGTGAGGAAGACCGCAATTGACGATCCGGGACATAGAAGGAAAACCTCTTCTGTAAATAAATAGGCCCACGGCCATACAGGGCACTGTGAGCGATGGTGAGAATTTTAAAATTGACCCGCGCCTCAATAGGAAGCCAGTGCAATGTTCGCAGGTGGGAACGCATGCTGCTTCTGCTGGAGAGATCCAGCAGAAGCCTGGCGGCCGAATTTTGCACGACTTGAAGCTTATTCAGAAGATAGCCTGGAGTACCAACGTACAGCGCATTGGCGTAGTCTAGGCGAGAGAGGATCAAAGCACGGACCAACGTTTCCTTCGCAGATCTAGGAAGGAGAGGAAGGAACTTTCTCAGCATTTTCAGCGTTGCGAAGCAGGTGCCTGCCAGCCTCTTGATCTGGGTGGAGAATAGTAGGTTGTCCTCGAACCACACACCCAAAATTCTTAGCAGAGTTGCCCTTTGAGGTAGGTTCTGGAAATCCAGATGGCCACAGCACCTCTCTAAAGTTATCCGGGAATTTGCCATACAGAAGAATCTCTGATTTTTCCTTGTTGCACTTTAAGCTGCGCCGCAGCGAGCCAGTGAAACACTGAGGACAAACAATGTTGGACAGAAGAGACCGAGGCATCTTCTCTACCCCACGTGAACAGGAGTTGGGTGTCGTCCGCATAGGCCATCACCCTAGCCCCTAACCCCTCTGCCAAATGGATCAGAGGGGTGACATAGATGTTAAAAAGGAGTGGGCTAAGGGATGACCCCTGTGGAACACCCGTAGTCACTGGAAGAGGAGCCGATGAGAACAGCGGCAGCGAGACCTGCTGCGTCCTGCCCTCCAGGAAGGATCTGAGCCAACCCCAGGCGGTGCCAGAAATGCCGATCACAGAGAGCCGAGCAAGAAGCAGGGTGTGGGGCACCGTGTCGAATGCCGCCGAGAGGTCCAGCATAATCAATGCTGTCCTCCTGCCGGCATCCAGACACTCCCGAATCGCCTCGGAGACCTCGACTAACGCCGACTCTGTGCTGTAAGATGCACGAAACCCTGACTGGGCCGGGTGCAATAAGCCGGCGCCCTCGACAAACTCGGTGAGTTGCCTAGTCACAACCTTCTCACACACCTTAGTCAGACTGGGCAAAAGGGAAATAGGATGATAATTACCAAGAGTCGAAGGATCCAGTGAGGGCTTTTTCAGCAGAGGGAGAATTTTTGCCTGCTTCCATCCCTCCGGGACAAGGGCTTCCCGGAGAGACGTATTGACGATCATATTAACCTCCAGGTTAATGATCTCAGCAGCCGACGCCAGCAATCTGGCCCCGCAGGGGTCGGAATGCGAGCCTGATTTCAGACCTCTGAGAATTTTGAGAGTACAGGTCAGATCCACAGGGGAAAACGCGATCAAAGCATGGGAAGGCTCAGATGACAACAGAGCAGTAGGCACAGAGGCCATAGGGCCGCTTAGGCAAGAAGAGAAAACCCAGATCAGTTGACTGGGGGTGAGTGTTTGATTTGCTCAAACGCTCCGTCCATCATCCCTTTTTGTATCGCTTTGTTCGCCCTAAGTTGGCAGGGTATGCCCAGACGTGGGTCCCTTGCTCACTTTGCCACTGGATTCAAGCTAGCCTGGCTGATGACGGCTGAATAGCCAGAAACCGGTCCCAGGATGCTTGTTTCCGGTCCAGGGAAGACATGGCTTTGCAGTTCGGGCTGGACTGTTCCCATGAGGCACAGGGTCAGACTGATTTGCATATGGCCATGTCTGAACTGGGGTGGTGGAGTGAGCTAAAGAATGATGATGGATTAAACCCAGATCAGTTGACTGGGGGTGAGTGTTTGATTTGCTCAAACGCTCCGTCCATCATCCCTTTTTGTATCACCCCCTTTTTGTATCACTAAGAAGAGAAAGCCGCCTGAATCTTACATATCTTATCCCAAAAAAACTTGGAGAGGGCATTACACCAAGCCTCTGTGGCTGGCTGGGCACAAGTCTCAGCTCTGGGCGACAAAAAACTCTGGACTATCGAAAAGATTTCTTTCGAATTGGTTTTTGCCTGATCAATCCGGAAAGAATAGTATTGCCTTTTGGCCAGGGTAATGGCAGCGTAATAACTCTTTTGTTTGATCCTAAGTGCATGCTTCGCCAAAGGACAATAGTTGCCGGAGCGCCACACCCGCTCCAATTTTTTGCACTCATGTTTCAGGGCTTTGAGCTCCGGTGAAAACCAGGGTTTAGAGGGCGATTCTCTGGCAAGCCTGGGTGGACGTGAAGAGGCTAGAGCCGCCAGAGAGATCGAAATCCATTTATTAAACCCAGACAACCTCCCCTCAAGATCCTGCGGGAGGGGGAACCGAGCAGCTGCCAAGGAATTGTTGAACCGAAGCAGATCAATTTTTCCAAAAGCCGGGGGCGATTGCAGCGGCCCGGCCGACTGGCCGGTGAAACCTTCCAAGAGAAGCATGTAAGAAAATGATCAGACCAGGGGACTGGCAGAGGCTCAGCCACCTGCAAGGGAAAATTAGAACAAATAGGATCCAAAATATGGCCTCCTTGATGGGTAGGATGAGAAACCCATTGGGAAAGTTGGGCCAGCTGAAGAGAATCTAGAAAGTCACAAGAGTCTTTAGCATCTCGCTGATCAAGGTGAATGTTCACATCTCCTAAAACCAAGTAATGAGCGAAACGAAGCGCCCGCCCAACGACAGCGTCAGCACAGGATTTGAGAAAGGTATCAGCCAATCCGGGGGTCGGTAGATAAGGGACCCGCCCAGCGTAAAGTGAGCAGACAAAAGGATACTGAAGTCCAAGACTTCGCAATGGCCCCAAATACTAGTATCTTCCTTGTGAAGAGCCCACTTAAATGGCTACTCCACCCCCCCTACCAACTGAACGATCCACTCTAGAGAGCTTATAACCTGCAGGCGTGGCCAAAGCGACGATTGGATTAGATGTCACATCCAGCCATGTGGATTTTGGCCCACTTTATGTACTCAACCACAACTCTATTCATCCTCTCCGCCAAACCATTGGTTTATGGGCTGTAAAGAGAACTCCTCAAGTGCTTCACACAGATTCCTCCAGAAACAGCTTTATTTCACGACTCACAAATTGAGTCCCATTGTCTGATAAAACAGATTCTGGGAAACCTTTCCAAGAAAATGTCCTTCAAGAAAAGCACCGCTTTGGTAGCCGTGGGAAGTGAAAAAAAATGTACTTCTGGCCATTTACTATGGTAATCCATTAACACAATCGAATAACGTAAGTGATATGGAAGAAAAGGTCCCACCATATCGATACACACCTTCGTCAATGGCTTTTCAGGCAAAGATATTGGTTGTAGAGGTGGAGTCACGACCTTGAAACCTTTTTCTGCTCTGCTACACACCACATATTCTTTTACCACCGTGTCCACATCCCCGTCCATCGACGGCCACCAATAATTGGCTCTAATCCTTCTTTTTGTCATAGTTGAACCAAGATGTCCTTCATGAGCATTATTAACTAACAGGACGAATAACATCCGGGGACACACATTTGTCACACCTCATCACCACCCCATCCTCAATGGAGAGATCCTCAGCAACTTTAGAAAAAGATTGCAATTCTGAACACAAGTTTCTTTCCTTTGGCCACCCACCAACAATAAACTCTTTGACCTTTGACAAAACAACATCATTCTCACCAGCTGTCATCCAGTCAGTCTCAGAAAACGCCTTGCACTCATCAGAATCAATTAGTACTGTAAAGTAATCTTCTTTGTCAGCTTCTTGGTCTATAGTGTCCTGATCAACTACAGGTAACCTAGATAGAAAAAATTCCCATGTGATGTTCTCTCTACCCAGAATGTACCTCACTTCAAAATCATATTGAAGCAATTTGGTTGTCAAGCGGGCAATGCGAGGGGTGGTGTATTTAATCTTGTCACAACTCAAAATGTAGACAAGGGGCTTGTGATCAGTCTGTTTAACATATTTTTTGCCCCTCACATAACTCCTGAATTTTTCACTCTCCCAGCAACATGCCAGCAACTCCTTCTTGATTACCGAATAATTTAACTCTGGCTCTCACAGCACTCTGGAAGCATAACTTATAACAACATTGCACTCATCAGAACATTGAGTTAGAACAGCACCCAAGCCATACTTACTGGCATCCAGTGTGATGGTACAAGCCAAACCAGGATCATATGGACTTAATGTCCTAGCATTTGTCATTTCAAACTTAACACACACAAACATGTCTTGGCATGAACTGTCCCATACAAATAGAACCTTGGTTTTCAACATATTAGAGAGAACCTTCATCTTAGATGCATAGTCCGGAATAAACCTTGCAGAAAATTCACGCATCTCAATGAACGAGCGCAGCTCCTCCTTATTTTTGGGTGCTGGACATTCTACAACTGCTTTAACCAACCCAGGTCTTGGGGAAATGCCCTTACTCGTGACCACATGCTCCAAAAATTCAATGTCTCTTTTCCAGAATTTGCACTTTTCCTTCCTTAATACTGTTATATCCCGCATAGAGGCCCTAATGTAGACCAGTTCATACATGCCCTAAAATGGACATATTCGTATTTTCCCTAATATGGTCATATTCGTACTTGCCCTATTATGGTCATAGCCGCATATGCCCTACTACGGTCATAACCGTACATGTCCTATTATAGTCATGATTCCTTATATAGGCATGATCTTTCACCTACATTGGTCCCAGCTAGTACACAATGAGCTCTGAGGGCTGAACGTTATCTATCCTGTGGTTTTGAATACAGCAGGGTTTTTCCCAAACACAGGCCCACACTGTACTCATCAATTATGCATGGCTCTCTAGGAATACACCACTTGCATAATATGTATGTACAAAGTTCACCCCTGACGTCTTCCTCATGTCCAATACAAACCATACTGAGGACCGAGACTCTTTAGGATATAAATACACCACATCTTGCCCCGGTAAGATAGAGGGAACCGAGACTTCCATGCTGACACACTGACCAGAGACGCTGAGGCTCCTGCATGCAGTCGCTCCAGCTGACAGCGGTCTAACACAGCCCTTGCACGGTGTCCAACTCGAGACCAGGACGGTGTCCCACAATCTCTCTATTCAGGTATGGGGGTTCGACTAAATCTTTGAGGGATTCTTGGCTCTTAGACTTTAGACCTACACACATATGCTAGGTACACACAGGTACATCTAGTTAGGCATCGTAGGAGTACGCACACTTGCATAATGCTTTTATATTCATGTATGTATACATGATTATCGCAATATGGTAGAACTGTTCTATCCCTTTGCTTTTATCGTACTGCTGATAATATATCACTGCTATTGTCTGCTGGTTGCCGCAGCAGATATATTTTACACTAGAATAACAACTGTTCAATAAATACTTATTGAAACGCCCGACTGTTTATTCTGTGTAACTCTCTGAGACAAACCGAATAAGTGAGCACGAGTGACTGAGCGAAAGGTAGTACATTGTTTCCACGATTCTGAGGGAATCAGGGTTGTCATGTTCTAAGGTTGCCAGAAACTAATCTCTCCCCGATAAGAGGAGACACTAGTGGCACTCCGAGCTAGCTAATGCAAACTAGGCTAACATATATGGGGGGTGCACGGAGTCAGTCTGCCACCAAGCCCGCAGTATATGTTATCCAAACGCGCAGGTCCTGCAGGGGTACTATAGGAACTACACGACATGGCGCCGCCAATGTTGGTTGGGTACTTATTTAACAGTAGAATCTGAGTAGTTCAGTCGTGCTATTCTCAGAGAACCTACTCACAAAACCCCAGAGACGTCTGGAGTGGGTGGGCACAAACTCCGCCGCAGCTGAGTAGTACTAGAATACTATTTATTGGATGTTGGTTATTCAAGCTTGAAGGACATATAGTTCCTACAATTGTGCATTTACACCTTATCTTAAAATTCTTTAACCTCCCTTCTTCCAATTAAAAAATGGTGGAAGAAGCAGACGTAACAAGGAGAGTTGAAACAGACCTCTTCGGTTTAGGAGAAGACCCTGAAGATGCAATACAAATTGCACCAAATTACAGAAGGGCAGTGACCATAAAACTCCTAGAACATGGCTTAAGAGCCAGGGGTGGTAAAGTAATTTTCGTGATTGAGGCACACGAATCCAATAAAACAGAGGTGTTCTATTCATGGGTTACATTCCCAGCAGCGAATCCAGTTACAGATGTATTTCACTACTACCTAGAAGGTGAAACATCAGCGGACTATACTTCTTTTGAGGAGTTAGAGGTTCCGCTCACTTACCAGGAACATAATTACTGGTTTAAAGGCGCCCTACCCCACGTACGAGGAAGAGCAAGATTAGGCCCGCTCGGAGGAGCAGGAGCCACATGGCCCATATTAGCGGCATACACACCACATCCTGATATTGGCACAATGCCACAGCCAGACTTACTCGTACAACACAGAGATTTAATTAAAATTTACAGAAACCTCACACAATTTGTGATGAGGACTTTAATAGTTCAACCTGCACCAGCTGCAGCACAAGATACTCCAGTCCAGAGTAGTTAATAAAATTACTCCACAAACATTACACGCGGTAATGGGCAAAATGCCAGCAAAACGCGAACAAATCCCATTCTGGATAGCTCAGAAAATAACTCAGCTTGAAGTGATGCTCCCGAATACTACCACCAGTGATAAACACAGAATTCTAACAATCTGCTTGCCAATGGGGATCACACCACAACTAGAGGATTGCACCTCTTGGGGTTCAGTCTTTGCTGCCATATATACCAGAACACATGGTATCCCGTCAATAGCAGTAGTACCTGAAGTATTGAGACAGATACAAAATGAGTATGGAGCAGAACCTGCCCTTAACTTAGGGATGAAGTTGCTAAACAACTTTGAACAGGTCTCAGCCATAATACTAGCTAACATTAAGGGGGAAGCAGCTTCAGTGGCAATCCGCCAACGCCTAAGGGAGTTAGGTCCAGTGGATCAACAACAAGAACTACCCAAAATAATTGAAACTGCATATGCAGAACTAGGCAGAGACAGTCTAGGTGGGAAAGCATTAAAACCACAACTGGGGGGCAGTCCTGAAAAGGACACTACAAAGCAGACACCTACTTCTTCTAAAAAGAAGTGGGAAAATAAAACACAACAAAAGTCTAAAGACACCAGATCTCAATCCAGAGGTAGGTCTCCTCAACAGGAGCCCTCTGAAAGGAGGTATAACCTCAGGAATAGGGATAATATTAAAAAACCTGAAAGGTATCAGGATACTGATACACGTTCCTCTCGTTCCTTTCAGGGTTCGTCAAGAAACTCCGAGAGGGAAGGACGGTCAGAACACAGACAAGAGGAGCGTACAAAGTCCAGAGACACGCAACGCGCTGCGGACTACACACCTAAAAAAGAGGACAAACAAAAATCAAACTCTCAGTTCAAAAAGAAGAAGGTAGTAGGTCTCAAGATCAGACATGCCCAGAATTCTGAGGACACAGCTTCTGAACGGGGACTGGGCTCTGACAATGCTAGACAGCGCAGCAGAAGTAACGATAGCTCGCCAGAACCTGAAGGAATTTCTGGTGACAGCGGAGTTGAGTGAGTATATCACGGTGGAAACACCTGATACTCGGGTAAGTGTCCCACATAAGTTACATGAGATAACACTCCGGATGGAGGTGGACAAGCCCAGAAAAGTTAAAGGTCTATTTTGGGAGAATTTGTCATCTGGGTATGACATCCTATTAGCAGAGCAAGACTGGCCGCCAGCATTCGTCATGGAGTGCCCACGGGGCGAAACTGTAATTTTTCCAGCATTTTCCGACCTCGTTCCCATACATCTTAAACACGCATATGCGCAGGAGTGGGCGGTTGCCCTAGCTCCAGCATTGTACAAAAATCATGCTGTTTGGGATGAGGATTTAACCCACCACGTGATCCCGTTAAAAGTTTCCCCAAATGCTCAAAGGCAATACCCTATAAAGCAGGAAGCTAAAAGACAAGTCAGGGAGATTCTAGATCAACTAGAATACCAGGGGGTGATAGAAAATTGCACTTCACCTATGAACAATCCCTTGTTCCCCCTAGCCAAACGTGACAACACATATCGTCTAGTTTTAGATTACAGACATTTAAACACTTGCACAAAGACATTTGCAGTTCAAAATGCACACAGTGCCGCATTAATGAATAACATTGTGCGACAAAAATACAAAACAACACTTGATTTCTCAAATGGATTTTTCTGCCAAAATATAGCGCCTGAAAGCAGGTATCTGACCGCATTCAGTGCGTTAGGGTCCCATCGGCAATTTTGTCGACTCCCCCAAGGATATAAGAATAGCCCGGGGTTGTTTTCAGCAAGAGTAACAGAGTTACTCCAAAATTTGGATGAAGAAGCATTGTCCTACGTAGAAGATATTTATCTGACGGACGATGACTTACCGAGGCACTTGACCAGGGTGAGCACCATTATTATGGGATTCGCCTCTGAGGGCTATAAATTTAACTTTAAAAAGTCAAAAATTGCCCACCTCAGTGTCCTGTTTTTGGGATACGAGCTGTCAAGTGAGGGAAAAAGCCTAGCAGCTAACTTTTTAGAAAAGTGCGCGCTGCTCCAACCTCCAAAATCATTAAAGAATTTACAATCAATTCTGGGATTCCTACATTTTGGTCGAACATACATTTTGGATTACGCAGAAAGAGTAAAACCTTTCTACGACTTAATAAAACCTGATTTTTCAGTCAGACAATGGACACAGGAACATACAAATATCCTGCGTTCCCTACAGGAAGACATGATAGCTTCAAAACATTTACAGACACGCGTAAACGCACACAACTTAGTGATCCGAGTAATAGCGGGTCAATGCGGGTACACTTATTTAACTTTTAATGAAGGTGAAACAGTACCAATCGCATACAAATCACACCTGTACACAAACGCAGAAATGTGTTTCACTTCAACAGAAAAAATCCTGACAGCAGTGCAGACCGCTGTAGCAAGAGAAAGAGCTCTGGCTCAGGGAAAGCGCATAATTGTCATGACCCCAGTACCAGCTTTAGAAGCTGTTACAAAAGCTAGCATTCCAAATGCTAAAGCCTTACATCCAAGATGGATACAATGGGCTAATTCTCTTACTGCAACGGATGTTGAATACAGATTTGATCCAAGTTTAAAAACACAGGCATTCCTGCAATACGAACAAGAATATCCTCTACCAAATGAAATTTTGCCTCTCGATCAGTATGAATACATTATTTACACTGACGGTTCTGCTCAACCAGCCACAGGAAGCAAGCAAGCTTACAGCGCAGCGTGTGCAATCGTTAAAGGTCGCATGCGTGATGGCAAGTTCCATCCAAGCTGTACTAAAACGCAATCTCTAGGAGACTGCACGGCTCAGTTGGCAGAACTCAAAGCACTTATACTGGCACTTATAAATACGGATCATGAATTCCCCACACTAATTGTGTGTGATTCCTTTTACTGTGTACAGTCGTACAATGAATATCTACATCATTGGGAACAAAACGGGTTCAAAGATGCAAAAGGTGGCACAATTAAGCATAAAATGCTATGGGAACAGGTAGTGGAGTTGAGAAACGAACTACCAAGGGCTCACGTGATACATCACTGAGTCATCAGCGTGATGGCGTTCACGTTGAAGGGAATTCATTGGCTGATGAAGCCGCCAAGGGGGCTGTTCGCACAACTTCCATAGCTGCAATCACTCGTTCAAAAACGAGAATAGACGGCGAGATAATGGTAGCTGTCAATGCTTCGCGCAAAGGCAGCACAGCAGTACCAAAGAAATTTCCACTCAAGTACTCCTACAAGTTAGATGCACAAAACATTCCATATGCTCAGATTCCTGGAGTGGGGGATAGAGTAATACCAAATATGGATCGTAGGCAGAGCTTAATTTTTAGCAGCACACGAGGGTTTGGGTTCTGCGCACACAGGCGTCACAGCAACTATTTCTTTACTGAAACAGCGCTACTGATGGCCAGGGTTAACAAAACAGACTAAAGATTATGTCTTGAAATGCGACATCTGCCAGCAGATGAAAGGTTCCACCGTAACACGCCCAGCACAGACACCATTGCTGAAATCAGACAAACCACTCGCATGTGTTTATTTGGACCACTGCGGACCCCTACAATCTGATGGGGCCAAGAAATACATTATGGTTGCAGTGGAATCCTGCTCTAGATGGGTTTGGCCTCAGCGCTCGGCTGACGCTCGAACTGTTATAAAAGATTTGCGAGTCTTTATCGGCACATACGCAGTTGGCACGTTACATTCTGAATGTGGTCCGGCGTTTAGCTCTCGGGCTTACAAAGAGGCGAATGGGCGTAGCATTGCGGTACTCCTCTCCATACCATCCCGAGGGAAATTCTGTTGTGGAGAGGAAAAACCGGGACTTAAAGCAATCTTTAACAGCTAGGGTATTAGGCAAGGGCGGTAGATGGGTCGATCACCTTTATGGGGTACAGTGCATGATTAATAACCAGCCAAGAAGCTCTCTAGGGGGTGTCACTCCTTACGAGGTCCTATTTGGGACCAGAATGTGGGTACCTGATCTTGATTGTGAAGGCGCAGTGGCGGATCAAAAACCATTTGATATCCATGATCGTTTGGCTGTTTTACAGGATCTAAATGAATCCAGGACACAACAAAGTAACATGTTCCAGAAACAGACCGCCACTGAGGAAGTCAAGGCAGTAACGGCAAGACCTGTCTGGATCCCAAAAGTCGGGGATCTGGTCAGAGAGAAGATTGCAGACAAGAAAGAATTTGGACCATCCTACAGACAGCCTGTACCGGTCCTAGCAATCCAAGGCACAAGAACAGTACTGTTGCCGCCTCTTGCCGGAAAAAAGGAGAAAAGATTTGTCTCAATCGACTTAATCAAATGACACTATGTGGCCGATACTAAACAGTAGGCCTCCTGGACTCCACAGTAGCAGACGCCCTCCTCTTGGTACAATCCAAGAAGTTCAAACAGAAAGACTCATCACGTTTGAAGAGCCACCTGTACGGAATGAAGGACTAAGCAACAATGCTATGGAACTCGTTCCACTTCAACAAGAAATTCATCTTCAAAATGAAAAACAACTTAACAACCAAGTTGCAATCAAACCGACTACGGACATCTACGTCAACATGCCTCATCAAGAGCAAAATCCGATTTCAACAAATCCTGATGCAATTCCAACAATTGATCGAACTGCTTCTGGCTATTTCATGAACTTTGATACGTTTTCACTGGATCCAAGTGAACCGGAAACGACGCCAGCCAAAAAAATCACTCAAACAGAAACTCAATGACTTTTTGAACTTTTTTAGAAAGACTTACCTGGTGTCACCTTGGATAGAATTATGGTATATCACTGGGATTTTATTTTTCATTTTCTGGCTAGGTTTAATTATAACTTTTAGTATGTTTATTAATGGATGATACCTCCAACACAGCTCTACAGCCCAAAGAGTCAATTTGATTTTAAAACCACACCAGTCTTCACATCGTGAACCAAGAGACTTGTCTTCAGTGAACATCACAGCAGTTCCTATACCGGACGGTATAGTATGGGACAAGATTGATTATGATGTATTCGGTCCGACTGAACTTTTAAAGCTTAAACATGTATTTAAAATTTCTTTAAGTGATATCATTACCTCCAGTACATTTTCTGATGATTGGGACACTGATACTGTGAATAATTTGATGTCTGATTTAGAAAAAGCTGCCGCATTTCCGAACAATGAAATGTTAGAAGGTACTTTAGACTATGATACATTGTACTGTTACCAGCAATATGGTCATCATTTCTTACACAAGTCTATAACACCTAGAAATGTATTTGAGTACCACCAGTGGGAACATTGCCCAACACCACCTAAAGGTAGTTCGCAAGCCTTTGCACAGAAATTCACATACTTCTCAGGGTTTAACACATCCGACCCAAAGTCATTTTATTATAAAGTGGCAAAAATTTCAGCTTAGAAAATTATGTTAACAAACACCAAACATATTTACTCTGCATCCTTTCTGAACCAGTTGTCTAAACAGGGTTTCGATCTATGGAAAGACACAATAGATTCAAAATCGATCTGGGGTTCTAGGGACTGGCAAGTCCAGGGAATAGAAGCACTTTTTAGAACATGCATCATTCCGCAGCAGATGTTATTTCTGAATGAAACTGTGCAACAAACAACCTGTCTTGGATTAGCCAAAGGCAAGGAGATGAACACACCGGGGTTTCCAACACCATCACAGATGGGTGGGGGGCAGAATTCAACTACAAATGAGGTGAGATTAGATGACATTTTCCAGTACAACAGATCAGATCCTGACTGGACAGAATGGCTGGTTTGGCCCATTGACACAAACATCTGTCAACAGAGATTTATGAGTACAACCGAAGGGTTTAGTATCCATAGGCCAGATCCACGCTATGTACAAAGACAACACCCAGGGGTAGTGACATCCTATAGTGTTGGGAAGTTGTGCCTTGATTGGCTAGAGACCTCAACACTCACAGAAGTAAAGCACCACTTGACCTTACTCACACCTGATGTAGACCTTAGGGATTTCCTACTCGGTCCAAGGAAAACACGTCAGAAACGTTTCATATATGCTGGCATTTATGCCTACTATAATGAGAACTGGAAAATATCCCAACAAGAGGCCGCAGAGAGGATACGAGAAATAGACCGTATTAACTTAGAAAAGACATTAGCTGTAGTGGATAATGGGTTAACAACTTTGACCTCCAGGATTTACTACTTAGGCAACATTGTGTCTTCGGCAATCAACATATTAGAACAAGATCTGGCTTTGTTACAACACAGGCAATCTCAGCTACGTTCTATTATGATGTTAAGCTGGACGCTGCAATCTTTGCATGCAGGCTATGTGCCCTGGCGTTTTATAAACACCACGTCTCTGTTCTCAGAATACAATCTAACTGATAAACAGACAGAAATGGCACAGAGGGGAGCCAAATATACAATGCTGCGTATTGAGAAACTGGAAAGGTTACCTTTCACTGTAGCCGAATCACCATCAACAGAATGGCTAATTCATGGGCAAATCACTCTGCCGGTCACTACGTTCCAGTTTCAGTATTGCCTTGAGCAGAGGCAGGCAGGCAGGCAAATATGAGAAAATGGGTAAGGGATACATCAAGGAAACTTGGGAGTTACCATATAGATACCGATGCCAGAATGGGGATCGAGAAGTGTATCTGAGTGGTACAAACTGCAAGAACACTTTAAGCGGTTCTCTCATGTGTCAGGATATTTCTCTACACGGAGCCTGCAGTGGTTCAGTAGCGAACTTATCTTGTCACATGTCAGGAACCCCAGCGGCCATGATCACGCCGGTTTTCCAGCTGCTCTCGAATGGGAGTTACTTAATGCTAAATGATCAAGGTTGCTGTGGGATGCTTCCGGGCGTCGCCTATCTGGTCACTGTTAACTCCAGGGTTACTTGCTGTATGCAAGTATTGTTTCCACCACTGAACACAGTCAGGGAGGCGCCGCTATGGCCTTCGCTGAACGTTTCTTTCATACAATTTGATACTCTGAGCAGATTGAAAGCCTTGCTTTTACAGCAACCCGTGCCCTTAACCTCCGCTCGAGAAACCTATGAACTTCAAGTTGCAAGGACCTCGACCGAGATACAGGCACTCATACGTACAAACTGCCCCATTCATTTTGCAGAAATGGTTAGTCGTATCTTCAACATGTCTGATACGAGCGGTATTGTACACCTATTTAAGACCATAGGGTCAGGACTGTTAAGCACCTTTCAGACAGTCCTCGGAGTAATCCCAAATTTTATACACTCCGTATTGGGAAGCGTATTTGGAGGATTCCCGCTCATCCTGTTCCTGATTGCAGGAATCCTGATTGTAATATTGCTGCTACGCAATGGACGGCCCACTTCCCGAGGGAATGGTGAACACGCTCCTGGAGCGGAAATACCGTGAACGCATGGTACAACTTCTGGGCATTCCTAGCCTGCTAGAACTCAATGCCTCCTGGTTTCTATCATTTAGACCAGTCTGGGTAGATTGCATCTTACCTGTTCTTCGATGCCTGTTCTGCTTAGAAGAATGCACGTTGGATCTCTGTCTAACGTTTCCATCGGATGCGCCTCTGGACACGGATGCAATGCTGGACCCCATAAAGGCCCATGCTCTGCATTGTCCCCAGCGGCTTCCAATTCTGATGAATGCATTCCTGGAGAATCCACAGGTGCCGTTTGCTCCTGCTGGGTTAGGTGACTCCAACACAGGCACCCAGGTAACAACTGCCGCACAAGCTGCCGCAGCTCCGACTGTTGGCAATGCTACATTCCATCTATGTGCGATTGACGTTCTCTGTGAGGTGTTGGATTTGTCGTCTGCAGCAGCCAACACCGATAATATTGTGCTTCCCAGCCAGGACGTTTAATCTCGAATTGGCTCATCGCGTCCTGGGAAAGAATTCGGCTTCTTTGCTCGTTTCAAAACAAACGATCTAAATTTAGAAAATTTTCTTACATTGACACTTTTCCTTGAGAAAAGCATGGCCTTCTCCTGCTTATGGTAATGCAACTTTTATAGAGAGACAATATTGACTTTTTCAAGTGGCAACTAGAAATAGCTGAATTTTAACATTTTTTTTTCTTTTTCTAAACACCTCATTTTTTTAATGATTTTTTAGAACCATGTTTTTACTTGCTTTTAAAACTATTTTTAAATTGTCCAGATTTTAAGTATCGTCATTTTTATCCAATTTGGAAGAGGAGTGGGTGTTATATCCCGCATAGAGGCCCTAATGTAGGCCAGTTCATACATGCCCTAAAATGGACATATTCGTATTTCCCCTAATATGGTCATATTCGTACTTGCCCTATTATGGTCATAGCCGCATATGCCCTATTACCGTTATAACCTTACATGTCCTATTATAGTCATGATTCCTTATATAGGCATGATCTTTCACCTACATTGGTCCCAGCTAGTACACAACGAGCTCTGAGGGCTGAACGTTATCTATCCTGTGGTTTTGAATACAGCAGGGTTTTTCCCAAACACAGGCCCACACTGTACTCATCAATTATGCATGGCTCTCTAGGAATACACCACTTGCATAATATGTATGTACAAAGTTCACCCCTGATGTCTTCCTCATGTCCAATACAAACCATACTGAGGACCGAGACTCTTTAGGGTATAAATACACCACATCTTGCCCCGGTAAGATAGAGGGAACCGAGACTTCCATGCTGACACACTGACCAGAGACGCTGAGGCTCCTGCATGCAGTCGCTCCAGCTGACAGCAGTCTAACACAGCCCTTGCGGGGTGTCCAACTCGAGACCAGGACGGTGTCCCACACTCTCTCTATTCAGGTATGGGGGTTCGACTAAATCCTAGAGGGATTCTTGGCTCTTAGGCTTTAGACCTACACACATATGCTAGGTACACACAGGTACATCTAGTTAGGCATCGTAGGAGTACGCGCACTTGCATAATGCTTTTATATTCATGTATGTATTCATGATTATCGCAATATGGTAGAACTGTTCTATCCCTTTGCTTTTATCGTACTGCTGATAATATATCTCTGCTATTGTCTGCTGGTTGCCGCAGCACTATATATTTTACACTAGAATAACAACTGTTCAATAAATACTTATTGAAACGCCCAACTGTTTATTCTGTGTAACTCTCTGAGACAAACCGAATAAGTGAGCACGAGTGACTGAGCGAAAGGTAGTACATTGTTTCCACGATTCTGAGGGAATCAGGGTTGTCATGTCCTAAGGTTGCCAGAAACTAATCTCTCCCCGATAAGAGGAGACACTAGTGGCACTGCGAGCTAGCTAATGCAAACTAGGCTAACATATACAGTGGGGGTGCACGGAGTCAGTCTGCCACCAAGCCCGCAGTATATGTTATCCAAACGCGCAGGTCCTGCAGGGGTACTATAGGAACTACACGACAATACCACCCCATTAGTTTCAAAGATATGTAGAACAGATCTAAGAACCTTGTCATGATCTTCTAAATGCTTAGCAAAAATCAGCACATCGTCCTGAAGAGCTAAGACACCTACAACCTTTTCCAACAATTGGTGCATTAATCTCTGGAACACTGAGGCGGCAGATGCCAAGCCAAATGGCATCCTGCAGAACTGGAAAGTGCCAAACAGAGAATTGAATGCCGTGTAATGGCGGGACGCATCTTCCAACACTACCAGGTGATACACAGAGGCCAACTCAATTTTGGAGAACCTCTCAACGCCTCCAAGTTCCTCCAAGAGATCACTAATCTTGGGTAGAGGAAAGGATTCTACCTAGATTTCTTTGTTCAAGCTTCTCAAATCAATGCACAAGCACATTGCACCTTTGCGTTTACGTGCAACAACCAAAGGAGAAAGCCATAAACTAGACTCAATGAGTTCAATGACTCTGTTGCTTTGGAGTTTTTCCAGTTCCAATTTGAGGTCCTCTCTAAGACTGAACGAAACAGACCTAACCTTGTGTTTGACAGCAATAGCTCCTTGCTTAATTCTTATTCTGTGTTTAAAACCCACAATCTTCCCCAGACCTGTAGAGAAAGCCTTGGGGAACTCATCCTCCAAGGCAAAAGATGACGGTACATCTTTGATGATTAGGACCTGTTCACTAGTGCCTGGCCTGAGTACCATACCAAAAAGACCTTGGTGGAACCAACCCAAAATGTTCAATCCTCTCACAGCCACATAGATTTTGCCTTGAATCCTGTGCCTCTTGAATTCTAACACATCCTCAATGTAACCTTCTAACTCAATTTTCCTCCCTTCATATGAGACTGGGGCTCTGTCTGGCGGAAACAACACTGTCTGCCCATGTTTTGCAATTCAATTCAGACGATATCATAGTATTCCACGCTCCTGAATCAACCAGCAAATGCAAAACTTTACCTCCCACAGCAATATCAACATAGGGATCTACACACTTACTCGGATCCCCACTGACAATGTTGTCTTCCGTAACTACCACTATCATATCTTGGAAAGCTTTGGTCATGACCTGATCTCTAGCGTCTTCATTGTCATCAACAACACTGTTGACTTTGGGTACTCTGGTCTGTACTCCTTGAGAAACCTTGGCAAAGTGACCTCATTAGCCACACTTTCTACAAGTGATATTTCTTGCTGGACACACTCTACCCTCTCTGACATGCGGCAGATTGCCACACATAAAACAAATATTTGTACGTTTCAAAAAGCTTTTATCAAAACTCTTAGTATCCTTGCGATTTATTTGACCTGTCATTACTACACTGACATTTACAGTCTCTCTTCCAGAAGATGTTGGATTGAGTTCCTTAATGGATATCTGGGCCAGTTCAATACTTTTTGCATCCTTTATGACATCATCCAACGTAGGGTTACCCATGTGTGAGAAGTTGGCCTGGTATATGATGTCCACTAATTAAAGTGGGCACCTTGCACCAGTCCAAACAACCCTTATGGTGATTTAAGAGGTCAAAGATAACCTTATAAAGCTATCCAAGTGATAGCTGTGGAGAGCAGCCTTCAGGCTTAGTCTTGAAGGAATGTTAAGCTGCTTGTTTTACCAGAATGCAACCTTATTCTATTGGTTAAATGAAAGGAGAACCACACAGTAGTTATAAGAATATATATTTATTATTATAACACACCTTAAATACCTCACAGTATCTGCTACACACAGATAAACACAAAGCACACAATACTGTAGCACAGAAACAATCGTAAGTAGCACTAATACACAGTGGGCTCCAAGGGGAGACCGAACCATATACTAAAATAGTGGTATAAGAACCACGACTCAAGTCAAGACAGTGTCTAGAGGATGTAGAATTGCTGGGACCCCAAGAACAACCCAAGGTGAGTAAGTAGGAACCCCATGGAGGACGGGTGCAGTGTGAGAACACGACTGCGTGCTACGTACAATTCAATGGGAGAGTCGCGGTTGCAGTTTTACAGTTTAAGGACCCTTTCCAGTGGATTACGAGGACACCCTTTGGAACATAGAAGGTTGGTGAGCCACCCCACCCATGGATACTGAAGTACCAGAGTTACCTATCCCAGGGAAGCCGGGTGCATAGGGCTGAAGTGGCGTCGGAAACCTCAGTCGTTCTCAATGGGAGTCTTCAAAGAAATGCCACTGCTGGAAAGAAGAAAAGTGTCCGGTGGAACCCACAGGTGGATTCTTGATGGAAGGAACCTGAAAGCAGAGGGGACAGAGTCTGGGTCACTCAGGAGTGACCAGGGGCTCGATAGACGAATGCCCACCGATGTTGGGTGCTTCAGGTGTGAAGAAGGAGACCTTGACTCTACAGCTGCAGGGACCAGGAGATGTCGAGGATGACCAGGAGCCGGATACAAGCTGTCCCATGAAGGGTGTCGAGTGCTGAGGGGTCGGTGTCCGGCTGGAGCACCAACAAGCCTTGGCAGCGGCAACCCACGAAGAAGGTCAAAGAAGGTTACGGTCTGGCCCAGCAAGGACCACGGGACTCACCACAGTAAGGGGAGTCAGGGCAGGCCTGGAGCAACCAAGGGAGCTCAAGAAAAGCAGTGTTGTCCCTCAAGTCGACCCACAGGCCGAAGGCACAGGAGTCGCGAGGGAACCTCTAGCAGTTTCACAAAGTCACAGCTTGCAGGGCACAGAGTGTGAGGAGGCTGAAGTCCTTTGTATGTAATGTGCGCAGAGTTTGGGGCTATCGATAGCCCAAGGCACTTAGTTGGGGAACACCAACAAGCATATGCACTTGCAAAAGTACGCAGTGCACAGGGGTTCGGGCTATGCGGTCCCACGAGGGATACTGGCCTCAAACTCGGTGAGAGGGTAGCTCGACCTCAAGGAATGTAAGAACCCACCTCCTGTGTTGCTCGAGCCTTCGGAGTCTGCAGGAGCTCAGGATCAGCAGACCGGTCAGTTGCATTACGGTGCCTGCAAATGCAGGTGAGTGACTCCTTCACTCCAAGGGAGATACTTCAGTTGTCCTTGATGCTCCACAGGTCCTACACGGAGCCTGTATGGTGCACGGGCACAGACGATGCTTTGGACGCAGAGGGAGACGAAGTCAGGCCGTCGTAGTCCAGCAAAGTCCAGGGAGTCCAGACGGTCAAAGGTCAGTGGTTTCTTGTTCAGAATCTTGTCCACGTCGAATCTAGGGTCCTACAGCCAGGTAAGCCATTTTGTACACACTGGAGAGGGTTGGACAGATTCAGGGGACCCTCCCAGGGGAGGGTCAGGACAGTGGGGAGGTTACTCCCATGTCCTTTGTCCAGTTTCGCGCCAGAGCAGGAGCCAACGGCTCCCAGGACTGGTTTGAACTGGACTATGCACAGGGACACCAAATGTGCCCCTCGTGCAGACTTTCAGGCACTTTGGAAGTGCCCACACCCAGCTCCAATACACTAAATCCTGTCTGTGAGGTACTCACACCTCCCTGTGACAGGATGCCTATTGTGCTGCCTTCCTCTGCTCGAGCTTGGCTCAGCAGCAGGAGGGCAGAAATGTGTCTCTGGTCGGCAGCAACCATTTTGTGCTGTCCGGTCGAGAAGGCTGGTACCGGGAAGACCAGGGACCCCACAAAGCTCACTTCTGAAGGGTGGAATCATACCTCCCACATAGGGTACCGGTGTGGAGGTATGATTCCAAGGTGTTTGATACCCAACACGACATGGTTTGTTGCAGCCATTTTCGAGATAGCATTTTACGCGAGCATATAATGCACCTCTACCTATATGTCTGGCTGCGTCACCGACAACCCAGGAGAATGGTCTCCGGAGGCTGCAGGGGTGCTCTGCTCATGCAGGGGCACCCTCTCACATAAAACCCAGCACCCTGCCTTCAGGATTGTCAAGGCCTGCTATAGGGGTGACTTATAGGTTTTAATTTAAGTGTAGTGGCCTATAGATATAGTAAACCTATATCTAAAGTAAGTGGTGCATGCACCATCTTACACAGGCTGCAATGGCAAGCCTGTAGTTCCATTTTGCATGGCCTCTCATGGGTGGCATAATACATGCTTCAGCCCATGGGAGGCCTCTGGGGTACCTATGCCCTGGGTACATGTGTACCATTTACTAGGGACTGATAAGGGTACCCCAGTATCCAATCTGGAGTGTACCTAAGTACATGACATAACATTTTCGGGAGAAAGCAGATAGACTGGGGTCCTGATTAGCAGGATCCCAGTCAGACTAGTCAAAAACAGTGTAACATTAAGCAAAAAGTGGGGGTAACCATAAGAAGCAGATCCTACTTTCCTACACAACACCCCCCCCCAAACGTAAGGAGATGAGACTAACCTTGCCCAGTTGAGTCTTCATTTTCTAAGTGGAAATATCTGGAGAGTCCATCTGCATTGGCATGGTTACTCCCAGGTCTATGTTCCACTGTATAGTCCATCCCCTGTAGGGAAATGGACCACCTCAAAAGTTTGGGGTTTTCACCCTTCACCTGTTTTAGCCATAGGAGGGGCTTATGGTCTGTCTGAACAATGAAGTGACTGCCAAACAAGTATGGCCTCAGCTTCTTCAGAGCCCAAACCACAGCAAAGGCTTCCCTCTCAATGGCTGACCAACGTGTCTCTCTGGGGGTCAACCTTCTGCTAATGAAAGCTACTGGTTGATCCTGACCCTCTGCATTAAGTTGTGACAACACAGCCCCTACCCCCAACTCAGATGCATCTGTTTGGACAATGAATTGTTTGGAATAGTCAGGACTTTTCAGAATGGGAGCAGTGCACATGGCCTGCTTGAGATCATCAAATGCCTTCTGACAGCTAACTGTCCACTGAACTTTCTTGGGCATTCTTTTTGATATAAGATCATTCAAGGGAGTCACTATAGACTCATATCCTTTTACAAATCTTCTGTAGTACCCAGTCAGGCCCAAGAAAGCTCTGACCTAAGTCTGGGTAGTGGGAGCAACCCAGTACATGATGGTCTGGATTGTGCTCTGCAATGGTTAAACCTGGCCTCCACCCACAAGGTGGCCCAGATACACAACCTTACTCTGACCTATCTGGCACTTGGTGGCCTTGATAGTGAGGCCTGCTTTCTGCAGGGCCTCCAAAACATTCTTCAGGTGGACCAGGTGATCCTCCCAGGTGGAGCTAAATACAGCTATATCATCTACATATGCTGCACTATAGGCTTCTAGGCCTGTAAGGACTTTGTTCACCAACCTTTGGAATGTGGCAGGTGCGTTCTTCAAGCCAAAGGGCATTACAATAAATTGATAATGCCCACTAGGGGTTGAAAATGCTGTTTTTGGTTTGGCATCTTCAGCTAGTCTGATTTGCCAATATCCAGCAGTAAGGTCAAATGTGCTCAAGAACTTGGCTGAGGCCAAAGTGTCAATGAGTTCAACTGCCCTAGGAATAGGGTGAGCATCAGTCCTAGTGACTGCATTGAGCCCCCTGTAGTCCACACAAAACCTAATTTCTCTCTTACCACCCTGGGTATGAGGTTTGGGTACCAGGACCACTGGACTAGCCCAAGGGCTATCTGAGGGTTCAATCACTCCCAATTCCAGCATCTTTTGGACCTCAGTCCAGATGCAATCTCTGACATGGTCAGGCTGCCTGTAAATCTTATTTTTAACAGGTAGACTCTCACCTGTGTCCATTTCATGGGTACAACAAGTGGTCTGACTAGGAGTCAAAGAAAACATGTGCCTGTATTGATTGAGGACCTTCCTGCAATCAATCTGCTATTGCTCAGTGAGGCTGCCTGCCAAGGCTACACCATCAACTGAGCCATCATCAGGGTTCTGTGAGAGGAGGTCAGGGAGTGGTTCACTCTCTTCCTCCTGTCCCTCATCATTAGCGATGAGCAAGCCCATGTCTGCCCTGTCCACATAGGGTTTGAGCCTGTTTACATGGAGCACCCTATGGGGGCTCCTGGGAGTTCCAAGGTCTACCAAGTAGGTGACCTCTCCCTTCTGCTCAAGAATAGTATGGGGTCCACTCCACTTGTCTTGGAGAGCTGTTGGGGCCACAGGCTCCAACAATCATACTTTCTGTCCTGGCTGGTAAACAGTCAGTACAACCTTTTGGTCATGCCAAGCTTTTTGCAATTCTTGACTTGCCTCAAGGTTTTTGCTGGCCTTCTTCATGTACTCAGCCATCTTGGAGTGGAGACCAAGT
Source organism: Calotriton arnoldi (assembly GCA_963921515.1). Lineage (NCBI taxonomy): Eukaryota > Metazoa > Chordata > Amphibia > Caudata > Salamandridae > Calotriton > Calotriton arnoldi. The sequence continues at coordinate 1,020,602 of CAWUFW010006824.1, forward strand.
ACATAGTCCACTATGTCTTGCTTGGGAGGTTTGAGAGGTAACTCCCATCCCTCCTTCACCAAACACAAGGGACCCCTAACTGGATGCCCAAACAAAAGTTCAAAAGGGCTGTAGCCACCCCCTTTTGTGGGACCTCTCTGTAGGCAAAGAGAAGGCAGGGCAACAGGACATCCCATTTTCGCCTAAGCTTTTCTGGGAGGCCCATGATCATGCCCTTTAGGGTTTTGTTGAACCTTTCAACCAACCCATTACATTGTGGGTGATAGGGTGTGGTGAACTTGTAGTTCACTCCACACTCCTTCCACATTGCAGTGATATAACTGGACATGAAGATTGTATCTCCGTCAGTTAAGACCTCCTTAGGGAAACCCACTCTGGAAAAAATTCCCAGGAGGGCCCTGGCCACTACAGGAGCTGTGGTGGTTCTAAGGGGTATAGCCTCTGGATACCTAGTGGCATGGTCCACCACCACTAGAATATAACTGTGCCCAGATTCTGTTGGAGGGTTCATGGAACCAATTATGTCCATCCCAACCCTCTCAAAGAGAACCCCCACCACAGGTAGTGGTATCAGGGGGCCCTTTGTGGTAGCACGTGCCTTACCACTGGCTTAACAGGTGGTACAGGAACGACAAAACTCTGTGGTGTCCACTGACATATGAGGCCAGTGAAAGTGAGGGACAAGCCTGTCCCAAGTCTTACTTTGGCCTAGGTGTCCTGCTAAGGAGATGTCGTGTGCCAAGGTGAGTAGGAAGCCCCTAAACTTCAGAGGTATGACCAACCTCCTGGTTGCACCAGGCGTGGGGTCTCAACCCTCTGAGTAAAGGAGTCCCTCATCCCAATAGATCCTGTGGGATCCACGGACTCTCCCACAACCTCAGCAACAGCTTGCTGTCTGAGGGGATCAAGAGAGGGGCAGGTTTGCTGCTCCTGACTAAGTTCTGCCCTGGAAGGGCCCCCTGTCCCCAAGAACTCAACCTGATCAGGTTCCAGTTCATCTGAGACAGTTCCTTCACAGGGACTGGGGTCATCTCCCTCAAGAGACTGATCCTCTCTCTGAGCCTGGGGGGAAGACACAGCCTTACCCCTCCTGCTCCTTCTCTTGGAAGGCACCTGGTCCATTCTTTCAGAATCCAGGGCCTGTTCAGTAGACATCAGTTTGGCCTGTGACCTGGTCACAGCAAACACATCTGCAGAGAAGCCCAGCATTGCTGCATGAGTCCTTAATCTGCTCCCTCATAATCAAATTGTACAATCCCTTGAAATCATTCACTTTGCTGCCAAGCAACCAGCCTTCCAGAGCCTTAATGGCACTATCCACAAAGTCTACCCAGTCCTGATTCTGTGCCTTCTGGGTGTCTCTGAACTTAATTCCTGTACTGTTCAGTGGTTAAGCCAAACCCATCAATGAGAGCACTCTTCAGGACCGAATAATTGTCAGCATCCTCTTCTCTAACAGTGAGGAGCTTATCTCTACCTTTGTCAGCAATGGAGAGCCACAAGATAGCTGCCCACTGCTCTTGAGGGATCCTCTGAACTTTACATGCCCTCTCTAAAGCAGGTATCCATTTATGGATGTCATCCCCAACATGGTATGGAGGGACAATCTTGCTCAGGTTCCTATTGTCAAAAGAATGTTCCTTAACTCTGGGGACGCTGTTGCTGCCACCATGGGACTCTAGTCCCAATCTTTTTCTAGCTCTCTGGACTTCTAGGGACTCTTTGTTAAGGGCCGATTGCTGTTGCCTGAGCCTAAGCTTAGCTTTCTCAAGTTCCAGAAATTGGTACTCCCTGTCATAAGAGTGGTCCCTCTTGCTAGATACAGAGGTCCCTACAGACTGTCCTGAGTGATGAGATTCTGCAGAGGGAGATCTAGATCTCCTTGGTAAACTGCACTTTTCCAGGAGGGGTGAAGAGGGGGCCATATTGGCCCTCTTCTTCAGCATCTCCCTGAAGATCTGAGTTGTCCAGGTGGGACCCATCTTGTTCCTCCTGGCCAGGGTTTGAGTCTAGGTCATAAAAGGTGTCACCTCCTGACCTGTCCTCATTCCCTGCCCCACCCACTTTCTCCTGTTTATCTGACCCAGGGGTCTTCCTAAGATCATCAAGCAGTAAGGCCTCTATGAGGCGTTGGGTGTTGGCATTTCTCCCTGTCTTCAGCTTTCTAGAGGCACACAGGGCTTTCAATTCTTGGAATGAAAGCTCACTGTATCTAGAGGGCAGAGAGCCACTGGCATCTCCTTTAGAAGACATACTAAGTGTGGTGAGGTGTTTCACCTACCTAACCTAGTGGGAACTACACTCTCTAAGGTTGGAGAATGGGTGTGCTAGACCCTTGACTTACCCAACCCCAAGTTCAGTAGAAATTACTTATTCTAAGCTAGTATTATATGTACCTAGTACTTAGTGGTTTTCAGTTAATCAATAGAAAGATTTATCTGGTAAAACAATGCTGGCTTGAATCCCAACCGCTGCATACCAATGTGAGAAGTTGGCCTGGTATATGATGTCCACTTATTAAAGTGGGCACCTTGCACCAGTCCAAACAACCCTTATGGTGATTTAAGAGGTCAAAGATAACCTTAGAAAGCTATCCAAGTGATAGCTGTGGAGAGCAGCCTTCAGGCTTAGTCTTGAAGGAATGTTAAGCAGCTTGTTTTACCAGAATGCAACCTTATTCTATTGGTTAAATGAAAGGAGAACCACACAGTAGTTATATGAATATATATTTATTATTATAACACACCTTAAATACCTCACAGTATCTGCTACACACAGATAAACACAAAGCACACAATACTGTAGCACAGAAACAACCATAAGTAGCACTAATACACAGTGGGCTCCCGGGGGAGACCAAACCATATACTAAAATAGTGGTATAAGAACCACGACTCGAGTCAAGACAGTGTCTAGAGGATGTAGAATCGCTGGGACCCCAAGAACCACCCAAGGTGAGTAAGTAGGGATGCCACGGAAGACGGGTGCAGTGTGAGAACACGACTGCGTGCTACGTACAATTCAATGGGAGAGTCGTGGTTGCAGTTTTACAGTTTAAGGACCCTTCGCAGTGGATTACGAGGAAACCCTTTGGAACATAGAAGGTTGGAGAGCCACCCCACCCGTGGATACTGAAGTACCAGAGTTACCTATCCAAGGGAAGCCGGGTGCATAGGGCTGAAGTGGCGTCGGAAACCGCTGTCGTTCTCAATGGGAGTCTTCAAAGAAATGCCACTGCTGGAAAGAAGAAAAGTGTCCAGTGGAACCTGCAGGTGGATTCTTGATGGAAGGAACCTGAAAGCAGAGGGGACAGAGTCTGGGTCACTCAGGAGTGACCAGGGGCTCGATAGACGAATGCCCACCGATGTCGGGTGCTTCAGGTGTGAAGAAGGAGACCTTGACTCTACAGCTGCAGGGACCAGGAGACGTCGAGAACAACCAGGAGCTGGATACGAGCTGTCCCACGAAGGATGTTGAGTGCTGGGTGGTCGGTGTCTGGCGGGAGCACCAACAAGCCTTGGCAGCGGCAACCCACGAAGAAGGTCAAAGATGGTTGCGGTCTGGCCCAGCAAGGACCAGGGGACTCGCCACAGTAAGTGGAGTCAGGGCAGGCCTGGAGCAATCAGGGGAATCCAAGAAAAGCAGTGTTGTCCCTCAAGTGGACCCACAGGCCGAAGGCACAGGAGTCACGAGGGGATCTCTAGCAGTTTCACAAAGTCACAGCTTGCAGGGCACAGATCGTGAGGAGGCCAAAGTCCTTTGCACGAAATGTGCGCAGAGGTTGGGGCTATCGATAGCCCAATGCACTTTCTTGGGGAACACCAACAAGCATATGCACTTGCAAACGTACGGGGTGCACAGGGGTTCGGGTTATGCGGTCCCCACGAGGGATACTGCCCTCAAGCTAGCTGAGAGGGCAGCTCGACTTTAAGGAATGTAGGAACCCACCTCCTGTGTTGCTGGAGTCTTCGGAGTCCACAGGAGCTCTGGATCAGCAAACTGGTCAGTTGCGTTACGGTGCCTGCAAATGCAGGGGAGTGACTCCTTCACTCCAAGGGAGATACTTCAGTTGTCCTTGATGCTTTGCAGGTCCTACACGGAGCCTGTATGGTGCATGGGCACAGACTATGCTTTGGACGGAGAGGGAGACGAAGTCGGGCCCAGTCGAAGTCCAGCAAAGTCCAGGGTGTCCAGACGGTCGAAGGTCGGTGGTTTCTTGTTCAGAATCTTGTCCATGTCAAATCTAGGGTCCTACAGCCAGGTAAGCCCTTTTGTACCCACGAGAGAGGGTTGGACAGATTCAGGGGACCCTCCCAGGGAGGGTCAGGACAGTGGGGAGGTTACTCCCATGTCCTGTGTCCAGTTTCGCGCCAGAGCAGGAGCCAACGGCTCCCAGGACTGGTTTGAACTGGACTATGCACAGGGACACCAAATGTGCCCCTCGTGCAGACTTTCAGGCACTTTGAAAGTGCCCCCACCCAGCTTCAATACACTAAATCATGTCTGGGAGGTAGTCACACCTCCCTGTGACAGGATGCCTATTGTCCTGCCTTCCTCTGCTCGAGCTTGGCTCAGCAGAAGGAGGGCAGAAATGTGTCTCTGGTCGGCAGCAACCATTTTGTGCTGTCTCGGTCGAGAAGGCTGGTACCGGGAAGACCAGGGACCCCACGAAGCTCACTTCAGAAGGGTGGAATCATACCTCCCACACCAGTTACCGGTGTGAAGGTATGATTCCAAGGTGTTTGATACGCGAGCATATAATGCACCTCTACCTATATGTCTGGCTGCGTCACCGACAACCCGGGAGAATGGTCTCCGAAGGCTGCAGGGGTGCTCTGCTCATGCAGGGGCACCCTCTCATGTAAAACCCAGCACCCTGCCTTCAGGATTGTCATGGCCTGCTATAGGGGTGACTTATAGGTTTTAAGTGTAGTGACCTATAGATATAGTAAACCTATATCTAAAGTAAGTGGTGCATGCACCATCTTACACAGGCTGCAATGGCAGGCATGTAGTTCCATTTTGCATGGCCTCTCATGGGTTGCATAATACATGCTTCAGCCCACGGGAGGCCTCTGGGGTACCTATTGTGAGAAGTTGGCTTGGCATATGCTGTCCACTAATTATAGTGGGCACCTTGCACCAGTCCAAACAACCCCTTATTGGAGATAGGTTAAAGACAACCTTTATTGAAAGCTATCCTAGTGGTAGCTATGGAGAGCAGCCTTCAGGCTAAGTCTTGAAGGAATGTAAAGCAGCTTGTTTTACCAGTCTATAATCTCTTGAGTGACCAAATGAAAGAGCACCACACCAGGTATATATTCAAAATATATGTATTTATTGCTAAACACACCCCTCTAGTCTCTTTATGAGGCTAGAGTTCGAAGTACATAAGTTATAAGATATTAAATCACAGTAATAGCACAAATACACGTTTGGGCCCTAGGGGCGTACCAAACCATATACCAATAAAGTGGTATGCAAACCACGACTGAACTAGACACTAGGCCTAGAGCCTCTAGAAGTGCTTGGACCACAAGGAACCACCCAAGGTAGTGACACAGGGGACCCACGGGAGACGCGTGCAGTGTAAATACACAACCGCGATACGCCGTTAACTTCTATGGAGAAAGTCGGGATCGGGAAAATAGAGGAAAGGGACACTTAAAAGAGGACTAGGACAAAACCCTTTGAGATCTAGGACTTTGAAGAGTCTCTACCCACGGAGCACCGGAGTACTCGTGTTACCTCACCCAGGGAAGCCGGGTGCATAGGTGCCTTTCGGGGTCGGGTTTCGTCGTCGTTTCGAATGGCGATCTGCTGCAAAGTGCTGCTGGCGGCCAAGAGAAAAGTGTCCGGGTGGATCCAAGAGTGGATCGGAGTTCTGAAGAACCTGAAAGCAGAGGGGACAGAGTCTGGGTCACTAGCCAGTGACCAGGAAGGCGATGGACAGATGCCCACCGATGTCGAGTGTTTCAGGTGCATTGACGGTCGTCTTGACTCTTCAGCCACGAGGTCCAGGAGGCGTTGTCGGCGACCAGGAGCAGGATTCGGGCTGGTACACGATGTTTGTCGAGTGCTGAGGCGTCGGCGACCGGATTGGACCCAACAAGCCTTGGCAACGGCAAGTCTCGGTGAAGATGTAGATCGTCGATGGTGCAGACCAGCAAGGTCTGTGGAACTCACCCAGCGAGGGTAAGTGAGGGCAGGCCTGGAGCAACCAGGATACCAAGTAAGAAAAGGATTGGCCTTCGTTAAGGACTACTAGCCAACGGGCTAGCGACCTCGAAGGAGCCTCGTGACGCCGCACGTGGAGCTGGCTTACAGGACACTCGTGGAGTGGGGGCCAGTGATCTTCGGTGCAGGTGGTGCTGGAGGCTGGGGCTACTCGGAGCCCAAAGCACGACTTCTTGGGAGACCCAGAAGATGATGCACTTGCAAATGTGCTCGGTGTCCAGGGGTCACGGTCTCAAGTCACCCACGATAGCCACGGGCCTCAGCTTTGCTGGGGACTCAGGGTAGCCTCGGGGAAGTCTGAGAATCCACCTCTGGTGATGCGATGACTTCGGCGTCCGACAGGAGCTTCAGAAATGCGAACCGGACAGATGCTTCTTTGGTGCCTGCCAAGCAGGGGAGTCACTCCTTGACCCCAAGGGAGATTCTTCAGTCCTCTAATCGTGAGTAGAGCGTCGAAGGTCCAGGATTCAGTTTCAGAGTTTCGTCCAGGTATAATCTAAAGTCCTAAGGACTGGGTTCCTACCTTTATTCTAAAGATAGGGGTTGGACTACTCTGTGGCCCCACCTATGGGTGGGTCAGGGCAGAGGGGTGGCTACACCCTTTCCCTTTGTCCAGTTCGCGCCAAAGCAGGGGCTGCAAGCCCCTGATCGGGTTTGAACTGGGGTATGCCTAGGGACACCAAATGTGCCCCCAGTGCAGGACTTCAAAGCACCCGAAAGTGCTCCCGCCCAGCCCCAATACACATTATCCTGTCTGGGGAGGTGGTCACACCTCCCTGGGACAGAAACCTATTGTCCAGGCCTCCCCTGCCGGAGTTTCGTCCAGCAGCAGGAGGCCAGACTCGTGTCTGTGGCAGCAGCATCCATTTTGTGATGCCAGGGCTCTGGAAAGAAGTTACCGGCCAGGCCAGGGTTAACATGTCTCTCCCTCTAGAAGGGTGGAATGCTACCCCCGCCGCCAGGATTGGCGGGGGGGTAGTATTCCAAGATGTTTGACACCAAACACGACATGTTTAGGTGCAGCCATTCCAAAGTTAGCATTTTACCGCGAGGATATAATGCGCTTAAGAGTATATGGTCAGGCTGCACTACAAACAGCATCAGAGATGGTCTCCGAACGCTGCAGAGGGGCCCTGCTCATGCAGGGGCACCCTCTCACATAGGAACCATGCACTCTGCCTTTAGGATTGATAAGGCCTGCCTTAGGAGTGACTTATAGGTTTATATGTGTGTATGTATTTAGTGATATAGGTAACCTATATCACAGTAAGGGGTGCATGCACCACCTTCCCCAGGCTGCAGTAGCAGACCTGTGGTGTCAGTTTGGATGGCCTTCCAGGGGTGGCACAATACATGCTGCAGCCCCTGGTAGGCCTCTGAGGTACCTATGCCCTTGGTACATAGTATACCATATACTAGGGACTTATAAGGGCACTCCAGATTCCAATCAGATATGTGCCTAAGGCACATGGAAACCTTTTTACAGAGAAAGCAGATAGACTGGGGCCCTGAATAGCAGGATCCCAGTCCAACTAAGTCATAAACCAGCAAAACACCATAAAAAAGTGGGGGCAACCATATAGTCAGATTCCACCTTCCTACATAACCCCCCAAACGAAAGGAGATAAGGCTAACCTTGGCCAGTTGAGCCTTCATTGACTAAGTGGTCATATAAGGAAGCACCTGCACTAGCATGGTTGCCCCCTGTCTTATGGTCCACTAAGCAATCCCTCACCCTAAGGGTATGAGAGGGTCTCCACCATGGGGAATCACTACCTGTGGTGTGCTTAGGTAAAGTACAAGGCTGGTGAGGTGGCTGAGTAGGGAAGTGAGGCCCTAGGAATGTTGGCCTCAGCTTCCTCAGATCACTGGTCACCATGTATGCCTGTCTTTCCATGACTGAGTTGCACTTTGCTCTAAGGGTCAACCTTTGGCTGCCTACAGCTGGGGGTTGGGTCCCTTTGGATGGACTAGTAGAGGGACAGGGCAGGTTTGGAACCTTCAGGTCCCAGGGTTGCCCTTGCCTACCAGAGTCCTTCTGGGGGAGGTCCCTACATAAAGGCATGGGGGATCCCTCAGTGTGTAGAGGAGTTTTCACCTGGCTAGGGCTACTAGACTGGGTGCCCCTAATCTGCTGATGGGGGGTTCCTCTGGACAGGGGGCCCTGGGGGTCCACTGACCTCCCTGACCTCTGCAGCCCTGGGCTGGCTGAGGCAGGGTAGAGAGGAGCAGGTTACCTGCTCCAGACTGGAGTACCACCTTGGAAGGGTCCTCTGCCATCAGGGGTGTGGCCAGGCCAGGCCTGACTACCTCTGGGGCAGTTCCTTCACTAGGGGTAGGGTCAGTTCCCTGAGGAGGCTGACCCTTACCTACTGTCTGGAGGGAAGAAGACTTTTCTTCAACCCTTGTGCTCTCTTTGGGGGAGAGTGGGCCATTCTTTCAGGCTCCATCTCTCCAAATTCTTGGGCTGGGGCTGTGGCCATCACAGCCCCACTAACCTTTGCAGGGACGCCCAACATCCTAAGATGGGTTTGGTGTTCAACTTCAGCCCAGGCTGAAATTTCCAAATCATTGCCCATCAGGCAATCTACAGGTAGGGTGGGGAACACTGCCACTCTTTTTGGGCCTGTGACCCCCTCCCAGCTGAGATTGACTATGGCCATGGGGTGATCTGTTCTGACACCATCAATGTTGGTCACCTGGTATTTAAACTCAGGTAAAAGCTGGTGAGGGGGACTAGTTTCCTTGCCACCATGGTGACACTAGCCCCTGTGTCCCTAAATGCCACAGCTTTCTGACCATTAATTATTGGCTCCAATCTGTACCTGCCCAATGCTATGGGATCCATGGTAAAGGTGGCAAATCCTATACCACCAACAGAGTCAGAGGAGTCTGTTGAGGGGTCCCTGTCTAAACTAGGGCCCACCTCTGTTCCTCTTGCAAAAGCACCCAACTTTTTGGGTGCACTACTCCCAACTGGAGGATTACTACTGGTAGTACCAGGAGGGGTGGTAGTAGTTGTGGGAGGAACATTTTCTTTATTGCCAATCCTGGGGCAACTGGGATCAGTTTTCCAGTGCCCAGGCTTTTTACAGACATGGCAATAGGGTTTCTTTTCAGGAGAGGAAGGAGTTTGGGACCCACCCCCAGAAGAGGAATTTTGGGGCTTAGTAGAATCTTTCTTCTGGTCACCACCCTGATTTCTAGTTTTTACTCTGGTTCTGACCCATTTGTCTGCCTTCTTTCCCAATTCTTGGGGAGAGGTCATATCAGAGTCCACCAGATACTGGTGCAAAAGCTGGTTTTGACAATTATTAAGGATCTGCTCCCTCATAATCAAATTGTACAATCCTAAAAAGTCATGCACTTTGTTGCCATGTATCCAACCTTCCACAGCCTTTGTAGCACAATCTACAAAATCAACCCAGTCTTGAGTCTGAGCTTTTTGGGTGTCTCTGAACTTTAACCTATACTGTTCAGTGGTTAGGCCAAACCCATCTATCAGAGCACTCTTCAAGACTGTGTAATTGTCAGCATCCTCTTCTCTTACAGTGAGGAGCTTGTCTCTACCTTTGTCTGCAAAGGAGAGCCACAAGATTGCTGCCCACTGGGGGACCTTCTGAACTTTACAGGCCCTCTCCAGTGCAGTTATCCATTTGTGGATGTCATCCCCACTCTGGTAGGGAGGGACAATCTTGTTTAGGTTTCTATGGTCATAAGACCTTTCCCTATCTCTAGGGATATTGCTGCCACCATGGGACTCTAGTCCCAACTTTCTTCTCTCTCTAAGGAGATCTAGGGATTCCCTATCTAAAGCCAATTGCTTTTTCTGATCTCCAGCTGAGTTTCCTCATACTGGACCAGTCTGGTTCTCCTCTCATGAGAGGATTCCCTCCTGTGAGATGAGACAGAGCTCCCTATAGAGGTGCCAGAGTGGTTAGACTCCTGAGAAGGAGCTCTAGACTTCCTGTGCACACTCTTAATCCTTCCTGGGGGGACAAAGAGGGCATCATCTTGATCATCCTCATCATCATCCACAGGAGGGATTGGGTTTTCCAGGTCAGGGTCATTGTCACCCTCCTGGCCAGTTTCAGAGGGGGGGCTGGGGGTATTGGTACCCCTAGCCTCGTCCTCTTCGTCTGTCCCACCCTCAGCTCCTACTCCTTCAGTCCCTACAGGCTTACTAAGGTCATAAGCCACCAACAACTCCTTGAGGTGTTGGGTGGTGGGGCTTTGGCCTGTCCTTAATTTTCTCAAGTTACATAAAGCTCTCAATTCCAAGAATGGGAGTGTATCATACTTGGAGGGTGGAAGTGTAGAAATAAAAACCTTCTTAGGGGTTCACTGATACACCTGGTCCTTAAAACCAACAAAGAAGAGATTGGCACGGAAGCTGTAATATCAAAAAACATGTTTTATTAACCTCAGATGAGGGAGATTGCGTCTTACGGTACCCGCAGGCCACTGTAGGAGGCATTCTAATGAGTGCAGAGAACAGGGTCCTTATATATGCATTTGTTATATAGTCAGCATAAAATCAAGGGAGGTCCTAGCACATACAAGCATGCTTATTGACTAATATGGGTATACAAAATGTGCTTGCTCCACAAAGTGGGAGGGAGACTAAACTGCTTACATCAGTAAGAATAGCTTGACAGTTCTATACTAGGAGCAGGTGCATTCTACCAGCTAGGCCTCTCTGAGCATGTGCAAGACTCTGGAAGAGGGAGAAAGCACATGGCGAGCACATGGCTAACTAAAATGGCTGCCAAGTACAAAATGGCTTTCAGCTCATGCTAACTTCGATTCCTGCAATCTTTAACAGATGATCCTTTTAGCATGAGCTAAAGACATTCCCATGATCTAGTAGAGACATAGAAAATATTTTGCACATTTTCTTCTCATAAATTCATCAATATCCTATGCTAGGTGGGCATTTACATTCTAAACATTTCATTAAGCAGGTATATACAAGGTATAAGCAGGAGTACAAAGTGAACAGAGCATTGGGTCATACAGGTAGCAAGAGAGAATAATGACTTATCTCAAACAGAAATCTCAATATTTTTCAATGATAAGTAATGCAAATGTCAGGGAAGTCAAAATAGATTATTACAAAAACAATCCTGGCTCCGGGGGACCAGGAGGACCACACAAGGCCATAGGAATTAGGACAAGGAGCCGCAAAGGGCTGCTCCTCCAAAAAAAATGGGACGACCAAAGGGGTACATTACTAACAAAAAAAAGAGTCCTTGGGAATTTGTAGAACCAATCAGCCAGAGGGGAGTCTTCTCCCTGTGTCCGTTTTGAGCCTCACAGGCAGGCTCTTGTTGTTCCCACGGTGGAGCTGCACAACTCGCAACTCAAGAATCACGGAGAAAGAAAAGTCTTTCTTTCAGGATAGGGCAATCACCCCCCAGGGCAAATACCCTCAATGATCCTGTCCAGTGTCTCAGGCAGTGCACCAGTTTTCTTCACTTTAATCTAACAGGCACCAAGGGCACAGCACCTGTACCCTAAACTCAAGTCCTTCCCTAACTCCTGTATTGCACCTCTGGCGCACTGCTCTTTTGTTAGGGCCACAAATTATACCCAGTGTGCTCGGGCATCTCTTGATCAACAAATAAAGGCGTAGACTTGCATTCACTTGGGACCAGGACTCAAAGGCCTGAAGCAACCCTTGTTTCAAAGGGGGTCACCTCAAGCAAAAGCCTCCAAGCCGTCCTTGTCGTTCTGTGACTCTCTCAGCTGGGCATCAAAAACTGGATCCACACAAAGATTTCTCCATCCTAATTTGTAACCCCGTCTTTCGCCCAAGACAGTGGCAGGGGTACACACTTCTCATCCCAGTGCTTCCGCCTTCACTGAGGTCCTAGTTGCCAGCAACGCCTGTGCTGGTTCCTTTCGTTTTGGCTTCAAACTGGAGTGGCGCTGACTCTCAGGCTGGATCTGATATCCGGGCCCCTCTGGCAATGGTTGTAAGGCAGCAAATATCTATTGGTGGACAGAACAAGAGGTCTTTAGACAAGGCACAGAAATAATCTAACAACAGAATACTTCCTTAGTCTTGGGGCGCCCCATACATTAGCAAGGCACCCAAGAGCCACTTCATCTATCTGAGAGTAGAAAACCCTGGACCTATTGGCAAGTATAAAAGGAACGTTTTGGTGAACTGACAAGAGTAATACATCACCCAATCCCAAACAGCCAAGGAAGTCTGTGTTCATTTACTAAATTCTGAGGAAAAGAGAAAAACAATACAGACATACTCCAAATACTTACATTGGTGTATTGCTATATTACCAATCTGAAGAACCTTCAAGAAAAAGGAAATGTTCTACACTTTTACTCATAGATTTTACATTACTTGTACAGGACTGCAGACACTTGTAAAATAATTTCTCTTACATGTTATGCTTAGGACCATGCTCTCATGTTATAGGCGCAGCAGGAAAATCTAAAACTGCTAATTTAACAGGGATTCTTATTGCAAAAAGAACTAAACTTCAACATAGTGGGTACATTTTCTCCAGCAGAACATGTTATGACAAACAAACTCCTATAAAACAATATTTTCCTTCAAAATGTTTGCTAAGGATCACATGAGCGTCTTTCCTGCATTGTACTTTTCACGATCTGGACTATGCAACATCATTTTCAAAAGGAAAAAAACCCTATCTCCAGCTCTAATAAGGGCTGTCAGCTTATTGACAGAGACTAGCTAATAAAAGACTAGCAATGCCCTTGCAAAACTGTATAGAACATGAGAATAACATAAACAATAATAGGATTGCCACCTGAGATTTTTGAACAGAAACCCTCACTATACAGTTCTCCTTAAAGATCAAATAAGGGAACATCAATCTGTTCTACTCATTCTTTCATACAGGATGGGCAGTAACATAGCATAGATTTTATCATTTTATTAATGCTAACAATTTTTAAAACAGTATTACTGAATAGCCAATGAAATGTCTCATGGCTATTTCACAGACAGCTTAGACAGACTAAAAAAAAGTAAGAAAAAGAAGAGAGAAAACATAATTTTGCCTACCCTTAATTTGTAGAGGAGCTAGCCTCCTTCCCCATTTTGACAGTAGGAAAACCTGAAACAGGTTTTACTTCTGTCAACACTTTCAACCCCTATTTGTAGCAACTGGGCACAAACAAACCAATGTATCAATTTCTAGAGCAATTGTACTAGATTAACATGAGGGCGCATGAATGCAAACTAAAATCCATTTCCTCCTTATCGTAGCCCCTACACAGTATTCTTTAAACTAAAACCATTATTTTTATATACATGGCAGATCAATGCTCAACTGAGGGTTGTTTTTCCTTCGTTTCATATGACTGCGCAAAACGTGTGTTTGCCAAAAATAGGAAGCAAAGCTTCTCATTCCTCTCTCTGCGCTGTCATCTCGTCTTTCAAAAACTTTTCAGAGGTCGAAGTGGCCAAGCAAACCTTACCCTTCACCCTGCTAAGTTGCTAAATGCAGAACTCCGACCTTTGACCCGTTCAGCAGCTGGTCATTTTTTTTTTTGCAAGGCTTGCCATGCACTTTTGTAATGCAAAGCAACTCTGGAGAATCACAGCTCAAAGGCAGTCCTGTCCGGTGTGTTTGCCAGTAATTTAAAGGTAGGATAATAACGTCTGCTGGTTTCTGTATACTTATTTTCATTTGTGTACAGTATGTGGTGTGCAGTCTAGTAATACAGAGGTCAGCTGTTTGTTTTATACTTGCATATACTTTATTGAAGCCTGAGAGCACGTTAAAACTGCCTTGAGTGGTAGAACTGCTTGTAAAATTGTGAATTTAGCTCAATTTCGACTTTGGTGGTAGGGGCACTTAAAAATGAATATCCTACAATATTTTTGCATAATAGGAACCCCCAGAGTGTTCTCTAGATAGCCCAGGAATGGGAAATCAGAAATGTATAAGATATACCCTTATAAAAATGAGTTTTGTACGGCTGGGTAAAGTGACATTTCACATTTAAGTTTCCACTTATTGCGGTACAGCACTACTTAAATCCAATTTTGATGCGAGGAATTCACAGTATGATAATTAGGCTTTATAAAGATGAAAAAACGAATTTAAAGCATTTATTTTTAATAATATATTTTTTTCATATAATTAATTTTTTTATTTTTTATCAAACCAACCATTTTGATGATTCCACATTGGAAAAGCAAGCTTCATTCCTAGCCTATCATATTTAAACACATTCAGTCATAACCCTAAGCACAGAAGCCTTACTTGAAACAGGAAAAGTCTGCGCCACTTTTTAAAGGACAGTTATTATTTAACATCAGAACCACAGAGGTACTTATGAAAAAGGCATTAAGAAAGGAAATCCCTACTTTCAATTTTGTTCTCTGTTATCCAAAATAATGAAACTGGTGTTTTGAAACTTTTAAAATAATGCAGGCCCGTATACCAGTTTTACACTGACTTAAAATTTCGCTGACTCAGCATTCCTGTCTGTGGCCGTGATCAAGAATAGCCATATGCTATTTATGCAGCTGTTGTTTGTCAGCAGGCGTCGAATTTTCACGCCTTTCTCCAGGAAAAAAAAAAAAACCTTTATTATTTGAAATACCCTGACAGAGTTAAATCCCCATTTGCTGTGTCAAACAGCTTCTTTTCAGTTAGTCAGTTTAAACACAGCTGTTGGAAAGCTTTTTTCTCGGGTGCGGAAAGAAAAGCATGTCACAGTCTATTTAAAAACTGAGGCATTTCAATGCAGTCAAATCTATCTTTCTATAATGTGTATTTAGTTCAGCAATGACCAAATTCATTCAGATGATGTGCATGCCTTTTAATGTCTAATACAATGTATTTAAGGAAAATGCTGTAACGTGTATTTTAGTCTATTGATTACAAAACACACAATTTCGTTTTCTTCCTCTGTATGAGGCCTATTTTAATCCTATTGAATACGAATTCTAATTTTATCTTTAGCATTGTGGCAATTTGCACACATGTATAGTATCTTACTCTGTCAATTTAAATAGTAACATGCAGCTGTTTAGCATATGTTATATAATTCATTTCTGGATTTTTATTTAATATATAAGTAACTAAATGACATTTTGCATAACAGAATGATGACAGCAAAAAACATAAACAAACTCATTGAGCTCATTCAGACATTTACAGAAGGGGTCATATACTCAGAACACACAACACAGCGCGCTTAAAGCTAGCCATTCTTACACAAAGAGTACTCACACAAATATTACCAATGTCAAACCACAAACCCCACATAGACATTTAAACACACATTTAACCCACAAATCAATACTTAGGACTTTAAGACAGCTTACAAACTGTACGCAAGACCAACCTATTTGTAAATACTAATTGTAAGTCATATTTACAAGAAGAGCTCTCAAAAGTAGCCCAAAAACTGTTCCATGGTCAAGAAGCCAAAATACACCAAAT
Source organism: Calotriton arnoldi (assembly GCA_963921515.1). NCBI lineage: Eukaryota > Metazoa > Chordata > Amphibia > Caudata > Salamandridae > Calotriton > Calotriton arnoldi. The sequence continues at coordinate 1,036,288 of CAWUFW010006824.1, forward strand.
TCGCCAGTTTTGGCTGGTAGAACACTCAAAAAGCGCTCTGCATATCACCACTTATGAATGTTACTAAGTGCGCAGATCCGGATCCGTTTTATGTACATATTTAGTTCCATGGGGTACTTAGTCACCAAGGAAGAAATATCTTTTACTATACCTAAACCTATTTAGGTATCCCCTCTGAGGGGAGTCAGCTGAGTACTTCCTAAATCCATATCGGTACCTCCAAGACAGCAACACTTTCTACGAAGTGTGCTAGAAGCAGGCATGTCAAGAATATTATAGCATATATAATATTATACTCCAAGTGACACTTAACACAATGTGTGCCGTTCAAGTTTTCAAAGTTACAGAAAAATCTCCTCATTACCTGCCTTCATTTGCTGCAGCAAAACAAACAAACAAACCAAAATCTTGGCCAAGTCATTCCAAACAAAAGTGTTGCCTTAGCAACCTTACCAAACAAAAGTCTCCAGCTTCCAACTGCCAAGTTCTGAGTGACCTAACGGTCATTTTAAAATACTCACGCCAAAGAAGTTCTCAGTCGGGAGCGGCAAACACTTGGAGGATCAGATCCGGAAGACCAGAAATATACTGGGCTGGAAGACAAACAATCTCCGTGCGCAGGGTACCTCCTCAGTAGATTCCTGTCCTGTACTCCTCAGTAGATTCCTGTCTCCCTTCAAGACCACTCCCTTGGATAGCCGCTGCACCGATGAGGTCCACTTTCGGGCGCCATTTGTAGAAATAAAAACCTTCTTAGGGGTTCACTGATACACCTGGTCCTTAAAACCAACAAAGAAGAGATTGGCACGGAAGCTGTAATATCAAAAAACATGTTTTATTAACCTCAGATGAGGGAGATTGCGTCTTACGGTACCCGCAGGCCACTGTAGGAGGCATTCTAATGAGTGCAGAGAACAGGGTCCTTATATATGCATTTGTTATATAGTCAGCATAAAATCAAGGGAGGTCCTAGCACATACAAGCATGCTTATTGACTAATATGGGTATACAAAATTTGCTTGCTCCACAAAGTGGGAGGGAGACTAAACTGCTTACATCAGTAAGAATAGCTTGACAGTTCTATACTAGGAGCAGGTGCATTCTACCAGCTAGGCCTCTCTGAGCATGTGCAAGACTCTGGAAGAGGGAGAAAGCACATGGCTAACTAAAATGGCTGCCAAGTACAAAATGGCTTTCAGCTCATGCTAACAGCGATTCCTGCAATCTTTAACAGAAGCTCAATGGCTTCCTGCAAGGATTCTTTAGATCCTACCCTTAAAGACATTACTAGTGTGGTGTGGTGTATGCACTACCTACTCTAGTGTGGCCTACTAAACTCTCTTGAGTTGTAGAAAGGGTTGTGCTATCCCTTAACACACAACTCTAAGTTCAGTATAACTTACTGTATTCTAAGCTTAAATTATATGTACCTTAGGTACCTTTAGTGGTTTTCAGTTGATCAATTCAATTGAGATTATCTGGTAAAACAATAGCAAGCTGGAATCCCACACGCTGCACACCAATGTGAGAAGTTGGCCTGGCATATGCTGTCCACTAATTATAGTGGGCACCTTGCACCAGTCCAAACAACCCCTTATTGGAGATAGGTTAAAGACAACCTTTATTGAAAGCTATCCTAGTGGTAGCTATGGAGAGCAGCCTTCAGGCTAAGTCTTGAAGGAATGTAAAGCAGCTTGTTTTACCAGTCTATAATCTCTTGAGTGACCAAATGAAAGAGCACCACACCAGGTATATATTCAAAATATATGTATTTATTGCTAAACACACCCTCTAGTCTCTTTATGAGGCTAGAGTTCGAAGTACATAAGTTATAAGATATTAAATCACAGTAATAGCACAAATACACGTTTGGGCCCTAGGGTGTACCAAACCATATACCAATAAAGTGGTATGCGAACCACGACTGAACTAGACACTAGGCCTAGAGCCTCTAGAAGTGCTTGGACCACAAGGAACCACCCAAGGTAGTGACACAGGGGACCCACGGGAGACGCGTGCAGTGTAAATACACAACCGCGATACGCCGTTAACTTCTATGGAGAAAGTCGGGATCGGGAAAATAGAGGAAAGGGACACTTAAAAGAGGACTAGGACAAAACCCTTTGAGATCTAGGACTTTGAAGAGTCTCTACCCACGGGAGCACCGTAGTACTCGTGTTACCTCACCCAGGGAAGCCGGGTGCATAGGTGCCTTTCGGGGTCGGGTTTCGTCGTCGTTTCGAATGGCGATCTGCTGCAAAGTGCTGCTGGCGGCCAAGAGAAAAGTGTCCGGGTGGATCCAAGAGTGGATCGGAGTTCTGAAGAACCTGAAAGCAGAGGGGACAGAGTCTGGGTCACTAGCCAGTGACCAGGAAGGCGATGGACAGATGCCCACCGATGTCGAGTGCTTCAGGTGCGTTGACGGTCGTCTTGACTCTTCAGCCACGAGGTCCAGGAGGCGTTGTCGGCGACCAGGAGCAGGATTCGGGCTGGTACACAATGTCTGTCGAGTGCTGAGGCGTCGGCGACCGGATTGGACCCAACAAGCCTTGGCAACGGCAAGTCTCTGTGAAGATGTAGATCGTCGATGGTGCAGACCAGCAAGGTCTGTGGAACTCACCCAGCGAGGGTAAGTGAGGGCAGGCCTGGAGCAACCAGGATGCCAAGTAAAAAAAGGATTGGCCTTCGTTAAGGACTACTAGCCAACGGGCTAGCGACCTCGAAGGAGCCTCGTGACGCCACACGTGGAGCTGGCTTACAGGACACTCGTGGAGTGGGGGCCAGTGATCTTCGGTGCAGGTGGTGCTGGAGGCTGGGGCTACTCGGAGCCCAAAGCATGACTTCTTGGGAGACCCAGAAGATGATGCACTTGCAAATGTGCTCGGTGTCCAGGGGTCACGGTCTCAAGTCACCCACGATAGCCACGGGCCTCAGCTTTGCTGGGGACTCAGGGTAGCCTTGGGGAAGTCTGAGAATCTACTTCTGGTGATGCGATGACTTCGGTGTCCGACGGGAGCTTCAGAAATGCGAACTGGACAGATGCTTCTTTGGTGCCTGCCAAGCAGGGGAGTCACTCCTTGACCCCAAGGGAGATTCTTCAGTCCTATAATCGTGAGTAGAGCGTCGAAGGTCCAGGATTCAGTTTCAGAGTTTCGTCCAGGTATAATCTAAAGTCCTAAGGACTGGGTTCCTACCTTTATTCTAAAGATAGGGGTTGGACTACTCTGTGGCCCCACCTATGGGTGGGTCAGGGCAGAGGGGTGGCTACACCCCTTTCCCTTTGTCCAGTTCATGCCAAAGCAGGGCTGCAAGCCCTGATCCGGTTTGAACTGGGGTATGCACAGGGACACCAAATGTGCCCCCAGTGCAGGACTTCAAAGCACCCGAAAGTGCTCCCGCCCAGCCCCAATACACATTATCCTGTCTGGGGAGGTGGTCACACCTCCCTGGGACAGGAAACCTATTGTCCAGGCCTCCCCTGCCGGAGTTTCGTCCAGCAGCAGGAGGCCAGACTCGTGTCTGTGGCAGCAGCATCCATTTTGTGATGCCAGGGCTCTGGAAAGAAGTTACCGGCCAGGCCAGGGTTAACATGTCTCACCCTCTAGAAGGGTGGAATGCTACCCCTGCTGCCAGGATTGGTGGGGGGGTAGTATTCCAAGATGTTTGACACCAAACACGACATGTTTAGGTGCAGCCATTCCAAAGTTAGCATTTTACCGCGAGGATATAATGCGCTTAAGAGTATATGGTCAGGCTGCACTACAAACAGCATCAGAGATGGTCTCCGAACGCTGCAGAGGGGCCCTGCTCATGCAGGGGCACCCTCTCACATAGGAACCATGCACTCTGCCTTTAGGATTGATAAGGCCTGCCTTAGGAGTGACTTATAGGTTTATATGTGTGTATGTATTTAGTGATATAGGTAACCTATATCACAGTAAGGGGTGCATGCACCACCTTCCCCAGGCTGCAGTAGCAGACCTGTGGTGTCAGTTTGGATGGCCTTCCAGGGGTGGCACAATACATGCTGCAGCCCCTGGTAGGCCTCTGAGGTACCTATGCCCTTGGTACATAGTATACCATATACTAGGCACTTATAAGGGCACTCCAGATTCCAATCAGATATGTGCCTAAGGCACATGGAAACCTTTTTACAGAGAAAGCAGATAGACTGGGGCCCTGAATAGCAGGATCCCAGTCCAACTAAGTCATAAACCAGCAAAACACCATAAAAAAAGTGGGGGCAACCATATAGTCAGATTCCACCTTCCTACACCTATGCCCTGGGTACATGTGTACCATATACTAGGGACTGATAAGGGTACCCCAGTATACAATATGGAGTGTATCTAAGTACATGACATAACATTTTAGGGAGAAAGCAGATAGACTGGGGTCCTGATTAGCAGGATCCCAGTCAGACTAGTCAAAAATAGTGTAACATTAAGCAAAAAGTGGGGGTAACCATAAGAAGCAGAACCTACTTTCCTACACCATGCTTAAAAGTTTTTGTTGAATATGCTTGTCAGAGCCATGAACGATGAACTGATCTCTAACCGGTTGGTCGTGGAACTCTCCAAATTCACTCTGGGAACATAGTTCACTTAATGCACTAATATACGTGTCAATATCTTCATTTTGCATTTGGTAACGTTTGAAAAACTTATGACGGAGCACAACTAAACTAGGCTGTACGTCAAATCTGGCAACTAATTTTTTTACTACGACTTGATAGTCATTCAAATCTTCTCCATCAGCCTGTACAAGATCAGGTAGATTTTGAAGACCTACCTACCCTCAAAACCTAAAGAATGCAAAAATAGATCTTTTTTTCTTTCTGGTCTATATCGGGATGCCCCAGTAGCGCCAAGATACATTTTAAATCCGTCGAACCATTGATTCCAAGGAATGCCGGGACTGCCAGGAAACTCTAGAAAGGGTGGTGATTGATTTGCAGCCTGCATGACAAGGCCGACAACCAATAGAGTACACTGGAGCAGTGGTAGCACACAACCAAACTGACAGCAAAAGGGGTGAAACCTCTAGGTGTGGGAGCCACTGTTTATATACGTTGGCTAACCGAATATAGACTATTCAGAACAAGTGTGCGTGTCACCGCAGTACATATGGATTTGTGTACATTGAACAATTAAAGACACGTGAATATGTCAAATACAAGCAAACTCATTGAAATAAACACAGAGCTTCTGCGTGCTTCACCATTCAGGGCTGATAAATAAAAGTGCAGTTACAATGCGCACTCACTAACTTCTAAACTTGGCAAACTTGTCAACTTGTCACTGACATCCATAAAATGCCCTTGTAAAGATTATGATGGATCCATACTCACCAGAGTGTGAAACAATGTATCCCACCCAAGAAAGATGTGCACATCATCGATTACACATGAACCTATGCACTGATCGCAGAGTAAAATACTTGGGAAAATGTATAAAAAATACAATCAAAATGGCTAATGAAAGCAGAAAGCCAGGCTGTAGATACACATTCCCATAATAGATAACGCGGTACAGCCTTAGCCTCGATGTGTCACCAAAAGGGCGCTTGGTCGTGCATGGATCGCAGAGGCCAGTTCAGTGGCCGGCGCCATAACCGATGCCGAGCCCTGCAAGAATCTGGTTCTGGGTGCCCTGAAGCGCCCAGAAGCAGAACAGGTAGCCCCACGCCCCCCCCCACAGGTGCCAGAACGGTGCCAGGCCCCCTCCAATGGAGGGGCCTGATGATATACAAACCCCCCAATGGGGGGACAACACCCGCAAGGCAGGAAGAGTTGGGGGGGCATATAAGCCGCCGCTCTCCCAGGTAGCTCCTATCTTCGTGGAGCAGGGGAGCGGCGCACTCACGTTTTTCTGGATCACTGTCGGCGGACCCATTCCTCTTCAGGCAAAGCTCTGCTGGTCGGTCTACTGGAGCCCGGGACGAAGATAGCCTGGAGTGCACCCGTCAAAGAATTCTGCGAGAGCCCACCTCGTCGCTGCTACGCTGTGCCCCGGGACGAGACGGAGATAGTAGGCTGGAGTGCGCCCGTCAAAGACTCCTGCGAGAGCCCACCTCGTTGCTGCCACGCTGTGCCGGGACTGCCAAGGACTGACTCCATTTCCCGGTGAGGTGGGCCTCCCTGTTTCTGGCGGCCTGGTGAAGGCCCCCTACCCCGCAGACACAGCCGTTCAGCGAGCGGTTTCCTTCCGGGACTGCGCTGTGCCCAGGGTTTTTGTGACGTTTCCAAAACAGTGCAGTGGGCGTGTTGTCTGGCTGCCCGGTGAAGGTGCCCTACCCCGCAGCTGTTCAGTGAGCGACTTCCTTCTGAGACTGCGCTGGGCCCAAAGATTTGTGCGTGAGGTGTGCGGTTTCCTGGTCCCCCGCTCCAACTCAGCATTTTGTGTCGCCCCGGTGCAAGAGCGATCCCGCCCGCACACCCTTGTTAGCGACGCTGCCTTTCACGGCTGAGAGGTACAGCAGGAGGTGTGCAGGGGGAAAGCCGCGCTGCAAGTTTTGTCCGGATCTCGTGTCCCAGCCGGCCAGGTCGCAAGCGGCCTCCTTTGTGCATGTGCGGCCCTGGAGAGCTGCCTTTCACTGCTGAGAGGTACGATCACCGTGCCCCAGCTGGCCAGGTCGCGAGCGGCCTCCTTTGTGCACGTGCGGCCCTAGAGAGCGGCCTTTCACTGCTGAGAGGTACAGCAGGAGGTGTGCAGGGGGCAAACCGCGCGGCAAGTGTTGCCCCGATCTCCATGTGTGGGTCTCCTTTGTGCAAGTGCGGCCCTCACCCAGTGTGCGTGCTACCCGGGAGCAGCTCCCAGCCTTGCCGGTTACACGCCCCCACCTGCCATCAGTCGGCCTGATAGGGGGAAGCCTTGATTTCCGGATCAACTTTGTCTAAGAAGCGGTGTGTGTCCACGGCAGCTGGGGCAAAGGGCAGGCCCCCGCCCACTGAAAGTTTACGGGCCACCCTGAGCAACATTGTTGCAGTACTAGCCCCGCCCAGTTCCGTGAGGCTCAGAGACTTAAAGGAGCCTTTGTTCTTTCTGCAAAGGGAACAGGTGGAGTGGGAAGCTTCCAACAAGCATTGCTACAGGTATTTGGTGCAATAAGAGGGTGGCAGCACCCCGCTCAGAGGCCCAAAAAATGGAAAATCAAGGCGCAGGGGAGCAGCCAGAGGAGCTAGCTGATCTACTGAGAAGGATTCGGGCCGCATCAGAGGTACATGGAACCAGCTGGCTGCAGCTGGACCATGACAACACGAGCGACCTAGCAACCGGGGACGCCACTGCATTAGCACGCAAGAGGAGTCGGAGGGCGGCACCCAAACCACCCCAGGAAAAAGCACCCAGGAAGAGACCCCAGAAGAAAGACCTGCCGCCTGTAGCCTTCCCGGCGATGGCAGGAACTCCCAGCAAAGGCAGCAGCACAACAACGAGTGGTGAGCACATTGATGCAATTGTACAGGAATGCTTGAAATCAATGGCACCCCTGCTGCTTAAGGGTCTGGGGTCACAGGGGGTTGAGAGCACAAGGGGGCAGGCTACAGAAGGGGTATCTGGGCTACCTTGGCATTTGTTGGACCCAGGCTGGGTGCGCCAGGACCGGTTGCAAGGGCAGGCATTGCAGGGGGCACGGGGGACATAGGGTCCCCTGTGGCGGCATGGGGTGGCGCGAGCACAACAAACGACCCAGCTAGGGAGGTTTCGGCGGCAGACGTTTATGCCAGACCCTCGCCAGGCCCGGCGTCCATGACCACAAGGGCCACAGGTTTAGCGAGTCTTAGCCCCTTGGCAGTGAAGGAAAGGATGTGGAGGAAAGAATTTATCGACATCTTCTCCTTACTAGAGATTCAATTAGATGGTTTGGACCTGACAGTCTGTGATAAAAAGGATGAGGACAGAAGGGAAAGGCGAAAGGAGTGAAAAGAAAGGATAACTGGCTGGATGCATTTAGAATAATGGCATGCATAATAGTCAAAAAATTCCCGCGCTGCTCAGCAGACCTGTGGTTATATGAGGCCAACATTCATGGGGCACAGAGGCAGTTTCCTGGCGATGCATGGTTGGAATATGACAAAGGTTTTAGGTTGAAAATGCAGAGGCACCCAGAAATGGAATGGAACGAGAAGGATGTGTCGGGGTTTATACATAAAATCATATTAGCCAAGGAAGTGAAATCTTGGGCGGGAAAAAGTGAGCAGCCCTTTCGGGGGTCCTTCTACAAAGGGAAGGGCAAGTCCTTTCATAAACCCAAACAATTCAACACATGGAAACCCCCCTCCTCTAGCGGGTCAGCAGCGATCTGCTGGAAGTATGACGCCAATGAATGCACTTGGGGCTCGTCATGCAAATTCCAACACATATGTTCAATATGCGGGGGAGGGCACCCTGCGGCGGGATGCCGACGCAAAAAGGATCAGAAAGGGGACAAGAAAGATAAGAAAAGGAAGCAGTAGCTTACACAAGGAAGTTATGGGGGACCCACAAGGTGTTACACAACTGCCAGCTAGCCAGGTCCCCTATCAACACATAGCAACTTCGCAGGCTAGCCAACAAATATCATAACAAAACAGATGCAGCAGTATTAGTGAAAGGTTTTGAGGAAGGGTTCATCATACCATTTGAAGGTCCACTTCCACTAAATGGGGCAAACAACCTAAAGTTAGCATTACAGCACCCGGAGGTGGTACGACAAAAGCTTGAGAAAGAAAAGTCCTTGGGTAGGATAGAGGGCCCCTTGCCATCTCATTTGCATAAAGGTTTGGTAATCTCGCCACTGGGGGTGGTTCCCAAAAAGGAGCCGGGACAGTTCAGATTAATCCACCATCTCTCCTTCCCCGAGGGGACGTCAGTAAATGACGGGATATGTGCAGAGGCCTGCGCGGTGGGATACGCTACAGTCGACGACACCATTGACTTAGTAAGGTCAGCTGGCCAGGGGGCACTCATGGCTAAGGCAGACATCGAGTCTGCATTCCGCCTCCTGCCAGTACATCCATCAAGTTTTCACCTGTTGGGTTTCCAGTGGGACGGGGACCTGTACATCGATAAAGCCATGCCTTTGGGGTGCGCGGTGTCTTGCGCATATTTCGAACAGTTCAGCACCTTGCTGGAATGGGCACTGCACGACAGGCACCTGGGGGGGGGGAACTTCACTACCTGGACGATTTCTAGTTCACAGGCCCCGCCAGGTCAGCAGAATGTAGCAACGCACTGGCGGCATTCCAGGAGTTAGCCAGGGAGTTAAGGATCCCGCTGACTGCAGAGAAGATGGTAGGCCCCGCCACGAAGATCACTTTCCTGGGGATAGACCTGGATTCAGTCGCAGGAACAGCCAGGCTGCCAGCAGAAAAAGTGCGAGATTTCAGAGAGGAAGTAAAGAGCCTCTGCGACCGCAACAAGGCAACACTCCGCGACCTTCAACGGTTGATTGGAAAGCTAAACTTCACAACTAGGGAAATTCCCGCAGGTAGAGTTTTCGCCAGGCGCCTCACCCAGCTAACAGCAGACACCACAAACACCACCACGTCCGGCTTGGGGCGGGAGTCAAGCAGGACCTACTCATGTGGGACACATTCTTGGCTAAGTTTAACGGTGTCCTAATCTGGAAAGAAGGCTGGGTGACAGCTAGACAGATAGCCCTATTTACAGACGCTTCAGGGAGCACGGGCTTTGAGGCAATACTGGGCAATAAATGGTGCGCAGGCCAATGGCCAAGCAGATGGCACAAGCAAGGCATCACCGGCAACATAACATTCCTGGAACTGTTCCCCATAATAGTGGCCTTAACAGCCTGGAAACGAGAGTTGAAGAACATGAAATTAACGTTATGGTCAGACAGCAAGGGGGTGGTGCAAGCTATCAACAGGGGATCGGCAAGGTGCCCTGACACGCTAAGACTAATGTGGCAATTGGTTAAGTTGCAGCTGGAGGGGAACGTGGACCTGAAGGCCCGCCACGTACCAGGGGTGGAGAACGCAGTAGCAGATGCCCTGTCAAGAGCACAGATGAGCAGATTCAGGGAATTGGCCCCGGGGGCGGACAAGATAATGACCCCTTTCCCAGAACAGCTGTGGGGCCTGGCGGGATAGACTTATCAACCTTGGTAAACCAGGCCCTTACCCCAGAAGCAACCAAACGGTACAAAAAATATGCAGCGACAGTGATGCAGATAGGGGGCATACAGTCACTGGAGAACATGGGAGAAACGCAAAGAGCAGTCGAGCAATTTATCCAATGGGCATTCACTACCGAAAAATCCAGATCATGGGCACAGGCCCACTTGGCGGCCATAGCACATTTCACGAAGATACACACAGGACAAGACCCCACTACATCTCTATACCTCAAAGCGGCAATGAAGGGGTGGAAACGGGCCGAGGGAAAAAAGGCAGACAGCAGGCGCCCAATAGATTTCACGAGATTGGGCCAGCTTATGGAGGCGTTAAAGGAATGTACAAGGGACGTCTTTGAACTACACCTGTTTAGGGCAGCCTTCTCCAGCATTCTTTGGAGCCTTTTGAATCAGTGAGCTAGTGGCCCCTGGGTAGAGAGGGCCGGCGGGGCGGTGCCTCCAAGCCGCTGATGTCAAACCCGGGGCAGCCCGGGTTGAGATATTACTAAGGAGGTCCAAAACGGATCAGGCTGGCAAGGGAATGGTAGTACAGTTTCAATGCATTAAAGATCACAGATACTGTGCGGTGTGCTGCTTGTTCACATACATGGTGGCTCGCCCGGCGGGTGATGGCCCATTTTTCAAACATCAGGATGGGAGCCACTTAAGCAAGTTTCAATTCACGATAGTGATGCGCCATGCCCTTGCTACAGCCGGGTTACCCTTAGCGGCTTTTGGCTCCCACTCTTTTAGGATTGGCGCAGCAAACTCGGCGGCACGTTATGGCATGTCCGAAGCAGGGATACAGCCAGTAGGCAGATGGCGGTCCTGGGCATACAGGATCTACATCAGGCCCCAGTTGCTGTAGATCCCGCCTGCAGGGTGGCAGTAGGGGTTGTAGCTGAGTGGGGAGCACAGCCACCACCACAAGAGATCGTTTGACAATTTTGACCATTGTTTTCAGCAGGAAAATGCCCCCGTCTGGTATGGGTAGTGGGCAACTCGTTTGTGTCCAGAATGCAGACTTGGTGGCAGCGGGGGGCCACAGGATGACAGGACGACTAGTGAGCATATGCATCCGCTGGCTGGGGAAACCAGGGATGAGATGGAACCAAGTATCAGCGGCTCTCAAGAATCTGCAGGCAGACACAGCCTGGCACCCAGACATGCTGATTATACACTTCGGGGGTAATGACCTGGCACAGAGAGGAAGGAAGGCCCTCTTGCAGGACATCCAGGTGGACCTCACGGAGGCATCCAAGATCTTTGGGAGCACGACCATCATATGGTCTGAAGTGATCAGCAGAATGCAATGGAGGGGAGCCGAGTCGCACAAGGCAGTAGATAACTCCAGACTGAAGCTGAACATCGCGGTTAACAAATGTTGTAAGACCAACGGCCTGGAAAGCATCAGGCATGGGCTCATCCACCCGGGCCGCCCTGAACTGTATGGGCAAGACGGGGTGCATCTATCGGAACAAGGTATGCAAGTCTTCTGGGACAACCTGTGGGGAGCAATGGCCCTGGCAGGTTGCAAGTAAAAAAAAAAAAAAAAAAAGAGAGAGCAACCAGACATAAGGAAATTGGGGGGAGCCGCAGGAAGACAATAGCCTCCCTGACGGCGTGGCGGAGAAGTAATGGTACAATGGTTGGCTAAGGAGACACACCGACAGAGCGGTGTGTAGGAGGAGGGCCACTCACTTTGGGATGCCGCACGGCAGGGTGAGTTGGCCTAACAAAGGAGGGGGTAGCAAACGGAGACGGCACTCGCAGCCCAGACCCCGCCAGACGGCAGGGCACAAATGAGACGGACACGGTAGCGAGTTGGGGCCTAACCCCAGGGGAGAAGCTACCCCCCACACGCAAAGGGCGTGGAGACCAACCAAACGATGGTCCCAGAAGGGACAAGGCAAGATATTTACGAACTGGGAATGTGCACACAATGTACAGCAAAGTATGATGTATAACATGTTAAGGATATGATTTATGACCCACGATATGACAGTTCGCAAATGATAATTATGACGAGGGGTCATACGAATTATGACCAAGATGAGTTATGTATGTAATCCTAATAAACTGCGGCCAACAATGACCACTATAATCACAACACATGTTGGCTGTTTATTAGGGAACACAAGGTTGGTTGCTGGTGGGACAGGTATACTGGAATGGGTGCAGTGCGGGGGTTATGCGGCTGCTTGGGTCGGTGTAGGCCAGGCACTCAGCCGTAGATGCGCAATACTACCTGCTTCACCACCTTCACTGCATCCGTGCTACCAGTCCTGTGTTTGGCTCCTGTAGATCATTCCTACAACGTCTTCAGCAACTGTCCATGGAAAGCGTAGTGCTAGAGCTTCCGCTGGCCTGTGGCGGGCAACAAGGCAACAGTAGCCGCTCACGCCTGCCGGTTGCTGCGTCGCTGCCCATAGGCGAATGGCAGCCGCTCTCACCAGGAAGTCTGTAGAAGCCTGTTGCTGCGTGGGATCGCCTCTGTGACTTCACATAGTCGCTCATCACCAAAAAGGATGTTGTGATGCAAAACAAAACACGGTATGTTGTAGATATCTGTAAGTGTATTCAAATGTAAGTAATCAAAAGAAGCCACCGCTGTGCTCTCTCTGCCGGATGCGCACCAACTTGACACCAGTGGAACGCCTCCACAAGGAGTCCACAGAAGTGGAATTCCAACCTCTACATTCCACACTCGCAATACATGCATTTTCTCACAACAGTAAAGAACTCAGATTGATAGAATCTGAGCCCAGTAACCCCTGTCTGCCTAGAGACTCCTGAAAAAGTTACTTTGGTTCCTTTGTGCTTGTGGAAAGGACACATATGTGCATGAAATTCGGGGCTAAGCCCTAATGCTGCCCTAGGTCCCTTGTGTACCATCTCTGAATAAAATGTTAAACTTAGCTGCGTAGTTGAAGCATGTCATGTTGTTATCGATGTCATCTTATGCAACAGTTACCAGTACAATTGCTTCCTTTGTGAAGATTGCGTTATTTGTGTCTTTCCTTCTGGCCCAACTGAAGAATCAAACGTTGCAAGATAACTACCTATTGTCAATTGTCTTCAGGCCTCCCCCAAAATCTGCAGCAGCAATTTTTTTTTTTTACAGCGCTCTATATGGTCTTTGTTTTGCTTTGTAATTAATACACATCTCATTCACGTCTGCATTTGTATTCACTAAGATTTGAGAGGTCGTGAACAGTGGCGGTGCGTCCATAGGGCGCTTGGGCGTTGACCCACTAAGAGTCAGCAGCAAACAGTCAGGACCCTCTGAAGGGGGTGGTGCAGCAGGGTTTGACTGACAAGTTCATGCACTGCAAGCAAGGCTTGCTTGCAATGCATGTTGTCTTAGGAAGGGTGGTCTAGCGCAGCAGCAAGACAGAGTGCGCATGTTCGGTTTTGGGCTGGTAATTTTTCCGACCAGCCCGAACATGCGCACTAGCCTGCACATTAGGAGAGCGAGGGTTGCTTCATGCCGCAGCCCCCGGTCTCCTAATGAGCGGGGAGTATCCCTGCTCAAGCCAATCCTGGCGCTGCTGGAGCAGCGTCTGGATTGGCTGAGAGGCACGCGCGTTTGCCAGGCCTCTTCTGCTCTCCGGTGCAGTCCTGAGGCATTGGGTGCCGTGCAGCACCACGCACCTCAGCAGCCACGGCTCAATCCACTGAGCTGCGTCCACTGGTGAGTCAAAAATGTTTCATTAATTATTTGGCATTAATTTACAACTAAATAAAGTTTGGTGCAGGGCGCACCTCCCTCTGGGTGCTATGTCTCATTAGGTGCGCCACTTAAGGGGTCTCTTTTTGGCGGGGCCCGGGTGCGAGGTGCGCGGGCAGAGTTAGGTTTGGTTCTAGGGCCTACGGGGAAGGGACGTGTTGATATGCTGAGAGGTTTTCGGTCTAAGGCCCGATTAGTGTGCCAAATGGTCGACTTAAATGCCTTCCTTCTTTCATTGAGGCTAAAATGTAAGATATTTAACCATTAATCCTGAGTGTTCACGCATGTGTCCTAGCTTGGAATCGCAGGCTGGCTTTTGGACTGTTGTAAAATAATGTAACGTTGTTTACCATGACTGGCAGAGACTTTAATTTTAAGTACAAACCCAGCTGGAATACGAAGCGGTGGAATCGCCTGAATATGTAGAGTGGATTTTACTGCTGAAGTCATTTCCTATCCTGTAAATAGCTCTCGGTGCCCGTGGAAGTCTGTTGCCAGTGGCAAGCTTCTTTTAAACAGAACAGCGAGCTTTTTATCTGCGCAGCCGAACCGTCCGAACCACCTTTTTCATATAGTGCATTATTGTTATTTTAGAAAGAAACTAAAATCCAGCACATTTTATGCCTATTAAGTTATGTTTTTTTTACTAAAAGAATCTTGCATTTCAGAGTGTTTAAAAGTTTTGTTTTATGCCACTGTTGACCTGCTTGTGATCTGTCTTTCTCTGTGTGTCACTGATAGCCGTGTTACAAAGATGATTGTGTCTGTAGCAGGTAAAGGGGGCGGAGGGCTTTGAAAGAAAGGAGGAGTATTCCTCAGAGCACATTTTGAGTAACACTCCTGCGCCTTTTGCTGAGATGAAAACTTCTTCTCAGGGAGTGTTTGCTTAACTGCTCCTGTTTCCATACTCTTTTTCTTTATGGCGCCCATATACTCATAAATCAATGTGTGTTGCAGACATTATCCCTCGATGAATTTAGTATTGGCAATTTTATGGAGTGTAATGTTGTTCTTAAGATGTATTTTTATGTGGAATTCTTCGGAATTCCAAATCATAATAAATAAAAAAAAATAAAAAAAAAATTGAATTACCCCTTGGGCTACTGCTGAGGAGACATTTCACTCCTTTCCAAGGACAAGTGCTGGTGTGTCCTTCACGGAGTTATCATGTGCTCAGAGTATTAGTCAGAAGTGTTCTTCACGGCACTATCATGTAATGGATATGCAGCCCCAATAGTCATCACACCACATTTCATTATCATACGAAATCTCTTTATTGATGTCATTCAAAGTTGCTTTATTATCTCAGATTTTCTTATAAATCCACCATTTGCCCACACTTTTTTCTAAATTTTCTCTGGCAGGGAACCCTCCGAACCTTCCTTATGGCAGTCGGGCTTGCTCCCTACACTCGCTCCCCACCAGCCACTCACCCAGACCTTTCAAATGTCACCAGCCGCCACTGGTCGTGAAACAGAAGTGCTGTACGTGGCATCAAAGGAAACGTTTTTGAAACAAGGTAGACATTTAATTTCAAAAGGCAAAAATCATGGTAGAAGTACACGCTTATGTAACTCAGCATCCTGCCCTACCAGTTAAAACGTCCCGAAGAGCCAGACTTTGAAATGCCTATCCTGCCCTCAAGCTGCTTAGCACCACGCTAAAACACTCGAGCCAAAGCAAACCCCCCATTCTCCTTACTCATGTGTCCTTACAACAATGTTCTCCCCTCGACCCTCTTCCCCCTAACTCCTATCCGTCTGACCTTCATATTCTCCTACCTCACATTTCTCCCCTCTTTTTCTCTCTCCCTTTCTTGATCTTTCTTCTCTCAACATGGTGCTAACCCTGCCTACAAAGGCACAGATTTAAAACGGTGAACTACTAAGCCACATAAAATATGGGAAACAACAAATACACCCTTCTTAAGACAAAATCATTGCTATATCTAGTATGTCTATGTACAACACAAATTATATCACAGTGTACTATCAATCAATCAATCAATCAATCAGGGAATTGTAAGCGCGCTACTCACCCGTGAGGGTCTCAAGGCGCTGAGGGGGGGGGTCCGCAGATCTGTTTAGCCGAAGAGCCAGGTCTTGAGGGTCTTCCTGAAGGTGTTCAGGGAGGGCGCGTCTGATGTCTGCCGGTAGCTCGTTCCAGGTCTTGGCTGCAATGTGAGAGAAGGATCTTCCGCCTGCTCTGGCTCTGTGGATGCGCGGGGTTTCGGCCAGTGCGAGGTTGGAAGATCGGAGGTTTCTTTTGGGTACGTGAAAGTTGATTCTGTCGTTGAGGTATTTGGGTCCGTTGTTGTGTAGGCATTTGTAGGCGTGAGTGAGGATTTTGAAAGTGACTCTTTTCTCCACGGGGAGCCAGTGGAGACTTCGTAGGTGTTGGCTGATGTGTTCGTGTCGGGGGATGCCGAGGACGAGTCTGGCGGCGGTGTTCTGTACTGGCTGGAGTTTGCGGAGTAGGGACTTGTTGATGCCGGCGTAGAGTGCGTTTCCATAGTCCAGTCTGCTGGTGATGAGTGCGTGGGTGACTGTCTTCCTTGACTCAGGGGGATCCACTTGAAGGTCTTGCGGAGGATGCGGAGGGTGTTGAAGCAGCTGGAGGTGACGGCGTTGACCTGTCGGATCATGGAGAGTGATGAGTCGAGTACGATGCCGAGGTTCTTGGCGTGGTCTGAGGGGGTAGGTGGGCTTCCGAGGGCGGTCGGCCACCAGGTGCTGTCCCATGCAGAAGGGGTGGTACAGAGGACGAGGACTTCTGTCTTCTCGGCGTTGAGCTTCAGGCAGCTGTTGGTCATCCAGACTGCGACGTCTTGCATTCCTTTCTGGAAGTTGAGTTTGGCAGTGGTGGGGTCTTTGGTGAGGGAGAGGATGAGCTGGGTGTCGTCGGCATAGGATACGATGTTGAGGCCGTGTTGTCGGACGATGGCTGGGAGGGGGGCCATGTAAATGTTGAAGAGGGTGGGGCTCAGTGATGAACCCGGTGGGACTCCGCAGGTGATTTTCGTGGGGTCGGAGAGGAAGGGTGGGAGTCTGATCTTTTGGCTTCTTCCGGTGAGGAATGATCGGATCCAGTCCAGGGCTGTTCCTTGTATGCCTGCGTCGTGTAGTCTGACGACTAGTGTGCGATGGGAGACGGTGTCGAAGGCCGCTGATAGGTCGAGTAGGATGAGGGCTGCGGAGTGGCCTTGGTCCAGGAGGGTGCGGATGTCATCTGTGGCGGCGAGTAGGGCGGTCTCTGTGCTGTGGTTGCTTCGGAATCCGGATTGGGACGGGTCGAGGACGGCGTTTTCTTCAATGAATCGTGTCAGTTTCCTGTTGACTGTTTTCTCTGCAACTTTGGCTGCGAAGGGGAGCAGCGAGATGGGCCGATAGTTCTTGAGGTCGGTGGGGTCAGCTGTGGGCTTCTTGAGCAGGGGTCTGACTTCTGCGCGCTTCCAGTCGTCTGGGAAGGTGCCTGTTTTGAAGGTGGTGTTGATGGTGCGTTGTAGTTCGGGTGCGATGGCGGCCACGGCTCTGTGGTAGATGTGAGGGGGGCAGGGGTCAGTGGGGGCCCCCGAGTGGATGCTTTTCATGGTCGAGGCAGTGTCTTCGGCCGTGATCGGTGTCCAGTTGGAGATGGTGGGCTGGCTGGTGTTTCTGGGGGCGGGGGGCCGTCTGTGGCGCCTGGTGGATGGTCGATGAAGTTGTCGTAGAGGTTTTTGATCTTGAGGTAGAAATAGGTTCCAAGCTTGTCGCAGAGGGCTTGGGATGGGGTGATGTCTGTGGCTTCGCTGCGTGGGTTGGTGAATTCTTGAATGACACTGAAAAGTTCCTTGGAGTTGGTGGAGTTGGCCAGGATTTTGTTGTGGATGAAGTTCCTTTTGGTGGCTCTGATCTGGTTGTGGTAGTCCGTCATGGCGTCCTTGTAGGTGGTGTGGTTTTCGGTTGTCTTGGTGTTTCTCCAGTTCTTCTCCAGGCGTCTGCAGGTGCGTCTGGCTTCTTGGAGAGCGGTTGTGAACCAGGCGGCTTTCCTGGGGCGTTGTCTGTCGGGGTTGCGTAGCGGGGTGAGCTCATCTGCGCAGTTGGAGATCCAGGTGTGGAGTTCTCTGGCTGCGTCGTTTGCGCTGTTTCCGTCGGGTGCCCAGGTGTGGTTGTCTCGGTTGAGGGTGGAGTTAAGTTGCTCGTCAGTAACCTTGCTCCAGTTCCTTCGTGGTGGGCGTGGGGCTGGTTTGGGTGCCTTGGGTTTGTTGATGGCGAAGTGTACGCAGTGGTGGTCGGTCCATGGCGGCTGTGTTGTGTGGCTGAAATGGACGCTGTTTCCTGCCGCGAAGATGGGGTCGAGGGTGTATCCTGCTCTGTGGGTCGGTGTGTTGACGAGTTGTTTAAGTCCGATGCTGGCGAGGTTGTCACGAAGGATAGTGGAGTTGGGGTCGCTGGGGTTGGAGAGGTGGAAGTTCAGGTCTCCAATGAGTATGTAGTTTGTTGAGGTGATCGCGTGGGGTGCGATGAAGTCGGTGATGGTGGAGGCGAAGGGTGTTCGGGGGCCGGGGGGTCTGTAGGCGAGGGTTCCTCGGAGTGTGGCTTTGGGGGTGGTCTGGATCTTGAAGTGCAGGTGTTCGGCGGAGGGGAAGGTTTCGCTGGAGGTGGTGAGGCGGAGGGTGCTCTTGTGGGCGATGGCGAGGCCCCCTCCTGGGTGGTTGGGGCGGTCTTTCCTCTGGATCTTGTATCCATCTGGGATGGCGGTGCTGATGTCGGGGGCGGAGGATGCGTTGGTCCAGGTCTCTGTGAAGAAGGCGATGTCGGGTGAAAGAGAGTCGAGTAGGTTCCAGATTTCCATGGCGTGTTTGTGTACAGAGCGTACGTTGAGGAGGATGCATTTTAGGGTGTCGCCAGTGCTGGCGTCGGCGGTGTTGGAGGCCGGGGTGGCGGTGAGGGTCTGGCGGCAGTGGAGGCAGGAGAACTGGCCGTGGGTCGTGTTCGGCGAGGCCTGTTGCATTCTCTAAGTCTTCCAGGGTTGAGTGCGAGGAGGGTGGTGGTGTCGTAGCGATGGGTAGTGGGAGGGCCAGGGTTCCTGGCGCTGGCTGCGGTCGGGTCGCGGACGGGCGCAGACTGGCTTGCCTTTGGCGTGCCTTCAGCACGCCGGCGGCACGCCCGCTGCGCAGCGGCCGCCATTAAGTAGGGGAGGTGGGAGGGAGGAGAGGCTGGGAGGCGGGAGCAGGGGAATTCCGGGGGGGAATTCCGGGGGGAAATTCCGGAGGGGAAATTCCAGGGGGGAATTTCGGGGGGGGAGGGGCCGCAGGGGCAGCAGCGGCGAAAGGCAAAAGGAACAGGCAGGCACGAGAAAATAAAAACAGTGGTGGAATTAGAGCCAGACACAGATGGGCACAATAACAGTGGCACAACAGGGAAAAAATTAAGAAAAAAGCGTCTGAGAAAGGTTACGGTGGTTGGAGGCAGTCTGGTCCCAGTTGGAGTGGGCAGCAGGCGCAGGAGCGGGCAGCAGCCTCGAACCTCCCAAGGAGGAGGTCGGGGTCTGGAGGCAAGAGATGGCACAGCGGAGCAGTGGGGAGAGAGTGGACCTAGACCGAGGGATAACTCCTTAACCGATGTAACGTATCCTTATTTCTGAACATTTTGTGGCAAATCTGATAATCTGTAAACTCTCTAGAACTATGCATCTTTTTCTCTTTTAACAAAATCAATTAGAAATAATTTTGAATTATAAAAAAAGAACTATATTGCACATAAGTCGAAAGCATAGCGAGGTGATAGAGCGCACAGAGAGGAGACTGAGCACATACCGGTGTTTTAAATATTTTAGTACAGTACATTGCACACATTAATTGTAAAACCATAATAGCATTATTACATAGCAAGCGTGGTTAGGTCGGATCAAGAGGAGGTCACCTGTGTATAGTAAATGAAAACTGTTTGTTAAGAGCCGGAGTTTTTTTAGAATTTTCCAGAACGAAACAGTAGGATTTTCAGGTTGTCTTGAAATTTGCTTAGAGGAAAGGAAATTGTGCCATAAAGGCTTGGAGATAAGCCTTTGAAAGAAGACGCAGGTTGATTTTTCTTTAAAAAAAGGTGTGAAAATGTTATATTTCGACCTGTGGTAGTCTTCTTCGTGCTGTCAGAATAATGGAATGTACTCAATTCAACACTCTCCATTACCCCACAACCCGCAATTATTTACTGCCCCAGACTCCCACATCTCTTGCCTGCCCCCCTCTGCCTCGGTGAGTTACTGTCTGACAGATACGAGGAATCACCTCCCTATTGTGTCAGATTGAAGGCGTGGAACAGTCCCAGCGGCCTGCTCTGGCGAGGAGGGTAGAAGTGCTTGGCTGAGTAGCCACACCTTCCACACCCACCGGACCCTAGTAGTCTGAGAGAACAGCAGCCAGGACGACAGATCAAAGGTTATGTCTGGAGGACCAGACCGAAGGCACAAATACTTTATGGCTAACTAGTATAAACACAAGGGCTAGCTAATCTTGATTAACTGCAGTCTAATTGATATTGTGTGGCCTGCATTTCTGCTCTTAGACACCCCTGTCTCCACCCAAATGCATGAGCAAACGACCGCTGCACTGTAACTGGTGCCTTTATTGCACAACAACCCTATTCTTTTTAACTAAGCAAAACATTTGTCCAAGCGATTTTTCACACGCCCTAACACTTACTAGTGTTTAAGCGGTATACAGCGTTTACTTCGCATGCGATACTTCGCATGCCATTAGAACTGCGGTCGTTACAACGACCGCGTTGTTGGATCGCATACCTTTATTACGCAAGTCGGAACAACGACTTGCATTAGAGGGAGAAGGTGTTGGATTTAAAATCCAACACCTTTCCTAGTGTCCGCATAGACTGGAGTTGGAATAGTAAATTATAGTATTCCAACATCCAGCGCCCCCAACTGCAATTCGTTGTTCCGAATTGCGTAGTAAAGGTATGCGAACTAACAACGCGGTCGTTCTAACGACCGCTTTGTAATGGCATGCGTACTAAACGCATGCTAAGTAACGAGTGCTATTCGTTTAAGCTCCTCAAATAGGGCTTTGTGTAGAGAGTGCAGATTTAATATGTTAACGGAACAATGTCTTCTTCCTAGTCAAGGCTTTATTTAACAAAGCAGTTTGGGGCTGGGGACACGTGCACCCATGTGCTGTAATGCGTCATGGAAATCTGCAATATATGGGTTCCGGGTTTGTTTACAAAATCTGCCCACTTTAGTTCTGTGTCTGATTCCCAGTGCTCACAATAGAGTTGAATCAGCGTGTTTCTAAATTTGCTTTACCTTTTGTACTAAATGTTTAGTTCCTTTTATGTTCCATATTCACAGACGTTTTGTATATTACGTCCTCAATCTTTTATTTTTTTTTGCTGTTTTAGCTAGCGCGAACATGAAACGAAGACATTCGAGCACTTTACATGAGCACCAGTAACATTACACAAGGACACATTCATTTTATGTTTGAGGGCACGGGGAATCACGGGATGTTGAGCCGATACCAGGCTGGAACCTGATTCACCAGTTCCAGAGTCAGGAGCTCTGCCTGTTGTGCCACATTACCTCCTCATCCGTCTTCCCTTTTTATTCCTTAAATATGAGCAGCTCGCCTGCTCCGTAGAAACATATCACCTAGCAGAAGACAAACACATCCCCTAATATGGGCTGCCTATCCAGCATGCATAAAGGGGGAAGTGCATCACCAAAACATCCTGTTATTTTTTCTGTGCATGCAGTCCGATGAGCTAGCAAAGCAAACACAAGGAGATGATGGACGGAGTGCTGAAACTTTTCAAACACTCACCCCCAGTCACAGATCTGGGTTGAATCCATCATCATTCTTTAGCTCACTTTGCCACCCCAGTTCAGACATAGCCATATGCAAATCAGTGTTGACCCTGTGCCTCATGGGAACAGTCCAGACCAAACTGCCAAGCCATGTCTTCCCTGGACCGGAATCAAGCATCCTGGGACCGGTTTCGGGCTAACAGCCCTCATCAGCCAGGCTGGCTTGAATCCAGTGGGAAAGTGAGCAAGGGACCCACGTCTAGGCATACCCTGCCAACTTAGGGCGAACAAAGCAAACACAAGGAGATGATGGACGGAGTGCTGAAACTTTTCAAACACTCACTCCCAGTCACAGATCTGGGTTGAATCCATCATCATTCTTTAGCTCACTTTGCCACCCCAGTTCAGACATAGCCATATGCAAATCAGTCTTGACCCTGTGCCTCATGGGAACAGTCCAGACCGAACTGCCAAGCCATGTCTTCCCTGGACCGGAATCAAGCATCCTGGGACCGGTTTCGGGCTACAGCCCTCATCAGCCAGGCTAGCTTGAATCCAGTGGCAAAGTGAGCAAGGGACCCACGTCTGGGCATACCCTGCCAACTTAGGGCGAACAAAGCAAACACAAGGAGATGATGGACGGAGTGCTGAAACTTTTCAAACACTCACCCCCAGTCACAGATCTGGGTTGAATCCATCATCATTCTTTAGCTCACTTTGCCACCCCAGTTCAGACATAGCCATATGCAAATCAGTCTTGACCCTGTGCCTCATGGGAACATTCCAGACCGAACTGCCAAGCCATGTCTTCCCTGGACCGGAATCAAGCATCCTGGGACCGGTTTCGGGCTAACAGCCCTCATCAACCAGGCTAGCTTGAATCCAGTGGCAAAGTGAGCAAGGGACCCACGTCTGGGCATACCCTACCAACTTAGGGCGAACAAAGCAAACACAAGGAAATGATGGACGGAGTGCTGAAACTTTTCAAACACTCACCCCCAGTCACAAATCTGGGTTGAATCCATCATCATTCTTTAGCTCACTTTGCCACCCCCGTTCAGACATAGCCATATGCAAATCAGTCTTGACCCTGTGCCTCATGGGAACAGTCCAGACCGAACTGCCAAGCCATGTCTTCCCTGGACCGGAATCAAGCATCCTGGGACCGGTTTCGGGCTACAGCCCTCATCAGCCAGGCTAGCTTGAATCCATTGGCAAAGGGAGCAAGGGACCCACATCTGGGCATACCCTGCCAATTTAGGGCGAACAAAGCAAGGTCGGGTAAGTTTAACTTTCTTAATTTCCTTTCTTGTGATTTCATGGCTTTCTTTAGCAGCCACGCTGTTTGTGTTGCTTTGACCTGACCGCCCTGCTCAGCGGGCAATGGTCTTTCGTGTGGTTGGCGGCACTGGGCGTCCTTATGCCAGTTTCGGCCCTGCTGTTTGGTTCGTTTCTCATCTGGGCTGCATTTCTTCTTTCGGGGACTTCCTGCTTTCCGGCACCTCCCGAGAGAGGTCGGGCCGCAAGACTTCGTTTCCTCAGAAACTAGTCCGTTGCAGGAAGTGGCTGTGTTTAGTGCCTGCAATAATGGACACTGCTGCTGGTGGCTCTTTGGGAGTTCCTACTGTGGATGCCCTGCGCGCGCCTCTTGATCAATGAGGATGTGGAGGCTGCGTTCAGGGCATGGGAGGCTGATGGTCCTCCAGCTAAGGTTCCTAGAACTCCTTTCTCTCTGCAGTCTCTCTTCCAAGGAAGGAGAATGGGCCTGCAGGTTCCTTGAGTAGGGTGTTTCCCTCACCCGTCACCATGTGTCTGTCTTTCCTTCTTTTTCAGAAGATTCTCTCCAGATTCAACCTTCCCTGGATTGATCGGTTTGCCTCAGAAGACACGGCCCTTCTTCCTCATTTCTACAGCCTGATTCCCTCAAGGTTGGCCTGGGCGATCAATCCTTTCTCCATCCTGTGGTCCCTGGGGCTCCTGTTAGCCTTTCCCCCCTTTCCCTTGATTCCCTGAGTCCTCAGGAAGATTCAGTTGGATCTGGCAGAGGTTCTTCTCGTTGTTACAGAGTGGTCCCGGAGGCCCCGGTTTAAGTTTCTTTTGGATTTGGTGGTGTGTCCCCATTGGCAATTTCCAGTGTTCCCATCTCCACTGCGTGCTCTTCTTCTCAGTGCATTCTCTCTCCTTCGCTTTGGCTAGGGGTCTGGCACTTGAGATGTTGAATTTATTGATTCAGGGTTGTTAGCTTGAGGTGGCTCAGAGCATCCAGTTGTCTTGCAGGCCTTCGACCATGAAGTTTTATGGTCGACATTAGAGGAACTTTGCTTCCTGATGTCAGGGGAAGGGCCTGTCTTCTTCCTGTGATCCTGTCAGGGCATTGGATTTTTTGAGGGAGGGTTTTGTCATGGGTCTGGCTGTCTCCACTCTTTGTGGCCAATAGGCTTCCATTCTTGCCTTCCGGGGTTCTGCTGTGTCTTCTGTCTCTCCTTTGGTGTCTCACCTGTTGGGAAGTTTTTTGATTCAGCGTCCTGTTTCCTGCTCCCCGGTTCCCGCGTGGGATCTTCCCTTGGTGCTTCATGCTTTGACGGGTCCTCCATTTGAACCCCTGGTTTCCGTTGACTTTAAGTTCCTTTCTGCTAAGGTTCTTTTTTTGGTGGCTATTTCTTATGGTTGAAGGGTTGACTAGGTTGGGGCTTTGCTGGCTTCTCCCACTTTCTTACACTTTTGCCCGCACAAAGTGATTTTGCGTCCTAGCCAGTTTTTTCTGCCCAAAGTCTTGTCTACTCATGTCAAAATGAGGGACCATTACAAAGGGAGAATGAACAAAGTAATGCGAGCATATGCAGATCCGATGTGGGACGATCAATAAAAGTGGTGGAGAGTAGACATGATTGAGGGATCAAAATTGTGCCCTGCATTACTGAATGAAGGGGACGATATGGGCGAAGAAGGAAAGAAAGGACGAAAGGGTAAAGTAGGAGAGGGATGAGAGTATAGCGACAGTCATGTGGGGGATAGTCTGTTGGATGGGTTGTTGGCAGAACATTATATTAATACACCTGAAGGAGTAGGGAGTGATAAAAAATGTGTCTCTATTTCTCGTGGTGGCACGTGCTGTGTGTCTTAATACTGCCCTCACTCACACAGTTGTGTGACATGCTTCATCATAGGGCTAATACCAAACACCCCTGCGCAGCCAATGCCTGGGATGGAGCAATAGGGTAGGGGAAGACAAAAACAACATAAAAGAAAAACAATAATGTCTAAAGTGACTGGGATCACCGGAAGTGAAAGTGCATTGTAGATTAAAACTAGCTCGGAGGTGTCGCTGTGCCTATACTTTAGTCCTGGACCCTCCGGCCAGGATTAAAAACGTGAAGGATGGTGGTGATTGGGAGATATAATGAGCTGCTTACACCCCTCCTTACTGCCTTGATGATTTGGCAGTAAGGAGGGGTGTAAAGAACACATTATATCTCCCAATCACCACCATCCTTCATGTTTTTAATACTGGCCGGAGGATCCAGGAATAAAGTATAGGCACAGCGACACCTCCGAGCTGGATTAATCTACACTTCACTTTCACTTCCGGTGATCCCAGTCACTTGAGACATTATTGTTTTCTTTTATGTTGTGTTTGTCTTCCCTACCTATTGCTCCACCCCAGGCGTTGGCTGCGCAGAAGTGTTTGGTTACAGCCCTATGATGAAGCATGTCACACAACTGTGTGAGTGAGGGCAGTATTAAGACACACAGCACGTGCCACCACGAGAAATAGAGACACATTTTTTATCACTCCCTACTCCTTCAGGTGTATTAAAGTATTGTCAGGTGGTCCGGAGTAGGTGAGTCCGTTACCATCACCCCTCCTCTTTTGTGTGATTTATTGTTGGCAGAACATCCACCCCTGTATATCCAGACATACCCTGGAAACGGGGAAGGTCCGGATGCCATTAGTAATACTGTAAGTGCTTCAGCGGCTCCCAACCCAAATGTTGTAGGGAACCTTTCAACAGGGATGTCCCAAGCTTGGTGAAGGGAAGAGAAGCGAACAGGTGTCCCGGAGGTTTCAGGACATTGTGATTCCAATCCCGCTTAGATGATCCTAGATGCTCTTACAGTACCAGTTACTATTGGCCTTAATATTCCCATATATGTGGGAGACACTTCCCAGAGTGCCTAATTGCATGCCCTGAGAGACCGGGAACACACAGAAATCACCTGAGAGTCAAAGCCTATTTGATGACCTGGGTTGGCAGTTCGGGCTGGACTGTTCCCATGAGGAACAGGGTCAAGACTGTTTTGCATATGACTGGGTCTGAACTGAGGTGGCGAAGTGAGCTAAAGAACGATGATTGATTCAACCCAGATCTGTGACTGGGGGTGAGTGTCTGAAAAGTTTCAGCGCTGCGTCCATCATCTCCTTGTGTTTGCTTTGTTTGCCCTAAGTTGGCAGGGTATGCCCAGACGTGGGTCCCTTGATTACTTTGCCACTGGATCCAAGCTAGCCTGGCTGATGAGGGGTGTTACCCCAAAACTTGTCCTAGGATTCTTGTTTCTGGTCCAGGGAAGACCTGGCTTAGCAGTTCGGACCTGATTGTTCCCATGAGGAACAGGGTCAAGACTGATTCACATATGGCTGAGTCAGAACTGGGGTGGCGAAGTGAGCTAAAGAACGATGATGGATTAAACCCAGATCTGTGACGGACCGTGAGTGTCTGAAGAGTTTCGGCGCTCCGTCCATCATCTCCTTGTGTTTGTTTTGTTCGCCCTAAGTTGGCAGGATATGCCCAGACGTGGGTCCCTTGCTCACTTTGCCACTGGATTCAAGCTAGCCTGGCTGATGAGGGGTGTTACCCCGAAACCAGTCCCAGGATGCTTGTTGCCGGTCCAGGGAACACCTGGCTTGGCAGATTGGGCTGAACTGTTCCCATGAGGAACAGGGTCAAGACTGATTTGCATATGGCTCGGTCTGAACTGGTTTGGCAAAGTGAGATAAAGAACAATGATGGATTCAACCCAGATCTGTGACTGGGGGTGAGTGTCTGATAGGTTTCAGCGCTCCGTCCATCATCTCCTTGTGTTTGCTTTGGGTTTCGGAAATGGTTGAAAGAGCATTGCAACCCTAACGAGAGTCAGAGTACAGAGACGAGTCAGGGGACTATTAAGTCCAGAATAAAGATGGATTTAGTGGACGTGCTCAAGTTGAAGACTTAGTTGAATGCAATGATAAGTGAAAAAATGGAGCTTTATCAGATAGACTCTTACCAACAGAATGAATTGTTGTTCATGAGTAAAGATGTTACTAAAAGGGTGAGAGAGGCACAAGAAAAGTTATTTGAGTTAGCTAGGAAGTTTGAGGTTGACATGGAACGGACTATAGCATTGCAGAAGAATCATCGGCTTGCCTTTAGTGATCAGAACATAGAGACGTTGAGGATGCGTGGACTCAAATCAGAGATTTGGGAACTGATATTGTGCATGTGGATTAGTGGGAAGAGAGATGGGTGAAAAGGAAGGCTTCTAAAGAGAAAGGAGCGAGCATTCAAGCCTTTCCTTTACGAGAGGTGCCAAGTGGAGGATGTGTACATGTACCTTGGAGTGAGGGTAATCTAGCTGCATTTACCGACTTCCCGAGACTGAGAGAAAAACCCGTAGAGTGGTACAAACAGGTCGATCGTTTTGTGAAAATTTAGAAGGTATTATGTATTAACCTTAATACGCTGTTTAAAATTGTGGTTCCAAGTGATTTGTGGTTGACAGGTAAAATAGCGATAGAATGGCCAGCCGGCGAGCCTGAAAGGGACCGTGTGACGCATGGCCTATCACCCATGGTGATGAAAAAATATGATCACCATGGTTAAAGGCTAAGGTGTCTCCACAGGATGTTGATTGGGTTAAGAGTGACAAGACTACACAGGAATCTATGGAGACAATTCATGCTTACTATGAGAGACTTGTACAGGCTTTTAAACAGTGCAGTGGGATAGATTCTCTGGAGTCGAAGGACATGGGACAATTACATTTTTTGGCAGAACAAGCCTATTGACAAATTTCTGTTATGCCAAATAATGCGGCAATTAAATTGACATGAGACATAAAAGGATGAAGGAGAAGCTAATGTTAGTGCAAATGAAGGCGGATCAGTGAGGGGGTCAGGTTCAACCCTATAGCAGAAATGTTGTTCCTACAACCGGACCGTACCAACAAGGAGTTCATATGCCCCAAGGTGGAGGAATGCAGGGGCAAGGAAGATGCAGGGGTGTTCCAGTAGTTCTAAAAACTGTGGTGGATGTGGCTACTTTAAAAAAAAACAGCCTGTTCCACTATTGTAAGAGGGTGGGGCATTGGAAGTGTGAATGTCTTTTAAATCCTGCAAATCAAGATCAGTGTGTCTAAGCAGAGATCCCAAAATATAGGAGGCCCACAAGGTCCTGTGATGCCGGTGCCACAGCCTCCGATGCCACCGCAAGCCTCGCAGAATTCCTCTTATAGTAATGTTCCATTTCAGCAGTATCCCATGTTTGAGGCTTTCAATGATACGGGCACCGATCAGTCCTTATCACAGTGCCTGAGAGGGGAAAAAGACTGTTTGCTTGGCGCACTCTTGGAGGTAGACCAGAGTGGACGTTATGTTGACGCTGATGTAGATGGTCACAATGTCAACTTTTTGTCCACACTGGTGCTACCCGCTCTACTGTGAGAACAGCAGAAGCTCCCAACCAACCCCTCTTGGGAAAACAATCCAAGTTGTAGGTGAGGCAAATAGGAAGGTATCAAACCCCTTGATGGAAGAAATGCCTGTAAAGATAGGGACCTTTGAGGATCATCATCAGTTTGTGGTGTGTGATTCGAACTCTGTGAGTCTGTTGTGGCGAAATTAGTTGTGCAAGTTAAACTGCACCATATATTGTACTCCAAGGGGCATCGAAATTCAGACCAGGGATGAGGATGTTGCTTCTAAATTGGCAAATCAAGGGCTGGGCGTTTAATTGTTTCCCTTACTGACGATAGAGGACCTACTGCTAGATCTTAGGGAGACAGTGGCAAGTGCAGTTTGGGATTTTACGGGAAAGGACATTGGACTCAAAGGAGTTGAGCTTATTCGTTTACAAATTAAGCCCATTGCAGAATATCCAAGAACACCACGAGCAACCTATCAAGCTCAGTTGTGAGGGAAGATGGTGGATTGACTCGGTCAAGGAGAGCACCTCCAAATCTCTGCTCTCCTCGTCTCGGCGGGCTGCCCCCCTCACAGCCCCTGATTCATCGGCCAAAGTTCCTTATGGCATACACATTTGTTAAGAGCTGGATAGCAATGGAAAATGGGCTTAAAAAACAAAAACAAAGTACTTTGAATTCTAAGGGCTCCTCCTGCTCGTACCTGGCTTACAGATGTGCTGGCGGTGCTCCGTCTCGGCTCACAGCTGCCTTCAATCGATCAGGGAAGCTAGGTGGTTTGCTTCAGTGTCCCGTTCTGTGGCTGGTCCCGGCATCAGTGGAGCCTTGGTGGATCCCAGCAAGATGCCTCAGCTTCTTGCTGTTCAGAAGGAGCGCGTTCGAGCCGATGATGGGTGGCTCCCAGCCAAGGGAAATCGGCTGCCGCTGGTGCCTCTGGACTCGCGAGTGAGTCAGCATCCCTTCCTCGGCTCTGCCAGGTGTCTGAGACCGCTTCAGCCTTGTTGCTTTGCAAACCTATTCTACGGCTGTTACGCTCTTGGAAGGCAAGCGGTCTGATTTTAGCCTGCGGCTCTGAGAGCTCTACTCCCGCATCAGAAATGGCAGATACCCTGATTGCTGCGGTGCAGGAGGACTGGGAGTCTAGCTCTCCATTTGGGTCCCAGCCCGCTGCCGTAGCCGAAGGGAAGGATCCGTCCCTTGTTTTGCAGGCATCGAGTGGGGAGCAGGCCTCAATGTCAGGGATCTTGTCCATCACGACCTGGTTCATCGGGGCCAACCTGAACCAGATCCACTAATGGCCGGCTCTGGGGCCTTTTCTCCCTTGCCCCCGCCCTTGGATCATCAAGCAGCTAGCCTCAGCGGGGGCAAGGGTGCACATGAGCACTTTGATCCTGAATTCCAAGATAATTCTTCAAGTGCCTCTGAGCCATTTAGTTCCGGAACAGCAGAAAATGGTCTTGCTATGGAGACTGAATTAACATCTGTATGCCCTACAGACGTGGTAGCTTTTTGCCCTGAAACGAGTGCTCCGGCCAGAGATAAACTGGGGCCAACGGAAAAGATTACGGAACCAAGCAAGGTTAATATCCGACGGGGGACTAAGTCATCTAGGGCAAAAGGACCAGAGGTGTTAAAGGAGGAAGAGGACAGGGCGCACAAGACCTTCTTCAGTTGATATAGAGGACCGGCTTAATAACTCTAGTGGAACTCGCCAAAAAGCAGGATTTGATGCTAGTCCACTTCGCAAATGGGTCACTGCTAAGGGGGAGGTTAAAGCTATTATTTCTCATCTCAAAATCTGGCAGACTAGCCCCTCTGGAGCACCTCCCTGTGGGAGAGGGTCATGATAACCAGAACTGTGCTATTCAGGACAATTTAGTCCAAGTGGATAATCTGGAGGGGAGCCTGGATTCACCTGGCCATTCATTAGTGCTAGTGGCCCAATCTGACTTTCTGGGAGGGTCAGTTGGCAGTCAGAAAATATTAGACTCTGAGGAACCCTCCCTGTCCATAATACTTCAGACCCTGCTCACTCAAAGAGCAGAGGCCCAAAAATATTACTCGCAAGCTAAAACCGATAGTAGAGAGATTAAGCAGGTACTTTCAGATGTTACCGCCAAGGTTGCCTCACTGTCTTTGGATGTCTTGGAATTGCAACAACTGGTCACAGTATCAGAAGAAGATAACACCTCAGTTGTCAGCTCTATTAAAACAAAAGAGACTCAGATGGCGCTTCTACAGATGAAAGTTGATGACCTTGAGAACCGACAGCGCCGGAACAATTTGAGGTTCTTTGGCATACCGGAGGGAAGGGAGGGCTCGGATCCTAGAGCGTTCATGGTCAGCATGTTTCAACAGGCATTTCCAGAGCTGGCCGACTGGGATATAGACTCACAGGTGCAGCGGGCACATCGCCTACCATCTTTCTCAGCACCGGGTGCTCAATCCAAGCTATCGCACCTTCGCCCAATTCTTGTGTTCATCGGCAACTTCTTACTCCGACAGGTCATTTATGTAAAGGCACGCCCTACCACCCCTATTAAAATCGACTCGATTACTTTATTCATGAGACCAGATTTGTGTAAGGCCACAATGGATAGAAGGTGGAAGCTTCGCCAGCTGATTGACCCTCTCAAGGCAGTATGCTCGCAAGTCTTTCTCCAGGAACCAGCACGGTTGAAGATATTCAAAGATGGAAATTCGCAATTTTTTTACACAGAGACAGAGGCTAAACAAGCTCTCTCTAGGTGGCAATCTGACCCAGTTTAGGAGGGGGGGGCGTCAACGCGGAGTATTGATGGGGCTCCTCGCTTTTTTGTCCCTCGCTTTTATTGATTATTGATCTCATTTTCTATATTGATGGGCGGGGGGTAGGTGGAGGCTCGGGGGGTTTGACTGGAGGTTGCTCCTGTAGGCTGTCAACCAGTGACAGCAGGGTAGGGGTATGATTCCCTCTCTTAGGCATGGGGGTGGGTGGGGCTGGGTTGGGTTGTGGGTTGGTGTTTTTTTAAATTAATTCTCTGCTACTCTATTGGTTCTTCTGCGGGGGGTAGGTTGGGATGGAGGGTCAAATAGCCAGATGGCCTGTGGAAGTATACACATAGATGGAATGTTGCAGGAAAACAGATTTAAAGGGATGACGGTTCAGTTAAGATTATTTAATGGTTAATGTGAAATTTATGTGCTGGAACGTGGCAGGACTCAATCAAGCTAGGAAGCGGCGTCTGATTTTTGAATAACTCAAGGCATTTAAGCCACATATACTTGGCCTAACGGAGACTCATCTGGCTTATAAGGACAGATCTATGCTGAATCAACTAGGATTCGATGTGTTAATAGGTACTTCTCAGACACTCTCAATTCGAGGGGTCGCCATATTGAAAGCTAAGAATGTAGCTGTCACTGTCTTACGCTCGTTAGCTGACCTTAAAGGTAGATGGGCGAAAGCTCAATTGTTGATCTTGGGACGAAAAATTTCGATATGTGTGGTGTATGGTCCTAACACTGATTGTCCTGATATGTTTTACTATCTAAGTGTTGAATTACTGCGTTGGACCGGACATCTGCTAGTCATGGGGGATTTAAATTGTATTTTGGACCACAAGATCAATACCACTAATAGGGAAACACAGGCGAGAATGGGCAGGACCCGGGCAGCCATCCTTGACCTTATGCGAATCCATCAGCTGGATGACGCCTGGAGGACTTTATTCCCATGGATACCAGGGTTTACGTTTTATTTATTCCCACATAAACAGTACTCGTGTATTGATATGATCTTTATTAAGTGTGCTCTTTTGGAAAATGCCCATATGGAGGTATGCCCTAAAATTACATCTGATCACAATCCTGTCATGCTAACCGTACAGCTGTCGGCAGGGTTCAGAGATGACCAAGAGGCTTTCTCATTTCCCCCGTCGGCTAATTAATAACCCAGAATATTGTGAGCACTTCCAATTATTATTAAGGGACTATTTTGTAAATAACAAGGGCACCGCCCCATGTCTGTTGTATGGGATTGTATGAAGGCATTTGTCAGGGGGGTTACACATCAGTTCATTTTGGGCCACAATAGGTGGTTACAGCAAGATGCGGATCAGTGTCGTGTGGGCTACTTGGATCTGGAACGTTAACACGTGCAGGTCATCATAGCTAGGGATCCTGCCGAACATTCGATTTACCTGAGGCTTTTAGAAATACGGTCCACGTTAAATAGAAGGATAACAGAGAAAGTAGCTGCTAGCTATCAGAAGCATAAAAAGCTGCAGTATGAGTACAGCGAGAAAGTAGGCCGGCTGTTGGCTATGCAGATTTCTGATAACAAGGCAAGGTCCTATATTAAGCATATTAAGGGTGAGGGTGGTTTGCTTTTTATGCAACCTCAAGATGTTGTTGAGCAGTTTGGATTATTTTACGCCGGAATATACGGTGAGGTAGTACCCCCTACTAATTTTAGCTTCCAGCAATACTTGCAAGAGAGCCACCTACCTCGACTTGATGCTGCTGAAATGGCATCACTTCAAGGAGATATAGGTATAGCTAAGGTAGAGGAGGCAATTAAGACCCTGCCGTCTGGCAAAGCAATGGGCAAGCATACTATCCCTCTTGAGTTTTATAGGATTTTTGGGGATACTTTGGCACCCGGATATCCGGTTTTACGCGCTACCGGGAGTGTTGTGTAGCAGGACTGTAGCGTACTCGCTTCAAGATTTGTTGACAATACCTTATAATAAGTATTGGAGTGTGCCATCTGACCTACCGGTCTGGATTTAATCGACTTTTAGATTTACCTGGTCTCACGTTTTAAGACTACATCATGCAGTACCGGCCGGTTTGAATTTACACCGGTTTTAGGTCTTAGAATTTCCTTTTTTCATATCAGCCCTGAAGAAGTCCAGGGTTACTTTCCCTTTGGACGAAACACATGTTGGCTGGACCTCGTCGTGATGTTCTAATAAATAACACATAAAAGTTTTTTCATATATGTGTACTCACTTGAACCATCAAATGAATATTATAGAGTGTGCATAGGCATTGTGTGTTGTATAGGGACCTTGGTCCACTTTTCAAGGGGTTTTGTGGTTTCTTTCCCCTACCTTGTGCACCGCAGAGATAGCCATAAAGAATACTGGGCGTCATTAAGCGTGCGCCATTTACCTCCTGGGTAGAAACCGCCATTTGTCTTTACTTATTTAGGTACTCGCCTCATTCAAGAGGAGGATATAATCGCATTGAACTATGAGTCACTTCTTAAGTTGGTTACAGTTAAATTGCGATCCGACTTCCGCTCAGTTTCCTCGGCAGGTGCAATATTATTAAAATGATTGCACTGCCTAAGTTTTTGTATCTATTCCGCTCGATCCCCTTACGGGTTCCAGGCAATTGTTTTAAGCGGCTAGAAAGCGTTATTAGCAGTTTTATCTGGGGGGTATAGGTGGGCCAAAAGGGCTTTAAGATTTATCAAATTGCCTTATAAGCAGGAGGCCTTTAAGCTCCCAGACTTTAGGCTATATTTTTGGGCTGCTTTCGCTGGAAGGATCCAGAGCCTGTTAAGTGGGCTGGACGCCAGGTTTTCTTCATTCGCCTACCAACTTGCTTGCGGACCATCGATCGGGTTTATTCTTTACAAGACCTCAGATCCAAATTATTACAAAAGGGTCAGATTCAAGGTAGTTAGGGATATAACCAGGATATGGCATGAAATCTTTGAGGCATATTCTTTGCCTCAGCTTCACTATTTTACTGTCCTATGGGACAACCCAATACTTCCAGGAATATTTCAGGATAATGTTGGGAAAGCTTGGCAAGGCATGGGGGTAACCAGTTTGGGTCAGTTGTATGATGGTCAAGGGTTTCGCTCTTTTCTCTCTTTGAGAGAAGAGTTTGGGCTCCCTCAGCGTGGGTTTTTTAAATACCGGCACGTAAGGGACTACCTCCTTCATGCTCAGAATCTGCACGATACGCCATTCACTTCTGAAATATTATCTGGTATCTATGGGAAGCCTGTTAAAACTTCAATTAGCTCATTTTATCAAAGTCTTATCTCATCGGCACAGGATGAGCGTATGCAGATCACTGTCAAATTAAGTCGGCTTCTGGTTTCTGATATCACTGTACAAGACATACAGGTGGCCCTGGATTTGTTAGATCAATCAGTGTCCTCGGTCAGTCTGACATTGCAGCACAGTGTTTATGTTGTATTACATGCCAGAGCTTAATTCTAAGTGGACCACATCCAAAGTTTCTGATAAGGCATATCGCACTACATGCAAGCTCTAAGCAGCAGACTTAAAGCATATGTTTGCTGATTGTCCCATGCTGGAAACATTCTGGGAAGATATTTATTCCCTGCTAACTGGGCGCCTGGGTCGGACGTTTCAGCTGACAGATAAGGAAATTATTCTTGGATTTAAGCATGAAGCTACCCGCTATGAGAGGTCACTGGCTTCCTTTATTATTGGATGTGCCCGTCTCTGTATTGCTAGGGCCTGGATAAACCCTACTATCCCAAAGGTTAATGAATTTTGGGTCTTGCTTAGACAGGTGTTTGAGTTCGAACTGGCTCTGGCAAAGGCCAGAGGTCCTCGCTCCTGTGTAAGGCTGAAGAAGGTCTGGTCCAGTCTGCATTGGGAATAGTCCTGGTAAATTACCATTATCATTATGAAGTTTAAACCAACAAAATTGTTGTTTGGTTTCTCGATTTTCCCCTTTTACGTTCATTACAACTCGATTATTATTTGATCATGTCCTAAATTATGTGCATCATTCAGTATGTTTGTCCTAAGGGTTGTCTCACTCCCATCTGTTGTATCAAGTGTTCTTTTTCTCTTTGGTCAGTAAAAAAAAAAAAAAGAATATCCAAGAACAATGCAATATAATTTGACACCCAAGATGATTGCTGGAATAACGCCTGTGATTGAGTCCATGATTGGACTCTCATTCTGGGCTTACAGGAGCCTCATAGTAAGTACTGCATAGTGCAGGACCTTCACAAAATAAATAATGTGGTTGTTCCTTGTTGTCCCATGGTCCCGAATCCATCCAGGTATCGAGAAAGTAAAGGAAAGAATCGGAAATCAGGAGAGGTACAATTAGAAAGGGCACAAGATGAGTATTATCATGATCTGAAACAATTGGAAGAATTAAAAAGAAAGAATTGCAACAACCATGGTTTAGGTCGGTCTATCTGGAAAGATCACCTGATAAGATGATAGGATTTGGTGATGGCTCAATACTCCATCAGAGTTTGGGCCCCTTTTTTTATATTTAGAGTGGGAGTGCGTTATAATCACGGTTAGTCTCCACGCATATATATTCTGTGTGACTAATTATGAATAGAAGAAGGAGGAATACAAGATGTTTAAGTAATCTTAATGAATAACGCAAATCTCATGTATACTGTAGAGATGTAACTGACAAAAGTGTGCATTAATACTTTATTAAAGGATAACAAACTACATGTGTTTGCTAATTTTTGTTTAACATTTCACTTGCAGACTTTTAAAACTGTTGGAGTATACGCTGAAAGTATGGCTTATTTGCTTGTAGAAGGGCGCACATAATGTAACCTGTGCATTGTTAATTTAGCCTAACTGTAGGCCTGAAATGCATTCTCAATGTATTTTTCAGCTAACATTTGAATTCGTATTTTGCTTGCACTGTGGAATGTTGCATGTCTCTTGTGTTCCCACTGCAGGTGGACATGGCTTCATTAGTTGAGAGAAAGAGTAATTGTTACAAGTGGATAGAGAGGCCTGAGAAGAAGAAATTCAATAACGGATGGGGGATGAGTTCTCATGGGAGAAGGAGATGGCACCAAGGACATACGAAATATCTCAATGTGTGAACATGGGGGCGGAGAAAGGAAGCTGGAGAATGCTGGAATAATGGAAAAATACAAGTAGCTCTGTGGGAGGTGCCTTAATTTAGCGATTGCTTATGTTGTAATATAGTTCGGGACTGCTGACGCTTTGCTTTAGGACTCCTTGAGGTACAGACCTCAACATTGGCTTTTGTGGCTTCATGCTACATGACCCAGGTTGGAGTACTTCTTAGGAGGGCTCCAACGGCTGACACCTTTTTCCCCATCTCTGCTGAAACTTTCTTTAGGTTAGGATTTTCACTTTAAGGTAGTGTAGGGACAGTTAGGGATTTACAGGGCTTATGCATGGAATTTTGATGTAATCCAAAGTGCATTTTTGTCCCCTTATAACATATGTTGCGGTGATTGAGTTAGTTTTCTTTTATTATATAGGGTGAATCGGTTCCGGAGATTTGGCTTCATCTTGATTACTTTGTAGTTTTACACCATAATGCTAAGATTGGTGCACATTAATCTGTTTCAGAATCTGAAATAAACATACTAATATGAATTTAGCTGTTGGATTGAGTTCTTACTTAAGTAGTTTGGATTTTGAAATGTAGATATTGTGAAAGAAGTTCTCTCTTTACCTCTCATGCTGCATGACAAGAACCATCGACCAGATTGTTGAGGAGGATGGTGTTGTAATCTCTCTTTTACTACCCTTTTTCTTTTTCTTTAACTGTATATCCTTTCTTTGGTATATTCCCCTTTTTCCCCCTCCTTCTCTTTTGGAACGTTCCCTCTGAAGCTCACTGTAGAATTTTGAAAGGTGACAGTTGATCTGTATTCAGGAGAGTGGATGACTGCCATTAAAGACGCTCTGCTCTTCACTTCTCTGCGTCTGAGACTTCTTTTAAAGTTTACTTCACTGGCGACGATTGGTGCAGGGGACTGAGCAGTCATCTCCCCTTTCTGTGCTCTCTCCTTCGTAGCATGGTTGCTATGTGTCATTCTCCTGTTTGGCGTGGAAGTTTCTCAGCCGTTACAGAGGAAATTCCATCACCTCTAGAGTTAGCACAGCGAAAAGCTTTGTTTTCCATACGTAGGAGGATCGCCTCTCTCAGGATCAAAGTATGAGGCGAAGAGATGTTGTTTTCGTCCGTCGGACTCCGAGCATTCACAACTTCCAAGCCCAAAAGCTACGGAAAAGTAGCCCAAAATAGCCCAATGTTGCCACTACATTAACTTACGTGTAGCGCAACTACAACATTCACAAATATACTTCTATTTCAAGTATTATATGTTTAGTACCCACATTAATCAGATTAGCTATATTTTGTGCACTGAAATCAAAGTTGGTCTGTCAGGAAAACTGTCACTCACTTGATATCGCATGGTGTGGAGCAAGCTGCCCAAAAATGTTCTGGGTCCAATTTGGGGGACTGCAACTGCGGAAACGTTCTTCTTGGGAAAGGTGCTCTTCAGCATGAAGTTTCTTTAGCATACTCACGTCAGGCCCCCCAGAATAACGGCAATATAGGCCAATGCTCCACGTTTTTTCACACTGGTTTAAATGCTCCCAAAGCAATGCTGAACATCTCTTTACATACGCAAATTACGTATGTTTCGTACTTTTTGGTACTCATCAGAAGAGAGCAGTTCATGGCATGGGGTGCAGAGCTTGCTGCTTGATGTTCCCATGAGCTGATACCCAATAAAGTGCAAGTGCTCCATCTCCTGTTTTTGCCAGGAAACAGTATGGGGGATCCTTGTTCAGACAGAGGAAAGTTCAATTGTGCCAAAGAGTTCTTCTGGGACAGGCACTGCCAAGATTAGCAGCATCCTTCAGGGTCTGGCAGTGGCAGGTTGAGGTGGGCAAAATTGTTCTGACTGGTTAAGGTGCACAAACGTCTTCTTCTGGGCCAGGCACTACCAAGATTAGCAGCATCCCATAGTCTGGCAGTGGCACTGCCAAGAATAGCAGCATCCCATAGTCTGGCAGTGGCACTGCCAAGATTAGCAGCATCCTTCAGGGTTTGGCAGTGGCAGGTTGAGGTGTGGAAAAGGCTTCAGGCAGTGCAGAATATAGCAGCATCCTTCAGGGTCTGGCAGTGGTAGGTTGAGGTGGGCAAAATTGTTCTGACTGGTTAAGGTACGCAAACGTCTTCTTCTGGGCCAGGTACCGCCAAGATTAGCAGCATCCCATAGTCTGGCAGTGGCACTGCCAAGATTAGCAGCATCCCAGAGTCTGGCAGTGGCACGGTGAAGGCTAGCAGCATCCTTCAGAGTCTGACAGTGGCAGGTTGAGGTGTGGAAAAGGCTTCAGGCAGTGCAGAATGTAGCAGCATCCTTCAGGGTCTGGCAGTGGTAGGTTGAGGTGGGCAAAATTGTTCTGACTGGTTAAGGTACGCAAACGTCTTCTTCTGGGCCAGGCACTGCCAAGATTAGCAGCATCCCATAGTCTGGCAGTGGCACTGCCAAGATTAGCAGCATCCCATAGTCTGGCAGTGGCACTGCCAAGATTAGCAGCATCCCATAGTCTGGCAGTGGCACTGCCAAGATTAGCAGCATCCCAGAGTCTGGCAGTGGCACGGTGAAGGCTAGCAGCATCCTTCAGGGTCTGGCAGTGGTAGGTTGAGATGTGGAAAATGCTTCAGGCAGTGCAGAATATAGCAGCATCCTTCAGGGTCTGGCAGTGGTAGGTTGAGGTGGGCAAAATTGTTCTGACTGGTTAAGGTACGCAAACGTCTTCTTCTGGGCCAGGTACTGCCAAGATTAGCAGCATCCTTCAGAGTCTGGCAGTGGCACGTTGAGGTGTGGAAAAGGCTTCAGGCAGTGCAGAATGTAGCAGCATCCTTCAGGGTTTGGCAGTGGCAGGTTGAGGTGTGGAAAAGGCTTCAGGCAGTGCAGAATATAGCAGCATCCTTCAGGGTCTGGCAGTGGTAGGTTGAGGTGGGCAAAATTGTTCTGACTGGTTAAGGTACACAAACGTCTTCTTCTGGGCCAGGTACCGCCAAGATTAGCAGCATCCCATAGTCTGGCAGTGGCACTGCCAAGATTAGCAGCATCCTTCAGAGTCTGGCAGTGGCACGGTGAAGGCTAGCAGCATCCTTCAGAGTCTGGCAGTGGCAGGTTGAGGTGTGGAAAAGGCTTCAGGCAGTGCAGAATATAGCAGCATCCTTCAGGGTCTGGCAGTGGTAGGTTGAGGTGGGCAAAATTGTTCTGACTGGTTAAGGTACACAAACGTCTTCTTCTGGGCCAGGTACCGCCAAGATTAGCAGCATCCCATAGTCTGGCAGTGGCACTGCCAAGATTAGCAGCATCCTTCAGAGTCTGGCAGTGGCACGGTGAAGGCTAGCAGCATCCTTCAGAGTCTGGCAGTGGCAGGTTGAGGTGTGGAAAAGGCTTAAGGCAGTGCAGAATGTAGCAGCATCCTTCAGGGTCTGGCAGTGGTAGGTTGAGGTGGGCAAAATTGTTCTGACTGGTTAAGGTACGCAAACGTCTTCTTCTGGGCCAGGTACTGCCAAGATTAGCAGCATCCTTCAGAGTCTGGCAGTGGCACGTTGAGGTGTGGAAAAGGCTTCAGGCAGTGCAGAATGTAGCAGCATCCTTCAGGGTTTGGCAGTGGCAGGTTGAGGTGTGGAAAAGGCTTCAGGCAGTGCAGAATATAGCAGCATCCTTCAGGGTCTGGCAGTGGTAGGTTGAGGTGGGCAAAATTGTTCTGACTGGTTAAGGTACACAAACGTCTTCTTCTGGGCCAGGTACCGCCAAGATTAGCAGCATCCCATAGTCTGGCAGTGGCACTGCCAAGATTAGCAGCATCCTTCAGAGTCTGGCAGTGGCACGGTGAAGGCTAGCAGCATCCTTCAGAGTCTGGCAGTGGCAGGTTGAGGTGTGGAAAAGGCTTCAGGCAGTGCAGAATATAGCAGCATCCTTCAGGGTCTGGCAGTGGTAGGTTGAGGTGGGCAAAATTGTTCTGACTGGTTAAGGTACACAAACGTCTTCTTCTGGGCCAGGTACTGCCAAGATTAGCAGCATCCTTCAGAGTCTGGCAGTGGCACGTTGAGGTGTGGAAAAGGCTTCAGGCAGTGCAGAATGTAGCAGCATCCTTCAGGGTTTGGCAGTGGCAGGTTGAGGTGTGGAAAAGGCTTCAGGCAGTGCAGAATATAGCAGCATCCTTCAGGGTCTGGCAGTGGTAGGTTGAGATGTGGAAAATGCTTCAGGCAGTGCAGAATATAGCAGCATCCTTCAGGGTCTGGCAGTGGTAGGTTGAGGTGGGCAAAATTGTTCTGACTGGTTAAGGTACACAAACGTCTTCTTCTGGGCCAGGTACCGCCAAGATTAGCAGCATCCCATAGTCTGGCAGTGGCACTGCCAAGATTAGCAGCATCCTTCAGAGTCTGGCAGTGGCACGGTGAAGGCTAGCAGCATCCTTCAGAGTCTGGCAGTGGCAGGTTGAGGTGTGGAAAAGGCTTCAGGCAGTGCAGAATATAGCAGCATCCTTCAGGGTCTGGCAGTGGTAGGTTGAGGTGGGCAAAATTGTTCTGACTGGTTAAGGTACACAAACGTCTTCTTCTGGGCCAGGTACTGCCAAGATTAGCAGCATCCTTCAGAGTCTGGCAGTGGCAGGTTGAGGTGTGGAAAAGGCTTCAGGCAGTGCAGAATGTAGCAGCATCCTTCAGGGTTTGGCAGTGGCAGGTTGAGGTGTGGAAAAGGCTTCAGGCAGTGCAGAATATAGCAGCATCCTTCAGGGTCTGGCAGTGGTAGGTTGAGATGTGGAAAATGCTTCAGGCAGTGCAGAATATGGCAGCATCCTTCAGGGTCTGGCAGTGGTAGGTTGAGGTGGGCAAAATTGTTCTGACTGGTTAAGGTACGCAAACGTCTTCTTCTGGGCCAGATACTGCCAAGATTAGCAGCATCCTTCAGAGTCTGGCAGTGGCACGTTGAGGTGTGGAAAAGGCTTCAGGCAGTGCAGAATGTAGCAGCATCCTTCAGGGTTTGGCAGTGGCAGGTTGAGGTGTGGAAAAGGCTTCAGGCAGTGCAGAATATAGCAGCATCCTTCAGGGTCTGGCAGTGGTAGGTTGAGGTGGGCAAAATTGTTCTGACTGGTTAAGGTACACAAACGTCTTTTTCTGGGCCAGGTACCGCCAAGATTAGCAGCATCCCATAGTCTGGCAGTGGCACTGCCAAGATTAGCAGCATCCCAGAGTCTGGCAGTGGCACGGTGAAGGCTAGCAGCATCCTTCAGAGTCTGGCAGTGGCAGGTTGAGGTGTGGAAAAGGCTTCAGGCAGTGCAGAATGTAGCAGCATCCTTCAGGGTCTGGCAGTGGTAGGTTGAGGTGGGCAAAATTGTTCTGACTGGTTCAGGTACGCAAGCGTCTTCTTCTGGGCCAGGTACTGCCAAGATTAGCAGCATCCTTCAGAGTCTGGCAGTGGCACGTTGAAGTGTGGAAAAGGCTTCAGGCAGTGCAGAATGTAGCAGCATCCTTCAGGGTTTGGCAGTGGCAGGTTGAGGTGTGGAAAAGGCTTCAGGCAGTGCAGAATATAGCAGCATCCTTCAGGGTCTGGCAGTGGTAGGTTGAGGTGGGCAAAATTGTTCTGACTGGTTAAGGTACACAAACGTCTTCTTCTGGGCCAGGTACCGCCAAGATTAGCAGCATCCCATAGTCTGGCAGTGGCACTGCCAAGATTAGCAGCATCCCAGAGTCTGGCAGTGGCACGGTGAAGGCTAGCAGCATCCTTCAGAGTCTGGCAGTGGCAGGTTGAGGTGTGGAAAAGGCTTCAGGCAGTGCAGAATGTAGCAGCATCCTTCAGGGTCTGGCAGTGGTAGGTTGAGGTGGGCAAAATTGTTCTGACTGGTTAAGGTACGCAAACGTCTTCTTCTGGGCCAGGTACTGCCAAGATTAGCAGCATCCTTCAGAGTCTGGCAGTGGCACGTTGAGGTGTGGAAAAGGCTTCAGGCAGTGCAGAATGTAGCAGCATCCTTCAGGGTTTGGCAGTGGCAGGTTGATGTGTGGAAAAGGCTTCAGGCAGTGCAGAATATAGCAGCATCCTTCAGGGTCTGGCAGTGGTAGGTTGAGGTGGGCAAAATTGTTCTGACTGGTTAAGGTACACAAACGTCTTCTTCTGGGCCAGGTACCGCCAAGATTAGCAGCATCCCATAGTCTGGCAGTGGCACTGCCAAGATTAGCAGCATCCCAGAGTCTGGCAGTGGCACGGTGAAGGCTAGAAGCATCCTTCAGAGTCTGGCAGTGGCAGGTTGAGGTGTGGAAAAGGCTTCAGGCAGTGCAGAATGTAGCAGCATCCTTCAGGGTCTGGCAGTGGTAGGTTGAGGTGGGCAAAATTGTTCTGACTGGTTAAGGTACGCAAACGTCTTCTTCTGGGCCAGGTACTGCCAAGATTAGCAGCATCCTTCAGAGTCTGGCAGTGGCACGTTGAGGTGTGGAAAAGGCTTCAGGCAGTGCAGAATGTAGCAGCATCCTTCAGGGTTTGGCAGTGGCAGGTTGAGGTGTGGAAAAGGCTTCAGGCAGTGCAGAATATAGCAGCATCCTTCAGGGTCTGGCAGTGGTAGGTTGAGGTGGGCAAAATTGTTCTGACTGGTTAAGGTACGCAAACGTCTTCTTCTGGGCCAGGTACTGCCAAGATTAGCAGCATCCCATAGTCTGGCAGTGGCACTGCCAAGAATAGCCGCATCCCAGAGTCTGGCAGTGGCA
The DNA here is from genome assembly GCA_963921515.1 of Calotriton arnoldi. Lineage (NCBI taxonomy): Eukaryota > Metazoa > Chordata > Amphibia > Caudata > Salamandridae > Calotriton > Calotriton arnoldi. The sequence goes on from CAWUFW010006824.1 coordinate 1,079,126, forward strand.
CGGTGAAGGCTAGCAGCATCCTTCAGGGTCTGGCAGTGGCAGGTTGAGGTGGGCAAAATTGTTCTGACTGGTTAAGGTACGCAAACGTCTTCTTCTGGGCCAGGTACTGCCAAGATTAGCAGCATCCTTCAGAGTCTGGCAGTGGCACGTTGAGGTGTGGAAAAGGCTTCAGGCAGTGCAGAATGTAGCAGCATCCTTCAGGGTTTGGCAGTGGCAGGTTGAGGTGTGGAAAAGGCTTCTGGCAGTGCAGAATATAGCAGCATCCTTCAGGGTCTGGCAGTGGTAGGTTGAGGTGGGCAAAATTGTTCTGACTGGTTAAGGTACGCAAACGTCTTCTTCTGGGCCAGGTACTGCCAAGATTAGCAGCATCCCATAGTCTGGCAGTGGCACTGCCAAGAATAGCCGCATCCCAGAGTCTGGCAGTGGCACGGTGAAGGCTAGCAGCATCCTTCAGGTTCTGGCAGGTTGAGGTGGGCAAAAATGTCCTGCCACTGCCAAGAATAGCGTTTACAACCAACAGGAGCAAGACTATTCCCCAAACCTGGGGTAAATAAACAATGTTATAGCTACAATAGTCCAAGGAAATTATTAAAAATTAAAAAATTCATATGCATGAAAACACAGATAAAATCATCTAAGCAAGAAATCCTGAAAAGGTAGCCAGCATAGAGCCAAAGTTAATACAAAAACATTTTTAATAAAACAGCAAATATAGAACAGCCATTACAAAACAGTTTAAGAATACTTAAAAGGTGCTCACATAGTTACACTGGGGACATCACTAAAGGCTTAATGTAGAGTGTGAACAAAAACAATGGCAAAGGGAGACAATTTCTAAACAAAAAAAGGCCAACAAATAACAAGAACAGAAGATCACAATCAATGCTTCCTCATAAGTATGTGCCAAAGAGACGTCGACGGCGTGTCGACCTATAAGGTTTTCAAGGTCATCATCAGGACACGGACATTATTAAGAGAGCATCCAGTTCAAATAATTTGTATATTCCGAGACAAATGTAGCTAGATATAATGCAAAAGAGATCTCATAAAGACAGCACCAGAAGTCCAACAAAAGAACTGAATCATAAATCAGCACGTCATCAATTTAGTGCCGCTGTAGGGTCTGGTACAATTTTCAAAACTGGCCTGTTTGCAATTCAGAGCACAAAGCACCCGAACGCGGATGGGCTAGCCAAACCAATCCGCAAATCACTCCCCGGCAATGTGATGGAAGCGCGAGAGTCCCGGCGATGCGGTGGAAGCGCGAGAGTCCCAGCGATGCGGTGGAAGCGCGAGAGTCCCAGCGATGCGGTGGAAGAGCGAGAGTCCCAGCGTTAAAACGCCGGGAAGGTCTCGCTTCCACCGCATTGACGGGGACCGATTTGCAGATTGGTTTGACTAGTCCAGCCGCGTTCGTGTTTTGCGCTCTGTATTGCGAACAGGTCGGTTTTGAAAATTGTACCAGACACTAGTGGCACTAAATTGAAGACATGCTGATTTATGATTAATTTTTTTTGTTGGACTTCGGATGCTGTCTTTATGAGGTCCCTTTTACATTTTATCTGAGTATGCTTGTCTCGGATTATACAAATTATTTGATTTAGATGCTCTAGTAATAATTACCTTGCCCTGATGAAGACCTTGAAAACATAGGTCCAAACACAGTTGGCGCCTGTCTTGCGGGACATACTTATGAGGAAGCATTGATTGCGATCTTCTATTCGTGTTATTTGTTGGACTTTTGTTTTGAAAGTTTGACTCCCTCTGCCATTGTTTTTGTTCACACTGTACATTAGGTCTTTAGTGCTGTCCCCTGTTTAACTATGTGAGCACCTTTTAAGTATTCTTAAACTATTTTGTAATTGCTTTTCTCTATTTGCCGTGTGAGTAAAAAGATGTTTTTGCATTAACTTTTGTCTCTATGCCGGGTGCCTTTTCAGGATTTCTTGCTTAGACAATTTTTTCTGCGTTTTCATGCATATGAATTTTTGAATTGTTAAGAATTGCCTCGAACCATTGTAGCTATAACACTGCCAAGAATAGCAGCAACTTTCACAGTCTGGCGGTGGGACTGCCAGGAGCAGCAGTATCCTTCAAAGTCTGGCAGTGGTAGGGTAGGGCAAGAGGACAATGCAGCAGCAGCAATGAGTTGTTTGGAACCATTGTGGCAAGCCATGTGCTGTGGAGGGATTTGAATTTGGAGCTGGTGTTTGGCCACATAAAAACCCTGTTAATGTGCGATACACTCTGTAGCCCAATTTGGACATGTCAGGTGTTACATGTCAGGACTGCTGTTAGCGAACAAAGGTTTGGATAAGCTGCTGCTCAGCAAGACAGTAAAACAATTAATTGTAGATACTGCTGTTGAACTTTGCTAGCAGTTCCGGCGAGGGCTTGAACGAAGAGGAATTAAGACCATTGCGCTTTAGTCCAAATTTTATGTTTAGTATATTTGATAGCAGTTTCAGCCCCATTCGGTTACGGTTCTCATTTTTAAGCAGGGTCATTTGTGAGAACACTCGTTCCACTTGTGCATTTGATATGGGTAGGGTCAGAAGTTTAATGGCGCCCATGGCCAACTCCTTAAACCGATGATTCCCAGCTGCATCTCTATAATTGAATACTTCAATCCAGAATGATTCCATGCCTGAAGAGGTATTGAATGAGCATGAAGTCACTGTTCGCCACTGCGTTTCTAAGATGTGTGTTGGGTCTGCAAAAAACTCTTTTGGCAGGTCAGTAACCAGAGGTTTAGAATCTGAAAGCACATTTTGGGGCTTCAGAAGCTCGAAATGTCTTAGGAGGCTCAGCGAATCTGGCAAGCGCATCTGATACTCTGCTGCCAGAACTTTAACAAAGTCTGTGCACCGTTTTTCTATGCAGTCCTTGGCAGCAGTAGGCAGTTTGCTTTCTTAGAGCTTTTGACGGAAGTCAAGGCCAAGGTCAGCATCCTCCTGCTTAAGATAAATGGCACTACCTTGAAGATCCAAATTACGCAACTGCTGCTCACTATTGGTACTGAAGACACTTGGCTTTAGAATTCTTCTCATAGTTGACCTATATAAAGTTTGCAAATCCCGGAATATGTGGAGGACATCACCAGATTCAAGCTGAAATGCTTTGTTCACTACCTTAATTTCTAGCAACATAGGTTTGAGGAAAATAAGATAGAGATAATTTGTCTCGTCATTGTACATTTCTTGCAGCATTCTAGCTGCATAGCAATGTTCTACGTATGATGCGTTGCAAAAGTGCAGCTTTAGAACATCATACTGCTCCAGAAAACGCTCCACACAATCCGCCATGATGAGCCACCGCGTTTCACATGGCGAAATAAGCTTCAACGGCATTCCTCCATCCAAGGTTTGATATAAATCTGTGTAGACTGCCTGGCGCTTTGGAGAATGTGCAAACCAGTTGTAGGTTTCTCTCACCATGAACTCCACATTGCTGGGCAAACTCCGCATTGCTTTTCTAGCAACAATGTCGAGTGAGTGGCAGATGCACCGTACAAGCTGCAAAGTAGGTTGCTTTTCTCTCAACAAAGTGTATGTGGAGTGGTTTTTGCCACACATCACACTTGCGCCATCTGTACCTACCCCTACCAAATTTTCAATTGGAAGCCTGCTGTCCTTGAGGAACTCCAGAAGTGCATGTGCAATGTCTTGTGCACATGCCTCTTGCAGTTCTATCATCCCAAGGTAACTACTCACAATTCTGCTACTTTTCTTACTGAAGTATTTTACGCAGATGCACAGTAGTTTCTTTACAGAAATGTCAGTGGATTCATCAATGATCAGAGAGTAAGGTGAACTGCCCATATCTTGAAGGAGCTCCCCTTTGAAATAGGGGCCTAAAAGTCCATTTATTAAAGCTGTGCACTTTGTCCTGTGCATACGGAAAGGAGGAACTTCTTCGCTTAAAATTTCTCCCAGTCTGTCAATGCTGTTGATTGATGTGCTACATGCAGTTTGCACAGCAATCCTAAGCTCTCTCCTTTTCTGGTCGTTTGATAAGTGACAAACAGGTAGTGCAAAAGATGCCATGGTTAGGCTAGGTGTGTTGATGCGTGCACGATGTCTTGCTGTGGATGCATGCAGCTTTAAATCATGGTAGTGGGCCCGTAGCTGTATGTGACAGTATTTACAGTTTGCCTTTGCTTCATCTGTTTTTACAGGGGCAATCCACTTTTTTAGTTCGGGGTCAGACTCCCATTCCTTTCTGTACACTTTCTTGTACTTTGACCACTAGCCCATTTTGAAAGTTACTTAGTTTGTAGCTTCTTGGGACCTGGTAGAGGACTGTACAATCTCTGGTGTGTGGCAGGGCAAGTATCTGCAATTGGAAGAGATACAATATCCATCAACATCCCTGGTTCAATAAAGTTAGCCAAAAACCATAACATCACTTAGTCCCAAGCGTCTGTGTAGCAGTGAGGAGCTTAACCCAGTTTTTGGTCTGGTGCATGGTCTCCTGCATTGATCACCCAACAAAACCCACACAAAAGGCCAAAGTAAAATCATAATTGAAATCATAATTGAACCTTAAAACGCATTACACACATCACCCATGTCTCATGCACTAGGCATCTCCTTTGCATTCTAGCTCAGTTTATCACCCATCCCAATATGCAATGCAAAGTAACCTTCAACATATCTCCACCTGTGTTTGCATCTGTAAATATTTGGTCATAGGCTGGACCACTGGAATTATGAGACTGCGAGGCAGAGGCATTTTTCCACATAATTATAGATTTGACACATTCGCTGCAAATCGATCTGCTGCATAATCTGCAGATATTACCAAAATAAATTGTTTCCACCTGAAATGGATCAAAAGTTACCAAAAACAGACAGCTGTTGCCACGCAGTTACAGACCCATTGCGAAGGTTAACTCGTCAGATTTCTGTTGCTAGCTTTGGGTTTTAAACTGGTACTAATGAGGTGCAAATACACAGATAGTGTTAACAATGCAAAAATGACAATATGGCACATCATGTGATTTCGTCCGCTTAGCTGGTTACTGCACCGGGCTGCCCATATGAAATGTGTATAATTGTGTTCCTGAGGTGGCATGGTTGGAGAGATCTGTGGGGTGGTCATTTTCAACATCTGCCTATATTGGAGTCTTTTTGTGAGTTGTAAAGAACACATTCTTTAGGGAGTTTGCAGGCTATAGTGCCCAGCCCTATTGCAAGCAGTCTAGGGAAAATAGGGCCATAGATCAACAAGAATATTAATAATTAAGTTATGCAAGTCTTGTGAGAAAGCTCATGTTCACATTTGACTTAATTTGCTTCCCTAATAGCATTTCTTTTTGTTTAGCCACCACATTGCTTGTCTGTATTTTTTTTTCATACTGTGCATTAATCTTGTGCTGTGACCTTGTTGCTCGCACGTATCTCAGAGTTCAGGTTGGGGGCTGGCGTTTCCCCCATGGGACACAATTCAAATACAAGAGCATTTTTTTTTTCTTTTTTCTAGTCACGTGTTCTGCTGTGTCGGAAGTTACCGCTCCTTCCTCACTCGCCTCATTTTATCATATGCTACAGGTGTTTCTGCACGCAGAGTGTGTGAAAATACAACGAAGATTTCAGGTATGAAAAGAAATTTATTTCAAGTTTCACGGTGATGCACACACCATATTCAAGCAAAAGAGTTCACAGTGACACACTCATCTCTATTGTGTGTACTTGTGACTCTCACACAGTGACACTCACACCTTTACTAAGAATAAAACCCAAAAATATTTGATTTCATGAGGTAGTTATTAATTTAAAAAGGAGAAGATTCTTTTACCTACTTGTTAGAAATGGGATCTCTAGTTGGCAAGGGCTTGTACCTTTGTCCAAGTAGGGACCCTTCTTCCTAGTCAGGGTAAGGGTTGTTACACTCGTGAAGTAACCCCTGCTCACCCTCGTGGTAGCTTGGCACGAGCAGTCAGGCTTAATTCAGAGGCAGTGTGTAAAGCATTTGCACATAACCAACAGTAATACAGTGTAAGCACTACAAACGGACACCACACCAGTTTAGAAAAATAACCAATATTTTATATACTCAAGACAAGACCAATTACGACAAAAATCCACAATACTGTACTTTGAAAATGAATGCTTGATACGATAACTTCTTCTTTGCAAGAATAGCACAAAAGCAAAGTTCGTACGAGTCGGTAGCTCCGTCCGAGCCTACCGTGATGCTGAAAACCACAGAGTCTAACAGTTCCAGCCGACCGCGTCGATACGGGCCAGCAGAGTCGTGAGCAGACTCGGTCACAGTACCTTTTCTCGTTGTGGCTGGTACGGAGTGTACGAGCCGGTCGGCGTTCGTCGCGGTTGCGGTGCAAGACGGAGCGATGCAAGGTGCGGTGTCCCTCTGTGCGGTGCAGGCAGCGGCTCGATGAGCGTCGGGCAGACGGAGTCGGTGAGTCCAAGGCGTGCGATGCAGGGCGAGACGATGCTCGATGCAGTGCTGACAGGTTGCGATGCAGGCGACCTAGCCGGAGTGCGGGAGCTGGCGTCGGACAGCGGTGCGAGTCGGAGCGGTGCGTCGCAGACGTGCGGCGGTGCCCCAAATGCGGTGCGGTCTCGACTCTTGAGCCAGTTGCAGCGACAGTGTCGGTCTGGTCCGGCTGGCCCAGTGAAGCGATGCGATGCGAACTGCGGTGCCCACAGGTCACGGTGCAAGCAGCGGCTCGATGTCGGCGGCGTCGGACGTCGCCCACGGTGAGACCAGGGTTGCGATGCGAGCGGGGCGATGCGGTCTGCGGTGCAAACAGGTCACCGGCCAGGGATGGGTTCGGTTGACGGAGTCGGTTGCAGTTCCCTTCCTCTGTGGCAACTGAAACAGCGTTCCAGAAGCGGTACCCAGAGGCTTGTGAAGTCTTTGTAGTCCCTGAGACTTCTTAACAGGAGGCCAGCTCGGTTCCTGGCCCTTGGAGATACTCAGCACAAGATTGTAGAAAGTTCAGTCCAGTCCTTTCACTGCCCAAGGCAGAAGCAGCAGCTGCAGGCCAACCCAACAAAGCAACAACACAGCAAAGGGGCAGTACTCCTCCTGGCAGCTCTTCCAGCTCTTCGTCTTGGCAGGTTCCTTGATTCCAGCGAGATCTAAATTCATGGGGTCAGGGCCCCAATATTTATATCCCAAATTCCTTTGTTCTCTGAAAGCAGAGAGGCCTTCGCCTAGTCCAAACCAGTTCTGGAGCACTTTGTTGACAAGTCTCCGTCCCTTCTTTCAGTGAGTAGGCCAGGGACATCAGACGCACCACAGGAGGTGGAGCCAGCATTGTGGAGGGAAGGCACTGTCCTATTCAGGGCCCAGGTGCGACCCCTCCCACCCATCTACAGGTCGATCTGGCTATTCAGCCCTGCGCTGACTCACCCTGTCTCCTGGCATCCCCCAGCCCCTGTCACTCACATTCCAGACAAGGAATACACAACCTCGCAGAGGCAGGCTTGGATGGTTAGGCAAGAAAATACCCACTTTCTAAAAGTGGTATTTTCAAACGCAGAATGTTAAAACCAACTTCACTGTAAGATGCATTTTATCATTCTGAGTCCAGGCATACTAAACTCGAATTTCTACCATGTTCCCGGGGTCAGTTAGGATTATATACTGTAATAATCAAAACCGCCCGTTCTGGCCTAGGGGAACAGGTAGCCTTGCAATAGTGAAAAACGAACTAGGCTGTAATTCACTATCAGGACATGCCGCACACACCCGGGCATGTCCTACCTTTCGCATACACCGCACCCTGCCCACAGGGGTACCTTGGGCCTACCTTAGGGGTGACTAACATGCAGCAAAGGGAAGGTTTAGGGACTTGCAAGTGTGTGCACTTGCCAAGTCGACATGGCAGCCCCAGGCTGCGCACAGGCTCTGCGATGGCAGGCCCGAGTTACATTTTACGGGCTGTTTGCGTGGGTGGCACAATCCAGTGCTGCAGCCCACCAACAGCATTTGGTCTATAGGCCCTGGCACTCGCAGTGCACTTTACAAGGGACTGACAGATAAACCAAATAGGCCAATCATGGAAACACCAATCCATAACACATTTTATACAGGAGCACTTGCACTTTCCCACTGGACCGCAGTGAGGAAAGTGCGCAGAATCATCACACCAGCAAAAACAGAGTCAAAACCGGGAGGTCAGAAAGCAAAAAGTCAGGGGAAACACGCCAAAAGATGCCAAGTCTAACACTACTCTATTGCTGTCATCAGCCTGCGCAAAACAGCATAATTAATCTTTTAGTGTGCTTAGTGAAAGATATTTAGAATTTTTCGTTTGCTTCAATTGTTATATTCTCACACTTTACAAGCACTGCGTTGATCTCCTTATCGCTATGGCTGTACCTACTAGGAGTCAACCACCTTCTTTCTTAAATGAGATTGGAGAACCAGAAATCCATTGGAAGGACTGGATAAAATTGTTTGAGTCATATCTGATTGCTATAGGTGGAGAAAAACTTTCTGCTACATGTCAACAGCACATTTTACTACACAATCTAGGTGTTCAAGGCAGAAAAATTTAAGAGACATTGCCAAAGCCACAGTTGGAAGATAATGAGGAACAGGATGTTTTTAGTGTTACTCTCTTGAAATTAGAAATTCATTTTGGAGACAAAGTAAATGTAGGTTTGGAACAACATAAGTTTTTTAGTCGTATTCAAGGCAAACAAGAGTCAGTCACAAACTATGTGATGGCTCTAAGGGGCCTAACTAAAGTGTGTGATTTTGGAGACCTCAATGATTCATTGGTGAGGGATCAATTGGTTAGATGCACAAATAATAATTGCATCCAAGAGAAACTATTAGCAAAAATTCAGAATTTAAGGGAAGCGATTAACATTGCACAGTCCATTGAGCACACAGCTAAATGCATGAAGGAAATGAAATCGTCCAATGAGGTAGTTGCCAAAATTCAGGACCCAATTGGTGCACAGGAATATCTAGCAGACAACGAAGTGCTCAAAGTTAAATCCAGGGACATATGAGTTGTTAAGCCCACTAAGGAAAGTAGTAATTTGAAATGTTTCAGGTGTGGCAGTAGTAATTATCTAGCCAACAATATTCATTGCACTGCTCGTAATGTAACATGTAAGAAATGCATTAGAAGACAACACTTTGCCAGAGTTTGCAGAGATGTAGAAAATAGAAAGTTAAAGTTATTTGTAACAAAGGTGAACAATTTCCTAAATATGTATTTCAGTTAAAGGATAAAGAGTGTGAGTTCAGTTCTAAATATCCAAAATGTACAGTTTGCCTTAACAATAAGCCTGTAGTCATGTTTGCTGATCCTTGTTCCCCGTTCACTCTAATTAATCAAGAAGATTTTGTAAACATTTTTGGAGTTTTGAATCTGAATCTGTTGGAACTTGATATCTCTCCAGAGGGTTATACCAGGGAAGCTATACCTTTGGTAGGAATGATAAGAATGCGTATAGATTTCAAAGGCAGATCCACTGTTGGAAAGGTGTATGTTGTGAAAGGGGGAAGCAACTTATTAGGTTGGCATCATCAGAAGGAACTAGGCATCATACTAGACCCAAATACCAAAGAACAAGTTCTTCTTCTTGATTGTGTAAATGGGGCAAGTGAGTTTTGCATCAAAAACCCAAGTTTGTTTTCTGACAAGGTCGGATTGTTGAAGAATTTTCAACACAAGATGCAAAACCTATTGTACACAAACCTCGCCCAGTTCCACTTATGTTGAGGGAGCCTTTACAAAAAGAATTGATCAAAATGTGTGATTTGGGTGTTATACAACCCATAGAAGCGTCTGAATGGTTGGCCCCCATCGTTCTAGCTGGCAAGGCTGGTGGTGAGGGTATCCGTTTATGTGTGGATTTACGCAGCCTAAACGACAACATATGGGTAGAGAGGTTTCCCCTTCCAAATATAAATGAGATGCTAAGTACTATGGGTAATGCAAAGGTTTTCTCTGTAATCGACTTATCGGTGGCATATCCTCAGGTTGAGCTCCATCCTGAGTATAGACCACTCACGGCGTTTACCACCCCATTTGGGGCATACATGTTCATGAGGATGCCCCTTGGCCTTCCTTCTGCTGCGGCAGTTTTCCCAAAAATAATGCAGCAAATTTTAAATGGCATAGAGAATACCCTATGCTTCCAAAATGATATTTTAATTTATGGGTCTCTGTAGCAGATCATGATCGTATTTTGAGACTAGTTTTCAAAAAATTGATGGAGTCCGGTTTGACTGTTAAATTAGACAAATGCAAGATTAGAGTCAGTTCTGTGGATTATCTTGGTCACACCATTTCGCAAGAAGGTTTCAGGGCCAAATATAGCTTAATTCAAGCAGTTAAGGATGCGCCTTACCCAAAGAACAAAGAAGAACTCAAGTCTTTTTTAGGTTTGATTGAGTACATGGCTAAATATGTGAAATATTTCTCTGAGAAGTGTGAATGTCTTTGTGACCTTCTGAGAAAGAACAGAGAGTTTGTTTGGCAGACAGAACATAGTGACATTGTAAATAATTTGAAAGAGGAAATCATACATTCACCAGCACTTGGTTCATTTGACCCTATGAAAAAAACTATCCTTTCTACTCACGAGTCTAATCGTGGTTTGGGTGCCACATTATCACAAAGAGGGGAACATGGCGAGACTGTAATAGCTTTTGCCCCACGCTGTTTAACCACAGCCGAACGTAACTATTCAGTAATTGAGACAGAGGCCCTTGCCTGTTTCTGGGCTGTCCATCATTTCAAGTTTTATCTTTGGGGCATAAAGTTCACCATTCGCACAGACCATAAACCACTCACCTTCATGTTCTCTGTCAGGAAAACGAACTGTGGTTCGCCCAGCATATCCAAATGGATTCTAGGGTTGGAAGGTTACTGTTTCAAAATAGAATATCTACCAGGTGAGGGAAACATAATTGCCGATTACCTCTCCAGGGCACCTTTAGATATTGATGTCTGATCCTGTGGATGTTTCCATTCTAGCAGTACAATTACCAGCTATGACAATACATGAATGGGAGGAAAGAGTGTGCAAGGATAACAATTGGAACATACTCAAAGACATGAATATTAATGGTTGGCCAGAAAAATGCAAGGATGTAGCTGAAGAACTCAAGGGGTTCTGGGAGGTAAGACATGAGTTATATGTTCTGGACGACAAAATCTGTCGTAATGGGAAAATGGTACCACCTTTTGACCTTAGAGACAAAATTATCGATTTGGCACATGAAGGGCATCTTGGCAGGAGCATCACAAAGAGTAGAATAAGGAACAGTTTTTGGTTTCCCAATATGGATTCTATGGTGGAGCAGAAAGTTAAGGGTTGCATTAGCTGTCCAAGGAGTGACAAGATTAAAATCTTACGTAAAGTACCTTTATCCCCTGTTGATGTACCAACTATACCATGGAGTAAATTAGCCATGGACATTATTGGTCCTTTGGAGTATATGGGGGTTCAAAATAGATTTATGATTGTTCTTATTGACTACACATCTCATTGGATAAGGTATAAATTTGTACCACGCACAACTACACATATTCTTATTGATTTTTTTGATGGATATATTCAGCAGTTTAGGAATTCCTGAAACATTGGTGACCAACAACGGAGTCCAGTTCACATCTTTGGAAATGAAAGAATTCCTTCAAAAACTGGGCATCAAACAAGAGAAGACAGCTCTGTACTGCACAAAAGCTCATGGCTTAGTTGAAAGGAAAAATCGAATGATTAAAGAACACATTCAACTGGCCATGGTTAATGGACATGATGTGGATAAATCCTTACGAGACTGCATTTGGTCGTATCACACTTCACCTAACCTAGTGACTGGGATATCTCCTTTCGTTTGTATCAGAGCCTAGCACAAAAATGAACCCTAAATGGTTGGGTGGGGGGAAACTGGTTACAACGAACACACATGAAACTAATAGAAGGGTACAACAACACCAGCTCCAGTACAAGAATTGGTATGACAAGAAACATGGTGTCAAGGAACGTAAATGGGAAATTGGTGACTCTGTGCTAGTCAAAATACAGACAAGAGGTAAAATAGATCACAGCAAATTTTACCCGGCACACCAGCTGACCAGAATCAACAAAATGTAGTTCAAATTGACAATGGTCAGACATGGAGCGGGGACAATATTGTTAAAGTTGATGTGAACCAAAACTAATCTCTTAAAGTTTGTATATCGTTGGGAGATGTGTTGTAATCTCTCTTTTACTACCCTTTTCATTTTCCTTTAACTGTATATCCTTTCTTTGGTATAGTCCCCTTTTTCCCCCTCCTTCTCTTTTGAAACGTTCCCTCCGAAGCTCACCTTAGAATGTTGAAAGGTGGCAGTTGATCTGTATTGAGGAGAGTGGATGACTGCCATTAAAGACGCTCTGCTCTTCACTTCTCTGAGATTTCTTTTAAAGTTTACTTCAGATGGGTTCCAGCTTTCCCACGCCTTTTGGCAGTTTAATAGCTGGGCCCTCAGTCTGTGAAGCCTGCCCTTGTGTATTGGTTTGCCGGGGTGGAATGCGGCTTGGTGGTTCTGCCTTTTGCCAGTTTTTCAGGTGGGCTGTATAGTCCAAGAATATTGTCCTGGTGTTGGTGTGCATGGGTGGGAGGGAGCTTTACTGTTCTCCCTTTCTGGCATTATGCCTGAAATGGGCAGGGCAGTTCAAAGATCATCAGAGTGCCCCTTTTCTATGTTTCTGGATGTGTGGTATGTGACAGTTTAAAGATATTCCTCCTGCCTCCTGCCTCCTCCCTTCAGTGGTTGGGCTGTGGGTCTTGGACCATCTTTTACTCCTGTGGGCGTCAATGTGTTGTGCATCAAATAACAAGTAGTTTTTCATCCTGTATGCTCTTCAGGGTCAAGTTGCAGTTCTAGTGTCTCAGCTCGTCACTGAGCTTGTTGTTGCAGGACTCCCAGTAGAACAGGTGGAACTAGTGGTCGTTTTGATCTAGGCTGTATTCTCCATGGCCCCAATTTCCAGGGAGGAACACCACTTCCAGCAGCTTACAAAGTGTAGCAGCGTTCCCTGCTGACAGGCATGCTCTGCATATGACTGCCCACTCTGCCTCCCCTATCTTTTGTTCCAGTCCACTCCTTCAGCTTCTCTCCATTCGGGGGCAATCAGGGGGCAGAGAAGATTATCCCAGACCTTGACGTCAAGATGGGTGCTGCTACTGGAAAGAGAGGAGAAAAAGTAACTGACACATAAGCACAGCTCACTCCAGCTCCTACCTGGGTCAGGTGCATCTTGAGTCCAGGCAGAATTTCACTGCTAATCTACTGCCCCACTGCCCAGACTGCATTTCACAACTTTTATCCCAAATTTTGTTTTTCATTCAAATATGTTTTCCCTTTTCTGGTCTGGAATTCTACCAGTTGCTTGGCTAGGCTAATTTACTGAAGAGGAAAAGCCTGCAAGAGAATCAACCGTATATCTTGGCAGGAAGACATGAAACACTGTTCAGGAATGAATACAGGCCAATTATTTCTCTGACATCGAGTAAGCTCCTCACTACTCTGAAACTCTTATTTCGATTGCAACATAAGACACTTGGGATTTTTCTTGAATAATGTTAAATTGCCATTCCCTCATGGTGTTCCAATATTTGTGAATGTAAATGGGATGTGTCACTGGGTGTGCTAACATTTACATGTAAAGAAGCCTTTCATCTTCATAATATTACATTATATATACTATAAGGAATATAATGAAGTCTTCAGTATACTCCTTATGCCATAATATGATTAGGTTTAAGAAAACAGATGGACTAGATAGCTTCCAGTTGGCTGACCTTTTCCATGCTGGCTTGAAAGTGTTTAGAATAGTTTGCTGGATATCCTTCTCCTACTAGCATTCATCTATATGGGGTGTAGTATTGATGTCAGTTGTGGCCTAGCTGGTGTATTGGTTCCTCACCTTTCTTTGGTAGGTGTAAAGACTGTTTCATTTATTCCTTTTCTGTGCCTCCCTGCTGGCTGAGTCTATTTGTACGTCCTGTCATGTGTAATATGGCTGCATTTTCAAACCTATCAGCTGAGCTTGGCATTTGCATTTGTTTATTATTTTTGCAGTTTTTAAATAGCGCAAACTTGGCCTCACGGCATTAGAGCACTTTACATGAGGATGAGATTGCATTACACAAGATCAGATTTTTTCTCATTTTTTTAGGCATGTAGAGATTAAGCGATTTGCCCAGAATAGCACGATGTTTAGCCAACGCCAGGACTCAGACCTGGTTCCCCATTTCCAAAGTCGGCAACTCTGGCCTTTAGGCCACATCTTCTCACACATAAGCTTCGGTTCCTGTGTTATGAATTTGTTGCATCCCCATCTCTTATAGGTGGTTGGTTGTTGGAGAATATAGATGGTGTGCTTTTCTCCAGCATTCTATTTTCACTGTTCACATTGACAGTCTGCTTTTCCAACCCCTTATTGCACCGTGCTAGGCTTTAAATAGGCGTTGCATAGGCGTTGAATTTTTATCTCTGGTCTCCTATTTAAGTAGGGCAGTATCCGGGTGTCCATAATCTATGTCCTGGCCTTGAGCATCGATGTGCGTTCCCAAATGGGCTTGGAGTTACTGGATGTAAGTTTGACTCCTCTCTATTGAGGATTTTATGGCCTTCACCACTTACATTCCCTTCTGGACTGGAAAGGGAGCTGCCTGGCCACATTCACTTTGGTTTTTGTGAGTGATCTTTGTTGAACGTAGAGTTTGTGGTTTAAGCTTTAGTCACTGTGGTTTCCTCTCATTCTCCCTGTTGGTCTCGGGTCTTGAAACTTTGGTCACCCTGGTCTACTCTTGTAGTCTCTGCTGGGCAGGGAGGGTGGAGTGTTAGGCCATAGCCACACTGGTTTTTGTGAGTTCTCCTGGCTGGAGGCTGTACATTTATATTTAGTAAATCTAGTCTATGCTGGTTTTGTGACTTGCAGTCTTATATTTTGGTCACTTTGGCTTTCTTTGGAACTCCATTCTGGGCATGGAAAGCAGAATGTTAAGTCATAGCCACTTGCGTATTGGAAAGTCAGCCCTGCTGAAGTTGGAATTTAATCCTTGGTTAATCTGCTTTCCACTTATGTTCCTTTCTGGTCTTGGGCTTTGTCACGGGTCCCCCGTCCCGAGTGCAGAGACATATAGGGCGGTAGAATGGTGGCG